>LR746279.1:820000-1420000 GCA_902729315.2 Spirodela intermedia
AGCTGCTGCTGACCACCGCCACGTTCGTGGTGGCGATCTTCGGCGTGGTGGCCGGAGTCTTCGGCATGAACTTCCCCATCAAGCTGTTCGACCAGCCGGGGGCCTTCGAGTGGGTTCTGGTCACCACCGGGCTCTGCGGTGTGGTTATCTTCTGCTCCTTCCTTTGGTTCTTCAAGTACAGGAGGCTGATGCCCCTGTGATTTAAGAAATTTATAAATTCCTTTCATTTATTCATATATAATACACACACAGATCGGAGGGATGGTTCTTTTGCTTCTGAGTCAACTCGGTTGACCGCTGCCTGATGTCTCCAGATGGATGAGAGAGAGAGAATAAGAAAGAAATAGAAACTCCTTGCTTCGCCAGAAAACCGTCACCTTCACCAGAGGGTGACAGTAGTGAGAGAGAGAGAGAGAGAGCGAGAGAGAATAAGAAAGAAATAGAAACTCCTTGCTTCGCCCGAAAACTCGGACATAAAGGATCTCAGAGGGTGACAGTAGTGAGAGAGAGAGAGAGAGAGAGAGAGCGAGAGAGAATAAGAAAGAAGTAGAACTCCTTGTTTCGCCAAGAAACTCGGCCATAAAGGATCTCAGAGGGTGACAGTAGTGAGAGAGAGAGACAGAGAGAGAGAGAGAGAGAGAGAAAGAGAAGCTCCTTGCTTCGCCAGAAAACTCGGCCATAAGGTTCTCAGAGAGTGACAGTAGAGATAGAGAGATATCGAGAGAGAGAGAGAGGGAGAGAAGGTAGGGCCCTGTTTCGCGAGAAGAAATAAATGAAAATATTTAGAGAGAGAGAGAGAGAGAGAGAGAGAGAGAGAGAGAGAGAGAGAAGGCTATTTTCCAAAAAATAAATGAAATGTCATTTGATCCAGTGGCATCAAACTCAGCCATAAGGGTCTCAGAGAGTGAATGCAGAGATAGAGATATATATATATATATATAGAGAGAGAGAGAGAGAGAGAGAGTGAGAGAGAGGAAAGGGAGGGGGACTTCGCTCAAACAGCACAGACCCACATCTCACAGGCCTCCCCACAGACCTGTCAAGACAAGCACAATAGCCGCTGCAACGACCCCACCGCCGGCCGCCGCCGAGAATGGCGCCCCGCCAATCATCGGAATCGGGGCCTCCGCCTCCGCCGGCGACGGCGCCGGTGACGCGGCCGCCGCACTCCGCCGCTCCGCCATCACCACCACCACCAACTTCACCCCCTTCCCGCATGCCCCCTCCTCCCCGCTGATGAAGTAGTGCGGGCCCGACCTTCTCAGCCTCACCGTGATGGCGCCGCCGCCGTGCTCCGCGATGGGGCTGCTCGTGTTGCAGGCGAGATACGCCTCCCTCGTCACCTCCAAAACCGACGCCTTCCCATCGAACCTCCACACTGCCCACAATACGGCTTAGCTCTAGAGAGAGAAAGAGAGAGGGAGGAGAGAGAAGAGAGGGAGAGAGAGGGAGGGGTGAGTCTTCTTACCGAGGGAATCGCCGACTTGGAATCGGTTTGCTTCGGCCCAGTGGTTGAGGACGCGGAGAGACGAAGAAGAGACGGTCCAGGAGTTGATGGAGCCGCCGACGAGGTACTCCTTGGCGGCGGAGAGCCCACAGAGGAGGAAGAGGAGGGAGACGGAGAAGTAGAGGGAGGCAGCAGCCATTCCGAGAGAGAGGGAGATGGATCAGTAGAGTTAGAGAGAGAGAGGGCGATGGATAGGTGGGGTCTGAGAGAAAAGGGTACAGTGTAGAGAGAGAGAATGAGAGAGCGAATGCGGAGAGGGAAGGGCCTCTTGGTCTCTTATAGAAGAAGCTGGGGGTGCCCGAGGGCGGGTAACTAGCCGTTGAGCCTGGCTGGTGGCCAGCGAAAGCTGCCGTCTCGAACCGGGCGTCGAATTCGCGGAGCTAGCCGTTAGGCTTGATCCCAGCCTTGCATATATATTATAAATATTTATAATAATAAAATGTATTTTAGAACAAGGGGATGTAGCTCAGATGGTAGAGTGCTCGCTTAGCATGCGAGAAGTACGGGGATCGATACCCCGCATCTCCATTATTTTTATCTCTTTCACACGCGTGGTGCGTGTGTTCTTTCTCTGCCCATGAGACCCCTCCCTTGAAGTCGTGAGAAAAACCATGTGAGACCTCCGAGAAGGGCACCCACCACGTCTTCTTCTTCTCTCCCTGTTCATCTCCTCAGTGAAAGTCATTCACACATACGTGCACACAAAGAAGAACTTCCATTAAAGAATCAATAAATCTCACAGTTTCCACCTCTTTTTTCTTTTACAGTCCCTCTCTGCATAAACCTGAGCAAGATCATGGCTTTCTAGCCCAGATGCTCTCAGCGAACAAGAATATTACATGCTGTTCCAACCCAAGAGGGAAAAATGAATTGGGGGGGTGGTGGGTTGTTGAATCTTTCCCGTGAGGAAGTTCTAAGCAGACCCATCAACCCTTTCTTTCTCCAAACCATGGAGAATCTGTGAATGTAGCTTAGAACGCATCAATCAGATTCAGGGCTCTGAAGAAGGCTTCATCTTTCTGATTCGAGAGGTGTTGACTCCTTCAAGGGAACCACTGAGACTTCTTGAGGCCTCATCCTTCTCCCAGATCATGCAGAATCTGTGCCACCAGGATGTCCACCCAGGTGTCGGGCACTCCAGGGAGGCACCAGTGGAGGCAGTCCTGGCCCCAAATCTTGACTGCGTCCCTCTTCCCCAGCCAGATGGCCGGGTGGGCGTCGGCCCTGAACTCGCTCAGATAAGTGATGTTCAGGAGATGAATGTCTGTGCCTTGTAGAGCTTGCTGGATCAAATGGTTCACCTCTCTCGCTTCCTTGTTCACTCCTCTGTTCCTCGGATCAAACCAGGCATCGAGCTGTCTAGATGGGTCAGCTTTCACTCCCCAAACGAGAAAAATAATGAGCAATGAATTCCATGCTGTTGTGTTATACCTGGTCTTCTTTGATGGGTTTCTTGAACAAGCAGCTGCCGTTCTGATTCCATTCACCACCATAAAAATGGCGGGGAGACTGTGACCGCCAGAACTTGAGAGTTCTCCGAGGAACCTCCCTCCCTATGTAGCCAACCGTATGGTTGAGGACCACCTCGAGGCCTTCCAATATGCTGAGTGGAGGAACCATGGGCTCTCCATCTTTGTAGAACACGAGTGGCGTCTCTTTTGGGAATTTATCAGGGCCCCACCTGGTGCAGGAGGGGAGGGAAAGCCCTTATTTTTATTAATCCCAGGGAAAAACCAGCAAAAAAAAGAAGAAGCTTTTTAAGCATTTCTGAAGATTTTCTGGGTACATGATAAAAATCATATTCATTTCTTGTGAGATTGAGAGAAGAAATTGAGCTGGAACAGCTTCCTTGAATAGAAAAGAATTCAATATTCAGTCATGGAAAAAAAAGGGTACCGCAGCTGTACATTAATATGAAGCACAGACATATGATGAATAGGAAAAATACGAATAAGGTTTATAGTTGGCGTCATGCCTATTGACCGAAATGGTCAACAAGCCTCCCAGTCATAGGCTGATGAGAACCACTGATCTATTAGGATACCCCATAACCCAAAATGCACCAAAAGGTTATAATTTTACTCAGAATGGATAGATTTGCCTAGATATCAGCTGAATAACCATTCTTCCCCCTCTTGATTCTGGGCATAATATACCCAAGAAAAGCTATGTAAGGTGGCTCCGAATTAGCTCTCTGTCAAAGCCAAAAAGATGCTCATCTCTCATACAAACCTTGACGGCCGGCTATTTCAATGGTCAGAAAAGGCCGCTCTCATCTTGGCATAGCTATTTCGAATTATTTCAGCGGTTACATGGTTGAGCCATAATCTATGAGCCTAATAGGATAATTTGCTGTGATATCACGCAATGTATGATGCAATAATGATTTCCAAAGTTAACCACGAATGATGGGAAGCCTATGCCTTGATATCTTGGCTTATTAAGACAACCACATAGGAAATTAAGTGTTCAACGGAGAAGCTATGTTCCATGAAAAAAAAAACAAAAAAAAGGGATGCTGCAAAGTTAGAAGCCCAGTAGAAACCGCCCCAGTGATGGTCCATACATCATGGATCAAGTTATAGAAAGAAATTGATGGAATCCATTCTGACAAGAAAAGGCGAAGAGGGTCTTACCAGTGCCCGGTGTTAAACACCAGAACATCATAGAAGCTGGTAACGTTGGCCCAGTCACCAGCAGGAACATCTACATCGACCCTATAGAACCCCTTCACTTCACTCTTGCTTCCAGAGGTTAAGCCTTCAGCAGGCTGCCACCTTTATGTGATAAATAATCAGTCTAAAGATTTCCCCATAGATGAACAAGGTTCCATATTTACTTTTAACACACATGATTCTTGCGAATTTTCAAGAAAAAAAGATCTGGATTGAAAAATGCTATGCAGAGGACAAGATCATGGCGAAATTTCTGCAGTTTATTCGTGAATTTTTGGATTCATGGGGTGGTTTTGCCTCTGTGATTGAGGGATTGTGACGAACCCAAGGACTTACCGATATCTAGAGAGCAACACAGCGCGGTGGTAAGCGACAGTGACATCGAAATGGGGGAAGTAGCCGCCTTTCCATGCCCCCTTCTTCTTCCATTTCCTCGCATCTCCGTCCGCGGACCAGAGGGTGCAGAGGAAGGAGACCACGAAATTCTCGTTGAGGGAATCGCCGACGAACCCTATCCGGCGGCCTCTCATGGCAGACAAGAAGGCCGCCGGATCGAATCCGACCTTCGGAGGAGATGCAGCTTCAGAGACGCAGGTCTCCGGGATCCAGACCCAAGAATTGATCCCCTCCATCCCCTCCCTTCCGTTCCTTAGGCAGTTCCAGGCATTGCGGTGGAAGGGGCAGCTCCCGTTGTACCGGAGCGGCCTGCGGCCCCTCGCCCACTGCCCTCGCGAGGGCTCGCAGTCACGACGGAGATGAGGAACCGTCGAGGATTTGCCATGGCGCTGCTGCATGGCCGGGGGGAAGAAATTGAGGAGAGGATATCGACCGTAGAGCTGGAGATGCGCGAGGAAGACCATGCCGAGGAAAACCAGAGGGAGGAGGACGACGGTGAGTACACAGGGGGAGAAAGGTCGCGCTGAGGGACGAGGAGGAGGAGGCTTCCTCCACGGCCGCTCCATCTCCGCTACGCTCTCCCCAGCATCAGCAGAGCAGATCGGCGGCGCCGCCGGCCGAATTCCCCGTCCCTCGCCATTTCCTCTGCTCCACCGGTAGAAACTATTTGAGATCCCCTCCAAGAACAATGGAAATTATTTTTTTATTTCAAAAATTTTCAAAAATATTATATCGTAATTACCTAATTAGTCAACTAAATTAATATTATCTAGTTTATGAAAATAGGAAGAAATCGTGTTTTATTTAATAAATATTTTTCAGATATTTAAATGGTTATTTCTGTTTATATGTATATTATTATTATTATTTAAATTCTTTTGGGCAGTTAAATAGCAGTTGTGAGAACCTTTCCTGGAGCTCGAGGAGAGTGGGAGATCGGAGCAGGGCTGCGGATTCGGGAGGAAGCGAAGGGGCTTTGCGAGGATGGTGGGGGCGAACCTGAAGGCGGAGACGATCTCTCTGATGGACCAGAGGGCCTCGATTGAAGCGCAGATGAATGCGATCATCGACCGCCTCTCCCAACCCGGTGGCCCGGGAATCACCGGCAATCTTCTTGATCCCGAGGTAGGAGTTGCTCTTCCTCCCGATTGTTCTTCTTCTTCTAGGGGATAATCTTCGAGATGCTGGATTCACTTGCTGCTGGTCGCGATGCGTGCAGGGATTTCCGCGGCCAGATATCGATATTCCTGCCATCCGGTCGGACCGTCGTCGGCTTGCTGGTGAGGGAGTCGATCTGAAATATGTTCATCTCATCCTTTGGGTGTTTCTGTAGCTCTATAAACTATTATTGAGCTGTCTCTTTGCTCGTATCTCATTCATCAGTATGTTGTCTCTTTGCCTGTCGCTTTTTTGGTTTTACGATAATTTTTTGGAGTTCTTGTGGCGTGGCTTCGGTATTCTCGAAGTATGTGAGATATATTCCTCATAAAAAAAAAATTCAGTAGACTCGGTTGGTCTGTCAGGTCATGCTGCCAAGTATTTCCTACAGATTCGCGCATGATAACATTTTCTGAGTCAGTAGTTTGCCTGGTTGCTTATCATGCATACTCTTGTCGATCTCTTTGCGATTGTATCAATTGATTCTCTCTGGATCAGAAACCAGGAATTTACTTAGGTCCAACAGTCGTGTTCCTCCTGAAGCAATTAACTTTCTACATGCAGTATATTTCCTCTTGAAAATACCAAGCTGAGCATTAAGCTAATGTGACGCTTGAGTCTCTTGGCGATATGTTTCTATCTACTTGCGCTTTTCAACCTTTTCAAAATGACGAAGTAAACTTCAAGCTGATAGGATGATTGCCAATGAATTATAATTTCCTGCCAGAATGGTAGTTGTTACTAATTAATAGTTCACGGGGTTCTCAGTTAATATTTTCTCTTATCTCAATTGTTCAGAACTTCGCAGTGACCACAAAAACCTGACAAACAGAATAGATCAGAACTTACAAGTATTGCATTCTGGAAAACTGAGTCAGAACACGTCAAGTCATACAAGAGATTCAGGTATGGACAAATCAATATCTAGCATCGTTAATAGCTGTCTGTCTTATCCGTTTCCGTTTGTGTACCATCTTCTGATTCTTTATGTAAATGCTGTTATGACTGGTCGTTAATATTTTCTTGTCAGAGTATATGCTTCACATTTAATTGTTAATTAGTATACTGTTCTTGAATCATCTTAAATTATTTTATGGATTTATTAGGATAAACTGTCTTCAGAGTCATGTGACTAGCATATGCTTGACCTCATTTGTCTCACAACCTCAATGATATATAGGTTTCCTTGCTCCAAAAATGTAACCAGTCTGTTGATTATAAGCACTGCTTCAGATGCTTGGCATATTTGCGTATTAGTGGTATCTCTCGAATTAAGCCGATTACTGTGTGAATATTACATAAAAGGGAAGCCTAGAGTTTGAGCAGCTTGAGTAATCCGCGCGTCTCCCTATATATATGTGAATGGACCACTGAAAGGACAGAGGCATCAGGGATAGGATAAGGTTGTCTACTTCAGGACTTGACTCCTACGGAGGGAAACTGAGTGTGGCATGGAAAGTCGCAGCATATTGGCCACCTTAACTGACAATAGTCTCAGCTAATTGAGCAACTAGTCATCGATCAAGAATCAACCTTCAAACCTCATTCACAGTAAAATATGAGAGAGAGTGAGAACTTAAGAGAGGGAGAGGGAGAGAGAGAGAGAAGGTGCTTCTTTTAGGGAAGTCAATGGGACTCAAGACCTTTATCTGGGCTTATACCGAGTGAATAGAGAAGGGGAACAACTCTAAATTCATTAACGGATTCAATTCTTAAAAAAGAAAATCATCACGGACCATTTGAGTAACAGAAAAGAAAACCCTTATGAAAATTGAATATCTTCATCCAATAGATATACGACAGATAGTGGACATTCTACAGAAGCATTTCACAGTTAGTTTCTTTGAACTGGGGTTTATTCTTTTTTTAAGTAGGTACGCAACTGAACCAGAAATTTCCTTACCTCTCCAATTTCTAACGGATCAAGATAATCCACTTGCTCCAGTATAAATAGTACCTATCTGTTCTTCCACCCCAAGAGGGGCAGATTGGAAATCTTCCCCCGCCCTTCCCACAAATGGAGAATAGATTCACAGGAAACCGGAAAGGTGAGGAGAAAATAGCCCAAAAGAAATGAAATAGCAACGAAGTGGGAGATTCAAACAGAGTAATCTTAGTGGCCCATAAGGCCCAAACGCATTTTATTTTCGTTGCCTAGGTAATTATTTAGGAAATATTATCTGTAAGTAAAAAAAAAATTTAATCAGATCATATTACAGATGAAGACCGGTTTTCTGAACCCAGGAAAATATTTTCAGTTTTTCTCTTTGCTTTCGGATTCAACGGACTTTTGGTCCTTGTGATATCCGAATCTGAATAAAAACCCAATAACCATACATCTCGTCATCTATCATTCTCGATCGTCACCCAAATAATTTCCTCAATTTGCTTTCATAGTTATGAAATTACCATGCAAAATCTGAAGAATGCTACTTCTTTTCACCACATACGTTGTGTTGTGATATAGAAATGCTCTTTCACGTACGATAATCATGGATCCGCCATTGCCCGTACAGACGCCATGGCCCGAGCTTCCTCCCGTCCCGACGGATCGACTCAAGCTTCGGGAGCCACGATGGACGAGGATTCCTTCCTGGGCGTCCCTTTCGCCACGATAGACGAGATAATCGAGGACTCCCCGGCTGCACAAGATGGGTTGCGGATGGGCGATCTGGTGGTCAAGTTCGGGGACGTGGTGATGGGTGACGAGCTTCTTCCGAGGCTTGCTTCCGAGGCACAATCGAACCAGGGGAATCCGGTGCCGGTGGGTATCATGCGCCAGGGCTCGCCAATGACGTTGACTGTGACACCCAGACAGTGGCACGGCCGCGGCCTCCTCGGGTACGTTACCCTTCCTCTTCCTTTTCTCTTTCATTCATTCATTTATTCATTCATTTATTCATTCATTTATTCATTTATTCGTTGGTTTTCCTTTCTCTTTGCTGCCGTTAGCTTCTTTGTTCTTCTGATGGATGGGTAGCATTCCTGGGGGGGTTGACTATTGACAAAGTTTCTTTTTTCTTTACTGCTGCCGTAAGCTTCTTCCTTCTTCTGATGGATAGGTGGCGTTCCTGGGGGGGTTGACTATTAACAAAGTCTCTTTTTTCTTTTCTGCCCTAAGCTTCTTCCCTCTTCTGATGGATGGGTAGCATTCCTGGGGGGGGGTTGACTATTAACAAAGTCTCTTTTTTCTTGCCTGCTGCCGTAAGCTTCTTCCTTCTTCTGATGGATGGGTGGCGTTCCTGGGGGGGTTGACTATTAGTAAGGTCTCTTTTATCTTTACTGCCGTTAGCTTCTTCCTTCTTCTGATGGATGGGTGACATTCCTTGGGGGGGTTGACTATTAATGAGGTCTCTTTTTTCTTTACTGCCATTAGCTTCTTCCTTCTTCTGATGCATGGGTGACATTCCTTGAGGGGGTTGACTATTAATAAGGTGTCTTTTTTCTTTACTGCTGCTGCAAGCTTCTTCCTTCTTCTAATGGATGGGTGGCGTTCCTGGGGGGGTTGACTATTTATTAACAAAGTCTCTGCTCATTTTATTCGCAGGTGCCACTTCCGGATCCTATGAGGGTCGGTCTCCTCCCTCCCTAGATCCTCAGAGTCGGGTTCTTCGTGGCGATCAACTCCTCCCCCTCAGATGTCGGAGTTCCAGTTCCATCCCACAGTACGCTGACTTTAAACGTGCGCTGACTTTACTCACCAAGTGTGCGTTTGTGGTGTGAGTCGCCCTGGTCAAGCCAAATCGATAGATATTTCACCACGAAACAGTTGTTCCTCCACTTTCCATCAATAGAGCGACGAGTGACGGGATTTCTGAGGGAGTACAAACACGGATGGATCCTCTGAAAGGGCTGTACATAGAAAATGGAGCATCTTCCGTCGGCGCCGTCGGTAGAGAAGGAGAGGCCTCCACCAGCTCTTCAGGAATTCTGAACGGAGACCGCCGCCCCCGGCCGGTGCTTGTCAAACAGCGGCCTGGCGGCGCCGCCGTCCCAGCTTCCCCGCCCGTCGTCCCCCTCCGCCGCGGGCCCGAACCCAATACTGAGCAGCGTCTGCGCCGATTCCAGTGACCCGTCGCCGGCGCCGGAGCCGGCTGTGCCGGGGCTGGCGGGTCGGGCGGCGCGGTCCCCGGCCTCTATGGCGGCGGCGGCGGCGACTAGCAGGTCGGCGGCGGGAGGTGGGTGACCGGCGGCGGCGGTGGCGGTCTTCGGCGGTGGGAGGT
The DNA here is from genome assembly GCA_902729315.2 of Spirodela intermedia. Taxonomy (NCBI): domain Eukaryota; kingdom Viridiplantae; phylum Streptophyta; class Magnoliopsida; order Alismatales; family Araceae; genus Spirodela; species Spirodela intermedia. Next base: position 829,960 of record LR746279.1, read on the forward strand.
CATGGTTGTGCTTGCCCTCGTAGTTTATGATCACCGCCCTCTCATCGGTGGAGTCCTTCTCTACGTGCTTTCTGGCGGGGCAACCCAGCTGCGTGCACCGGTAGTAGCTCCTGCAAGAACAGGTCACGTAGAACTGTGTCACCGATCTATCCGCCAGGAGAGGACAAAGAAGAAGAAGAAGAAGACGATGACGATGACGAAGCGGGTCAACCACTTTGACCCCGACCCAAATCCTGAAAGTCTCCTCTAGGTTCGGTCCCCATCTATGAGGAATCCTGGGTCAACGTCATTCTCCTCTACTTCACCAGCGGCCATAAGTTAGGTCCGTGCTACTGTGATTTCATCTCCCATTCCCCAGAAGAACAAGAAAAAGAAGGAAGAGGGTCGACTGTCTTGCCTCCATTCTCTGACAGAGTCAAACCCTGAAAGTCAACACACATGGCGGCAAAAACCATGCATTTGCTCTCCTCATCATGTTTTTTTTTATCAAACTATGCAAGCATCAACCGAGATGAAGGAAAATCGCAGCAAAATCGCATCAACAGGCAAAACAAATGAGCAAGAGATCAAAGAAGAAGGATGACGAACCTCGGATTAGGGTTTCCCTTGACGATTTTCTGGCCGTACTTTCTCCATCTGTAGCCATCACTCAGAGACCCTGATTCAGATGTCGTCTGCCTGATAATCTTTGGCTCCTTGACCGTTTTGAACACAGGCGATGGGCTCGCCTTCGGCCTCTCCAGGAGCCTGCACCAGGGAGGGATGAGCATGTTGCAGACATTGCAGAAGAGAAGAAGAAGAAGAAGGGATGATTAGGTCAGCGGAAGATTTCAACCTTCGCTTGAGATCGGGCTCTTCCCCGAGGCTTCCTCTGGCTTTCACGTCTGCGTCGGCTTCACAGTCGCTGGAGCAATGCACCCGTTTGAGACCTCCATCGCCGTCGGCATTTGGGTCAGCTTTCAGGGGAGAAGGCTCTGCTCGACCAGCTTTTCCATTTGCAGGGGCGGAGCTTTCATGGTCTGCAGATGGGGCGCCCGGCAGAGACCTCCTCTCTTTCGAGAATCTAGCCTTCTGGGGAGGATGGTGGTTGTGGCCACCTCGGTAGATTACTTCCAGCACATGGCCGTCCTGGCGGTGCTCGACCTTCTTCTTCGCCGAGCAGCTGGCGTAGGTGCATTTGTAGTAGCTCCGGGAGCTCTCACTGCCCTTCACCTGCTTCTGCCCGTACTTGCGCCAGTTGAACCCATCGCCCGAGCTTTTCATGGGGGCATTCTGAACAGATTCAGTCTTCTGATCAGACCGCTGCTCTCGATCCCCTTCTTGGGATGCTGCGGGTGGCTTCTCCTCCGACGCTGGGGCAGGAGAGATGGGGGCTGCATACCCTGTCTGGAGCTGCATCTGTGCCTGAGCTGTGACCGTCGCCAGGACTGCTTGTTGTGCCATGGCGAACTGGCTCTGAGAATCGAACTGTTTTACGTATGCATCATACGAGAAGAGGAATCATCAGAAGCAGAACATTTTTCTCCAGAAAAATCAAAGATCATTTGATTAGATGGCGTTGATCGTAGAGTATTTTGCTTCATTCCCAATCTGTTCAAGGTTACGCGGAGTATGCAGATGTCGAGGGTCAGATGAGGGGGGAAAGAGGGATCACAAACCGGGAATCCAGATGGCTCGAGCAACGCGGCGGGCGCGATGAAGCACGGGACCGCGACGACGGGGAGCCTCACGGCATCGACAGGCACGGAGACGACCGGAGTGGCGGCGGAGGAATTCACCAGAGCCGGCGCCGCGGCGGCGGGGAGGCGCTTGGAGGAGGATCGGCGCTCGCCGCTGTCGTCACCTCCGCCATCGGACGATGCGCTGGAATTATCAGCGGCGGCCGCGGGGACAGCGAGGGTTTCCGGGGCAGAAACCTCGACCTCAACTCCTTTCCCCGGGGAAGAGGGGGAAGAAGGGGAAGAGGCCGCGGGATCGGGGGAGGAGCCAGGAGCACAGGTCACAGGAGAGGAAGGAGTGCTTTCTGACTTCGGCCGCGCCACCACCGCCGCGGCCGCGGCCGCCGCCGACGCTGACGACGCCGGAGGAGGAAGAGGCTTCTCTCCCTCTAACTCGAGCCTTTCCGGCAGAGACAGAGCTTCCGAGCTCGGCACTTCCGCCATCGCCGTGAGCTTCCAGAAGCTGCGGCGCAGAGAGGAGGGTTTCGCCTTTCAGGGCCCGAAAACGGGAGAGATGAGGAAGAAGACGGCATTCTCTACCCTTTTGACCACTATTTGACCAGACCATTTGACGGCGTCAGGTCTTCCGTTAGGGGACTGCCGACCTGAACTCACCGCCAACGAAGACGACGTGGGCTTAGGGAAATCGACGCCGTTTGCGGTTGGGTTTGACCGTCTAGTCCAAGATGACAGAGAGGGCGGCGGAATTTATCGCGTCAACTCCCCTTTTCTCCCTGCGAAATATCGGGTGACCGTCCAGTTTTCTCGTGACCTCGGGGAGATCTCAGCCGTCCGATCCGGACGCAGGTGTGGTGTGTGCGACCGCTGGATACAAACCTCCCCACGGCATTTTTTCGAGGGCTGTGCTTTTACTTATATACCCAAATACATTTAAATTTCAAAATATCTAACAACTACATATATTTACTAATATACCCTCACTTTTAACCGCCCTTGAAATAAAAAAAGATATTTTATTCATATTCTTTTCAAAAAAAATACCCCCCCCTCAACCTACACGAAGACCAAGTCAACCCCTCCAAAAGCCCCCACCTAATCCCCCCACTATGTACAATGTTTGACTTTGGATACCAGGGTCAACTATCCAAATGTCTCATCTCTATGATAACCCTCAATATGCATGTTCTTGGAATAATTGGTCTGATTTATTTCAGTTAATTTTTCTGACAAAAAAAACCTTTTTTTATTTTATAAGGGGCTAATTATTTTATTTTATTTTCAGTGGAATTTTATCCAATAAAAAATCAATATGTTTCTCTTTGTGCACCATACCTATAAATAGAGAGAGAGAGAGAGAGAGAGAGAGAGAGAGAGAGAGAGGGGTTCCATGCAAACTTTGACTTTCATATCAAATTATAGGATCCTATGATCGGAGCTTCGGTAATCAACGCACGCAAATCTTCGACCCGGGGTGGAGTAGAGGAAAATATGATATTTACGAGAAAAAATATTTCGATCTCTTTAATTGTCAAACTGCCACGGTTTTTTACATTGAGGCCCCCAACTGGTTATTTTGCTGATTAGTACGCATTTATGATTTGGGGCTCATTTATATCCCCACCCCCGAGGTCACGGGCCGCGCGTGATCGCCCCGGGGATCGAGGAGGCAGCCGTTTCAGTCGAGGGGAGAATTTATGGGGCCCACGGATCCACCCCGATTTAAAATACTCCAGAGTGGTTCCGATCCTCAAGATCATTCCAAAAATAGTAATATAAAAGAACATAAATAAATAATAAATATTTATTTTTTTAAAAAAATAAATTAAATTAATTTTATTAGATCAGGTCTCGCCACTTGTTTCCTGCGTGGATTCGATTTCTGGGGATGAGAGAGGAAGATCCGAGCTGGGTTTTTCGTGATCTTTCGCGGGGATCGGTCTGAATATGATCTTGATCTTGAAAGTTTGACCTGGCGTCTGAAGGTGTGTTTATGGCGGCAGCTGGGCGCAGCTGGCGCCGCCTCGTCTCCGGCGATCTTTCCATTTTTGGTCCTCTGGAGGAAAGCGCTTCACTGCCCCACCCCCCCTGAGAGGAACACGAAGGTGGCAATTTTTGCGCCGCCGCCGGAGGAAGGATCGCCGGTGGCGGAGCTCCGGTTACCGGCGGCCGAGGAGAGGGATGCTTATATCGGACATCCTCCGTGAGCAGGAAGACGATGAGCTTTGCTACCAAAGGGGGAGAGAGAGGAGGAGGAGGATGAAGAAGACGAGGATCCATCTCCCTTCTTTCCGGTGGCTTCCCCTGAGGAGTTTTCTCCGGTACCAGAGCTCCGCTCCGCCGCCAGCGGCGGCGGTGGAAGAAGGTAAGATCAAGGTTTCCGATGGCCTCGTCCTCTGTTCTGAAGATCATCTCTCTCATGTGATCTCATCTCCCACGCTGCTGCTGTCTGTGATTCATCTTCTCAGGGAGGAACCCTAGAGAGAGGGTTCATCTCGGCGTCGGCATGGGGGCGGGTCTGGTGATGCTGCTGACCAGAAGCAGCTCCGAATTCAGGAAGATGGCAGCGCTGAGGAAGGAGATGGAGTCGCTGATGGAGGACTGCAAGACGGCGATTCAGAAGAACAGTCAGAATCCCAATCCCAATCTCACCTCCTGCGGCGGGTCCGATTCACGGGCTGAGACAGAGCAGAGCAATCTCACCGACGATGCCTCCCATGGCGGCGACGCCGAGCGCTGGAGAAGAAGAAGGCCGCTCATGAGAGAGGAGATGGAGGCGGAGCTCGAATCGGAACTGGAGCTTCTGCACATCAACCTAGTGAAGCAGGAGGTGAAAATCCTGTTCTAGGGTTTTGATTCCGCCATTGTTTCTCCGACTTATCTTCTGGTTTCCATCAATGACAGGTCTCCGGCGAGGGATCGGCGCCTTACGGGAGCTCCACCGCAGGCCTCGAATCAGAAGAGCAAGGAGAGGAGGAGGAAGGGGAAGAAAAAGCCGTTGTGGAGATCGCCGGAGTTTCCCCTCGCGCATTGACCAGGAAACTCCATGAGCTCCTGGAGAGGAGACAGCAGGAGCGCATCGAAGAACTGGAGTCCGACCTGGAGCTCGCCCGCGCCAAGCTCCGGGAGAAGGAGATGGAGATCTCCCTGTGGAGGGAGACGGCTCGAGTTGTGTCGCAGAGAGCAGTGAGCCACACTCAGAGGATCATCTGACGACTGGAGGTGGAAGACGCAGAGGAATCCGATGAGAGAGAGAGAGGGATTTTCCCGCCAACCCCCTTTAGGTACGTAGTGTGGCTCTGGGCCTATTTAATACTGGCCCATATTGTGGAAGGCCCATATGCCATTTATGTGCTCATATCGGCCCAATAAAACCCAACGACGTTCGGAAGCATACGTGCAAGTGTATTAAGTAAATGGGCCAGAAAGTCTAAAAGGTCAGCCTACTAAAAAGGATATTTATCGGTTAGTTCGATAAGGACTTGTCGGCCCAGCCCTATCCCATCCAGCCCAATAAAGCCAAGCCCATGTTCGTTGCCTCCTGCAATGGACAGTTTAAATGGGCCATAAGTAGAGAGCCCACTAGTTAAGAGGATACTTATAGGTGATTTCGATAATGTTATCCTTTAATGCCGATTTGTCTTCGGCCCTACCCCACATAAGGGCCCAATAAAAGCCCATTAATGGGCCGACGAATAAGAGGATAACTATCGGTATCATCGATAGAATTATCCTTTAATACCAATTTTGACTTTCCGGGAAGGAAGAAGAAACCAACCCCCCTCCCCCCCCCCCTCCATCGTCTTCTTCCTCTCCGCGTACCAGTCAAACACTGCGTCTTGCTCGATCCGAGGCTGCTGTAGACCTAGACGAAGCTCTCGGGGGGATCTATTCCCCTTCTCCTGCAGAAGACCATGCGTCAGGAGGAAGGAGAAATGGGGCCGACGATGGGCTCCGCCGTGGAACCGTCTTCGGAGGTCCAGAACGGGCTGCCGCGGATGGAGAATTCTGATCTCAAGCAGGTGGATCATCCCTCTTCCTCTTCGCAGGAAGATTTTTACACTCAGATGCTGTCTGGTCTCGCCTGGGAGGAGTTGAATCGAGGGAACATCAAGCCTCCCTGGGAGCCAGCGGCGGCGGATGGTGGTGATGGATCGGATTCCGGCGGCCAGAAGATCTTTGGTCTCTCTTCTGCCTGGGGCGATCAGTGGACGGGTAGCGACGAGCTCCAGTACCTGGCCTCCCATGCCGAGCCGGGGGTAATGGCACCGCAGTTGCAGGAGCAGGGGATCATCGGAGGTGGTGGTTCAACGCCGTCGGAGATCTCTCGAGTCTTCCAGCGCAGCAATGGCTATGAACAGCAGCGCATGCTGCTTCCGGTGACGGCGAAATCCATCGCCGCCGGCGATCTAGGTTTTCTTCCGTTGCCGCTATCACAAGGTGGCAGTGATTCTGCCGATTCGAGACTTATCGCCAGACGATCTAGGGATGATGATGCCGATCTCTGCTTCAGATCTCCCAATTCCTCGGTACGCTTCTCGATGATTCCTACCATCCTCTCCCCTCTCTCTCTCTCTCTCTCTCTATTTCACTCCTGTAAATTCTCCGTCGCCTTTTCTAGCTCTGCGGTGGCTTCAGCGGATCCCTTCAGCAGGAAATCCAGACGGCCGCGAGGAACCCTCAGGTATCTGCAACCTCCGCTTCTCTTCCATTGCTGGATGGCGGAGGCCGGAATCAGGTGTCTGGTTTTCCACCAGTAAATGCTCATCTTCAGGTTCTTCCAACACCGGCGCCGTACAACGGCGGAGCTCCGGCGGCGGGGACTGGGCAGACGGCGGCGCCGCCGAGGCAGAGAGTGAGGGCGAAGAGAGGCCAGGCCACCGATCCCCACAGCATCGCCGAGAGGGTAAACCGAACCAGCAAGCTCTTCCGACGACCTCAATCCATCTCCTGTGAAAATTCCTTGTGAGGAGGAGCTCATATGTTCTCTCTGGCGCTGACTTCTTGTCCCCCAGCTGCGCCGGGAGAGGATCGCCGAGAGGATGAAGGCTCTGCAAGAACTGGTCCCGAACCCCAACAAGGTCCTGATCCCCCCCCCTCCCCCCCCTCTCTCTCTCTCTCTCTCTCTCTCTCTTTCTCCAGCTCTCAATTCATTCAGACTCAGCTTTCAATAAAGCACACCAAGAACAGATTGATTTTTTTTTCCAAAAATCGCGGAAATAGTCTCCTCATTATTCCACTTGATTTCCAGTTTTCTTGCAGAATAATCTCAATGCATGAACCTCTTGAATATTTTCCATAATTTCAACAGGTTTTCATCTCATCTCAAGCAAAAAAAGAAAAAAAAACTGAAGATTTACAGAACCCATTATTCCTTGCGTTCATAATTAGAAATTATTTCTGGATTCATGACTCTTTTTTAAAATGATAAAATAAAAAAATAAAACTCTGAGGAATTAATGGGTTTTCGGGAGTGTGACAGACGGACAAGGCGTCAATGCTTGACGAGATCATCGACTACATCAAGTTCCTACAGCTCCAAGTCAAGGTAACTCTCTCTCTCTCTCTTCCTCTCAGATTCACTCACAAAACTGCGAATGTATGCGCATATTAATTCATTATTTGGTTAATTAATTGATTAATTGATTAAAAGAGTGTAGAGTAAGATCCGCCACGGGTGTTGTGGGCTTGTGCAGGTGATGAGTATGAGCAGATTGGGAACGGCGGCGGCGGCGGCAGATACGCCTCCGCCATCAGAGGTGAGCCCTCATCTTCCCCATGGAGAGAATTGGGCGATGCCCGTAACAAAGGTTGACCAGTGAGGTGCCCTGGCAGGCGATGGCGGCAGGCGGCGGAGAAGACCTGGCGGCGGCGGAGCGGCTGGTGGCGGAGCTGATGGGAGAGGACTTGGGGGCGGCTATGAAGTTTCTGCAGGCGAGAGGCCTCTGCCTCATGCCCATCTCCCTCGCCGCCGCCAACCCCGACGTCTAGAGGAAGCTGTACAAGCCCCCGAATTCTCACAAGTCAACTCCCTATAGTATAAAGAGAGCGAGAGAGAGAGAGAGAGAGATACATGTAGAGCGAGAGAGAGAGAGAGAGAGAGAGGAGGGAGAAGGCCCATCCAATCAAAAGATGCTAATCACTGAAAGCCCAACTAGATCTCAACACATTTTCTCCCCAACTAATTCTCCTTTCCCCCCATCTTCATCTCTCAACTCTACAAAAACCATTACAACTTCATCTACCACCCTCGGTCAACCCTACCCGCTCATTTCTTCCTGCGCTTCCTCCCACCGCCACCATCTCCAGAGGCGGCCGCCTTTGTAGAGCCGTTGATCTCCGCCTTGCTGCCTCCGGCCTTCGATCTCCTCGGTGCACCGCTGTCACTGCTGTCCGCAGAAGAGGGGGTCCTCACGCCGAGCTTTCTCTTCCGGCTGAACCCGCCGGCACTGCCATCCTCCGCCGCCGCCAGATCCTTTGGTCTCCGGCCGAGCCGTCGGCCGCCGGAACTTGTGCCGGCCGAAGCCCCTCCCGACCTGAGCCTCTTCGACACCTGGCCGCCGGAATCCCTGCTCTTTCTCTCTCTAGACGTGCTCCCTCCAGTGGCGGTTCCCTCGCCGGACTTAGAACGCCCCCGCCGTCGGCCGCCGCCAGTAGTTGACCCGGAGCCGTCCACTCTACGTCTCCTGCCGGGTTTCCCCTTGTCAACGCTGCAAGAAGAGAGAACCCACTTGCAGTCAGAGGAACGCAAGCCGGCGATGAGCTCTTCTTTCTAGGGGTCAATCCCACCTCCTCGGGGATGCATTCAACTTTGACATTCTGCCGGATGATTCAGATCTCCTCCTCTTCTTCTGCGCCCTGATTGAAACCAAATGGGCGCGATAATTTCTCAGAAAATGAAAAAAATAGAGTTCTAATATCCAAAATGGTTCAAAAATCGGTTCTATGACAGCACCGTTTATAGGGAAAAAAACCCTGGAATAGAAAGTCAACTAATGAGGGATAAACGGACACGTGGCAGATGATAAAAGAGAAAACCGTCATGGCGGGCGGCGTACGTTTCAGAAGCACTCTCCGGGGTTGCAGCGCCGCCTTTCTCTCCGATCATCGTCAGCTGTGACGGCGCCAAAAAATCATCAGAAAAAGAGGAAATAAAGGATATTAATTGTCAGAAAAAATTAATTTGGGGGGCACAGAAAAATCACCTTCGTTCCTTTACGGAACTTCAGAACCTCCTTCTTGAGGAAGAGATCCTCTTCGTCACCATCGTTGTACAACACCTGGAGGGAGGGAGGGCCCACGCGGGGACATCAGACCTTTCCGTGGCGATGACGTGGACCCAAGGAGTTGACTTTCGATCTTATGTATATAAATAGAATAAGAAATACCTTGTGCCTCATTGTGGAGGGATTGTAAGAATCGACGATGCCGGCGTAGAACCTGCGAAAGGGGAATCAATGAGGGTTCAGACAGGAGGAATGGATGGAGCACTGTGAGAAAGAAAGCCTGGTAGACAACTTATAGAGGGGGGGTAGGCAGGGCGTTGACCATGGGAAGGCAGTTCATTCGGTTTCTTGGAGATCTGATTTTACCAAAAGTGATCAACCTAGTGGTTGAAAAAAGTGTATGGCAGCACGCTCACCAAGCGCGTGGTTTGCCAAGCTGAATCCAATGTGCTTACTTCTGACGATGACGATACCACAATTTTTACACTAATATGCGTTGACCCTTTTAGATGGGTTGAAATAATATTCCCAAGCCACAAGTCACCAAAAGAGGAAGAAAATATGATACCCCAAAATGTTGTCTACAGAAAACAAATTTCTATGAGGGCAGAAATCTGAACCAGAACAGAAGTGACACAAGAGTCAACGCATGGTAAGTCAACACTGGTTTAAGAAGAAAATCTTAAGCCAGTGCGGGCATAAAACAAAAAAGAAGTTTATGTAAGAGTCAACCCCTGCCCAAAAAATTAAACCAACTGACACGAAGGGTTGACCCTAGAGAGTAGGAAAGCCAACAACAGAAGATCCCACAGGTATGAAGGGTCAACCCCTGCATCTTGCAGCGGCTATTTAACTACTGCAATCTGAAAAAGGCTGAAAAAGTTGGAAAATTGAGATGCTCAACTCGATCCCTGTTGGAGAATAATCCTCTGCAATAACCAGTAAAGAATCACTAGGCCCAAAGACCATAAGGAATGAGATATTCCCAAGCTTCCATGAATCAATTTTGCAAACCCTAGAAACAACCTCAACCTCACAACATTTCAAAGACATCTAAAGCTCTAGTGAGAGCTAGTCGCATTTTAGTCATTCATACAAGAAGACTTCTGAGGAAGACCAGCTCAGCTATATGAGATCTGATAGGCGCCCTGAGAATGATAATCTGTATGAGCTTGAGATAAGAGGTAGGCCCAGATCATCTGAACCAGTATAGAATTGATGCACCATTAATTTTCAAAACCAGCCCAAAAAAACCCAGGAACCCTAAAATTCCTCAGCTCAAGGGCATTTTCATGTATGCGTTTCTTTGAAACATGCAGCCGTGCTCCAATCTTTCTCTATTATTGTGAACGAAAAAAAAAAAAAAAACAAAGAACAAAGCTAAAGGCCTCAACTTTATCAACTAGGAACACCAGAAGCAGAAACCCAGGCATTAAAAAGCTCTTCTCATGACTTCTAATTGATCTCCCTGGTATGATCATTAAGCATACACAACATGTTTTCATGCTCGATGCTAAGAGTTTATTACATTTCTGTGCAAAATAATTGGAGCAAAGAAGAGGTTCAGAACTTTGATGGAAAAAAGAAAGAATGCAGTAAGGTAATAATCAGTATTTACTTAAAAATGGAGCAAATCAAACAGGACTAGTAGCCTTACTTTTCATCGTCCGGCCACCAGACCTTGATCTTGACACCGACAAGACTCTCGTCATATTTTATGGCATCATGAAGGTTCTCAGAGATCTGTAAGGCAATGCTCAATAAATCAGAAAACTTGAGATCTAGCGTGCACAATATAATTATGAGAATTAATGCAAAAAATACACATCCATGTATTCTAACGTGCACAATAAATCACCTGCAGTAAAAAAAAAAAATTGAACCCATTCGCTGCAAGCCAGATCCTAAAATTTTATTCCTACCCACAAAACCATGAGCATGAAACCGAAAAAAATGAACGATTCCAGACACAGAGATGTTACAGGGCCTGATGCCTGGGCAAGCATAATAATCGCTCGGTGGAAAGGGAAAAAGGTCATTTTATCACTAGATTTTCATGATAAGATGGAGAGGACCTAAACATCTCGCGCTTTCAACATTCTGGTGACCCTTCCCACATGATAGAACTTTCATCTAGGCCAAAGAAAGTCAAAGGAAATAGGCAACCCCCCCCTAATAGCAAACCAATAATAATAATAAAAAATAACGCAATAGAAAAGTTTCATTATCTTCTATTTCTAAGCGTAGTTGGATCTAATTCAAGCAACTCAGACAAAAAATGGAATCACATAAAGGCCACAATCAATCAGACATATGTATCGCTCATTCAAGCATAACAAGCCACAGAGAACAGAAGAGTACAAAAACAGTAAATCATATCTTATCACTAAACATGGAGGAAGTTCACCACATAGACAACAAACTGTTACGTGGAACAAACCACGGATCTACTGAAACGTAATCAAAAAATGCAATGAACAGATAAAATCTGCCAAAGTATGCGTCAGTAAATTATAGATGTAAAAAATCATAAAAAATAAAAAAGTAATTAAAAAGAACGGATACCTCTTCACGAGTACGCTTTTTCCTACGTTTTTTTGGAAGGCTCTCCTCGGAAAGAGATAGATCTCTGTTAGCTTTAGCAGTCGCCCTAGGTGAAGAAAGTGGTCCCTGAAAAGAAATTATGATTAGTATTTCAAACAGTTCAGTCGTGAAGGAAAATCAACGTCGTCAAACAGATAAATTAATTTATTATATTTAAGAAAATACCTTGAGATTTTGCTCACTAAAACCATTGTCATCTGAAGAGACTCCACCCTTTAGCAGTCTGCTTTTGGACGAGTGAGATTTTTCAGAAGTTTCGCCCTCACCAGCACTTTTCGGCTTTCTGCCAGGTCTTTTACGTTGTTTCCCTTCAGAATCAGTCAGTAAATCCCTGTCCATCTTAGATCGAAATTTTTTGTATGATCCTCTGCTATCTTCCGCATTCTCAAGAAGCTTTTTTGCCAAATGTCTGAGCGGTTTCTTTTCTGAATCGCTAACATCCTCAATCTGCTTCTCCGTGACAATATCAATAGAAGGTGTTGTTTCATTTCTAGAGTTCCCATTAACAGGCACATCATCTCCCACGTTCATTCCCCTCCTCTTGACTGAGCCCCTGTACCCTGAAGAACGGCCTCTCTTGGGACGAGCTGAACCAACACCAGTAGGTGTGACAACAGATGCACTATTATCAGCAGACCTTTCTGAGGAGGCATGACGCCCAATCCTTTTTTCACTTTTTTCTCGTTTATTAGCTTCTGCTTCCTCCTGGGAAAGTTTCTCAGACTGTAATCTATTAGTTCCCCGGCCACGACCTCTCCTCCGACCGGGCAATCCGACAGCCTCTTTTTCACTACTTCGGCGACCTCTCACTCTCTTTGCACTGTGATTCAATCCAGCCTCAATATTATCTGCCTCTGATCTAGCAGCTTGTGTCCTTTCAGAGTTAGTGCCACGACGAGAACGTTCACTCTTCTTGTTTGGCGAAGTCAGTTCCACCAATGGAATTTCATCCACGGCCTGAACTGTCCCATTGATCGCTAAAGATGTCGGCGACTTGTCAGCCACAACATTAACCTTACGAGAAGCAACTTCTGACTCCAGCTTTCCCAAGCCCTGGTAAGCAAGCAGCAGCAGTTGATGAACAAATATCAATTAATACATTCCAAGGTCAATATAAATCACCATGGAGCACATGGCATACCTGTTGTATCTCATCAGAGACAGTTCTCTCAGACACCTTGTTTTCATCTGCCTAAAGCATACCAATTCACCCAATTAGTAAAAGATGGGTCCTTACTAAACCAGTAAACATCAATTCGTCAAAAAGACAACATCATGTTAGAATGCATACACCAAAATTAGAGAATTTTTTGTCTATCTTCGCTTCGAATGGCAGTATGGGCAAATATACCATCCATCACCTTAAATAATTTAAAACGCGGATGATAAGCCTTCATAAGGTTAAAGTTACAAAAATGCTACCCCATCAGCACAGTAAGGGAAATAGAAAAAACTATGGGCAGTTGGCAACATTAAAGCTTTGTAGATGCATTTCTTTCAGGGAAAAATCCACAAACGTCAAAACAAAGTCGATAGTTGGTATTTGGTGTTATTTATAGCAAATATCATATCATGATCTGGTTCCATTCCAACTAGAGATAACTAACTCAACAATGAAAGAAAGAGAAAAAAGTGACCAAAGAAGAATTAAAAAAGGTGACCAAAGAAGAATTACAAGCCAAAGATCAAAATAAGACAGGAAAGAACAAGCGATGAAAAAACTAATTGACAGGAGCAAAAAGATAACCTAGGAATATCTCAAGGAAAGGAGACGTAATTACTTTTTCTTTCTTCAATTCCTCTGTTTCTCTACTTCTACGAATCGAATTCCCACTCATTCCTATCTGTCTTTTTTATAAACAGATCCAGGATGCATCAAAACCAGGTTGGCATAATATATGTTCCCTCAGAGTCAACAGAGGAACAAGCTGCCACAGCCTCTCACTTGTCTCATCCAAAATTTACAGCATTTTAGATAGGACCAACTGTCCATGAAGCACAAGAGTTTGAGTCTGACTACGCCGTGTACTTTTTTGGCACAAAATGGTCCATACGCTGGAGCCAGTGAAAAACCAGGTCGTTTGATTGAAGCGAGAGGCAGATTAGTTAGGCAGTTTATTCCACAAAATTCCCAGTACGAAAGGCCACTAAAATTAAGATCTTGTACAGAATCGCAAATAACACAAAGAAGGTGATTAAAATGATCCCAGCCCCCTGAACACAGTTGACTTATTAATAGAATGTTATTTATTAAAATAAAGAACAGAGTGAAAAGAGATAATCGGCACATACAGAAGAAAAAAGAAATGCATTGATTGGTTCAGGTACAGTTTTAGGTATTTTTGGAAAAAAAGCTATAATGCTCTGTTGATTAGTAACTTCTATTACAAGATGTCATAAACGATTGTACTTGAGAATTAAGCATCAATATTAAGGTGCAAAGGTTTACACATTGAGCATTCGCCACGAACCTTTACACCATTATGCTCCAGCACATCGGAGCTCTCTTGACATACTGCTGCAACGATTTTACTGTAATCAGCCAAAGGAGCACCAATTGACTGAACTGCTTCCATCAGGCAAGGTTTTAACTTCAAAGCACAATTTGCTATTACTTTTTCTGCCAATTTCCGTGCAATTGGCAAAATACTCTGGAAAAGTGAATTGAGTTAGAGAATACAATAAAACTAAGAGATCAAATAAGAAACTAAGCAGAAGGACAGAAATACCTTATTATCCCTTTTCACGATCATCAATAGGCAAGAAAGAAGGTCTGGTGAAATATCTTCACTTTCCTCTAAGACTAATGTCATTATTGTCTCCATTGAAGTAAAAACACTTTCTGGATGGTTATCCCTGCAAGTTGCACATGTCCAATTTACCACATTTAAAAAGATGATTGAAACAAAACAAGGAAACAGTAATTACTGCAAAAATCGTGAAAGGTAAAAGTAACAAAAATAAAAATAGTCAAGTTTAAGCAAATATTGTTTATGCAATCAAAATTAGATGAACATGGCAAATAAATAACTAGGTTGGAAATAGAAATAGTTGCCGAAGTGGCATTGATTACCTCGTGGACAAGTTTAATAAATCAAACCAATAAAAAAACAAAGTTCTGGACGAAGAACATCATCAACAAATGTACAACGTTCTAACTCTAACAAAGTTTTGCAGAAAAGAATAAAAGTGGAAATAACCAAGCATATTTAAATTGAATGGCCGAAATAACAAACACTGTTGCTCTAAGGAAAAACCAGGAAATTTGTTTTATCACGACACTTTCCTCAATAACAGATAATATTTGGAATCTATAGCTTTGAAGATCCGTCTGGGTTTAAACAAAAAAATCCGATAACTACCCCACCGAAGGAGGTCATTAAAATTTTTACCATCGGTAATACTTAGTATTAAGGTTTCTTATTTATCTTAAGATTCTCAGTTATATTATCTTTTTTTAAGAAGGAAGGGAAAATCATTACGTATGTTGATGAGCAAGAGGTTCATATAACCACCGGAAAAGGCATGATATTTCCATTTTCACATTCACTTTAACACTTCTAACATCAATCAAAGTGGTCAACCATTGATGATTCTGTGGTAATAACGGCAATAATGAGAAAAGACAAATCAAATGAATAGCCAAAAATAAGCAACGCGGGTCAGAACCACCGTTCATGTAACTTCCAAAGTTTGGCAGCTCAGTGACTAATTCAACTGCTACGCAAAAGAGTTTACTAAGTTTTTGAATCATGAAGTAAAGTGTAGCAAATCAAACCATAATACCATGACATTCACACCATGTTCTACACAGTCTGAATTAGTGCTTCAATGATAAAACCAATAACACATGCATGCAGTCAATTTACTCCTGAATAGATTCAATAACTACATAAACACAAAAAGCGAGGCAATTTATAATGAAATGCAGTCAATTTAAAAAATTAAAATAAACTTTCATTACCTGATGGTATTCAGGAAATGATGAAACATGTCGAGAATTAATGAGTCACATTCAAGGTCCAGCATCACAACACATGACCTGACCTTCGCTACAGTTTCCAGAATTGAAACTCTTTTTGGGTACAAACTGCTGGACATATCATCTAGATTTCTAAAAGACTGAACGATCCTTTGAAAGATCTCCTAAAAAAAACAAGATTTAAATATTTTAAGTAATTTTAAAACCGTAAAACATAACAGTAACTAAAAAATGATATTGTGAATATTTCTAGTATAAAATAGTTAAAACCTTCATTAGGTCATCATCATATGGAGCCTCTGGCGCTGTTATTCTGGTGATCTCACTGATGCAAGTTGTGACAGCAACGTGCACATTTGTATCTACATTTTCCAGAAGTTCCTTTGCAGTCAGCCCCATAATTGCCGGACGCAGTGCAATTAACATTGACTGGGAGGGCGACTGTTCCACTCTCGACAAGAGAGACTCTAATTGCTGAAACATTTAAAGAATAGTGAGTGCAACAGTAGAGTTAGTCATACCTCTAAAAAAGTATTGAAAACTATAAATAAATTGAAATCATGCACACTGACCTTGCATTTAACATATGATAGAATGAAATGACAACCAAATTCAGCTCCACGTAAGATAGCCAAAGTACGGTTGAGCAATCGACATGATATATTGACTTTCGTCCATTACCCAAGTAGTTAATATTCAGTAGATGGCGATGATTATGATCTTTCATAATTTATTGCATTTTCTAGAAAAAAAATTAAAGATGAGCAGTGAAAAGTGGCTACAACTAGAACCTATTAGGCTCATCACAATGTTGACAGCGCTCTCAGCCTACACTGCCCAGATTTGCAATAAGAGTTTCAGTAAGTCACCACCGGCATGTGACTGACTTTATCCATTACCAGATAATATGAGCGATTTCTAGACTCTGTTCTTAAAAAAGTCGCAGTCATCCAAAGTTATAACCGTAGGCTTAAGTGGCAAGCATCTAGAGCTGACAGTAACTCCAAATCGAATCATGATAATGGCAGTTCCAAATAGCAAGAACCTCAATAGGCAGCAATCTAAACCATCATTATTAGAATCAGCAACAAATGGGAGACAATGAATGCAATTTATTTCTTTCTTTCTTTCCATCTCAATCTTCTCTTGAACCCAGAGAAATAAGAGTCATATTTGCACACAATTTTTTTGTTTTTCCGAGTTTTTTTATCCGCTAATTAAGTTAAATTAATTGCAGAAAAGTACCATCTAACTTCATTTTCTAACATTAGGAAGATTACCCCAAAGCCATAAACAAGCGCATAACAGTGCATACACAATACTTAAACAAGTCCATCCTTTAGAGCGCACTACACCTGACATATGTCAAACGCACATTATTTAAAAAAAAAAATACAGAGACAATTCTTGATTTACTCCACATGTTTCGTCCAAAACTTTACCATAGGAAGTCTTGTTTGAAGGATATGTCAAACTAGTTCAATCGACAGATTTTCCAAGATATATCTTCTAACAACAGCTTTATTCTTTAGTGTTTTCTAATCATGTTGGCACTGTTTCACTATCGTAAAGTTACCATGTTTTCGCATTTCCCAGAATGCAGCTCATCATTTTCTTTAATTTCTTTATATTCCTTTTCTTTTCATGGAATCTTGTCGCAAAATACCCCAGAGGGTAATCAATCAATGTCCCTCTTCTGTAAAGAGCAAGTAAAGAAGCATTCATATACTTAAAATATGAACCCATTACAAATTATCCACCATTTCCACAATATTTAAATGACAGAGTCCCAAAAACTTTGGTAAAATCTTGATAGAGCCTGTTTGGACATCTCCCCATGTCTATCTCCAGAAATCGTCTCTTTCGTCATTCATTGTGCATTTAGGCTGATTTCCTGAGTAAATAATCTACTAAGCTACACTGTCACTACAAACCTGAAAATAATACAGAGTCAACGGAATATGTGAGATAGGAACTACCTTTTTCAAAAAAAACTATTCCCACGCCATAACAAGACTAATCTAGTTTGATATTATCAAAAGAAATATAAGCGTGGTGGTCACCATCCTTTGACCAATAATCCATTTGAATGTTGCCTCCATTTGATGCATCGCTTAGAAGAAATTCCAGTGAATCAGCTTTGCTAAGTACAATTTGTTGATCATCATCCAAAGTCATACTCTTCAACACACCAGCCATAAAATAGTGCTTACTCCTTTGTTCAAGGTTAACCCCCGGATCCACTACTTCCATTCCTATGAGAAGCAAGTCGAAACACTCCAAAGCCAGAGAGGCCAACTAGTTAACATGCTAAGTCCTCCCATATAATCAATTAGCAATCAGCTGATTGTGCCTTCATATCTGAGTCGTAGACCCAAAAGAATGAACGATTCCTACACCAATC
Source organism: Spirodela intermedia (assembly GCA_902729315.2). Lineage (NCBI taxonomy): Eukaryota > Viridiplantae > Streptophyta > Magnoliopsida > Alismatales > Araceae > Spirodela > Spirodela intermedia. Next base: position 847,852 of record LR746279.1, read on the forward strand.
CAAGACTGTAACTCGACATTTCTCCTGAAGCTATGCATAAAGAGTGACAAGCTAAAGGAAAAATCGGAAGAAACAAAATTTGTAGGTTAGGAAAAAGAAGGAAGCATTGTGACCGTGAAAGATTGTTTTTTCTTATTCCTATGCGAGGTTCAAATATTGATTTGTAGGTTCTTCCATTCACGACTCTTCCAGAGGATTTGAAAGAGTTTCCGCCCAATTGTACTCAACCATTCACGTCAAATGTCCACGACTCCATGATCAGGAACATCAAGATTCACTCCAATCCCGTGGAACTTGTGCAAAATCTTCTCGCACTTGCTGGACTGGTCATTGTTTTCAGAAGGTAATTCTTATAAACGTCGAGTATTGTGGGAGTCAACGATCTCCTGAAGTGGAAGCTTACACCAAAAAGTAATTTCGGTGTAACTCCAAATCCGAAAACGCGACAGCCTTTGGACGAGGTAGCTTCTGAAGTTTAAACGCGGTAGGAACAAATCAATAGGTCCACCAGAAACCCAAAAGTACATAATCGGGTAATCTAAACACGAAATACCTCCAAATATAAGTAAGGAAGAAATGAAAATGTGGGAGAGAACGATTCAAGGACCAGTGGAGTAAAATGTAAAATTTGTAGATGAAGTCTGACTTAACCCACCCCAGCACGGTCTTTACATAAAAAAAAAGAAAAGCGTACGGAGAGAGTAGGCGGAAGGGAACGGAGGGAGGGAGAAGATTAGGGCTTACGTCTAGAAGCGGAAGGAGGTCGTCCACGGACTGGGGAGCGTCTTGGAGCCGTTTTCCGGCCTCCTCGATGTTCCCCTCCAGCTCTGTCTCTGAGTTTCCCATCTCTCCTCGTCGGGATCCCAGCAGACCTCTATGCTAGCCCGCCGATTGACCCCATCGAAACCCTGGGAAAACCCTAGAAAAACGTCAAGCGCCCGTTGCTCGCATGGGGGAAGAATGAAAAATAATTTGGACGAGGAACCGCGCCACGATCCATAGAAAAAGAAAGCAATTATGAACCCCAAGCAAATGGGCCATTCGTTCTTACCTCCTCGCAGTAGAAAATATGTTTCTTTTTAGGGTATTCTCTTTCCTCCCTCCCCCCCCTCCCCCCACCGGCAGCGTAAAAGTTACTGGACAGAGAGAGGGAGACTGAGAGATGGAGGTAGAGCGGGAACGAGAGAGAGAGAGATGGATGAATAGAGAGAAATAGAGAGAGAGAGAGAGAGAGAGAGAGAGAGAGAGAGCGCGGGACGAAGAAAGATACAGAGATGTCGGAAATTACCAGAGAAATAAGAGAGAGAAAGAGTGGAGGGTGAGAAGAAGATCAGAGAAGGGAGATTTTAGGGTTTCCATAGAGATTCCGCTCGTGATCTGCACCCATTTATGCAATTCGCCTAACCACTTTGTTCGAGTCCGCCACGTGGATCTGGAACCGACAACCGGCTGGGCCCACGTCAGCAGACATTAACCGCTGCTTATATTTTTATTTTTTATTTTTTTAATCATAATAAAGAGTAGCCCCAGTATTAATTATTATCTCACAAACTGTACCCGTCATCTAACTAAATTGGTTTTATATTCTAGTTCTCTAGACTCCGCTTGAAACCTATTCGTCTATTTCATATATTTATTCGAACCCAAAATTATATTTACTTTATCTGAGGAGTTAATTGTAAAATTACGGCAGCAATCCCTCGTACCTGAATATGATACTTTCAAGGGTAAAACTGTCTCGACAAAAGTGAGGAGGATATATATACATTATAAAAAGGCCAGATAATCACATTTTCTCGCTTTTTTAGCATGAAAGATCAGCTTTTGAAAAATAATTCTGTCTTTTATTTAAATAAAAACCTGATTCAAAACACCTAGAAAAAACGTAATATTAATTATTTGATTTTCTCGCATTCTAACTGTTTCATTAGTTATATAAAAACCCAGATAATTGCATTTTCCCGCATTTTTAGCATGAAAGATCAACTTTTGAAAAATAAAATCTTATTCCAACTACCCATAAAAACTGAAGATTATTTATTTGATTTATGGCCATGGTTTGGAAAATATTTAGCGTGTGCTGGTCGATGTGGGTAATAGAGGTAATAATCGGCCAAACGATTTTTAATGATTCTGAAATTCTTTTCCCCGATTCCGAAACGCGTACAATCGGGGCCGGGATTTTACGACTGAATTTGTCTTTTGAAAATCCGATTCTAGGGGACTCGAAAATACGTCGCCAAACGCTGCACGGACGAATGGGCGGGAGGCGAGACGTCGGGCAGGGAGAACACGTATCCAGACCAATAGAAAATTCCCACGTCAGCAAAGGAATACGTGGACATTGGCAATTTGCTGGGGACTGGCTGCGTGAGTGTCACCTTCTCTCTGAGAGAGGAATTCCCAACTCCCCAAAGGGAGGGGAGGAAGAGACGAAGAAGAAGAGGGCGGGGCAAGAGGATCATCATCTTCGCTCTGGAGGGCCGAGAGGAGGACGCCGTGGCTTCCTCAGGGGCTCAGGGCCTCTCCCGCAGGAAGAACGCCGCCGGCGCAGGCTCTGAATCGCTGGGCGCTGAGACTGCTGCATCGTCGACGTCCGCCAGAAAGGAATCGAGGGCTTCCAGAGGGTCGAAGCCACGATTTCCTCCCGTCGATCTGCCCTTCTGGCAGCAGACCTGGTTCCTGATCGTCCTCGTCTTGATGGCTCTCTCCTTCTTTGCGTTAGCAGTTGTCCTATATCTCAGTCTAGAAATCGAGGAGGGTTCTCCAAATCTGTCTTTCGCAGCCGCCCCCGCTGCCGATGCCGTACAGGTTCGTGAAGCACCTCTCCCTTCCAGTTCTCTGCTTCCATGCCCTCCCTCGGATCTTGCAGCAGTGTGCCGCGTCTTTTGATTTGTCGATTTGATCATGGCAGATTACCTATGGAACGACTCTCAAGCTGATGCACGAGAGGACCAAATTCCGTCTCCATTCCCACAACGTTCCCTACGGATCGGGGAGCGGCCAGCAGTCGGTCACGGGCTTCCCTAACGTTGACGACTCCAATAGCTACTGGGTACGCGTACATATCTACCCCGGCATCCCCAAATATCACATTCCCCATTTTCTTTGCAATTCAACGTGGCATTTTTCACATAGATTTTTAGTTTCACGTCCACTTTTAGTCCGGAATTGTAGTTTCACGTCCACGGTCACTCGACGAGATATTTTGGGCATCTAACTTTTAGGGAAGATCTTCGTACACCATGCCTTGTCGGAATTAAGTGAGCTGTGATTGGAACTCCTTGACTTGCTTATATTTGCCCATTAAGCCAGAAGCGAAGTATTTAAATTTTTTGAGGAGAGAGGTTGCCCCATTTTATTCCCTATAAGGCAACGTCTGTGGAAATGGACGCTTACCAAGACGAGTCTTAGGTCATTCAGAATAGTAGACCAACCTCAGAGGCTGTACAGCACAACTCTCCCCGAGAAAGAAGAAAGTGCTGTATAACTCCCTCGTTATTGGAATACGTCAAATATAGCCATCGATTTATTTTAGTCATCACTCCGTTTTACACACCAAGTCAAACCAAGTTGTATGTTTATTAATTTACAATTCTGAGCTTAGTTATGTATAACGATGTCTGGAATGCCAAGGCATATATCAAGTCGAGGGATTATGATCCTGATCATGCTACGAGGTGACTTTTTACATACCTTGCGTTGTAAACGGGGAATCCTTATGTTCTAATTGTTGCAGTATTCTTTATATGGCGGTAGGATTGTTTCAAAATGGCTGCTAACAACGGAAGATTTTGAACCCAGTCTAAATGATCGGACCTTTTTTATCTCCTTTCAGGAAGACAACAATACTGCTGTCTACTCGTGATTATGTACATAATTGCCTCCTTGGAACTGCCCTACCTTTTTTTTCTTTTTTGAAAACTATGCAGCTTCTGATTATTATTTCTAGAAAACTGCATCTAAGCTTGGCTATAGTGGATGTGAAGTGATAAGATCAATCGAAGCTCAACCAAAAGTTTGTCTGCATTTACCAGCAAAGTCACCCGCATCTCTGCTTGAGAACTACATGCCCGAGAAATTTTGAGCAGCTACCAACCCATCCAAGTTACGCACACTCATCTTGTGTGTACCCTGCCCTGAAAGATCTGTCTACTATTCCTCCGTGTATATTTTAATTCATTGTAGGTTGGTTAACGCGATTAGTGGAGGAGTTGGAGATTCTTTATCCTATCCAGTCACATAAACGTGTGGTACCCCTCTTTGATGTGCTAGTTCGTTCAGGGTAAAACAATAACAGAGTCCCTTATGTCATAGTGTTTCTCATATCCAAGTGCTTATAAAAACTTCCTAAACATGGATGATAATCTATTCCTCTTATGAAGCAAAGAAGAACATCCCTCAAGGTGAATGGTCTCCCAAACCTCGTACAGGCTTCATCTAACTCATTCACCAACATGATCGTGGTGGAATGGTGTAACATCAAACATTTTTTCTATCCTGTCAAACGCCATTATTACGTAATAAAGGGGCCACTGTCTATTGTATATGAAGTTGCTGTTGTAGATCCTTCTGTGCTAATTTCCTACTTCGTAGTTGTAAACTGTATGAGAAATGCTGCTGTACTGGTTGTCATGAAACCTCAGCCTTATCTTTACCCACATCAGTTCAATACTATTGCTGATTTTACTTCTTTATCAATGTATTTCGAACCCTGTTGGGGGCACTGCCTATTTTGCTATTCTGCTCAGGATGGAGGAAGCCTCCCCTGATATGAACGCGCACGTTTGGTTTTTCTTCATTTTCACATGATTTTGGGATTTTCACTTATTTACAGTTTCATGAATTCGGTTTTTTTTTTCTCATTCAGCATGGACAGTTTAGTTTCTTAAAACAATCTGATGGTTCATGTGATGTTCTTCAAGTAGTGTGAAACGATCTTTCACATTCTAATTTTGCACTCAAAATCTGTAGATCGTGAGGCCTGTGCTGGATTCATCTGCGAAGCAAGGGGATCCCATTAAAAGTGGAACTTTGATCCGGCTGCAGCATATGAGAACTAGAAAATGGCTGCACAGTCATTTGCACGCTTCCCCAATCTCTGGGAACCTGGAGGTATGGAAACGGAAATATTTGGCCTTCCTGTTGATACCAAATGTGACTACAGTTCTGTGTAATATTACTTTATTTAGCAAAAAAAAAGATGCATCAATCGCTCACCCAGAGAAAAACCTACAAATTATTCACGTTAAAAATCGCAACAAAAAAATTAATGCTACATTTATATGTAGATATATTATCTCAGAAAGTGCAACACCAGATAATGGTTCGTTTTCGGTGAACGCCCACAGGTGAGCTGCTTTGGAGGAGACCAAGAGTCAGACACTGGAGACTTCTGGCGGTGGGTCTCTCTTCTTCTGCATGAGTCAGTGCGCTGAGATTGAGCAACACTGGCTCATTGATACCTTCTGCCATGGCTGCTGTTTTCCAGGGTCGAGATCGAGGGAAGTGGGAAGACGTGGACGCAAGACCAGAGGATTAGATTGCAGCACGTCGACACTGGTGGTTACCTGCACAGCCATGACAAGAAGTACTCTCGGACTGCCGGCGGGCAGCAGGAGGTATGAAAATCTCGAGAAGCTTTTATCAGAAATTCTGAATCTATTAATCTGATTCTTTCCGATGACCAATTTCTGGGAGATTTCTTTGGAAATCCTGAATTGGAAAATATGACTCCATCCGATGATTCATTTCTAAGAGGTTCATTAGATATTCTAAATCTGAAAAAAGGTCTGACTATATCCAATGAATCTCGAAAAATGGCCTCCCCAATTATTTTTTTCTAGGAATTTTCATCAGAAATTATGAATGAAGAAGTCTAGTATTCTCGTGATTCATTTGTAGAAATTTTCATCTGGTATGTCTATGATTCATGTCGAGGAATTTTCATTAGAAATTCCGAATCTAGAAATCCAGTCTTCCGATGATTCATTTATGGAAAATTTCGTCTGAAAATTAACCTAAATATCTAGTCTTTCCAAGGATTTATTCGAAGCAATTTACATCAAATTCTTTGAAAATGCTGAATCGGAAAATATGACTCGATCTGATGATTCATTTCTAGGAGATTCATCAGATATTCTGATTCAATAAATCTAACTATATCCAATGAATCTCGAAAAATGCCCCCCCCCCATTATTCATCTATAAGGGGTTTAAATCAGAAATTGTGAATGAAGAAATCTGGTATTCTCGCAATTCATTTGTGGAAATTTTCGTCTGGTATGTCAATGATTCATTTTAGGAATTTTTATTTATGGAAAATTTCGTCTGTAAATTGGAATCTAAATATCTTGTCTTTCCGAGGATTTACCCGAAGTAATTTAAATCTCCAGCTCTTTTTGGTGATCAAATCTTTGTTCCGTCTAGTTTTCTGCTTGTTCTTGACACTCATCTTTCTACCTTCCCACAGGTTTGTGGAGTGAGAGAGAAGAAGTCAGACAACGTCTGGCTGGCGGCTGAGGGTGTGTATCTTCCGGTCAACACGGAGAAGTCAGCTAGCTCCTGATTTCTCCGCCCTTTGCGGAGGTCCTGAAGGAGTGTCTATGTTCTTCCATTATGTCTCCCATGACGCCCTTTGCCATTTTCTTAACGGGTTAATGCTAGAGAAGACATTTTCCAAACAGAATATGTATCCAAGAGTTTTTTCAATCTAATGCCATCCCAAGCCCAAGTCATCGACCTCTCTCCCTTTCTCTCTCTCTCTCTCTCTCTCTCTCTCTCTCTCTCTAGAGGAATAAGTGTAATACTTTGTTCCATGCTGGGTCTTGCAAAGAATTGTGGATGAACAACCCAAATTTCTCAAAAAATAATTAATTTAATTATTGGAGGTACACTGAAAATGAGAATAATGTCGTATGTTTTGTTATAAAATACATATTATAAAAAAGAAAATGAATGTAATCTTATTTATTTATTATTTTGAGAAATTATACTTATTTTTTAAATAAAAAATTATTTCAAAAAGATGTTTGCTGTTGAGCACACAATCTTTGTCATGCATTAGGTGATCTAGACCCCATCTAGCCTCACATAACCAAAAGAGGTTGATCTTAATAACTCCAAAGGTGGTTCATACATAGGGTTGAGGTACCTCAATTAGACAAGACCCATGGGGGTGGTTAATCTCATTTTCGATGTAAGATTAATTCTCTAATAACTAGATGATGCCATGCTAGTGATGTCATCAGCTTTAATGGTCTTTGGTCATCATATCATAACAGCTTGCACATGAGCCCTATCGTCAAGTGTCTACATCATGATACTATGCATTGTTGTTGTGTTGTCTCGCAAGCATGTTGTGTCACCATGTCTTTGCACATACATGTAGTGTTGTCATGCATCTACTTTGTATTGCCAAATGCGTGCGCCATGCCATCATGCACATGCAACATGCTGCCATATGTGTACATGCCATTGTGATGGTCATGTATTGTATCACCATGCTGGAATGTTGCATCACCACACATGCATGACTTGCCACATGTGCAGTCGTGTTGCATCACCCTACATGCATGTCATGCCATCATGCACTCCCATCATTCCATGTATGCCCATTGTGTGCAGTGTGTTGTTGCCAAGGTCTATTCCTACATGACAGCCATGGTAACATTCTCCCTCACTAGTAGGATAACATTATTTGATGATATCTTGTCGTTGTTTGGTGAAGTAGTAAGTTGTCGACAAGTATCTTTGTCATTGCTACTTGATGACCTCTGGTGGTGTCAAGGGCTAGCAGCTTATGGCCAACTCAAACACTGAGTATTCTACGGACATGCACTATTAGATATTGTGGATGAATTTGATAATGTCATGTAACTAGATCCAATTGTCTTAGCATATTGTTATGTAGTGATTCATGTATTCCTCAAGCATATCTTTGATGCATTCCATCTTTCCATCTATTTGGGGTGGAGAGTAGTAGAGAAATTAAGCTTAGCCCCAATGAAGCTAACTAGATGTATCCAATGAAGCATGGTTCTCGATTTGAAATGATATCTTGTAATATGTCCTAAAATTTGATGACGTGTATTAGGAATAATCTAACCACCTCTTTTGCCTTGTAGTCAGACCATGTTAGAATGAATATGAGATATATGGAGAAGTGGTCAACCACCACTGAAGTTTATTGATAATGACTCACATGGTCCCTTAGATGGGGGAGAGACTCTAAGATTTCTATCACATTCTATCATTCCACTTTATCACATTGGCAAATAAGATGTGAGCGAAAGTATGTTTCTATATTCATCTCTATGTTAATTACAAAAAGGGTTAGTATGTGTTACTATCTTGAGTGACCCGCTTGCTTGCAGCACATCAAGGGTCTCATGTAGAAGTTGTCACCTCAACTATACCCCTTGTGGCAAATAAGTATGTTGTCCTCTATCTATAATCGACAAGTCTCTCTTATCTAGGTCTATTGTATGAGGTGTTTGGTCAAGCCATTAGTGAATTATATACGACTCAATGCATCTACAACAATATTGACATGTCTCAATTTACACTATAGTGAGAAATCATATTTGGCAAGTCTTGTGTATATTTGGGGCTCAACTTCTTTTGAGGATTGAAGCAATTAGTGACAACATTGTTAGTGTAGACAATGAAGGTGTTACCTAATAAATAGTGGCATTATCATAGATTGAGTGTCATTGTTCTATATCACTCAATTTACTTCCTTTAAAAATAATGGGGTGATTTTTCTACACGAGAACTTCATCGATTGTCACCTCTAAAGTATTAGTGTGTACCATGAAGGTTTCGGCAAAATAGAATAATTAGAAGACTGACTCCTTAGTGATGACCATCTAAAAATTATTGAACATGTGCTGACACCCCTCTGTCTTAGTCCATCTTCAGACTTACTTGAGGAGCTTTGCCAGTGATGTAGCCAACTTTGAATGAAAAGCCCATGATAAATTTTCAATAGTAATTAACAAGCCTAAAAAATGATTTTAGTTCGGATACTCTCTTCGCCATTGATCATTCATTGATGACATTTACTTTCTTTTGATCCATATAGACTTGCCCATGCCTCACTGACGAGACTAAATCGTATGGTTGTTGAATGCACACAATTCAGTGTCAAAACAAAGTCCTAATCTTACCAATTTATGATTAATCAAAGTAATTAATTAATATAATGGTAATTAAGGGTCGAATCCACGGAGAATTAGGGAAAGTTGAGAGATATCTTTGAAATTCGGTCAAATCGGACGATGAAATTAGGTTAGAAATTGGGCAATTTAGTATATTAAAAAAGATAACTCAATTTCGAATCCACGTAATCAAAAATCAGGTGATTTGGATGAGAATTCGAAGAGTAATCGAAGTTTGAAGTTAAGAGAAATTTTCGTATTGCGAAATGATTAAAAACAGAAATTAAAACTAAATTAAACTTAATCTACAATAATTAAAGTAAAATTAACACTAAATGATGAAATATTAAGATGAAAACGAACAATCTAACCCAAATTAGCCTTCGAAATGATCCAATTAATCGCCGGATGCAAGGCTTTTCATTCCGAATTTTCGAAGACGAAAGAGGAGTTCAAGACTTGATTTCTTCCAATTCTTTCAATAAAACATTGGAATTAAACATCCAACAGAAGCGGAAATGAGTTCCGAACACAATGCAAAAGATGGCGCGCGAATTGGAGCTCTAAACAAGGAGAATTTGAAGATTAATCGCGGCCGTTCTTCCGTCGCGAAGAACGGATTTTATAAAATTCGGAAATGATCGTGGTCGTCTGATCTGATGGAGTTGATCGCGATGGACGATCGCGATGAGACGCCTCTTCACGAATCGTCGCGACGATTCGACGATCGTCCGATCGTGATCGTGCGGTTAAGATGTGATTTGATGTCCATCTGATGTGAACAATCTGGACCGTTATAACTCTCGATCAAACGGTCGCGATTTATTCACTTAAGTGAGTATTTAGGCACGTGGTTGATCTCTGATCGCGTGGACCTCAATTCCACGTGATCTACGCACGCTATTTGTCGCGATGTCGATCGGACGCACAAGATCACGCCACGCTGCACATAAGAAAACTTTAATTAATTTTATACATTTATGTATTATATAAAATAAATACATAAGTGTTAATAAATATCTTTTCTCTCATATTTTCACTCTTAAAACATGATTATGATCATAAATATAATTAGGATTAAGGATTGTAATGTGTAATTATTTATAATAATCCATAATTTGGTGTATTTTTAGATCATAACATGAATTTATACAAAATGATAGAAATATACTTAAAATATGATAACATGCATATATTTGTAATGATTAATGCCTTAATTTGCATTAATAATTATATAATTACATGCATAAATAGCATGTTATCACTCACCATGTGGTCAAAGAATTTGATCTTATCAATGGAGAAGACACGATTTACCAAGTTGAAATATAATTGATAGACCTATTATGTAGCAAACACTCATCTTAGATGTGCTAATTGTTCTTGCATAGAGTAATTGTACACTAAAATATCATCTAAGTAGACTATTTTAAATTTATTAATAAATAATCATAATATATATTTTTTACTAGAGATCAAAATCTAGTCATAATATTTGTTAGTTTAGAAGGCATCGTAGTAAATTCATAAGACCCATGATATGTGGCCTCCCTACATACCAAAAAAATTATGTCTCTAAAACAAAAGTTATTTAATTTATTTCTGGTTAGAGGATATATTTTTTTTAATAATATTTATCTATTTAATTAGTCTTAATTTTCAATAATTGTGACATCATGTTTGCATGTTAATTTTTTCCTATGTTTTTGCATATATATGTTTTAATATATATTTTTCACAATAAATATCACATCATGTTTTTTTTTCATTTGCTTCTAGGCTATGTTCCATGGTGTCTTCCATAGAACGTTACATTTTTTAAAAATATAATATTATTTTACTTATTTATAAAAATGAGAATAATGTCTTATGTATGTGTTAGAAAATAGTATTTCCGAATAAATAATTACGTTATGGTATCTTGGGCTGGGCCTAAATGTTGGGCCATTTTTTCTATGCCCAAAATCGGGTGGCCCAGAATACTCGAAGGCGTGGGGTATTTATTCTCGGCGCGGGATATCATTACCCGTCCCCCCCCCCCCTCCGTCTTCGTCTTCACCCGGTGGCTCCGTTTTCTTTCTCCGATCAGGCGCTCTCCCACATCGATCTTCCGCCATGGAGCCGGCGAAGAAATTGCAGGTATTCATCAAGTCCCCCGATCTCGGAATCCCCACGCGAGCCCTCGCCGTTGACCCCGGTCTCACCTTCCGCCGCCTAAAGCTCTCTGTCCTCTCCCGGGCGGCCCGTCTTCACGAAACCCTAGCCCTAGAATCGTTCTACTTCTCCTCGGGGGGGAAGGCACTGCTCGATTCATCGACCGTGTCTGGATCCGGAATCCTGCCACTGTCCACCCTCACGCTCCGCCTGAGGATCTCCGGCGGCGGCGGAGATGGCGGCGCCACCGGAGCGGAGTCACGGGACTGCTACCTGAACATGTACGCCGTCAAGAAGCCCGATAAGGTGGACCCTAACGAGACGAGGCTGACGAAGTGGACTACGTGCGCTCTCTCCTTCGAGCCCCTCGCTCCTCCCTGCGTGGTGGACCGCCTAGGGAACGTGTTCAACAAGGAGCGGCTGGTGGAGGCCCTGCTGGGGAAGAAGCTCCCGAAGGAGTTCAGCCACATCAGAGGCCTGAAGGACATGATCCCAGTCCATCTCTCCGAGATCCCTGGCAGCGAGAAGTCAGGGACGAGGTTCCAGTGCCCGATCACGGGTCAGGAGTTCAACGGAAAGTATGGATTCATCGTGCTTCGGGGGTGCGGGCATGTCTTGAGTTCCAAGGCGTTGAAGGAGGTGAAATCTTCCGCCTGCCTGGTTTGCCACCGTGAGTTCTCCGATTCAGATAAGATGGTTCTTAATGGGACCGCAGAGGAGGTCAAGGCCTTGAGAGAAAGGATGGAGGAAGAGAGGGGGAAACTGAGAGAGAGAAAGGAGAAGAAAGAGAAAAAGCTGGACACCCGTTTGAGCGGCACCAAGCACCTGGCCGACGAGAAGGGTAGGCTTCCGGTACATGGCAAGCAAGAAGGGACCGTGAAGAAGTTCAAAGCAGTCGACATTGCTCCGGCCCATGCGACCAAGGAAGTCTATGCATCCATTTTCACATCATCACGGAAATCAGATTTCAAAGAGACATACTCCTGCAGGTCTCTCCCTCTCGGTAGGAACTGATGCTTGTTTATATCTCTCGTACCATGTTGCTTCCTGCTATGTGATTGCTGGTGATCCATGGAGATAATCCCATCGCATCTTCGTTGATGCATGGACATGCTCCCCTAAACCCCCTGTCTTGTACCTTGTTCAGAAGATTTTACCTTATTGGGAAGAACATCTAGGCATATTCTGCTCTGTCTTCTCGCTGAGAGCCTCTTTGATCCATGGAATACCATCGAAACCTCAGAACTATGTTCCCAATCTGTTTCCATCGTTGACTAGTGGAGATTTTCCTAAAAATGCCTATTTACTCTCATCTGTGTTTACCTCCCTCATCGCCCTTTGCTTCTCTCTCCTTCCCCTGTTTCATGGTCCCTAGCGTTGACCTGGTGTATCAGCTTCCTGGCCGCGTTGACCTTGTCTCCTCTTCCTTCTGAAATCGTAGCAGATGAAATAGTTTTGCTGACATGAAGTCTATTCAGGTTCCCTTGCCATTATTGACTAATTTCACCAATTTATCTTCTGCATGTAATCTAGAAGGGTTTAGTCAACCAACCGTGATGGTTCTTTCTTTCATAATCTCTCTCCTCAATTCATTAATCACACATTTACTAGACGAAATAAATTATTTTAAATAATATTTTTTAAGGAATAATGGAGATCGCTAATAGCCATAAATAGTTTCACGAAAATAACTGAAAACTTTCAAATTCCCGTAAAATCAGGCCCAGAACTCAGAGTCAACGTGATTCAGGCTTTTGGTGTCACGAGGCCCGGCCCATCGACATTACTGGAGGCTACTCTGCGTTAGTTGGACCCGGATCTGAGCCTGGATGTGATGAGATGGGTTGGGAATCAGCCCATTTAGGTTAATATCGGGTTTTTTTAATAGAAAAAGCCCGAACTTCTCCCCATTTGGGCCAGGCTTGAGAGTATTATGGATTACGAATCGGCCCTTTCCTCGTCATCAAATAAGGCTGCTCGTGTGTGTAATTGGGCCGTTGATGTCTTGTGGTCCAACGGCAGCGGACCGATCGGCCCAAATAAGGCAGCGGCGTCTTTGCTGGCCCAAATAAGATCCATTATGTAAGTAAATGGGCCGTGGCGCAATGTGGGCCGACAACAGCGGACCGTTCGGCCCAAATAAGGCCGCGTCTTGTCGGCCGAAATTACGTATTTTATGTACGTAATTGGGCCGTTGACGTGACGAATTGGTCAAGTTTGACGGAGCGAGTCGCCGTCTTCCCCAACCCGGCCCACTTCGTCCCCACCACCAACCGGCTGGATTTATTTATTCTCAACCCCTCAGTGGTGCCCCCCGACCTCTTCTCTCTCTCTTTCTCTCTCTCTCCCGACCTCTCTCTCTGTTCTCCTCCTTTGACCCGGAAGCTCTTTCTCTCTCCTCCCTCTCTCTCTCGGAGGGTCATCTCTTCTTCCTCAATCCTTCCATATCCGTGGTCCTGGTGCGGTAGGGCGACGGAGGAGGGGGAGAAGATCGGTGCGCAATCCCGTGGCTTCGAGAAAACCCTAGAAAGCGGAGGGGTGAAGGGCGGAGGCTGGCGCACAACGGTAGCTCCAGATCCGGCGTCCGAAGCGTCCAGATCCGGTCTGGTTTTAGGGCAGATCTGTGTTCCGCGTCTCCGTTTGCAGGATTCGCCCCCGCCGTTTGATATCTTTTCTGCGCCGGATGTTATTTCGATCGCCGTCCTGAGGAGGGCGAATAGAGAGGCGAAGAGGAAGCAGGCATGGCGGTGGAACCAAAGAGTGGCGAGGCGATCCAGATCAGGGAGGTGTGGGATGACAACCTCGAGGCGGAGTTCGCCCAGATCCGTGAGATCGTGGACGAGTACCCCTTTGTTGCTATGGATACGGAGTTTCCGGGAATCGTGCTGCGTCCGGTCGGCAGCTTCAAGACGAACTCGGAGTACAACTACCAGACGCTCAAGGCCAATGTTGACCTACTCAAGATGATCCAGCTAGGCCTCACTTTTTCTGACGAGCACGGTAACCTGCCCACCTGCGACGATGGCCGCCAGTGTATCTGGCAGTTTAACTTTAGGGAGTTCAACCCCCAGGAGGACGTCTTCGCCAGCGATTCTATTGAGCTTCTCCGTCAATCTGGCATCGACTTTAAGAAGAATACTGAGCAGGGCATTGATGCCCAGCGCTTCGGGGAGCTGTTGATGTCATCTGGCATCGTGCTTAATGATTCTGTGCACTGGGTGACCTTCCACAGTGGCTATGATTTTGGGTACCTCCTCAAATTGCTCACCTGCCAGAACCTTCCGGAGACCCAGGCTGGATTCTTCGAGTTGATCAACATTTACTTCCCCACTCTTTATGACGTCAAGCACATGATGAAGTTCTGCAACAGCCTCCATGGAGGCTTGAACAAGCTTGCCGAGCTACTGGATGTTGAGAGGGTGGGAATCTGCCATCAAGCGGGGTCAGATAGCTTGCTCACGTCGTCAGCATTCAGGAAGCTGAAGGAATTGTTCTTCAATGGGTCCACTGAGAAATATGCTGGTGTTCTGTATGGTCTTGGTGTTGAGGCCGGACAAAATACGTGTTGAAAAGTTTAAGATACCAAGAAATAATAATTATGCACCTTTGAATACATGCTGGTCCATTCTTTGCCATTCCTGTGTACCTGAAATCAATTTTCACAACGGGCAGGTTCCTACTGCCTTTTTTCGTCCCTCCAAATCTATTTGCATGTTTTGATGCTTCCAACCACCTCCAAATTTATTTACCAGTGTGACATAAATAGTCTTCATTTAGGAGTCAGCCTCTTTGTTGTAAATTTTCTTGAGGCAGTCAGATTCCCATGATTTTATTTGGTGATGGTTAGCTTCGCAGAAATCCTCTATTTTTACCTCTTGAGATCTCCATTCGCCCACAGTTCATCCGTTGACTATTTGCTTGCCGTGAACAATGTTGATCAAGGAGTGGGCTTCCTTTTTATTGAGTTTTTGAGACTGTTGGATGCCTACGATCTATTAAATTGACTGTCATTTAATTGATTTCTTTCTCACATGATCACCATTCGAAGCGATATATTCTTCCCATGAGAACCATGTTCATTCATCTAGCAATTGTACATTTTTTTCAGTCCTGTTTCTGGCTTCACATGGAATAACATGGATATCAATGATTATCTCAGTATGCTGATGAACACTCTGACTTCTTCTTCGTGAGACTAATTTCTGTCATAAATACGATGGTGCCTTTTGTCTTCTTCGTGAGACTAATTTCTATTTACGTGCATGACAGCGAGAATTAGATACTTCTGACTTCTCTTAGTGCCTTTGCAGAACCCGCCTAACTGTGATCAGAAGACACAGGGGGCAATCGAGATTATTTTATTATAAAATTATTTGGAACGTTTTGACATTTCTCCCAATTCTGACCGCGTCCAGATTGTTTCTTTTGAAGATGGGCTCTGAAGCTTGTGGCACCATCCTTGACGGCAGCAGGCACAGGATCTGGTCAAACTTCTGGGATTCTCCGTGAGGGTAAGTTTTATGTTGCGTGATCCGTTGACTTGGTATGAACAGAATTTAGGTCGGAGCTCGTCTATTTTGCTCAAATTCATAAATGGGCAAGTGCCAGATTTTATCCGGTCCGAGAAAATCTTTCATTAAATCCGGGTAGGATGACTTACTGGTTTTATGATGCGTGATCCGTTGACTTGGTATGAACAGAATTTAGATCGGAGCTCGTCTATTTTGCTCAAGTTCATAAATGGGTCAGTGCCAGATTTTATCTCGTCCGAGATAATCTTTCATTAAATCCGTTGACTTTGGTCACTTACTAGTTTTGTCAATCAGAATGGTGGGTGGCTACTCTTAATTTTTTTTGCATCCCTTATGAATAAATCATGCTCCATTCATTGACTCTAAATATTTCCTTATGTGTCAAAAACACGGCATCCCAAAATCATGTTGCAGTTATGATATATTTCCTGTTTTTGATCAGATTTCACAATAAGTGGGCCAAAAACCCTAATGCGGCGGGACTACAAGGGTTTTAGGCCACTTATTGTCGAATCTGATCAAAAACGAGAAATTTATCATAACTGCAACATGATTTTGGGATGCCATGAGCAACCATTTGCTTTGCATTCATCCTCTTGCCTTGGAAGTGACCCAAGTAGATCGTCCTGGTTGCCTTAGAGGTACAGCTTAGCACGGATATTTCTTCTTAACTTCAGTGATCTCTCTCTCTCTCTCTAGCCTATTGGGTTTCAAAAGCGGAAATTTTCGGATCTATAAATAAATATTAGTGTATATATAAATAAAGTAATATAAATTAGAAATAATGTTCCTAGGAAATCCCCTGCACCTGGTGAAATCGGCAGAGCTGAATGGCGGCGGCCGAAAAAACTTGTTCACACGTTTTTCCTTCTGACTATCAATAAATATTTTATTTTCATTCCTTTCTAAGTGAGATCATGATTTTCCCCCGACGGCCTTCAATCCCAGTACCCATCCAACTTGCTGATCGGATCTCACCCGTCCGATTACTGACCCGCCATCTCCAACCTCTGGCTGTGGCTTGGAAAACGACGAGATAGAACAAGGTCGCCACCTACCGAGCTTCCTCCATTGTGGGAGGGTTGGGTTTCCTTGGGTCAAACTACAGAGGAAAGTCCACTTACTATTTATAGCATAATCTATATCTCCTCGAATAATTCAAACATATATATATATATATATATATATATATATATATATATTATACAAATATAGTTTTGGGGTCAATTAATCCAGGAAGACCTTCAAAATGGGAAATCATCGAAGAATCTAGAATGATAGAAGTCGGGTCAAATCCAGATCGCCTGCCTACCGAGCTTCCTCCATTGGGTTTCCTTGGGTCAAACTGGAGGAGAAAGTCCACCTACTATTTATACCACAATCTATACCATCCTCGAATGATTCAAATACATATATATCCAATTAGACCAGGTTATGGGGGTCGATCAGCTCGGGCAGTCACTCTAAATGGGAAATCACCGAAGAATCTGGAATGATGAAATCGCGTCAAACCCAGATCGCCCACCTATTGAGCTTCCTCCATTGTGGGAGGGTTGGGTTTCCTTGAGTCAAACTGCAGATGGAAGTCCACTTACTATTCCTATATCATCCTCTAAATGATTCAAAAATAATATATATATATATATATATTATCACCAATTAGACCAAGTTTTGGAGGTGGATTAACTCGGGAAGTCATTCAAAATGGGAGGTCACCAAAGAATCTGGAATGACGAAGTCGGGTCAAACCAGTTACCGGCTTCCGACAAGTTTGGAGTGAGACAGCGGGCTTGTTTGAGGCAATGGTTCAGCCTAGTCTCGCCTCCCGCCGGAGCACCTGGAAGAAGAAGAAGAAGATGGTGAGCTTGCTTGCCGGGGAGTCTAATCGGAGGCATCAACTGAGACGACTGAAAAACAGCTTCTGAATGGTGGGTTTGATACGATCAGAATCAAAATCTGATATTTGCCAACTTAAAAAAAAAGGAAGAACTCGATCATGGTAATATAGCCGTAGATTTCCAGAAATGTGAGAAATAAAAGCAAATATTTCCAGAAAAAAAAACAGTAATCAGAGGTAATGGAGTTACTGTTTCTGGATGCCCACTTGATATGATCGTAATCACAGGTTGATATTTATCCCAATTAAACGGACGAATTCAGCATTAAACAACAGAAAAAAATACAAATGCACCACAAAACAGAGATCTGGTTCGAAACTGATATGAAGAATTATCGGATGTTTTCTCCAGAAGATTAGTCAGGATATTCATCTTTATTTCTCACTTCCTCTCGTATGATGAGAGGATAACGGCAGGGATGAGAATTTAGTCAAAGTGATGAAGGCCCACTGAAAAGACGGATGGTTGCTCATACGTCATGGGGAGATCAAGCTTCTAGCTGCAAAGCCGACAAAGAGCAGCATGCCCATATTCGGGGAACGCTAATCAGGAGTTCAGAGCAGGTTCCACTTGATCTTGTCAGCCAACAGAGGATCATTTAGGTATTCTGAAGAGGATGTAACTGGTTTTTCAGGAAGGGTTTACTGACTACTTTCTTGTAAGCACATGAAATGCTGCATTTGTCCCTGATTTCTCCACGATCCCTGAGTTATATATGGAATTGGCTGTGTTTTTCAATGATTTACTTGTGAGGAACTTAAGGGCAGAAGCTACTGCTGGTTCTGACACCATTACTATTTCCTTACCTTTCTATAGAACAGCTAATCTGGCAGAATAATTTGAGAAAATGCAGAAAATGGATGCTAATTTATTTATTTTTTACAAAGCTTAGCAGGATACTTGATACAGAAAGGTGAGTAATAATCTGGGGGGGGAGGGGGGTCGGTCTGAACACACCTCTTCGGCAAACTTTATCAAAATGGTAGTACGCGGTCGCTGCTGCCCTTCCATCGGTACAAAGTGAGCCGTCACAACAGCCGGGAACCCAGAATTGTCAAGAACACCCTACAAAAAATCATGAAAGCCTTTAGATTTCTATCCATTTGTCAGCAGATTCAAAGGAGAACGGGGTTATAGCATGAGGCATTTACCCTTACGATCCCAGCTACAAATGCTCCACAATTGAATGCGCCCATGTCTTTTGGTATAGAAATAAACCTTTCGCAGTCAAATAAATAATTAGCTCAGCTTGTCGGTATGAACAACAGGATTATTTGAAAAAGCACACGAAGATCTGATTAGTTCATGTTGATACCTGTTCACGAGTAGTTCCTTCTCGCTGATCATGTATTCATCTTCATGCTCAGTTCCTTTCTCAAGTGAGTCGGCAACCTGCGATTAATCTGTCAGAAGCAAAGTATTCGACCCATTTGCAAAAAGGGTAAAGCATTCAAAGCTGGATTCTCCCACTATCAACGGATGACAAACTAGTTAAAAATGCTCCTTTTTGGATCTCTGATATCATAAATAGAATCAAGATACAAAGCTTTACAACGGATAATCAGATGTAAGATAGTTAAATTTATGCCAATATCTTTCCTGAAAACTATCGCGTACCTCCCAGATGCACATGTACTAGTATTCAATTTCTATTAAAAAATGGAACCCATAGCGCAAGCAAAATGTTGAATAGGACCACTTTAAATCAGGCAATTACCTTTCCCTTGCCTATTCACTCATGTTCAAATCAGTGGCAAAACCGGTAAAACTCTTATTGACGTGTGACTATTCTTTGTATAATGGTGTCAATACGTAATCCAGGACTTAACATCTCAAATTCCATATAAATAGTAAAAGAATCTCGAATATCCTCTCTCATCTGAGTGCATATTCAGCGCAATTTGACAATTTTTAAGGTGACTCTTACATTCTTTAAGACCTGCAGAGCGCATAAAATGACAGCTTCTTATTCATGTGAAAATACTAGTCAGAGGCACTGAAGTTCAGGTAAAAAGAAAGTAACTGCTTATGCTTCGTGAAAAAAACTTCAGAAGACAAGTAATACTGACCTTTCCAAAGAGCACCTTCCACACCGTACTATGTACAAAGGATAAAATTCCTAACAGTCGTGTCTCCCTCCTGTTTCCCTATGTCAGAAGTTTGAGACACAAGCAAAATGAAGAGAATTCTAGAATGGAAAAACGAGGAAAGAAAAAAAATCCATAAGAACAGTGAAAATTTAAAAATTCTTTTGAAACCAAAAGTTCGTAATCAAGCGCAAACAAGAAAAAACTAGATGCACAAATAGCAGACAGTGACTCAGAAAAAACGTATTAAAATGTTTTCTTTTCTACTTTGACTAGGAAAAGAAATGTTCAACGAGGAAAAAATATTTTTAAAACTGACTATGGTGAGAATCTCATGATGCAAAGATTTATCATTGAGTAAATCACGATTCGTTAATCCCACTATCAAGCACTATCAAAATTTGTGAAATGAAAAATAATAAAAATGCAAATATTTTCTATCTAAAAGTACACTGTTGTTTTCATGCTGAATTATCTAGGCTCCCCATCTGACCTGAGAGACCAGGAAGTGGGGAATGAGCCAGTTCTCTTTACTCAAGCATAGTTTACTGAGTTTCAGAGAATGAAATAAAATCACCACCATATTATAGACAGAAGATTTCTCCTCAACCCAATTCCCAATCTTCCTCCCAGTTTTTCAGTACTACCTGACCAGCACCAGGAGAGGAAGTCAATGCTAATTCTTCAGCAAATAATTCGCAAGGCCAAAAAAATTCAATAATCAACACAATAAGTTCTTGAAACGTGATGACAACCATTGATGCTCAATTTCATAGCAAGACTGAGACTGTACGTAGTGAAATATCAAAGCAAGATGAAATCTCAGCATCATATTAGGTGCCCACATTTCCTAGGCGGCTGTATTGATTTGATACCGTCATCGGTTTCATCATGTTTTAGAACTATAATATTTGATCATCAAGTTTGAAAGATCAGGTGGCAACAGAAAGCCAACATCATTGACTTGCTACAAGATTAGCCTCATCAAGGTATATAAAATAACTTCCAGAGAATATACACTAAAATGGTAAAACGTGGTATGTATTACTACTGAGTTCCTTGTAAGTTATAGCGAATTATTCTTTTGCTGACAATGCATCCAAGCTACCAAAATAGTACAAGATATCATGTCAAACAAGGTATACCTTCTCCCTATTGCAAAGGAGCTCGAGTACTCTAGCACCAACAGAATATCCTGCATCCTCTAGCCTGGACATTTAAGGGAGGGAGCATACATCATTTATATAAAAAGAATAATCAATTACTATCTCCCAAAAAGCTGAGCGGTTTGTTTTTTCAAAGCAACATTTTTCAGTCACATAAGGAGACTCTGAAAAGTCAGGTTCTAAAATGGCCTACACACCTGGTTTCCTAGTTAACAATGAAACCAACAAACTCTCTGGATCAAATCGAGACATGGGAAAACGATCAACCATGCAGACAAGTTAAGATTCAAATGCTTAAAAAACAGTGGTTAAGCAATAAAGCCAAGCAATCGCAATAAAATGATACTATAAAATTTTCTATTAGTTAGTGCTATCACATTACATAGAAATATGTACCAGTCGAAAATAACTCCTAGGACAAAAAAAATACATGGTACTAATGATTAAGAAAGGTGCAGAGTCAATTGGTTGTTACTTTCATCATTACCATCATTATACAAATCTTCTCATCAATCAAGAGGTTTATTCTGGACAACAAAGCCCTATGCATTCCAGAAATGTTAATGGGTATACAAGTTTCCCATAGAACCATCAAGGGAAGACAATGTTGGGGTAACATTGATAAGAAGCTTCAGTAAATGCACAGAGGTACAGATAAAGAAATAATAATAATAATAATAATAATGATAATAATAATAATAATAATAATAATGATGATGATGATGATAATAATAATAATAATAATAATAATAATAATAATAATAATAATAATAATAATAATAATAATAAGTCAGACTTGTAAGAAAAATACCTGCGCTCCAATTCTGCAATGTTGTCGACCTGTGTCTGATTGTATTGCACCATCTCAGAAAATAAGAATGCAAAGGCACTCAGACTAACCTGAAACAAAACGAATATTGATACAACATCTGAGATTCTCAATACGAATGTTAATAACAAGGCAAGAACCTTGATGGTACAGAAAAATGGTCAAAAGAAAAAAAAAGTTTATAAAAAGAAATTCTCCCGAGCCTTGCATTAGTCCTTACGAAATTAAACCTATGCTTCTAAATATGGGCCTACACCACTCATCTTAAATCGGTTTGGTGTAATAAATTAACACATTATTATAGTTGACGGTTCCTCTTTGGGTGAATACGTTCTGTTTATATTTTCTACATGAGAAAGCTTAAAAATCAGCTTGGATGTGAGGGCATGTGTCAGACAATCCCAAACTTGTGTTACAAAAGTCAACTTATGATTATATAGGTGTGCTCACTTTATTCATAGCGAATTGGTTCTGGGTTGGATGGCCCAATATTTCTAGCAAAAAGAAAGAAAAGGGAAAATTTCTCCTACAAGATCAAAATGCAGAACTTTATTAAGTCTATCCTAAAGCACAAAACATGGCATCAGACTTATGAGATGTCAAGTAGAACGAAATGGTCAATGAAATAAGAGATAGCATGCTAACCAAGAAAAAATAGGAAAAAATGGCACAGCCTACACAGGTAGGAAAATTCATTTTGCTCCTACTGCTGCATCACTGCATTGGAGATTTTGCCTGAAGAGGAAGGCTTTGGACGCTTATGTGGAAACCATTTTCTCGATTTTTGTTTATTATCCGAGTCCATTAATACCAATATTAATAGGTTTTGTGAAATGAGGTCTAACTATCCATTCCAGGTTACTTGAATTCGTCTCTTGAGAGCAGACAATAGAGGTCGGATCACCGACCAAAACAACATGTGGATAATTTTTTAGTAAAAAACCTATATAATCAGCCAAAGCATCCGAGTTAAACAAAATCACGTTCAAAACGTCAGTAGACGAGAAGGAACACAGTCTCCCCATTTCATTCAGTGTTTCAATTACAGAGAGCCGATTTCATCCCCTCAGCCGTCACGCACGGCAGATCCAGCAGAAATCACGCAAAACAATACCTCACAGCGAATGGCGTCTTCCAGGGCGACAGAGAAAAACATGACAAAAATAAATCAGAAAGTGCAGGAAAGGAAGAGAACAGAGATGAAGCGACTTCTACCTCCTGCTTTCCCCTGCTGAGGGGCTTCTCGAGGACGTTCGAGTACTGCTTGATCTTCCCCACCCCGATCATCGTCTCCCTGGTGCCGCCCCGCTGAGCGATCGTTCTCTCCCCCCCACCTCCCTCTCCTCGTCACTGCGGGAACTTTCTCGGACTCTGCGGGGTCCATTCATCCAACAAGGCAAAACAGTTCTACCCGAAATTAGATCCGCAAAATATCGGTTCGGTCGGGTCCACGTGATTCATACGACCCACCGACAGATCCACGTGATTCCCCGGTGTCTTATTCGGGGGAGGGCGGAATCGGGTCGCCCACCCACCGAGCCGATCCAGATCGGGAACGGATCGTCCGAGTCGGTAGAAAAGGACATAAAAAAAATAACATGATAAATGGGTTTGAACGCAGGCATCAGTTATTAATTACGCTGAGGAAAATGACATGGAATAAACTCAAATATATTATTATAATCTGTCATAATCAACGATGAATTTAAATGGCAGAGAAAATAACATTAAAAAGTATATTTATAATATTAAAAAATGAGTCGTCCTTGACAAATCCCGGAGAAGCTCTGACCGCAATCAAGGTGGCATAAGTGATATGTTTTTAAGAAAAATGCGTTTTAGGACAATTGTACAGAGATGATTTGCGGAATCGGCCAGAATCTGACCGAACTCGGTATTCCCCTTCCTTTGTGGGCCCCCGTTCAGACTCGGGTCCGCAAGTGGGTTTCCGAGTCGTCGCCGATTTGGCCGCCTCCCACTCAGAAAACTGAAGGCACTAATAACCGAATATGCCCTCTCTCTCTCTCAACCAAAGCGACCTCAACCCCGAAGCTTCTTCCCCTCCCTCTCTCCTCCCTTCCCCGTCGGTCCTCTCAGGAGAGGAACGGCGGCAGAAGGCGCTCAAAGCGTCGTCCACCGCCTGGTCTTCTTGGGATTCGCCGCCGGAGATCAGGGAGGAGGTCTCCGATGGCGGGAAGGCCGAGTCTCGGGTACCTGATCCTCGTCGTCTTCGTCTTCCTCCTCCCAATGCGGGGATGCCGAGCAGAGGCGCCTTGTTCCGAGGGGAACTCGTCGGTGGTGGGATTCGAGTCGGAGCTTGTCATGGTGCAGCATCAGGTCCGCGGGGTGTTCCGCGTGGTCGACGGGTGCTCCTTCTCTGTCCGCGAGTTCGATATGCTGGAGGGATCCGGGGAGGTGAGGTGGTGGGGCGCCACCGGCGAGGATTTTGAGAATATGACTCAGGGGTTCGAGATCTCTGATCTGGTGCTCAATCGAACCTACCGGAACGACACGCTCATCGTCCGGCTGATGAACAAAACGTGGGACGAGATCAGGATCGTATCTGTCTGGGACAAGTCCACGGCGTCGGATTTCGGGCATGTCGTTCTGCAGAGCTCCGGGAATGAGTGGAGCTCGCCTCCGGCACCAAGTCCGAGTATCTCCCCTTCTCCGTCGCAATCTCCGGTTAGTACGGAAGAACAGAAGAAGAAGAAGCCAGTTCACCGGCAGCCGACCATGTTTGATAACTGCAGGTTCCTCTCTCCACAATTCCGCCTACGGTGGACCCTTGACTCCGACACAGATTCCGTTGACATAGGCCTCGAAGCGTCCGTCGGATCTCAGTACTATATGGCCTTCGGGTGGTCTCAACCAGGATCACAACCCCCCTCCATGATCCATGCTGATGTTGCAATCACAGGATTCACGGAAGAGGGCACCCCATTTGCAGATGACTACTACATCACGGCAAAAAGTGAATGTGGCCAAAACAAGGATGGCGATGTGCAGGGTGTATGCCCAGACACAGTTTATGATTCGGACCATGCTGGGCTAGTTAATAACACTAAACCTATCTACGGCCACAGGAAGGATGGAGTCTCCTTCATCCGTTACAATCGTCCTCTTGTGACTATTGATGAGACGTTCGATGTGGTGGTGCACAAGAATGATACTATGAATGTGATCTGGGCTCTTGGTAAGATTAGCCCACCCAATGCACTCCAAGGTTATTATCGTCCTCAAAAACATGGAGCATTACATGAGCAGTACGGGCACCTTAGTCTCAATTTGTCTCAAGCAATGAACGATTGCATTGGCCCATTGGATGCAGAAGACAAAGATGACCAAGATCTGATTACTGCCGATGGTAAGACTCCATTGGTAGTAGTTTCAGGACCTGCTCTTCGCTACCCAAACCCTCCCAGTCCTTCAAATGTCCTTTACATCAACAAGAAGGAAGCTCCTCTGTTGAGAGTTGAAAGGGGTGTCCCAGTAAAGTTCTCCATCCAAGCAGGACATAATGTAGCCCTTTACATAACATCTGATCCCATTGGAGGCAATGCAACTTCTCGAAATATCTCTGAGGTGGTATATGCTGGTGGACCAGATGCCGAAGGCGTTCCTGCCACCCCAAAAGAGCTTGTTTGGTTACCTGATAGGAAGACTCCAGACCAGGTTTATTATCAATCTTTATTTGAGAAGAAGATGGGGTGGAAAATTCAAGTGGTGGATGGAGGTCTCTCGGACATGTACCATAACAGTGTCTTCTTGGATGATCAGCAAGTTACTCTGTTCTGGACTCTCTCTGAAGGTTCAATTTCACTAGCAGCTCGAGGAGAGAAAAAAAGTGGCTATCTTGCCATTGGCTTTGGTAGCGAGATGCGACACAGCTTTGCATATGTGGGTTGGGTGGATGAAAGTGGGAAGCCCCATGTGAACACGTACTGGATAGATGGGAGAGATGCATCTAGTTTGCATCCAACTTCTGAAAACCTGACCGATGTGAGATGCAAAACGGAAAATGGTATGATTACTTTTGAGTTCACTCGCCCATTCTCACCTTCATGTAGTGGAAGAATTGAATGTCAGAATGTTATTGAACCAGTAGCTCCGTTAAGAGTTATCTGGGCCATGGGTGCCCTATGGTCGGAGGATAATTTGAGCGAGAGAAATATGCATTCACTTACTAGCACGAGGTCAATGAGGGTCATGCTGATGCACGGTTCAGCTGAGGCAGAACAGGATTTACGTCCAGTTTTGGCTGTTCATGGGTTCATGATGTTTGTTGCATGGGGTATGCTGCTCCCTGGTGGAATTTTGGCTGCAAGGTACTTAAAACATGTGAAAGGTGACGGGTGGTTTAAGATACATGTCTACCTGCAATATTCTGGGATTTCTATCATGCTACTTGGAGTACTTTTTGCTGCTGCAGAACTCCGGGGTTTCTATATAAGCTCCTTGCATGTTAAATTTGGCATCACTGCTTTAATACTGGCATGTGCGCAGCCTATAAATGCATATTTAAGACCTAAGAAGCCAGTCAATGGAGAAAGTACTTCATCAAAGAGAATGCTTTGGGAATATTTTCATATTATCACTGGAAGATGCGCAGTTGTTGTTGGAATTGCGTCCCTTATCAGTGGGATGAAGCACCTGGGAGATAGGTATGGTGGTGAAAATGCTGAAGGACTTAATTGGGCATTAATCCTTTGGTTTTTGGTCGGTGCGTTGGTCGTTGTATACTTGGAGTACTCAGAAAGAAAGCGCAGGATGATAGATAGGAGCTCTTTAAGAGGCAACTGGGTGTTAGGAAACGAGGAAGATGATTCAGCTGACCTCTTGCATCCGAAAAGAATATTTTCTGAATCAGAGAACCAGACGTCTGGCGGAATGGAGGTGCAGCTTGAGCCCCTTCACAGATAGACAAGCGTCTTCTATGATTGTGTATCTCTTGTTACATACTCATGATACCTCTGTTTTAACATGAAAATTTCTGCACTTTTCTCCTGGCAATTGATGCCATGATGTTCTGAATGAGCGTGGGGAAAATACACTTGAGAACAAACTTTTAGCGGCTACTTTGATGTGCTGGGGCATCGGGGTGGAGAGGTTTATTTATCTCCTAACAGGCTGATCAATGCATGTAGTTTGTATATGTAATACAAACATGAAACACTGAAGAATGATGAAATGGTTCACTTTTGTATGTGATGATTAAATCGGCCAGAGAGCGATTGCATCTTCCACCAGTACTTCAAGAAACTTAGCCTCATATCTAACTGTTGATGATAGAACTTTCTCGCTTTAAATGATGGATAAGTACTAATTTTTTTTTCTATTGATGCATGCCAGAGTTTTTCCAGCAGGTGCTTCTTCTGCTGGTGACGATTTCTTTCCAAGTAAGATTATAGATTTATTTTGCCAAATTTATCTGGATATCACATAACCATAGTTTCATTAAGGCCAAATGATATCAATTAACCATAGTTTCATGGCTCAGTTCTTGAGAGACAATATAAAGTTATAGTCCACTTGAATCAATCGTGCGAAATTTCCTTCTTGGGTTATAAAAAAAATTGGACTTTTTTTCATCACAGTCTACACAACAGTGTGCCAAATGTTTCCTTCCATTGGATTATGCAGCAACTATCATTGTTAGGTGGCATGCTAATGCACCCAGACTGATATGTTATATCACCTAACATCATCCACGCGTGTCTATGATTCTTGATATGAAGCACAGAAACACCTGTTCAGATTGAGTAATTTTGTAGTTTCTATCATGATCCTGGATGACACAGTGTGCTATTGTTTTGCTATAATGGGTATTTTATTTCATATAAAATCATATGATCAATAAATAGATGTTTACTAGGATCTTATGGATTGTTGACAATAAGACCAAAGTTTTAGATGTGGAATGGCTGTCGTGGCAGCTCGAATCTTTCTGTCCTGTGAAGATCCTCTGCTGATGAGGTAATAAACAGGAGGAGCATCAAAGGCGATTTATATTCAGTAAAACGGAGTAATGTGACTTTAGTTCGTTATGATGATATATAAATCAACACAAGGAGGAAAATATCAGAAATATAGATTTTTTATTTTTTTAAAATTTATTTGTGAGATAATTTTCAATGGAATCATTTTGAGATTTTTTTCGAACATTATGCAAATGATAGTCTCATAATGTCTGCATCTGATCTCTGAATGATCAAGGTTTTTTTTTTTTTTCCTTTTTTTTCTTATGTGTTCATGTAATATATATGGTTAGTATGCTCATCTGTAGCTATATACGTATTGACCCTCAGCTGAGGCATCTTGTTTCCTGAGACAGCATGGTTGACTAAATGCCCATTATTGGTGACCTGACCGTTGACTTCCTCTGGGCATCATAGTGTGTGGTGGGTCGCAGTTCCCTGAAGAACACCCTTTCAAGATTGAGGATGTACATAGATATTTCTATTTTTGTCATGTTTACCCTATTTGTGTACGATTTGCTAAAAATGGCCGGCAAATGTGATTTCTCTGGGCTTCTATTCATTGGTTCCAACGGGATCTCGCCACGTCACCTCTTCTTTTCCCCCCATTTTCTGTAATTTTTACTCGATCTTTAATATCCACTTCCTGTCCCGTTTTCATTTAACTTGATAATATAATTTTTTTTTTTTAAAAAGAGACCTGTATGTGTGTGTGTGTGTGTCTCTCTCTCTCTCTCTCTCTCTCTCTCTCCCTCCCTCTCTCTCTGTGTGGGGTATGTTTCTAGAGAAAACCCCGAGCTTGGGCTTAACATAATGTGGGCCTATGAGGCCCATTTATACTCATTGTGGGGCCCGCGGTGTCCACTTGAATAGGAAGGGCGTTGAATCGTCGTTTTTGTCTAGGCGCCTGTGGGTGGTTACGGAGATGACAAGCGAAGGATGGAGCAGTGCGGCAGGCGATGACCTACACGGATTCTCCAGATCTCGCGTAGCCACCGTCGATCTCCCTGTTTCACCCTCTGGACCGTCGAGGTAGATCGGTTTGGCGGAGGGGCGAGGCGCGGGGCCAGCGAAAGTTCATCGCTGCTTGAGATTCGCCGGAGGGGCGAACCTCTGCCGTGTCGTCCAAAGGTGGTGGCTGCGTTGTGAACAGGGTAGTAGAGGCATCGGAGGAGCTTTGGATCTAGGAGGGAGAAAGGTGGTGAGATCGAGATGCCGATGGGAGGTACGCATGAGCACCAGCGGCAGTGTGTTCCGTGGAGGAGGCCGCCATGGAGGAGCACGTTGATTGCGCAGGTTCTGCTCTTCGTTGCGCTTTATGGTGCGCTCAGCATTGGGAGGACTCAGATGCCTCGAAGCGGAGACGAGGAGAGCGGCTACATAAGTATGACAAGCAGACACCGCGACCTGTACTTCATTAGCGTGGGGGGAGGCTCGAGACCTCGCGACCAGCAGATGCAGCTCCTCCGGCAGGTCTAAGCTCCTCGGACTTGTATTACTATTTATGTGTTTCTGATATGAGATGTATGATTCTCAGTCTCGTTTCGTTTATTTTAGTTTAGTTGACTTTCAAATATCTTCTGATTTCCGGCAGGAGACTCTTTTCTGCTTTAATTGCTGCTTTCTTTTGGTATAGTGGGTTTTGACACTTTCCTCCTTTTTTTTCTTTTCTGAGTAAGATGGAAAACATTGCGAGAACGTTCAAAGTGGAGTTCGTAGTGAATCTCAGTGAGCTGGGGAAGAAGGATCCACTCGTACAGAATGTAAGCTCTCCATTTCAAGCATTCAGAGATTCTGAATCTGAAAGGCTTTTTTGATGATTATCTATGGCGTGCCTGGTGAAAATCAAAACCGCACACAATCTAATCTCTTAGTCAAATATTTTGGGTTGAATTCTTTGCTATTATCTGCTTGTGCATAATAATCACGCATATCTAGATGAAATCATACATTGAAACCGAAACGTACCATGTAATCGAATATCATGGATCTAATGTTTTATTACGGACTAAATAATATGGATTTTATGCCTAATAGTTACAGGGGATCCAGTAGAAATTATAGATAATAACGGAACTAATTACCTTATCACATATTATATATTGGGTTTTTAAACAATTGCAATTTTGTCCTTCCAGGTCTCATTTTATTTCCCACATCTGAGGGTTCCGTGGTAAGTCACTCCCTTGCCAAGGAGAGCCTAACGTTTCCTTTGAATCAGATTCTCAACCCATGCTCATAAGAACGAGAAAACTTGTGCTTCTTCGGTCTTAAATAGGCATGTATGGCTTGCTTTTAGGTATGCTACTTCAGTTTCATCAGAAAGAGGAAGTGCTTGTTTCTTGAGGAAAATTAAATCGCCTCGCGGCCACACATTAGATCTCATCGGATTGGATACCGGATTGTGGCAGGTAACCAATCAACCAACAAATATGCTGGTATACTATACTAAATCTTATTTTCTCTGGATGTCATAGTTTTTTTTCGTGGTGAAGTCCCATAAAAGGAATTCAGTCATATGTAGCGCAGCTTTTTCTCTGACTGTAGATAATATACGGCCAGTTTTTCGCAAAAAAAATCATTGAAGGAGGAGATGATGGCCATGTTCTTCCCCATGTTCCTTGTATCCAAAGTTTTCCATAAGAAGCTAACATCATAATGGAATTTCAAAGTATTTTGCAAAACACAATCTCTATGATGTTTACGTTGAAGATCTGAGTAAATGACGATGAAACAGGACCTTCGTGTGACGATAAAACTTCCTTGGTGTATCTACTATTTTACTATTCATTATGTTAATTCCGATTATTTTATGCCCGATTGCCACAAACATACATGTACAAGAAATAAAACGAATTAACCCCATTTAGATGTTGGTATTTTTATTTTTTCGTTTTATCTTTTTTTATACATAAAATAAATTGACCCAAGATCTTCTAATCTCCCCTCAAAATGATTAGGAATCAGGCCCGGGCAGTCCAGGCTAAATTCCACAATCCTTGTTGATTACTAAATATTAATGAATATTCCAATGATTATCACCTCTCGTGCTACAAACTTAAACTCGGGAGAGTTTTGCTTTTTCTGGCTCCAAGAGTTTTATATCATAATCATACACTCATTATCTCTCTAGAATCCACTGGGTTGTTGTCCAAAGTGACCAAAATACCCTGAATTTAATATCGAATAACCTCTATAAAAATATTAAATAAAAATGATCTGCCTACTAGAAAACTTTTAAACTACCTGCCACAAGACCAAACAAAAGTGCTATTTTATTCTCTATTTTTTTTATGCAGAAGCTACATATTTACCTGCAGTGGTACCTTGAAATTTTTTTGGCCTCCATTTCGCATAAGATTTCAGGTTATTTTTATTTTATTTTATTTCCTAAAACGGAAATTATTGTGGATCTCTATTTCTGAGAATGAGTAAGATTAATCAACCATAGTGAAATAAGTCATCTTCCATCATTGCTTCTCACAAGTGATTTTCTTGGGAACTTGAAGGCTTCTTCGTGCAGTGAAGATCTAATGAAGCAACAGCGTTGGCTTGCCAGAACTTTAGCAGCGATAGACAGCACCTGGTATGGAACGAATTTCTTGATCGGTTTTTTTTCCCATTTTTTTTTCTTGAATTGGAAATAAAATAAAATCCACCTTCTTTTCTCTTGATTTCAGTTCATGTCGGAAACATTCTCCCCCCCCCTCTGTTTCCACCTTCTTGGATCATTCCTGTTTGGGAAATGAACCCATATCCCAACCACCATATAATCAGATGATTTCCGTACCACTTTGGTCAGCGGATCTGTTCTGGGCCA
The DNA here is from genome assembly GCA_902729315.2 of Spirodela intermedia. Classification (NCBI taxonomy): domain Eukaryota; kingdom Viridiplantae; phylum Streptophyta; class Magnoliopsida; order Alismatales; family Araceae; genus Spirodela; species Spirodela intermedia. Next base: position 879,477 of record LR746279.1, read on the forward strand.
GAATCACATCGAAGATTTCCACAGCTTTGAGCTCATTTTTGGTTCATCCAGGCGCGTGGTGGTTGGCTTCCACTCGCTGGCCGCAGGCTGCGGAGAAGGGCATGCGGCAGAGAAGACGACGAGCTCCTACCAGCGCAGCCTGCGTCAGCTCCTCTTGGAGAACAGAGTGGTAAGCCGGAGATGCCGCCTGTGGGCCCTTGCGAGGCTTCCATGGAACCTTACTCGGCTTTTCTTCTCTTCAGAATGTTTACCTGAGCGGCCAGTGCTGTGGCGGTGATCGTCCCCCTCAATCGGGTCTCTCGTTCATCCATAGCTGCGGTTCCCACAGCCCATACAGGTCAACCCCTCGCGCTGAAATTTCTCCATAAGTCGCGTTTCTGAATGCTCTCTTCTTCTTCTTCAGAGGAACTGGCGACGGTTTTCATCTCCATGGGTTCAGCCCGTTGAAAATCGTGAGTCAACCCGCCACTCATGGCAGAAATACATGTATATTTTTTTCTCTTGTGATTCTGCCCCTCTCATGGTCGGCGGGGATGGGTTTCTGTGGCCAGGAATCCTACTTCATCGACTCAAACGGCGATATAACTTCCAGATCCAGAGTTCACCAGTGGGGAAGGGAGGTCGCGTGATCCATCATCATCTACCCATCACCAAGGGTTCGGATCATCTCTCCCTTCTTGCTCCTCCATCCTCCTAGGGTTTTAGGATTCCTCAGCAGCCCTCCCTGATGTCGGTGGCTGTTCTTGAGGGGATCTGCCCTCAGCAGCCCACCGCCCTTCACTTAGAGCACGTCTCATTAGGGTTTCGTGATCCATCGGTGGATTAGGGTCTGTCCTTATTTTCTTATCCTTCATTCGTGTCTGATCAAGATTGGATTTCGTCAAGTCGTCTCCCAATAAGGTCTCGATAGGATCTAACCCTAGTCTCATGAATACCCACGTGGCGTCCTCTCTTTCTCTCTGTCTCTCTCTCTCCTCGCCCGTTCTCTGGTTCAAAAAGGACCTCAGATTCTCCGTAGGGGATGCCCAGGTCGGCATCATTGCGCCATTTGATCATGAGTGCCCATCCCCAACCTCCCCTGCCACTCAGAGAGAGAGGGGGGGGCCGGGCCGGGGAAAAACGGCCTGGGCCGAGTTCTCGGGTTAAACGCCCCGTTGACGGACACAACTATTAATCTCTCAGTCTCTCTTGCTCACTCACTCGTTCTGTCTGTGTTTCAGCAAAGAGCCAAAAGACCAATAACGGAGACCAGAACGTGGCAGAAAACCCAGAAACAGAAGAGAACACGTGACGGCCAGTTTTAACGTCTCTCTTCCGTCATCCCCTTCGCCACTCAAACAAGCAGGAAACAGGAAGAGTAGCAGCGAGCAAGCCACAGAGAGAGAGACAGACAGCGGGAGAGGAAATGCTGGCGCCTGCAACCCTCGTCGTCCTCCTCCTCGCCGTCTTCCCAGGGCAAGGGGAGACCAGCCCAGCGGCGGCGCCGCCGCTGGCCTCCTTCCCAAGAGCGCCACCGCCTGCGCCGGCACAGGCGGAGTCGGGGGCGGAGAAGACCCAGGCGGCGGCCTACACGACACACTTCTTCCCCCAGCAGCTCGACCACTTCACCTTCCGGCCCGCTGCGTCGAGAATCTTCCACCAGAAGTACCTCGTCAACGACCGCCACTGGGACCGCCGCAGCGCCGCTCCCATCTTCGTCTACACCGGCAACGAGGGCAACATCGAGTGGTTCGCAGAGAATACCGGCTTCCTCCTCGACATCGCCCCCAAGTTCCGGGCCATGCTGGTCTTCATCGAGGTGAGCTCCTCTCATGGCGCAACAAGCCGATGGAGGCTTCTTTTCTGAACTGGAGCGACTGGTTTCAGCATAGATTCTACGGCGGCTCCAAGCCCTTCGGGAAGGACTTGTACAGATCGCCGGAGGAGCTCGGATACCTGAGCTCGGCGCAGGCGCTGGCGGACTTCGCCGTCCTCATCAGGAGCTTGAAGAAGAACCTGACGGCGGAGGCCTCACCGGTGGTTGTCTTCGGCGGCTCCTACGGCGGAAGTGAGGAGCCTCTGATTCTTTCTTCTGTTTCCTCGCCTCTTTCTCTCTCTACATCTCTTTCTCTCTCTCTCAATTTCAGTGCTGGCGGCGTGGTTCAGGCTAAAATATCCCCACATAGCCATTGGGGCTGTGGCTTCGTCGGCTCCCATCCTGTATTTTGATGATATAACTCCGTCCAGCAGCTTCTACGATGGCGTCTCAGAGGACTTCAAGGTACATCGATAGTCCATTCTCTCTCTCTCTCTCTCTCTCTCTCTCTGGAATCTAATGCCTCTCTCTGCATCAATCTCTAAAAGGGTGAAAGCTCGAACTGCTTCGAGGTCATAAAGGGTAGCTGGGAGGAGCTGCTGGCGAAATCCTACCAGAAGGAAGGCATGGCGGAGATCAGCAAGATGTTCAAACCCTGCAAGTACGGAACACCCTCTCTCTCTCTCTCTCTCTCTCCCTTGTTTTCTGAGACAAGTCAAGTTAAGGTAGAACAAGGGGTTACAGAGATTTCGAAGTTCTGACATGACCAATGGCTGCTGCTGCGTTGCTGCAGGCCTCTTCACTCCGTCTACTCAGCTCGGGACTGGCTCTGGTCGGCCTTCGTCTACACCGCCATGGTGGACTATCCTACTCCGGCCAACTTCATGAAACCCCTCCCCGCCTACCCCGTCAAAAAGGTTACCTGCCTCTTCTCTCTCTCTCTCTCTCTCTCTCTCTCTCTCTCTCTCTCTCTCTAATTTTTCTGTGTACAGATGTGCAAGATCATCGATGGGTTGCCGGCGGGGATGGACAGGCTGAGCAAGGCCATTGCGGCGGCGAGCTTATACTACAACTACACTGGCTCTGCGAAATGCTTCCAGATTGAGAACGAGACCGACGCTCATGGTCTCCACGGCTGGAGTTGGCAGGTCCTCTCTCTCTCTCTCTCTCTCTCTCTCTCTCCCTTGGCGGTGGTGGGATGTGACGGGAGGAGGTCTCCTCTGCGCAGACCTGCACGGAGATGGTGATGCCGATGAGCTCATCCAACGGAAGCATGTTCCCGGCGTTTGCCTACGACTACGCGGAGTTCGCTGCCTCCTGCAACGGGACTTATGGGGTCTCGCCGAGGCCTCACTGGATCACCACCGAGTACGGCGGTGAGGTGGGCCACCCCTCTTCTCTCTCCTCTTCTCTCTTCTTGTCTCCTCGTCTCTTCTTCTATCTCGTTCTGCTTCCGCATCTGGTTCCTGTGTGGGCAGAGGATCGAGAGGGTACTGAAGAGATTCGGGAGCAACATCGTCTTCTCCAACGGGATGAGGGATCCCTGGAGCAGAGGAGGGTGAGCCCACGCCCTTCTTCCCGGTCCTTCCTCTTCTCTCTCCTCCTTGACCTTCGGCTGGTCCTCTATGCAGCGTCCTCAGGAATATCTCCGCCACCGTTGTCGCTCTCGTAACCGAGAAGGGTAACCTCTCTCTCCTCTCCTTCATCTCTCCTTCCTCTCGCTCTCTCTCTCTCTCTCTATCTATCTAACTCTCTCCTCTCCATCTGTCTATCTATCTAACTCTCTCCTCTCCATCTGTCTATCTCTCTATTTTTTTCTCTCATTCTTTCCCTCTATCTATATCTCTCTCTCTCTCTCTCGCTATCTGACTCTCTCCCGTCCATCATCTCTCTTTCTCCCTCTCTCCCTCTCTCCCTCTCTCCATCTCTCTCTTTCTCTCCCTCTATCTATATACCTATCTCTCTCTCTCTCTCTCTAACTCTCTATTTATCTCTCTGTCTCTCTCTGTCTCTCTATTTATTTCTCTCTAACTCTCTATTTCTCTCTGTGTCTCTGTCTCTCTATTTATCTCTCTTATCTCTCAATTTATATCTCTTTCTATCTATTTATCTATCCATTTCTCTCTCTCTCTCTATTTATCTCTTTCTCTCTCTCTCTCTATTTATCTCTTTCTCTCTCTCTCTTATCTATCTATTTATCTCTCTCTCTATCTATCTATTTATCTATCTCTCTCTCTCTTATCTATCTATTTATCTCTCTCTATCAGTCTATTTATCTCTCTCATCTATCTATTTATCTCTCTCTCTTTCTACCTATTTATCTCTCTCTCTCTCTCGCTGACTATTGATCGCGTATCTTTCTCTCTATATACGTGGCAGGGGCGCATCACGTGGACTTTCGATCCGCCACTGAAGGCGACCCGGAATGGCTGACTCAGTTAAGGAGCCAAGAAGTGGGAATCCTTCAGAAATGGATCGACGAGTACCGACTCGGGTGACCTGCCCGAGTTCTGACTCGGGCTCTCTCTCTCTCTCTATCCCTGTCTCTCTCTATCTCTCTATCTCACTGAATGGGAGTGTGAACGCATGTGTTGGGGAATAATTAAATGAAAATAAAAGGTAAAGCTATAATAGAAAGACTGCTCGTCACCTAGGAAGGGGCGTTGACGAATCAGTCAGGATTGATTGATCCAGATAGATCCTCTTCATCGGGCTTTAAAAAACTGGGCCCAACTTTTATCTGGGCTTGCTATGGGCCTTAAAACGGGTCCACACTGGGCCCATCTTCCTTGCCACAGTCTGCCTCGTCCTTGCCGCGCACATTCCATCTCTCTCTCTCTCTCTCTCTCTCTTTCTCATACGTCGGAAGTCCCCTTCGCCTGGACATTTCAACTCTCTCTCTCTCTCTCTCTCTCTCACTCTTTCTCTCATAGGTCAGAGGTCCCATTCGCCTGGACTTTCAATGCTTCTCACTCTCTCTTTCTCTCCCCTACCCCATCTACCCCTTAGAGCCCTTTCCCGACGGAGTAAGATAAGACGGTGCCTGTGGGGGGTATCCGAGCCCAGCTCCAATATTCGTCGTTGCTCTCTCTCTCTCTCTCTCCTACACCATCTATCCCTTACAGCCCTCTGCCGATGGAATCAGATAAGACGCCTGTTGGGGAACCGAACCCAGCTTCCAATATACTTCGCTGCTCTCTTTCTACCCTTCTCCCTCTCTCTCTCTAAAGTTGACCTCTCCCTATCTCTCTCTCTCTCTCTCTCTTTCCTCCCTTCTCTTTCTCTCTCTCTCTCTCTCTCTTTCTCTCTCTAAAGCCACGCCGCATCGCCCTCACATGGTTTCTATCAGATCTAATCTACCGTCGGCGTCGTCCCTTGGTCTCAGGAGAGGATCGCGAACCGACATGGTCCGGCTACAATCGTCGTCATCATCACCCGTTGGGTTCCGATCGGCTGGTCCGGATTTCTCGTCGCCCACAGCGTTCACGGTGACTTCTGTAGGCCAGGTCAACCGCTTCCCCTTTACCATATGGATATAGAGATAGAGAGGGAGACTTTTCCACCATTTCATCAAAATAGATGATGATCTTCTTGATGGCGTGTACCTAATGGTGGGCCATTGCCCTACGACTTTGTGGGTTTTGTCAACCCCTCCCCTTTAGAGAGAGAGAGAGAAAGAGAGAGAGAGAGAGAGAGAGAGAGGGAAAGAGAGTTGTAGAGAGTGAGGAGATATTTCCAACATGTTCCTCGAGATGGACATTGATTATCTTCTTGCTGACGTGGATCAGATGGTGGACCGTAACTAGACGACTACTTTTACAATAAATGGGGATAAATTGATATTCTAGATTCTATCGAGGATATATGCGTAATTATTACGGTGGGTGCGTGACGCCGCCCCTGGTGCCGTCAGCCGGCATCTCCACCGCCACCGCCCAGCCACGTGGTGATGTGGAGAGGACAGGACAGCGAGCTGGTAAGATCGCTGCCGTTCATCGTGCATCTGTTCGTCGTGGAAGTAGATCTCGTAAATAAAGAGAGATTGAGGGTTTCTCTCAGCGTTGACTTGGACTTTTAGTGTGGCACGCTGACGATGGACCCCAGCCAATATAACAAAAGGAATTCGACGGCCGTGATTGGCCAGATTCCCGATTCCGGGCCCACCCACCCTCCTATACCCCCTTTTCCACAGCAGGAAGGGCAGATCCGTGTTCTTCTTCCTCACCATCTGGTCAATAACCCATACTCTCTCTCTCTCTCTCTCTCTCTGGAGATGAAGAAGTCCCAGGAGGTTCCTAAATAAGGGAATTTCTCATAGTTTTGGTTTAATCTTGGATCCCCTCAGAGCAAAATCTTCAGAATTGGAGAGCGTCTTCCAGGAACCTTCTTTCCCCAGGAATTGCTGGATCTCTCTCTCTCTCTCTCTCTCTCTCTCTCTCTCTCTCTCTCTCTCTTTCTCTCTCTTTCTCTCTCTATATCTCTCTAGGGGGGTAGGATATGATGGAGAAGCACGGTTTGAAAGGGAGAGGAGAGAAGAGAGAATGGGAGGAGGAGATCGTTGCGGTGGAGTCCAACAAGAGGCAGAAGAAGGTCCCCGCCCTCGCCAGGTTTGATTTCTCCCTCGTTCTCCCCTGTTTCTCTAGTAAATTATCTCCTTCTTCTCTCTTCTTGGCCGGATTTTGATGGGTTAGAACTCTTGTTCTCTCTCCTGCCCTACACAGTGTGATCGTAGAAGCTATGAAGCTGGATAGCCTCCAGAGGTTCTGCTCCACCCTGGAGCCTCTTCTCCGCCGGATTGTAAGTCGCTCTAAACCTCCACCGAAACCCACCCCTCTCTCTCTCATCTCTCTCTCTCTCTATATATCTATCTATCTATCTCTCTTATATGAGTTATTGGACCCTCTTTTCTCAGTGTAGAGAGAGAGAGAGAGAGAGACTCAATCCGCGCCGTTCTTGATGAGGAAAAATACTATTTTGACGAACTAAATTCCAAATTTCCTCTTCTTCTTTCTTTTAAGTGGAGTATTTATTTCTTCTCCATCTGAATCGAATCGAGTCATACGCGTGCTCTCTCATTCAAGTGCGCATTTCCGTGGATGAACAGGTCAGCGAAGAGGTGGAGCGCGCTATTGCAAAGATAGGCGCTGCAAAGCTCACATCAAGGTCCGGTGCCCTCTCTCTCTCTCTCTCTCTCTCTCTCTCTCTCTCTCTCTCTCTCTCTCTCTATTTATCTTATATTATGTCAATATTATATAAAGAAGGGTTTTTTATTGTGCCTATAAAAAAATTAAACGATGGATAATTTTCTGTATGTTTTGATGTTCCGTACGGGTCTCGATGAATTATTTTGGTTTTTATTATTCGGAGTATTTGTTGCTTGTCAGAATCTATTGAGATTACCAATTCACATTGTGATTATATAATATCAATAAACCCCCATTAGACCGATTTTAAATTGCTCTAAAAGATTGGGCCTCGAGAGGTTGATATTCATCGGTTTTTTATTATTTGGGGTATTTATTTTCGGATCGCATTTTTTTAACGAATAATTAATCGATTTTTTTTTGGAAAACTGAGGGAAATTAGAGATTCTATCACACCCATTTTGCCAGATGTTCTACGCAAAAAGCATCCAGAAATGGAAAATTATCCGATAAACTTCCTAAAATGGTTAGATATTCATCGAAAGGCATTATGAAATGGTCGATTTTCCGAGAAAAATGCCCCTGAAAAACGAAGTTTCGCTGTATTTATTCAATCAGTAGGAGAAATTGTTTAAATGAATTAGCTGATTTTATCTGACTGACCTGAAAAATAATTCGATTTTTATAAGGAAATGTAGACGATTGCTTCAAACCCATTTGCTTGAATGGTTAGATTTCCTATAAAAGTACCCGCAGAGCTGAAAAAGGTCAACCCATTTGCAAAATGTCACCATTTTACTTGAAAAAATATGCTAAAAATGCCCGTTGACAAAAGTTTCCGATTCTCGTCTAATAAATTCAGATGATTGCGACAAGAAAAAACGCCGATCTCGCCAAACCCAATGCACAAACATTTCAATCTTTCTCTCGAAAACAAATATTCATCCTAGTTCCTACTTCTGATGATATCCTACGAGTCTCCCGTTCTCACCCGGCTTCCTCGATCAGTCTGCATCAGTAGGGATGAATGTACTCTCTCTCTCTCTCTCTCTCTGTGCTCATTGGGGCCATGATGATCCATGCAGATCTTCGCCGGCGAGAATCGAAGGTTCCGGCGCGAGGAACCTCCGTCTGCGCTTCTCCTCGAGGATGCCTCGCCACCTCTTCACGGGGGGGAAGGTGGAGGGAGACCAGGGCCTGGCCATCCACGTGGTCCTCCAGGACGCCGATACCGGCGCAGTCGTCTCCACGGGGCCGGAGTCAACGGCGAAGCTCACCGTCGTCGTCCTCCAGGGGGACTTCACCGGGGAGGACGACGAGAACTGGACGGCGGAGCACTTCGAGAGCTTCGAAGTGAAGGAGAGGGAAGGAAAACGGCCGCTCCTCACCGGCGAGTTGCAGGTGGCCTTGAAAGCCGGCGTCGGAACCCTAGGAGAGTTCACCTTCACCGATAACTCGAGCTGGATCAAGAGCAGGAAGTTCCGGCTCGGGGCCAAAGTCGCCGGCGGCGGCGTTCGGATCCGGGAGGCCACGTCCGAGGCCTTCGCCGTGAAGGATCACAGAGGAGCGTGTAAGTTAATGGCGGGAGTGATCGTCATTCTGTCGTTTATTGGGAGTTTGGAGCTCTAATTGATCTGTAAATATGATCGCAGTGTACAAGAAGCACTACCCGCCGGCTCTGCACGACGAAGTGTGGAGGCTGAACAAGATTGCCAAGGACGGCGCGCTTCACAAGAAGCTGATCGACGCCCGGATTTACACCGTTGAGGACTTCCTCCGTCTTCTCGTCAGGGATTCCCACAAGCTGAGGACTGTAAGCACCTCCCTCTCTCTCTCTCTCTCTCTCTCTCTCTCTCTCCCTCCCTCCTCACCAAAAGCTCCGGCTGTGAAGCAGATCCTGGGCAGCGGGATGTCGCAGAAGATGTGGGAGAACATGGTGGAGCACGCCAAGACCTGCGTCCTCAGCGGCAAGCACTACGTCTACTACGCCGACGGCTCTGGCTGCCCCGGCGTCGTCTTCAACCACATCTGCGAGCTCCAGGGCCTCATCACCGGCGGCCAGTTCCTCCCCATCGACTCCCTCACCGACGCCCAGAAGGTCTCCGTTGACCACCTCGTCAAACGGGCCTACGACAACTGGCACCTCGTCGTCGAGTACGACGGCCACGTCCTCGTCAACTCCATCAACCCCCCCAACACCACCCAGAGGTCAATGTTCAGCCCTCCCGGGGGGGAGGACCCCTTCCTGTACGGGGCCGCCGGCGGCGCCTCCCCCTCGCAGGCCGCGGGGCTGGCTCTTGCGCCGCCGCAGACGGCGGCGCAAGGCTATGGCGAGGAATATGAGGACTTCATCTCGGAGGAGGAGATTCGGATGAGGACCTCGGAGATACTCGACAACGACGATGTGCAGAACCTGTTGAGCTCCTTTACCATGGAAGACGGTGGGTATCATTCCTACGAGGACGAATCCGTGGAAGAGGCGCAGGAAGAGGGGGGAGAAGGAGGAGGAGGAGGAGGAGTGATAGGGAGGAAGGGCAGCGGCAGGAGGGTGTTGGGGTGGCTCAAGCTCAAGGCGGCCTTCAGATGGGTGATCTTCGTCAGGAAGACGGCCGCCGCCAAGAGAGCTCGCCTCGAGGAGCTAGACTGATTCCTCTCTCTCCCTCTCTCTCTCCCCTGTCTCTCTCTCTCTACCTCTGTCTTCTGGATGGCTTGCGGTGTGAGATAGTTAGGGCATGTACAGGGAAAAAATAGAACCCCCTCTGTATTCATTACGTGCTGTTTTATAGCGTGGTTGCGCTAAGCATAGATTCTTGCTTACAATTTGATAGAATAATCCCATATTTTTTTGTTTAAAATAATAAATTAAACTAAATTAAAAATCAATAATTAAAAAATAATTAAAAATGCGGGTATAGCTTTTGCATGGTCCATGTCCGGTAAAAGGTGGTGGGTCTTAGCAAGTCGAGAGGTAGATTATATATATTTTTTCTATTTTATTTTTAAAAGGAAAAATATTAGTTTCCAAAACGAGAATAATAGATAAAATATGCATAAATAGAACAATCGGATAGCCAAGCAGGGTCTTCTCCCTCCGATTAATGGGATTCCGGATTCGGATACGAAGCGGGTCAGATGGGCCCGGGATTTCAAGAAGCTCAACTTAGTGTTCCTGAGAACGGAAGCCGGATTGGAAATTGATCCTCGGAAACGCTTCTTGGAATCGATTTTGGTTAACACTGCTGGGATGCTTCCGGTTATATAGAAATAAAAAAATACGTTTATTGTTATTATTATTAATTTTTAAAGTGTACGCAGAATCGGACGGCCCAAGTTATGACAGAGTAGCCAGAGAGAGAGAGAGATGGGCTTACAGCTTGTGAGGCCCATTTTTCAGAGTTACTATCTAGAGAGAGAGCAGCAGCAGCTTTTACGGATATCCAACGATTAAATGGCGTACCACATTAAAAAGAGATAGATAGAGAGAGAGAGAGAGAGAGAGAGAGAGAGAGAGAGAGAGAGAGAGAGAGAGAGAGAGAGAGAGAGCAACTTCCGTCATATAAGGCGAGTAAGGCGTCTGGTTAATGTGTTTTGATTCCTCTTTCCATACTTTGGAAGTGATCAAGATCTACGTTGACCTACTTCGTACCGTCGTAATAGGTTCCTAGTTAACCTTCCACATTCAGAGTTTGCTGTCTCCTCCCTCTGGATAACCGAAGTCGAGAGAGAGAGAGAGGGAGAGAGAGAGAGAAAGAGAGAAAGCTCTGCAGTTCGCTGAGAGTCGAGATCTGATATGAATAGGAAGAGAAGATGGTAGAGTTCTATACAACATAAATGTTGATGAGAGAGAAATCCGAAGAAAATAAAGCGGAGAAGGAGCGAGAATCGTCTCTCTCTCTAGAGCCTGAGCGTCAAGTCGATCTTCTTCACCTCCTCCTGCCCCGGTTTGACGCCACTCGCCGCGTCAACTCGATCATCCCCCCACCAGTAGCTTCCCGCGCGGAGAGATCCCTCGAACGCCGCCGCCGCCGCCGCCGCCGTGCGAACCCTCGAAGGGGCCGACGAGGCGGCGCCGCCACCGACGTTGAGCTCCTCCGCCATGGCGGACTGCCTCACGGCGAGCGATCCCTGCCAGCGTTGACCTCCGTAGAGCAAGCCCGCCGCCGCCGACTCGGACCATTGGGACTTTTGGAAGCCGAGGGCAAAGCCCCCGCGAAACGGCGGCGACCAGGAGCTCGTCAACGGCGCCGCCGCTATGTATCCGGCAACGGGGCCGCTGCCGGTGCCGCGGTGGCCGCGCTTGGCGAGGGTGCGCTCCCTCTTATGGGCATTCTGGTGGCCTCCGAGAGCCTGGGAGCTGTAGAACTTCCTCTGGCAGTAAAGGCACGGGAAGAGACGGGCCTCAGGGACTGGGAGCGCCGCCGTCATCTCGGCAAGCTCCGGGGAGGGCCTCTTCTCCGATGACTCCTCCTCCAGGCCGCAGAGAAGGTCGAGCTCCACCGCCATATCTCCGCCGCTTGCTCCGACAGCTTCAGCCGGGTTCATGGTGCAGGCTCGTCTTCCTCACGTGTGGACGATCGAAGAGGTATAAATAGAGAGAGGAATGGGAAATTAATGGCGGCAGCCAAATATGGAATGGTGCACTGTCTTTGTCTACTGTTACACGAAGGAGAAGCCCATAGGTCCTCTTCCAGGAAGAAGCTAACCAGGAAACCCTGGCGAAAAGATTCTCTCTCTCTCTCTCTCTCTCTCTCTCTTAATTGCAGAGATATCTACTGCGGAAGAGCCATGCACATCGTATCCCCTACCCTCTTAAGAATTAGTCGTAATTTCGCTCCCTCGACGCCGTCTGAGGCAGATCCCGCCACGCTGCACATTCAAGTCCATTCATGGGGAATTAATTGATTGAGGCTTCTTTCCTCTTGCACGTTCGATAAGATATATCCAAGTGAGCTAGAGAGAGAGAGAGAGAGAGAGAGAGAGAGAGAGAGAGAGGAGTTGAATGGGCGGATGTCTCGTATGTGTTCAAGGGGGGGGATGATGGATACTTCATGCACAATGAAAAATTAATACAGCTACTATAATTACTGCCTTTTATTTTATTAAAAATAATAAAATGAAAGAATATTAAAAAAAAAGGCACGGCTGATATTTCCTTATTTATTTCATATAATTAAAACTCAATAAAAAACGGCAGAAAATATTTTAATCTGAGAATGACTTCGAAGAAAAATGTAAAAATTATTTCCTACAAATTGGCTTTTTTAGTGTGAGATTGGACGTAGTTTACGAATGGGAAGGAGCTCGTCCAACAACGATCGAATGCTGGTTGCCATTTAAGGGTTTGGATGGGCTCATTCAACCGATACCATCTGGCCTTCATTGAGACGAAGGCGGAGAAAAACTGTGCTTGATTTGCCCACAGAATAATATAAATTATCATCTTATATCCGTGTACGTGGAAGCCTAAAGCCCATTATCCTGCCGTATGAACTTTTTCTACGAGCACCTCTCTCTCTCTCTCTCTCTCTCTCTCTCTTTCTCTCTCTGGGTGATGACAGCCTCTTAGGGAGCGGAAGATGTGTGCATAGATTGATTGATTGGTAGATGAATGATAGCTAGAGAGAGAGAGAGAGAGGCCACAGCCTGATAGTCGAAGAGGGGGGATGCCATTATGCCATTTTCTCCCCATAATTAGCAAGAAGAGGATGCTTTCCAGCCTTCAACGCAGACATGAATCGTGTCTGCCGAAGAAGGCCCATATAATCTCACTCTAAAATCTGCCCTCTCTTGAGGATCTTCTCTCATCAAACCAAGATATAAACGTAGATTCTGTCACCCTTTGTTAACATGAGAAATTAATTTCTCCCCTCTTTAGGAGGAAAAATAAATAAATTCGGCCTTTATATGCTTAATCTTCTCATTAATGCGAAACTAGAGTGAGGAGCATATGATCAATCTCATTCATTCATCATCCAAATCGTTCCTGAAGCATAAGCGTATCCCCCGGCGAATCCACCCACTTATACACCACAACGTGTAGAAGCCAGTTCAGAGACACAACAATCATACCATTTATAGATATTTAGATTACAAAATGAATGTGCAGAGATACCGAGGAAGGCGGACCCATTTTCTAAATACGGCGTGTTTCTTCCTCGCTTGAAAATGGCGGCGGCGCCTTTGTTTTTTTTTCCTCCACTTTTTTTTTTTTTTTTACTTTGACAACCAGTAGATCAGTATGAGAAATGTGCAGACAGAAGCAACGAGCGAGAGGATGATGGTGTCCATTGACTTCCTCCTTTTGATGGACGATAATATGTGGTTGACCTGCACCAGATGCAGCTGATAATGTCAAAACCACTGGGAGAAAAAGGGTTTTTTATTTTATTTTATAATAATCCCACGTAGGACGTCTGTTGCCAACGAGCCAGAGGGCAAAAGTCAACTCCCACGAGTCGGGGAAAAATCTAAATAAGATCATGGGGTTTGTTCTGTCAACGGGCCCACTCGATTCTGGTGGGCCCGATCAAGTAAGAAAACTTTTCCCAAGATGTTTAGTGCCGAGAAGGAAGTGATGGGCATACCGTGGGTAGGCGGCTGCTGACGTTGCTGAGCTTCGAGCCAATGCCACCGAAGGTCGAACGCTGAAGGACGAGCGACCCCAGCGTGGCCTGAGCTTGGGAGATCACATGGTCAACCTACAGAGTCAACACGCTATTAGATTTTTTTTTATATAAAAAAAAGCTTCGATAATATTCCTATAAAAGGATTCAAAACGAACGGAGCCAACAGAGATCGTGCGCAATCGGGTAACCCGGAATAGGAATCTATGGAGGGAAAGGGAAGACCACCCGGCCACCAAGAACCTCTCTCTATATGGGAGATTTATCTTCCAAGTAATTACTAGACCAGAGGTAGGCCCAATTGCTAATTTTAGGCCCATTATCCCTTTGGAACCCATTAAAAAAGGATCTTCTTTTTTTTTTTCAAATTGACGTCTCTTTCCTGTCACAGATCCTTTGAACTGCGCGTCCCCATGTCAGCAGTTGGGTTGGGTTAGAGAGAATGACTTACCTATAATAAGTAATGAAGCAGTGTCTCATCACTGTCACATCTCATCATCACGAGCATAAAATATTAAATACCATGCTGTTATGGACTTTAGTTGATTTAAATGGCACCAACTAAGGTAAATGTGAGAAATCAGGATTTAATCAGGAAATTTTGGCTGCATAGTTCTATTGATTCTGCAATTTAATACGTTTTCTGCATCTGGCTGAATGTGTATGGATGAAAAGCAGATTCAAGTGAGAGTAATCAAATCCATCGCATTATGTTCTGGGATATATAATCAGAAAGAGAGTGTATGTATACATACATGTCCTGAGTTGCGGTTGATAGCTGCCTGCTCTTTGAGGAGACCTTGCTCAGTCGAATCACCGTTTTCTTCGAGATCAAACCTCGTCCGATCAAAATCTCTAAAATCTTCAAGAAGTGATGCATGTTCTTGTTTGGCCCTCAAACTCGAGCGGAGCCGATAAAATTCCTGCACTTCGAGCCATATTTTAACTATATTAACGCACTTTCTCGTGAAATAAGTGGGCTACTTTCTCATTGAAAGGTGCATGTTATTGCCGACAATGGCATTCAATATCAAGGGGCCTGAAGCAAACTAAAGATCTTAGGCCTTGCCATCGTCCATTATAGGAGGACATAGATCTTCAAAACTTCGCAACTCTTCAATCAAACTTTCAGACTCCCATGTTTGCTAAGCATGATCAAGTGTTCAAAGAGACACAGACGATCTGGATCCCCCCTCCCCCAGACTACAGTTAATCGTAATGAGGTAAAGGTACTGTTAATGATCGTAGCTGTCTCCTAAGGTGGGTTGAGAGATCAATACTCTGAGTCATGCTAAGTCGTCAAAAAAATCACCTGAGTGAAGTCTTGGAGAATTTCTTGGTGACGGGTCAATGTATGAGACAAAAATTCTGAGCCTCCGGATGACATTAGAGATTGCATTTGCGAGTTTACTTGCTGAAGATGTTTGAGTAATCTATCTATCCCAGACTCAAGATCATCCCCAGAACCATCACCTCTGGTGGAAACCAATCTCCGGTAAGAATTCATCTGATCATCCAGCTGATCTTGAAGTTTCCGGGCCTGTGCACAGGGGAAAAATACAGATTCAAAAAATAGAAAACAGATAAATAAAACATTTAGCTCATTCTTCAAGCAACATTATTCTCTTAAGGAGAATCACGACGGACATCATGACAGAAAGCTAATGAGTTATGTGAATCAAGGGAACCACGGAACCACTTCAGAGTATAATAATTTTCAATCATAAGCAGACCACTGAGTTTGTATCTTCAATCATAAGTATGATAATCTGTGTACCACTGAAACTGAGGATGAGAGCCTGTGAGACAAGGGTCACTGCTTGTTACAATACGTACATCTTTCAACATAGAATACCAAATATTCATCGATAATAGAGAGACAATGTGCTGGGAAAACTTGAACTATGATCTTGGAACCGAATAGTCAATCAGCTATCCGTTGCACACTGATCGGAGTCTGGACAGGAGTTCCCTAAAATCCCACGAAGTTAAGATAGGTATGGCAGTCAATCGTTCAATGAATGCATGTCAGTAAGCCGGCAGTAAAAATGAATGAGCACGGCCAAGTCACCGAACTAACTGAGGAAGCATGAAGAGCAGGGGTAAAGATAAAAAGGCTAACGGACGGGACTAAATTAGAAACTTTGAGAGCAGGCAGCTCATCATGTTTGTTATACTTTAAATTCCAAAGAGGCCAGGGTCATAAGAATCGAATCACGTAACCTAGATCAGCCTCTAGACGGGAAAAAAAATCAGGTATATTCTATTTAAGGATGCATTTACATTTATGTAAAATGAATCAATAAAAAAAGGGTTAAAATAGGCTTAAAAAATGGCCTTTATCCCTATCGTTTTCCCATCTCAATCTTACTCTAGTCCTAGATAATAGTGAGCCGGATATGAATAGTGAATCGAAGCAACTATTGTAGCTAAAACATTTATCTTTACCAAAGTACAAGTAAATTTAGTGACTTTAGTTAATCTGACTAATACTCCACAGACAATGGCATCAGTGGTAGTATTATAGACTTTGTTCAACAATACCCAACGGGTCATATGTGAGCAGTTAAAATAGATGGCATAAAATGCCATCACCCCTTTAATTGGTGCAGCTTTGGACGCTTGGGGGCAATCCTCAAGCATCGTATTGGTACTTCAGCTCATTTCGGGCAAGAAAGATAGTGAGCTAGGCTGTGCCAACAGCAGCGGTAGAGATTCTCCTCCTCGCACTCATTCTCTCTCCATCTGCCCCTGGCAAGGCAGCTCGCCGGACAGTGCAAAGGCTTGAATTTCAAATTTTACAAACTTTTCCATCGGAATCAATCTATAAAAGCCATATCTATAATATTTGGGTAGGCCAATTATGTTTCTACAGGTAAAGATTATTAGGGATCAGGATCAAGACGAAAGAAGAAAATACTTATATTACTGAATAATGACGAAATGATGTTTCATGAGGAAATGATACAGAATAAATGCTGTTAAAAGATCTAAGTTAATGACGATAAAAAGGCGTGCTATGTAAAACTAAATTGATGCCAACATCGCATTTCAAGTATATATAACCTCACTCTCAGGAATTACGAACAAGAAACACGAAGCAATTCGCTTCATAGAAAACATATAGACAATATTCCACCAAGTTCACAAATATTGGTTCACATTTCTATTCTTCTAGCTCGAATGCGAGTTTCGCGTCATAATTGGATCTGGGATTTATTTCGACTCAAGTGAAGGGAATAATTTCCGGAATCCTCAACCCAGAACACGATCCCAAGTTCCTCGACCCCCAGATCAAGATTCAGGCCAAGCAATCAGGGAAGGTCAGAAGGAAGTCAAAACTCCGTGATGCTAACCCAAGGCGCAAACATCCCCCTGAGAGATATCGCATTGCTCCCTACCACCACCTTCCCATTGACAGAAACTGGCCGCCGGAGAAGGATTCTCTTCCTCGGAGCTCGATATCTAAGAGGAAGTAGAATTCCAAAAGAAGAAGAATTTCGAGAACGAATCAAACATTCAGAAGGCTTCCGGAAGACTACCTGCTTCCGCAGGGCGTCCCATGAAGTCGGCTGCATCTCCATGCTCCCCCTCGCTCCCCCCCCCCCTCCTCCTTTCCCGCGGGTCGCTCGGTAGATCCGACGTGCTGTGAAGAGACCAAGATGAACAGCGAAGTCGCAAAAAAGAGGCCGGGACAAGGTTCCATGACGTTTCAACCCCTCTCCGGTGTGCGTACGTTGCGCAATACACGCACATCAAGAGCGTCTTGATTGACAGCCAATAAAATAAACACGTGTGTTGGTCGAATTAGGTGGAGCCCACTTTAAGCGCACGTGTGACGCGAACCGTCGGTCGGACTGCCTCAGTTAATTGGGCCGGACCTGGCCCGGTCCAATAACTGAGCTTCCTCTCCGTCTCCGGCGAGGGGGGGAAGAGGGCGCCACCGCTACCCCCGCCGCCTCCGGCGCCGCCGGGGACAGCGAGAGAGAGAGAGAGAGAGAGAGAGAGAGAGAGAGAGAGAGAGAGAGAGAAGAAAGCCACGGGTTTAAACTGGGAAGCCCAATCACTATTAGAGAGAGAAAATCTGTTCGATCTTTCTTCCGCATTACTTTGTGAAATCGGGAGCAGACTGGGTAGAAGAAGAGCTCTGCGGGGGCGGAGCTCCTTCCTTCTTCTCTGCAGCCCCGCCGCCCTTCCGGCCCTTCTCGGCTACGCTCCCCTCCGAGATTCTCTTTGTCTCTTCTGCGATCACCTTCACGGCCTCCTCCAGAGCTTCCAGTCGATCCTTCACCTTCCCCATCTCCTGGTCGAGGGCTTCCTCCTCGGTCTGCTTCGTTCTCCCCTCTTCCTCCTCCCGCTTGGCTCTCTCTTCCTCCTCTGCCTTCTTCTTCACCTCCACCTCCTGGATGATGGGTTTCCCCGAAGAAACATATCGAACAATCAATCAAATCAGAAGAACCCAAACCAGGCAATGCTCTGATTTTCTGCCAAAAATAGAATAAAATTATATGCAATTAATTATTGCAGCATATACCCCAATAATTCTGGAAGTCAAGGACTGTGTAGGATCGTTCTACCAGAGTTATATCACTGTGATCCTGCAGTTTTTTCCCATAAAAGGAAACTAACGAATCATGGAAGAACTACTGCGCCCAAGAACATCATGGTTCAGTAGCCCATTTTCGAGCAAAGTATAAGCTTGGCTGGATCCTTACAAACCCGAGGAGAAAATGGTTTCCAAAAAGGGGACTGTGGCTAAAAGAGAACGATGATGAGCGAGCTCTGGGAAGAAGAAGAAGAAGAAGAGGAAGAAGAAGGGGATGTGGATCCTCCTGTTCGCAGTGTTCACCACACCAAATTCTCCGGTGTTGCTGGAACTCTTCAGGAGAGACTTCCACAAGCTATATTATTCTCTATTTCCTCCCCAAAACCAGAATCCCTGCAGGATGATCCAAGCAGAAACCTGCAGGATGATGATGGATGCTGAACTAAAAAAAAGCATCCAACAGGATCCCTGGCATTCATTCAATTCGACAAGCCAAAGAAAAACACTTACAGCAATCGATCGACGAGTATTCTCAATGAATTTGAGAGAAAGAGTGCATAAAGTTTCATGATCTTACTTACCGCCTCCATTCTTCGAATCTCGTAGCGCGCGTACTGAGCCACCAGATACACAGCTGCCACAAAAACCCTACTCAGCTTTGCAGAAAATGAAACCAGATCTGTACCCTAGCTGATAGGTACACATCCACGGCCTTCTGAAGTGGAAGAAAGAATTTGCCGATAAGCTCAAAATAAATCCCAGGGGCGCTGATTACTAGGGATAATGGGGGCGAGGAGAGAGATTTCAGGGAGTGGAGAGACCTAATGAAGGCATGCAGGCGAAAAACAGCTGCACCAGGTGGAAATCAAATCTGCTCCGAGAAGTCGGCAGCGACGATGATCAACAAAGAACAAGGAAAGACGTTAGATCATGAGTCGCGTCTACTCCTCGAAGAGAGGAGAAAGATAAAATGAAGAAGAGGACTGAGAACCACTGCACACACCCGAACTTCTTCTTGTCGGGAGCAGCCGTGAAGAGAATCCTGGCGGCGGTCGTAAAATCGAGATCGTGGATCTTACGGTACGCCTCCTCCTTCGTCATCCCCTCCGCCGCCGCTGCCGGCTTCACCGCCTTATTGACGTTCCCACCAGCGGCGGCGCAGAGGCCCCTCCCTCTGCGGCTGCCGAAGGAGAACTCCACCGACCAGCACCGGAGCCAACAGAGGCCTCCTCCTCGGAGTACGCCTCCGCTTGTTCCGATCATCTTCCCCTCATCTGCCTTCCCTCTATGCGGCGGCGCTCCGGCGATCCCGCGGCGGAGCGAGATGGGGAAGATGACCGAGGGCTGGCCAGACTGGGCCCCTTCAGAAGCTACTGTCCACTTTAACTGGATTTGCTCTTCATTGGGCTTATAATGTTTTGGGCTTCCTACCGGCCCATACTATTGGGCCTCTTTTTCCTATTTTCTTTTATTTAAACCCAAAAAACTCATATATATATATATGACGTCATAAATGTGCGGGGGATGCGTTTCGAGATAGTTGACCACATCCAGTCAACATCTGCATAGCTCAGGAGGAACCCAAAGTCAATACTCATTGACTTCCGGAAGCTTTTTCTCTTGAACTGGTCAGGCTAAAACCCATATCTTCGGCTAAATAAAATATATATTTTAATAATACCCATCCCACTGCGGGGCCCACTATGCTGTTCAATTGGGCTTTCCGATCATTATCCCAATAATTGACCCCTTATATAAAAAGGCTGGGACCGGGCCCAGGCCCGATCCTGCGTGGATAAAAAAAGCCCATATTTAAACTTTGGGCCGAATGGACATGAAAAAGCCGGTTCGGTACTGGGGCCAGTGGGTTAAATACAATAAAAATAGTAAATTGTGTGCATTTGTAAAATACCATACAGAGAAATTACCCCGAGGGGTTAAAAGAATGAAAATGGTAAATTGTATGAGAACCGGTGGAAAATGAGAAGTTTCATATCCACCCTCAACTCCTCCAGATGGAAATCAGAAGGGAGGAGCTCTCCAATTTCTGCAGCTCCTCTTCCTCGGCGCTCGCCCACTCCATGATCGACGAGCTTCTCCCTGACGAGGTCGCTGATGAGGAGGAGGAAGAAGACTCCGTCTTCTTCAGGCCCCACTTCTTCCATGATTTCCTCATCCCGCCGCCGTCTTCCTCCGATTTCTTCCCCTCGAACCGGAAGACGAACACGGCTTCCCCCAGATCGCCGGCGAAGCGGGAGGCGACGGCGGCGGCGGTGGCTGAGGGGTCCGGATTCCGGAGGAAGAGCCACTTGTGGACGTCCCAGGAGACGTGAATCGCGGCGGCGCCGCCCAGAAGCTCCACCTTCTCGCTCCCCCGGAACTTCCACTCCAGCTGGTTCACCTCCAGAATTATCTCCCCGTCCAGCGCCACACTAATCCTCCCGTCCCTTCCCCTCTCGGCGCCGCTCAGGTCCAGAAATATCTCCTTCTCCTGGTCGCCAATCTGAGCTCGGGTCCGGTAGGTCCTGCCGGAGTTGGTCAAGACGACGTGCTCCTTCTTCGAGAGGAGGACCGACCGCCTTCCATTAATGGGGCTCCTCCTGGATTTGGCCTTCCTGTGGGCCTCCGCTTCCATGTCCCCCACGACGAGGAACAGCTTGCCAGCGATGGAGATGGAGATGAAGTACCTGCTCGCCGGCTGGGGGCCGCCGCCGGCGGGGAAGCGGGCCTTTCTGAGGTCCCACGCGAAATCGACCACAAGTTTCTTTCTGTTGTCTTTTTGAATCGAACGGAATCTCTGCGTGCCCCGCCGCTTCCAGAGCAGCCATGGCCGGAGGCGGAAGCTGTGGCTGTCTTCCTCGCAGGCGGCGGCGGAGGCCGGAGAGACGGGGAAGAAGGAGGGAGCAGCGGCGGCGGGAGGAAGGTCGAGGTCAACGCGGAGGGAGAGACCCAGAGCAGTGCGGAACCAGGTGAACGCCGCCTCGCCGGCCTCGGTCTCGTAGACCGAGGTGGAGACGAGGGCCTCCGCTGGAGACCCCCCGGAGAGGTGCTCCTTGGGGGCGGCGCCTCCCCCGAAGCAGGTGGCGATGGGATCCTGCATGGACTTCTCTCCTATCCCCACGGCGGCGACGATGCGCAGAGCGAGCGAGCGAGCGAGCGAGCGAGCTAGAGAGAGAGAGAGAGAGTAACCAGATTTCTGTGGGAGAAAACTCGAGCTTTATACTTATTGCAGTGAGTTTTGCGGTGAAGCTTAAAACGTAGAGGAGGGCCCAAATCGATAGTGGTCACGGTAAGCCGTTGACATTGCTGGGATCTTTGACGATAGAAAGGTCAAAACCTTGCCAGACAACCATTGATAACTTGCCTTCCGGATAATGCATTGCGCCTGGGTCGTTTCAATCCGGCAAGAAGTAGTCATTCATGTAAATATCTGATTAGAATAGTAAGATATCTACTGGACCCGGTCAATGCGGCAACTTGCCTATTTGGAGAAACTTATTGTCATGTCTACGTCATAAAATAATGTTTAAATCGTATGTATTAAATAATTACGAAAGCCGTGTTTCTCAAAAGTCAAAGAAACACCTTATTTACGGTATAAAGGCATAAAAATACCCATACCAACTCAACGGCTAACGAATTGAATACCCACGTATAGCAGTAACGTTGTGTTCTTCACGGAAAGTGTGCCCCGTTGACCATATCAATTATCCCCTTGTATGGGGAAAAAGAGAGAAGTCAAAAGTTACTTCGATGTTCGAGTTTATCCTCCTGCCTGCTGGCGTTGGTCGTGGTCGCAACGCGGAAGAAGTCAACCGTTTGGTTGGAAAACAGGGTTGTAGGTTGACTTTCTCTTCGACGACCGCCGCCAGCTAGGACGCGGTGGCGGCTGTCACCGGGAGGCCGAGACAATAACGGGCGGCGCGAGGCGGAGACCACGAGGCCGTGCTCGGACGGCTTTTGGGATGGCTTGTCGGCATTAAATGTCCTGCCCGGCCCGGCCTGGCCACAGTACTGGGCCATTTAAATGGGCGGATGACACCTATTATTCAATAATAAATCGGCACGGCCCAATATGTCGTCTGTTCCCAGCCCATCAAAGGCCCACTACTATCTGGCCCAATGGGAGGCAAGTTGGTTGGGCGGACTGGGCTCGGGCCCGATAAAATTCGGGCTTCAGCCCGACTATTTCCCACAGCGGGAGGCCCCCGATATCACGTGAGAAATAGGTCCGACCACGTGGCCCACATGGGCATGGGCTATGCTTGGAGGCTCAGGACTGTTTCACGATTTTAGAGGACATTAATGTAAATATAGTTATACAAGGTATATACGTAATATATAAAATTACATTTGTATAGTTTCATAAAAAGCCAAACCTTTATATGTGAACATGCTTCTATCATCTTCAAAACGCGCGGCGGCGGCGGTGGCGGCGATCGAGCGGAGCGTTTTAGGGTTTGTCCTTCGGTCATTTCGGTTCCCGGCTTCTGACTCCATCGGGGAAAATGGTGATTCTCTTCAGTCTCTTCGCTGCCTTCGATTCTCTGGTGCCTCCGGCTGCTGATATCTGAGGAGTTCCCTTCCCTCGTCGTTTATGTTCTCTCGACTCGCGCTTTATTAGAGTACTCATGGGCGTCCCTTGGGTGCTACAGCCATCGCACAAGAGCTTCATGATCAAGAAGAAGCTGGCGAAGAAGATGAGGCAGAACAGGCCCATCCCTTACTGGATCCGCATGAGGACGGACAACACCATCCGCTACAACGCCAAGAGGAGGCACTGGCGCCGCACCAAGCTTGGGTTCTAAATATGCCCCCGTTCTACTGTGTACTCCTGTCTCTGATCTCTTATTCACGGTACTTGTGTCATCTTGAGACTCGCACGATCGGGAGACCGTGATTTTGATTTCATTTTGTCTTTGATTCGGATCATCCGCTCTACACTCCGGTTGGTTAACTTAGTTGGATCTATAATCTCTTTGAATGTGCTTGCATTGCTATTAATCAGTTGGTGATTTCCGCTGAACTTTGCTTGTTAATTCCTTCATTCTCTATCTGTTGATTACTATCAATGCATCTCATCCTGGAATCGAACGCTCTGCGGTAGCAATTTGAGCGATTTTATCTGGGATATGTTGTGCGGAATAAATTGCCTGGGCTTTTCTAATGTGGGACAGAAGATTAGAACATAAGCAAACCAGTGTAGATTACTCTATCCTAATGGGAATATCTCTGGCGTAAGCCTGGCAGGAGACTCTGGGGCCTATATTTGCCTATAATATCTTTGCCCAAGTACATTCTATTGCAGTAGCTATCCCTCAGTGCACTCCAAAATTGTCCTGAAATGATTCGTTGTCCTGTTCATCTGTTCTTCTGCATTGCAGTTTCCACCTAGTCACTTCTCGTCCCTTTGGTGGTTCTAACCACGGTAGCTTTGCCTATATTTTGTGTGATGCTCTAAGTGGGTGCCAATCTCATTCTCCTTCATAATCATAGAGCTTGAACCCAGCTCGGCCTTCTGTGATGTTCTAGGAGGAATCTAGCAGTGTGGGGATCATCTCTTTCGGAAGACTCTGGGCCATGGCCGACTCCCACATAGGGTTCATTCTAGGAGTGTGGGGATCATCTGTAGCAGTGGTGTTCGTTCTTGATCTTGGTGGAGCCCATGAAATCAAGGTTTACAGGGTCCTTGTCTGAGTTTTGGGATCCAGATGAGATCACCATTGTTCTGTGGGCAAGCTCCGTTTTCAACCTGAGAAGGTAGTGATAGCTGGGGAATGTTGCCTGTTCTTGTTGTTTAATGGAGATGACAGTGGAAGACCCACTAGTACTCCTCTTACTACTGCTCGTTGGGCTAGGGTTTGAGGCGATCATTATCACCCCCTGATTAATGACTCAATGGTTTTGCATGGGTTTGATGTGGTTGTTCATGTTGAGCTCTTTTGTCGGTGATTTTGATGGCAGGGAGTTTGGGGGATCCCGCAGTCGATTTTTGTGTTGAATTCTACCCACAGCAAGAGTCGGTGATCCCACAGATTCTGGGATCCTATTGCATGGGGTTTCTATGGCTAGTCAGCTCGTGGGTAAGAAAAAGTCAAACTTTATGTTTATGAATGATAGTATTTGTGTGGAATTGCTGATCCGAATACTCTTTGATGCTCTTATGAGGTCACCTGAGAGAGTATGAGTGTTGTAAGGGATGCTGGGGGGAGAGAGAGAGAGAGAGAGTCGGTTGACTTTGATGATTGGTGGAGGCATAGGTTATCATCCAATTTATGAGAGTTAATGATTCAAGGTCTTAGACCTATAAAAAATATTCTTTCTACGAAGATGAGATGAAATGGGCTGACTTTTCCTAGGTAGGTTGGGTATCACAGAGAGAGAGAGAGAGAGAGATAAAATCCAGTATTGGGTTGAGGCGTAATGCATGCTATCGCCGATTGGTGCAAGGGCTACACGCTGATCTGGGTAGAGAGAGAGAGAGAGAGAGAGAGAGAGAGATTAAATCCAGTACTGGGTTGAAGCGTAATACATGCTATCGCTGATTGGTACAAGGGCTACCCGCTGAACTGGATAGAACACTCAACGGAGAGAGAGAGAGAGAGAGAGAGAGAGAGAGAGAGAGAGAGAACTATTTTTTCTACCGACTGATCTCTTTCTAAGCTGAGGGAAGAAGACCCATGAGGGAGAACCCTCTGGACAAGCTGATCGACCACCGTCCTTCCTGAGATTGGGAGCCGACATCAGTCAAACTTGACAGAAGAGAACGGTAATGCACGAACCAGAAGGAGGAGAGCAGCCCGACGGTGCCGGTGGCGAGCATGAGAACGAAGGTCATGAGGAAGTAGTAGCCGAGGAGAAGAGCCACCGATACCGGATCTCTGAGCCTCGTCTGATCGAAAACCATGTAGCTGACGGAACACAGGAAGGTGTACATGTCGATGGAGCCGGAGGAGAAGAAGGCCTTCCACCACCATCTCCATTCCTCCGCGCAAAGGAGAGTGTAGGTGAGCACCATAGAGACCTCTGCGCAGACCACGATGAGGAGGATGGAGAGGATCAGGAGGAACCCGAAGACGTAGTAGACCCGGCCGGACCAGATGCTGGTCATGATGAAGAGCTCGACGAAGTAGGTCACGAAGGGAAGGGTGCCGGCGGCGAAAGCCAGGAGCCATGAATTGTCCTTCTGTGGGGGAACCTCCCGGGGGATCTGGTTCATCCTCACTGGGAACACGACGTGGGGAGCTCTGGACCCGAGGCAGCCGCCGAAGAGGATGAGAGGGACGGAGATGCAGAACCACAGAAGGACGAAGAGGGAGAAGGGGATGGCCCCGGTGTTGTGGCTCCTCCACAGGAGGAAATTCATGGCAGTGAGGATGAGGAAGGCGATTCCGGGGAAGAAGCAGGCGACCCCCCAGGAGATGGAGACCCATCCGGAGCGGTCGCCGGAGCGGAGCGTCTTCCAGAGCCTGGCGGCGGCGTAGCCGGCGGCGATGCCGAGGACCAGGTAGAAGAAGAGCATGCCGGTGATGAGATTTCCTCTTGAGGCCGGCGACATGAATCCCATGGCGGCGAAGATGATGGTCACCAGCGCCGTGCCCAGGATTTGGACTCCGCCGATCATGATGCAGAGAAGTGAAGGGTTGCTGGGGGCCCTGAAGACGTCCCCCACAACGAGCTTGCACCTGAGTGGTCCTCGTTCATCAGGGCCTGCTCCTCCTTGTCGAGCTCCCCGTACTTCACCGTGAGCAGCAGGATCACGAGGATGGCGCCGGCGCAGAAGAGGACGACCACGAGGGCTTTGAGGCTTTGAGGATGGAGAACCAGTGGATCTCGGAGCCCTCCATCTTCAGGTAGGCGTCCCATGGGGACGGCCACCTGATCTCGCTCTCTACGAACTCCACATCGTAGGTGAACACCAGAGACTGGTTCTCCTTTAAAGGCATGGCCACTTTGTTCGGATCACACTGGATCTCCCCCGGGTATGTGTCCTACATCTTCAAGTCCATGACGGCCTCTGGATCGTGCTCAACGTTGCAGGGGACGACCTCGAATCCGGCCACAACGTACCTAGCTGCTCCGCCGTCGCTGTCATCGGCGCCAACCCCCGCCAGAATCGCCCCGCCGGCCTCGCCGACGCCCACGACGTCGGTGATTGAAGAGGTAGTAGTCATTCCCGTCCTGGATTCCGACGGGGTAGCCCGTCCAGTAGGTGGCGAAGCCTTCCAGCTGAGAGTAGCGGATGGCGGGGAGATCGTCGAGGACGAGGTTGGCCTGGTACATCTCGTCGATGTGCTTGCGGAGAAGGGCGAAATCAGAGGAGGAGTGGGCGTCGGCGCTTCAGAGGATGATCTTCGACGCGTTGGTGAGCATCTGGAAGCGATAGGGGCTGTCGTAGATGCCGTCCTCCGGCGTGCAGAAGGGGAGGCTGTAGTACCCTTAGGGCACCTCTGTGAGGACGGAGGTGATGGAGTTCACCTTCGCGGAGAAGGGTTCCCCGGCCTTGTGCCGCTGGGGATAGCCTATTAAGTTACCCTAATAAAGTCTTACCGTTTACCAGAATACATGGTTACTATATATCAACTTTTTATGCTTTAACTTTTCCTCTTCGAATTCAAATTTGATTATAACCATCTTAACTGGATGATGTCAACTTGGCATCTACTTCAACTCCAAATCTTTTGATTTCATGTCACTTTTTTTCTATGTACTTGCATGGTATACTATTTTGGAGATCAATTTTCTAAGCTCGAATATCTAATTTGTTATTTTTTTTCTTGGTAATTTGATTCTCATATGGGAATAATATGAAATAAATAAACACTATAGCACAATGATAATCATCATACATATAATCTATATGAAATATTGTTTTTTTTCCATGTTTTTACTCATGAATCATATACTAAATATCTGTTGACCAATATCATAGGATCCTATATGGCATATATACAAGTTTTCTTAGATCAAGGGGATGTATTGTTCTCTAGATAGGAGTATGGTTGCTACAACCTCTATTTATAAGGGAGAGCTCTCCCATGGCTGTCTCCTGTCTGCTCCCTCTAGATTCTCTCTCAAGAACATAGTTGCCTGACATAGGATAATACCACCTTAATTAGTAGGACCCACCAATGAGGTTAACTACCCAATCTATTAACCTTCACCTCAGCAATGTGGGGTTACGTGGCATTGCGTGTTGTGCTTTGCCACTGCACACCTCCACGTATGTTGCGACGCATGTGTACACCCACAAACAATAGAACTACCCTCATGTAATAATATAATGATGCTCATAAAACCTAATTCCTTGATGCAAAGTGGGTCACATCCTCCTTCGTTCTACGAATCTAATGTCTTCGTTAAACTCTCTCTAATGTCACTTACATTCACATCCGCTTCTTCTCCTTCAACAGGGATAATTTAGGTTCACGTAGCCGGGGTGGTGGGAATTAGAACACCCAATGTCGAGAGAGAGAGAGAGAGAGAGAGAGAGAGAGAACATTATTTTCTTCGACCGGCCGATCTCTTTCTAGGCTGAGGGAAGGAGACTCATGAGGGAGAACAGTATGGCCATGCTGGTCGACCATCGTCTTTCCTGAGATTGGGAGCCGACATCAGTCAAACTTAACCGAGGAGAACAGGTAATGCACGAACCAGAAGGAGGAGAGCAGCCCGACGGTGCCGGTGGCGAGCATGAGAGCGAAGGCCATGAGGAAGGAGTAGCCGAGGAGAAGAGCCACCGATACCGGCTGTCTGAACCTCTTCTGATCGAAAACCAGGTAGCTGACGGAATACAGGAAGGTGTATATGGCAACGGAGCCGGAGGAGAAGAAGGCCTTCCACCACCATCTCCATTCCTCCACGCACAAGTGAGTGTAAGTTAGCACCAGAGAGACCTCCGCGCAGACCACGACGAGGAGAATGAAGACGACCAGGAGGAACCCGAAGACGTAGTAGACCCGGCCGGACCAGATGCTGGTTATGATGAAGAAGAGCTCAACGAAGAGGGTTGCGAAGGGGAGGGTGCCGGCAGCGATGACCAGAATCCAGGGTGGGAACTTCTGGGTTGGGATCTCCCGGGAGATCTGGTTCGTCCTCACTGGGAACACGACGTGGGGAGCTCTGGACCCGAGGCAGCCGCCGAAGAGGATGAGAGGGACGGAGATGCAGAACCACAGAAGGAGGAGAAGGATGAAGAGGGAGAAGGGGATGGCCCCGGTGCTGTGGCTCCCCCACAGGAGGAAATTCATGGCAGTGAGGATGAGGAAGGCGATTCCGGGGAAGAAGCAGGCAACCCCCCAGGAGATGGAGACCCATCCGGAGTGGTCACCGGAGCGGAGCGTCTTCCAGAGCCTGGCGGCGGCGTAGCCGGCGGCGATGCCGAGGAGCAGGTAGAAGAAGAGCATGCCGGTGATGAGGTTTCCTCTCGAGGCCGGCGACATGAATCCCATAGCGGCGAAGATGATGGTCACCAGCGCCATGCCCAGGATCTGGACTCCATCGCCGATCATGATGCAGAGAAGTGAAGGGTTGCTGGGGGCCCTGAAGACGTCCCCCACAACCAGCTTCCACCCTGAGAGCTCCTCGTTCATCAGGGCCTGCTCCTCCTTGTCGAGCTCCCCGTACTTCATCAGATCCCGCCTCACCGTTCTCAGCAGGGTCGCGAGGACGACACCGGCGAGGAAGAGGATGACCACGAGGGCGTTGAGGATGGAGAACCAGTGGACCTTGGCGCCCTCCATCTTCAGGTAGGCGTCCCATCGGGACGGCCACCTGATGTCGCTCTCTACGAACTCCACCTCGTATGTGAACACCAGGGTCTGGTTCTCCTTTAAAGGCATGGCCACTTTGTTCGGATCACACTGTATCTCCCCCGCGTATGTGTCGTACATCTTCAAGCCGTTGACGGCCTCTGGATCGTGCTCAACGTTGCAGGGGACGACCTCGAATCCGACCACGATGTACCCAGCTGCTCCGCCGTCGCCGTCACCGGTGGCAGCCCCAGCCAGAATCGCCCCGCCGGCCTCGCCGACGCCCACGACGTCGGTGGTGGCGGCATTAACCTCGTACTTATGGACAAGAACCCTAAATTTCAGGTGATTGAAGAGGTAGTAGTCCCCGTCGTGGATTCCGATGGGGTAGCCCGTCCAGTGGACGGAAAACCCTTTCAACTGAGCGTAGCGGATGGCGGGGAGATTGTCGAGGATGAGGTTGACCTGGTATACCTCGTCGATGCGCTTGCAGAGAAGGTCGAAATTAGAGGAGGAGAGGGCGTCGGTCGAGCAGAGGATGATCTTCGAGGCGTTGGTGAGCATCTGGAAGCGGTATGGGGAGTTCTCGATGCGGTCTCCCATGAGGAGCTCTCCGAGGTTCCCGGCCTTGTCGTAGATGCCGTCCTCCGGCTGGCAGAAGGGGAGGCTGTAGTACCCGTAGGGCACCTCGGTGACGACGGAGGTGATGGAGTTCACCTTCGCATAGAAGGATTCCCCGACCTTGTGCCGCTGGGGATAGCTCCCGGGGAGGTAGAAACCATGGCCGCCGCCGCTCTGCAGCACCGTCAGCAGGGAGAGCGCCGCCCAGACCCTCAGCCGCCGGGAAGGCTCCGCCATCTCCCTTCCCACCTCTGCCGCCGGACGGAAGGGATTTCAGTCTCTGATCGAACTCCGGAGGAAGAAGATGCCCCCCCAGCTTCTCTCTCTCTCTCTCTCTCTCTCTCTCTCTCTCTCTCTGTTTCTCTCTCTTTGGACCAGAGGGCGATTAAGATGGGCTGGGAGCTGACGTGAGGCCCAGTAAAGAAGGGTATTATGAGCCATACTGTACAGATCGCGGGTAGCGTCCCTCGGCGGGCAAGGGCGGGGAACCCAACGGCATCATCTCGTATCTCTCCGCTGAGCGTTGACTTCGTTGCATTGTTCTTAAATGGGTGGCCTCTTCTTCTCCCCTAATGCCGTCCGGGTTCCGTTTTTGACGGGGATGATCTCGGCCCACACGTATAGGTCTGAAAAGCATGACAAGGCGGTGGGATATGGGCCAGGAAGGCCCATTAACACAAGCATTGTTGGGCTAATATTTAGCATCTGCCCAAATAGCAGGTCGATAAGGGTGGTGATCCCTTGGGAGTCATGTCATGAGATCAAGTATCTGAGTGGATCTTCTCTCCTCATGTTGCTTTCTACAATAAGTAAGTTATGAAACTAAGGAAACATCTTGACTTGAGCTCACATGAGGAAATCCATACCTAATATGGCATCAAAATCATCACATCTCATCATACTATGAGCTCTAGCATGACTTTACGTAAATGACGGCATTGATTTAGCCATCACCTCATGATAGATGATAGCATTAGGCTCAATTTGGGTTCTTCTTTTTAAGAGAGAAATGTGTGGATACTATCGGTCAACACCATTGTTGATCAACTAATGAAATAGACTTTAAGGTAGATCAATGCCCATCTTCTTGGCGTCTACATGCAATTTCAAGGCCTCTGATAGTTTAAGGGGATTCAATGTGGGGTTGCTATTCTATGTTGGCACCTCCTATGTTGTTGATGTGCTAAGTGATCTTCTACATGTGCAGGACATGCAACTCTCTATTGGATGTAGCCCTTGAGAGATAAAATATTCTTTCTTAGGTAGATTGTCATATCGTATCGATGTGGTTGACTTGGGCCCTCCCTAACCCTTGTTGCATTTTTGCCCATAGTAGCTCCTCTGATTCTCACCCCATTTGTTATTGTTGTTGTGTTAATGTTTAATTTCTGTATAATACTAATAATACTAATAAAATAATAGTAAATAACGTATTAAATAAGGTCAAATATAATGAACTGAATGGAAAACATTGAATGGAATTTAGAACACGTTTCATGAATTCTTGTTTAAACCCTCACATTATTTTTGAGAAATGACCATTTGATGATTTAACTTAGATGGCAACATGACTGTCCTGGGCTTACATCCTTGAGAAATATTTTTTAATTGATAGAAAAATACTGATCAATTAGATTTAGGGAAAACATAATTTTCCTTGGACTTGTGTGAATTTTTGGAGGGTGGTGAGAGATGTTAATGGGCCATTGATATTGGCCCAGTATGAAAGCCCATCGTCGATACTTGAGAGAAAGGGAAGATAGAGAGAGAGAGAGAGAGAGAGAGAGAGAGAAAGAGAGAGAGAGAGAGAGAGAGAAAAGGGCGATGACCCCGACTGGGAGAAGGTAGGGGAGGGGACAGCAACGACAGTGGCAGTGACGGACGGGCAGAGGTGAGCACAGCGGCGACATGTCGGTAGCACAACGATGGACGGGCTTCCCTTTGGGTGACCGGCGGAGTTGTGGACAGCAGCAGCCGCGGTGGACGAAGCACGTCCATGGCGGACTGAGCATGACGTCGAAGCTCCCCCATCTCTAGACTTCACGACCAGTCTGCAGCAGTTGGTCTTCCTCTAGGTGACAAACGGAGACGACAACGGCAGCGGTGTGAAGGGAGAATTTTCCTCTTGATTTTCATTCCAACTGCATATTATTTCTGTTTAAGCTAGTCTGGTTGTGTGGTCGACGGGCACACAATGTGCTTTCAATTTCGTATTTTAGTTTATTTTCTTGTTATAGAAGTGATCCCTGAAATTTTTACCCCCAAATTGGAATACTTTTTTTGTGCATTCTCTCATTTCCTCCTCTTTCCGCTTTCAGTAAACATTTCGATGCTGCTGCCTTCTTGATAATGATGTAGCGACAAATACTAGGAATGATAGAAAACCATTTTTCGTTGTTTCTTTTGTCTCTTTTAATTCAATAAGTGTTTGAGAAAATAATTTCAAATCAGAAATTGATAGTCATCTCTGAGAATTGACCAAAACCACTTGAAGTTTAAAGCTAATTTCTCTTATTTGAGTTCAAATATAAATGTAAATTTGATGTTTCTTAATTTGACGACTAGGAAAAAAATATAGTTGCCCCCACACTATTGATGCCCTTTGTTTTGATAATTACAAGTTAAATTTATTGATATTAATTTATTAAATATGAATATTTACTGAAATATGTCTCAAATATTTAATATGTGCAATATAGTTATTATATGAATTATTTGTATTCATTTAACTATTATATCACTAAAAATTGAATCTAATGTACCAATCCCTAAGATTAAGTGATTTTTCGTGTAAAGAGATATATGATCAACAAAGAATATTAGTTGAAGAATCATCATTCAAATAAAAGGATAAGTATATGCTGAAATTGGTATAAATAATTCATGATAATTATCTTATCTATTGATTATATATTTCTAATCATATATACAGTATGTAGTACGTTGAAATGATGATAGATAAGTTCTTTGAAATCTCTTGTGCACTATTATGTCTAAATTTTGTCTATTAAAAATAAATATTTTTTAAAAAAAAATCTATAAACTAAATTCTAAGAGAATTATTGTTTAGTGGAATTAGGCCATTTCCACAGGGAGAGTAAAACAATAAGGGAGATAATTTTTCTATGTTTTTGATTGATCCAATAACTTTGCTAAAGCTAATGACAACACTTGTACAGATTTCTATTGAAAATCACTTCCCTTCCCCTAATCTTTGTGACACCCAAAGATCAATGGAAGAGAGAGTGACTACAAGCCTGCCATTCTCATTCCATAGGACCGGTGAACAAGTATAGGACTCTCGGTTTGGCTCTTTCGGTAGGGTCTTTACGTTTATAGGGGACTGAACGTCGACTGACACGTGTAGTAAGTAGTAGCTTGTTCATCAATTCACTGCCTAATTGTTCCGAAACAGAAGGGTTTTTGTTTGTCTACTGTGTCACCCAATAGGGAATGAACACAAGAGAGAGCTCGCTGTTGCGTCGCCGCTGCCTGCTATCGCCGTCGTGCCGCCTGCTGCCGTCATTCTGCTTTGTCACCCAGCAAAGTGCGAAGAGGGGAGAGCTCCGTGCCCTAGCTCCAGCCACCGCCACCCCCCCCCCCTCTTTCTCTCTCTCTCTCTTCTTCCTTTTTATCCCCTATGTGTGCCTCCTATTGGGCTGAGCATAGGCAAATCCGATATCAGCACAATTCTCTCTCCTATATAGTCAGCCATCTTCTCAATACATAAACCCCTTGAACCACGGCCTAAGATATTGTCTAAAAAATCAAATATTGAGGTGTTCAAACAAAAAAATCACAAAGAGTTAATTTAACATATATTATGCAACATGAGTAACATAAAACAATGATTTATGGTATGAAAATACAACGTTAGCATGCATCAAATCATCACAAGAGTTAGAATATGAAAGAGATATCCAAACTTTGAACATAACATCTTGACAACAACATGTCAAATGCTTACATGGATAAAAAATCAAAGTAAATATGATGATTAGGATCCAACCTAGACATTCAATTATTCTGTGTCAAGTTAGGAAACATTAGTTCAAATTTGAACAAAAAAGGATGAAGGAAAATAAGGAGATTCAAGGTTTAAAATGTTCAAAGGTTGTAATTGCACATTATGAATAATCGAGCATTATAAATCTTGTAAAATCAGAAATTTGTTAGAGAAAAGAGGCTTTCTTATCAAAAAAAATACTTGAGGATCAAAAGTGGTTGAATATACAAAGATTTAAGCAAGAACATTATGCTCTTCCTACTTCATGGATCACTAACACATGAAAATGCAGTACCATCTTCTCTAGGTAATTTCTGCAAAACATCAACTCTATCTTCTCTACTCTAGTTCTCCATCAGCCTCTAAGGTAACTGGGTGGTGAGTGGAGTGTTTTGGAAGAAAGCATGAAGTGTTGGCAGCTAGATTTTACATGAGAAGTACTGAGTCTCTAATGAGACAAACTTGAAGTATTTTGATGGTTGATCTTGTGAAAATTAATATGTAATTCCTAAGGAGATTAGTGAATACTGGATGGACGTTCTCTCTAAGATTGGACGTAGCTAAGTGAGGGTGAACTAGTGTAAAACTATTTATGTTCTTAGTGAGAGAGTGTTGAGAGCACATGTGTGTTGATACATCCAACAACATTTATACATAGCTATATGTTAAATTAAAAAAATGTTATATATTCTAAGGACCTTAATTCACCCCCCCCTCTTGGTGTTTCACCTAACATATAGTTCTAACACACAA
This sequence comes from Spirodela intermedia, assembly GCA_902729315.2. Lineage (NCBI taxonomy): Eukaryota > Viridiplantae > Streptophyta > Magnoliopsida > Alismatales > Araceae > Spirodela > Spirodela intermedia. The sequence continues at coordinate 913,716 of LR746279.1, forward strand.
TAGTAGTTATGTTTGAAATTTTCATATCCTTGTCATAGTTCTACCAATATATCTAGCACTGCTACAATTGACTACACATTATAGGCTCCTTACTACCATTTGTGCTTAACCTTGTAGTTCTACTGTAAAATTAAATAATTTCTATTTTTCTAATATAGTTTTGAAGTCAAAACGTGAGGTGAATTATTTTAGCATTTCTTCCATCCAAAGAGACCCCTGAAATAAATGAAATTTATTTAAGAACAAGGATCCAAGCATTTATTAGATTTATGTTCCTAATTGAATCAAGTATGCATTTATGAACCTAAATTCGTTTAATTCTTCTATGTTTAATAGATTTATCTGTGTGTTTTGATGTTAAACCTTAGTTGATGGTCTACTATGTGATCTAATGTTTTCAAATACAATTTTTCTTGAAAAACTAAGTATGGTGATTTTATTTTTGGGGTTAAAAAATTCTATATTTTTGTTGAGAGAGTTACACAATAGAATACCCATAATAAAACTATTTATTTTACAGTTTTCTTTTCATCACCTTGTTTGGCATATCCTAGTTGTTCCTATTGATGTCCTATGTGTTGACGCAAAGTGTTTTAACACATTAAAAAATTAGTTGATGTGACTTGGTATATATTCAATGACACAAATTTAATACTTATAAAATTATTAAATATTGTTTTTTTAGATTTTTGAAAGTATTCTCATAAAAATATATCAACTATAATATGATAAAAATATCTAAACATATTGAAAAATTTTCAAGTCAATTAAAGGAAATCAGAATTTTTTCTCAAATAATATAATTTATATAATTTTTAGACTAAAATATCATAAAAATGTCCTTTTTAAAATTAGAGAAGAAGGAAAATCATGGCACTAACATTGACATCGCTTGAATAGAGATTTGAGCAAAACTAGAGTTTCGTTTCTAATGATAAGTCTTTATTATAATGAGTTAATAATAATTAATAATATAATTTTAGCTTTAACTCATGATAAATATTTTATTTATGTTAAATTGTAAAAAATAATTTTTAGTTTATTAATTTGAATTTTTGACTAATTATGTCATTTTATGTGAATTTATAATATTTATAATCCTATTTTTGAGATAAATAAAGAATAATAAAATAAAATAAAAAAGATAGAAAAAAGAGGAAACTTGTTGGCTAGTCGGGCCGGCAAACGGGTCAAAAGCATTGTCGAGCTAGGCTGTAAGTAGGGGGCTTGAGCAGCTAAGAATGAATTGGTAGGAGACATGTGTGCATCACTTTCCTTCCATGTCACTAATGGCCAATCGGGCATGGGACAAAGAGTTGTCGTACACATGAGAGAGAGAGAGGGTTATTAATCAGAATTTCTTGGGTTATTATATATACACATCAAAACTCGTAAAATAGTTGATGTGAGACTAAACTGTATTCTTAGAGATTTTTAATAATTTTAATACTTAAAATACTTTTTGTTTATAAGAACGAGATATCCTTATGACGTCACTTTATAAGGATTTTCAAATACTCATCCCTCTTTTTCATATAGGTAGGGTTTGAATCCTACTAGAATCAAAACTCATATTTTTATCTGATTAAATTATTATTTTCTTATAGATTACCGATGAATGATTAACAATCAGAATCATTTAATCATCGATAAAAATCTCGTCAACGTAATTCGTGGAACATCTTTACTAAAATTATCAAACTATTATGAATAAAAAAATCATGAATCAATTGAGTAAATTATCTTTGATTGATCGATGATCAAGCTATCATTGAGAAGAGGATGATCCACTGAGAGACGAGTCGCCACCTCTTGAGAACATACTAGATAAGATGAAGAGCCTCCTATTATTATGTAGACCTGAGAATGAAACTTCTTAAGATGTGTCCCACTTCCATCCAACTTATCTCTATTGGGTGACAGCCACCGGAGATCTGCAAAGTTGTCATTTTTCTACTCCACTAGTTGAGAGTTATCAGAGATGATTCATCGACTTATTTCATTAATTTCTAAACTTCACAAGAAGATCTAAAAATTACCTAAGTTGTCTTTATTCAAGAAGAGCCTTTAAGGCCATAGACATTGCACGATAATTGATAATAGTCTATTTATAATGCATAATTTAGAGTTTATGCATATAACTTTATTATTTTTAGTAAACATTATACTTTGAATTCAATAGAATATACCATTATTATTATTTGATCTTTCATTTTTGGGAGAGTATGCCAATATGATCTTAATGAAGTGTAACTTCTATATAATAGACATGATTTATGCTTGAAAATGTGATTTACAAATTTAGCGCATTATACACAATATGTTTTTATATGGACTATTGGTTGTAAATTTGTTTTGAACATATATAAAGCAGTGAACAAGATTTGAATATCTTTTAAAATTTATTTAGATGATATTTCAGAATTTTAGAAGAATGAAATAGGAGGGTCTTATTCATTATGGACTTATGTCTAATTTGTATTAATGAGAGGGACGGTTGATATTTCAAAAGATGTCATTTTATCTCACGTGAGATTAAGTGAGAAAAAACCTTTTAAAACATCTCATGTGGGTCCCATTTGAGTATCTTTCTATTTAATAAAAATTAATTCCAAGAAATGGAGAAGAAGAACGTGGTGTACCAAATCAAAATGGCCGAAGGAAGAAAAGATGGCTAGCCTGATTTTCAAGAATCAAAACTCATCTCAACCATTCGTGAGGCTTTGAAAGAGGAGGCTGACAGATGGGAGAAAGGAAACCATCAACACAACCGTCAATGAAGGAGACTCCAACAAACGTAGAACCTTTTAGATTCTTTCTTGAGAGGAATGTTTATGTTTGAGGTTTCTTTTAGAAGATTTTTGAGCCTCTGAAGAAAGTTTGTTGTCTGCCTTTCTCTTCGTTCCAAAGACAAATATTTGGAGTTCATTTCCTTCCTTTTTCATCTCACAAAGTGTAGTGAAATTCTCACCTTTTTTCTTATCCTCCAACGAAGAACTGTTGGAGAGCGATCATTTGTGAATTTTGATATATCTTGGTGAGCACCATTGTGCGACATATAGCCTGCTCAAGCTTGTGGTAGGTGATGGCTACCACAGCACAAAAGAGAACGATCCTCTTAATGGTCAGTCGTTCTTATTACTCATAGATATAGGTGCAGTATCTCCACGAGTAAATAAGGTTTATCTTATCCTTTATTCTTATTTTTCTCTATTTTATATGTGTTGATGATCTTGATTCACTAATCAAATATTGATGTACCTTGATCAAGATTTCTAACTCTTGAAATTGAAATCTCAAATCAAGGTTTGTTCATTGGAAGATTAATCCTTTGGTATTTCTTCTAACTTAATTCTCTCCATATTTTCATTATGAAATACCTTTGTCACACTTTCTAAAGTGAAACTAAGTATTTTCATCTAATCATCACACTTAAACATTCATCCTTCTCACTTATACCTTTTGCAATCATAAATTTGAATCTCTAACTATCCTTGTGACTGACCCAGATGTTACTATTATTTCATCCAATAGTTTCATGTCAATTTTCGATTTATAAATTTTAAACTTGATCTACCTAGATTTAATTACAACGATAATTTGTGGAGATCAATAATATTTCAGAATGCTTAGGATTTCAATGCATTGCTACTACGATGTCGGAACTCTATTTTACATTTTTAACTAGTTTGACTTCTACCATCATTTTAGACTTCAAAAAAAAATCCAACGAATGCCTAAGTTATGTATGTCCAAGGAGAGCCCTTAAGGCCATGGACATTACACGATAACCATTCCAAACACATAATTCTGACAATCACTGTCGCGAGGCCAAAACTCTGTCTTTTCTACTTTCAACTTAATTTTTACTACATTTAGTGATACTTTGTTTGATTTAAGTCTCAAAAATATTCTTCATTCAATTACAATTCTTTTGACTTTTATAGATTTTAATTTGACTAATTAATTCGTTTGTAATCACTTATGTAAGAATCACCATGTGGAACTTTATTTCTATCCAATTCACATCCATCGGGGTGTTGATTGCATCTTGACGTCTATACCCTCATTTCTCTTTTTTGTGAATTTTAAATATATTTTATTTTTATTACTTAGTTTAAAAGTCATTAAAAATTATATTTAATGTAATTTTTTTAAAAATATTATTTGATATTATATTACATCCTTATGATCATATTTTAAAATCTTTACTATTTTTGAAACTTTTATTGAATTATAATTGATATATTTTTTCAGAAATACTTTTAAATATCTAAAAATTTATATTTTTTAGTTTTATTAATATTTAAATTTTTATGCTTAATTATGCAATGGTTAAGTTACATCACCTGACAATTATTATGTAAATGATTGCAAATAATTCAATTGATAAAATTGAGATTTGTAAATGTCAAATAAATTGTAATAAACTAAAAAATAAATTTGAAACTTAAATTCAAACACAACTATCATTAATCTAAAGATTAAATGAGTTTAAACAAGGTAAAAAGATTTCTGATGTCGCAATGAAGATTGCTAGAAGTCTATAAGTTCGAAAGATTTGAGTGGTGTCAATGACCTCAAAGGCTCTCCTTAGATTTACACAATCATGGGCATTCTTTAGATTTCTATGCAAAGTGTAAAAGGGAAGAACCATGTCAATGAAGTGTCTCTAATAGTTGTCACTCAGTGGAGTGGAGGTTTCATCCTCAAGTTTGCCCAATAAGAGGATGCTCTTTATCATATTTGGAACACTCTAAAGAGATCACAACAAATTCTTGGTGGATTCCTCTACCCATGACGATAGTTTATTTGTTGACTAACATGGAATGATTTTCTCTAAAAAATTGTGATTTTTCTATCTAAAATCTTTAGTGTCAATTGTTAATGATAATGTTAGATTATTCATTGAAGAAGATTTTGCCGATGATTGACTGTCTCTTGTAGCTATTCTATTAAGTAGCTCTCTACATGTAAATCCTCATAGTTAAATAGAATAAAACTATATTTTTTGAAGTTTGTGAGATTGGAACCTCCACTAATCACTTGACTCTGTAAGTGAAGCTCAACCAATTATAATAATATCCTTGAAATAGTAAACAAAAATTTAATTTCTTCTCTTATCACATGGGTAATTTTGGTATTATTTCTATTAGTGAGTGATGCTGGTGGTTTATTCTCACATCAGTTGTTTCGGTGAGTTTAAGATGGATATAAGTCTCACCTTTATTTTATATTTGAGTTCCTTCTCTCACAAAAAAATGACCATGACCACTTGGAGAAAAGGGTTAGTGGGTCTCCCTTTTTTTATATATTTCTTATTTTATTTTATTTATTTTAAATTTAAAACATAATTATAATATATATATATATAATTACATAATTAATCATAAATTTATATTAGTCACATAAAAATTATTTTCTCAATTTAAGATAAATATAATATTATTTATCATATATAAGTTATATTATCAACTTATTATTAGCTCATTATAATGAAAACTTATTATTGAAGAAACTCAGAACTTGAGTAATGTGAAGAATGAAACATTAGTACTAAAAATGTTTAAAATATCAAAAGACACATAATGACAAACATGATACTAGAACCCAAGACGCAAACTTCCAGGAAGCATGAAAAATGAAAACTAAATCATTCAAATTGCAACATTGGTAAAATTTAAATTCGAATCACTATATCAACACATGAAAAACTAATCAAGATACTCAAAATGAAAATATATGATCACGATTAAAGCAAGACTCAAACTCAAGGTTTACTTGGAATTGAGTTGACTTATTTGTACGAAGCAAATAAGAAATAGAGAAGTTGTCACCACACAACTTGCATGGTGACACATTGAATTCTTACATGAAGAAAACGGTAAAATGAAAACGACTAAGCTTCAACCTAGTATTAAGTAAAAAGATCAAGCATTGAAGAAGTATGGATTTTCAAACAAAAGTTTTAAATACAAAGACATATGTTGACCAATTGATGATCCTCATACAAGATATCAAGGATGACATGCCTACAAGTTGAAAGATCTGAGTTAAAGTATAATAACGGTCAGAAGTACATATTTTGGAAGGTAACTCGTCAGTAGAAGATAGACTAAAGATAAGACAAATGATCTCCTTTGAGTAATACCTTGAAATAAGAAATGCTTGACGATCATGTAAGAATCTCCATATAAGATATCATGAATAATTATCACAAGTAAAAAGCTTGGAAGTAAAAAACAACTATAGATCACTAGAATGTCAATAAAATAATGAAAAGATATTCAAATTAACATGACCATTTTTAGATGTTAAAATGACATAGATATGTTGAAGTATAAATAGAATAATTTGAGAATAGACAAAGCTAATAATGAATAAAGAAATATTTCATCAACATCACTCACATGAGCTGAAAGGAAAGATCTATTTCAACATCATATACCAAGGGCACCACACACTTCAAGAAGAAATTAAAACTTCATCATTTTTTATCATCTATGATAACTTATGAATCAAACAACTCTATTAAAGATTGGCTTTCTTCATTAGGCCCTAAGGTAAACTAGGTGGTAAGTGGAGAAATTATAAAGCTAAAGTACAAGGTGCTAAGAGTTGGATTGTGTCTATGAAGAGTGTTATTTTTTTAAGATAAATGTACCTTGACTTCAGTATGTGTGGTTATGAGTCAATACATGTCCATGAGATGTAAGATATCTATAGATATTGAACAATTGTGCTGTGAGCCCATGAAATCAGCTATATTTTTATTAAAAAGTAGTACAAAATTTAAAATAGTGATCCTCTAGTACTATGTAGCACAAGGAAAGGTGAACCAATATAAACTTTGTGTCAATCATCATGGGGAGTGAGAGAAAGAGAGAGAGAGACCAAAGTGACTATACAACGGAGATAAGAGCTTTAGACTAATTTTCACATATACTTCATAAATTGTGTTAAAATATGTGTCAACACCTACATACACAGCTCGCCCTTTTGGTACTTCACTTAGTCACATGGAACCTAACACTTCATTATTTATATACCTATGTTGAAGGTTTATTCATTTAATTTATGTTAACTTTTCCTAAATTTTTTCTTGGCTATATCTGATTTTTCAGCTTCTTCTGTAGGGATTTCTCTTGTGATGTTATTTTGTTCAGAATCTACTTTCTTTTTTATGCTTCCTAGTTCAGCTTTTAGTTTGATATTCTTGTTTGACAATACTTCATCTTGCTCTTCTATATGTTCATATATTTTTTATTAAAGTTTAATTATATTCTTAAATTTCTTATAGATAACTATTTCTTTTCTCCATGAGTCATGAATATCAATAATCATTGCTAATAATTCATCCTTTGAGGATTCTTCATTGTCAAAATCACATACCTCTAGTTTGTAGGCGACATAGTATATGTTGTCTTTATTTTCCTCTTCACTTTCAGATCTTGATCCTTCTTCATCGCTCCATGTTGCCATCATAGCCTTCTTTTTTTATTTCTCTTGATTTAGTCATGGATAGTTAGCTCTCAAATGTCTTGGTTTTCTACATTAAAAAAAATCGTTTCATTCTTAGGTTTTTCGTCAATAGCAGTAGAGGATCTTTGAAACTTCTTCATATTTCTTGTTGCATATTTAGAAAATATTTTTTAAATCTTTTGGACAACATTGCTAGTTATTCCTCTTCTTCACCATCTTCTCCTTCCTCTATTTCTCTCATTGATTCCATCATTTTCAATGCTACAGTCTTCTTGATAGGTTAATGTATCCCTACTTCATCTTTTCCTATACCCATTTTGTAGGTTAATAAAGATCCTATTGGATCATCTGAATACATCAAAGTTAGATCTTTAGATTCATCAATGGTAGTGACCTTGGCTTTTCATTTGGGGGTCAACGACATCAGAATTTTCTAATTAATATTCCCGTGGAAAGGGTATTCCTAGATTATTTAAAATGTTCATGATATTTAGGAATCTTTCATACATCTTCATAATAGTTTCATCCTCATTCATTGTAAACATCTCAAACTATCTTACTAATTGAAATTTTTTGACTTGAGTGTTCATTTCATATGTTACCCTCAATCTATCTCATATTTCCCTAGTAGACCCACATGTCAAAAATCAGTTAAACTCCGAATCAAGTCTACTAATCAGAATGTTTTGTGATCTAGCATTTATAGACAATATCTTTCTATAATGTTCTGCATTCAATTCCTTATCTACCTCTAGTGGTCTGTCCATGATAATTTCCTAAAAAACATACATATGTTTTGCACTATAGCAAAGAACTCTATTGATTGCAGCCCTTTGGTTTCTAAAATCCTCCTTCCTTGCTCTCCAACCTTGTTCCCTTGCCTTTCCTTGCCTCTTGGCCTCTTGGCTTCTAGCCCACGGTCCATCCCTCATCTAGAAGTGCAAGGAGCCTCCTTTTCTATTCCTCTGATCCAAAAATCTCTCATTTCATTTTGATTTAATTATTTTTCCTTCTTTTCTGTCTTCAATCTTTGACTCTCATTTTCTACTTTAGTTCTTGCCAAAAATTATATTTTTACTGTATATAATCATTCATTAATAGGTAATAGAGCTTCATTTCAAATTTTAATTAAATTAGACAAGTATTCACGGAGAAATCATAATGTCCTTAGTCATTTACAATATTACACTCATATCTTCTAATACTCTCCCTCAAGATGAACTTTATTAAAGTTTGTCTAAGTCATTGATGATCATGCCACTAAAGATCCACTGTGCAGCTCTTCTGCTGAAGCTCCCCCTGTGATTGCTCCAACCTTGCAAGCCGTAGGCCTTGCGCTCCTCTTCATTCACCTATCATCTCTCTTGCTCCTTCCTCATTTTCCCATTCTAATATCAGTTGACCCACTAATATTCCCCATGTGCCAGCACTACATCCAACGAGCCATCTTGTCTCATCCGCTGCATGAGTGCTCCGTGGCACTCCCACCATCACCCAGGTGGTTGCATGTGGTTGCACAAGCCCACATAGACCCGAGTTCAACTTTCTCAATGGACCCATGAGCATAGACCCGAGTTCAAATAGAAAAAGATAACTAGCTGGGCATGGAAGCCCATTAATATGAACATTGTTGGACTCGTATGCACCCAAGAACGTCAGCCCAAATCGGAATCAGGCGCTGGCCCCCAGGCCCAAGGACTTGGGCAGCTTCACGGCGGCCAGAGGTGCGGTGATCCCTTGGGCGTCCCTCCCGAGTCCAGACCCAGGGACATACCCCATCCTCGCCATCATCTTCGACCCGAACCCCCTCGTGTGCCTCTCGAACGACCCAATCCCTCTGTCATCTTTGGCTCTACTCCCATTCTTTCCCCCGCCTCCGCTCGCCGGAGCCCGCCGCGGCGGCTTCCTCCCAGACCCGGCGGGGCTCTCCACAACCGCGTCGTCGCCGGCCGCGGCACCGCCGTCGAACTGAACTCCCAGCCCCAGCGACTTGGGCCTCCTAACGGCTTCTATCGGCAGGACGATGCCCTGCCCGTCCCGCCCGAGCCCACCGCCCTCAGCGAAGCCCATCTTCGCCATCATCCTCGAACCGAAGCCCTTCGTGTGCAGCTCGAAGGCGCCTAACCTGGACGAGCCCGCCTCCGCCGACAACTGTTCGGTCCTCTCCGGCGAGCCACCTTCCTTGGAGTCGATCACCATTGCCGCCGCCTCCGGGTCGACCTGCATCACCCCACACGAGATGAAGGAGACCGGCTTATCTGCATACACCCCGACGCCGCCGGTGGAGCTCCGCCTCCTCCCCGCGCTGCCGCCGCCGCCGCCGCCACCGGAGTTCATCATCAGTTTGCTCGACGCAGACCGGTGGGGAGGACCAGATAATCTCCCTCGGCTGCTCCAAACTCGCGCCGGGGTCTTCCCCTCCTTACCAGGACCGACGGCAAAATCAGACTCATCGTCCAACCCTAACAACTGGAATTGAAGAAAATCACAGGCTTTATCAGACCTGATCATGATGAAGATGAATATACATTATAAGAAATTAAAAATATTTCATGGGAAGAAAGAAGACCTTCTCCAGCCGGTGAGCGTCATTTGCAGAGGGTAGAGATGTATGGGCCGTTCGCAGGACCGTCACAAATCTGGAAAAGAACCCATCAATGGGGTCGTCAGGCTCACTCGTTCTCTCCCTACCCTAATGAGGCATCTCTAATCAGACATGATGATTGAGATTAAAAAAGAAGAAGAAGAGGAAAATACCTCCTCTTTCCAGAACCTTGACAGCCGCTCCGGAGACGATAGATGGAGGCCAGTCGTTGCACCTAGGAGAGGGAAGAGACAGCAGTGTAAGGGCCCAGCCAAGGTTGATAATATGAGGGGATAATATGAAAAAAAATTCTAGATTTTTCTCCCCCACATGGTTGGAGCAAGCCCATTAGAAACCATTTTTTTCTGCCTTTTTTTCTCTTCCTTTTCATCAGAGATCCCATGATTGCTGCCTGAAGAGGTTTCTACTTTGGGCCAACAGAATCCACAGTGAAATGCTAAATGAAGAAGTTGCTTCTTTTTTGGGGAGGGGGAGAGGAGGAGGGGAGGGGAGGGGTAAGCGAACCTGCGCACAGTCACGAGAATGCATAGGTTGGAAGGAGAAAACATCACGCTCAGCTAGAACCATCCGTCTCAACTCCTACAATGTTGGAAGCCGGGAATTGATCAACATTCGTTAGTGACGGATGTAAATCCCAAGATTACATGCAAGTAATTCTCGAGAAAAAAAATAAATGAATTGAATGAAATTTAAAAAACTAAAAGTCGACAGCAATCTCGAACGATCTTCATAAATATCTAAACAACTCTCCACAATCAAGACAACTTATTTTCATACAAAGCATCATAAAGAAATGTACGAAGAATGTAATGGTGATGGTACAGCAAAAGCCCTCGGTTGATGTTCTTATCCCCCGCACGATTTTAGGAAAATATTAGGGAATCCCACTTAGGTGCTGTATGTGCAAATCAACTGGTTATTTCGCATAGGAAGCATGCCAGAGGCGACCTCAGATGTATCGGTGTCATGCATATCTAGTGAAAAAGATCTACAAACGATAAACATAAAAATAAGTGAGAGATGGGGAAGAAATGACTCACAAGGTTTACTTGTTCAAGATCAACACCACGGTTAAGCATCCTTTCTCGACGTTTTTTAGCAATTAATTCTTTACGATGCTTCTTCTTTTCACCTGGACGATCAGAAAAGGAAATCAACACAATGGAAAACAATACACCTAGTTTTGCAACATCAACATATGGGTACTGAAAGAAAGGAGGAGGGGGAGGTTAGGCTCCAAGTAAACGGCCAGAACAGCTCCAAGGCAAGTAGTTTATTCTGATCGTGATTATTGTGCAAAAACTAAAGGTAAAAATGAGATAATTATAAATTTAATGCACAGATTTAATTTCCAGCGAGATCATGAGGATATAAAGTTAAATAATATTTTCTTTAAAAAATCCAAATAATTTCGTTGCTCCTCACAAATAAAAAGTTTACAGTTAAGCCAACTGTTGAACAGAAAAGTGATGGCCAAAATTAAAGCCTGCATACGAAATATGCGATAACACTTCGAAGAGGTAGTTGGTGTCCCGAGAATATGATTTTATTTACCTCTAATTTTCTTGTCCATCTTACTTTTCCGAGCATTGGAGGGCCAGGAACGAGAAATCATAGTACAGTCCCTCGTCTTTCTTCCTGAAACTGCTCTACGATCTTTAGCAAACAACAAGTCGTCCAAAGGTGTAGACTTGTTAGCACGAATGGGCAGACCTAGGCTGCTCCCACTATTGCTTCTCTTGACTTTCTTATTTTTTTCTTTTGCCTTCTGCATACCATACTCCTCGGATAAATTCATTAGCGCGAATGGCCCAAGCTTCTCAACACTCTCATCACTGCTGTCGCCTGTGGAAGAATTATCCACATCATGGTCCTCAAGATTTTCAGCTAACCATTCTGCTTTCAATAATTCGTCTGCGCCACCGATTCCTGCCAGATAGTCCTGCATCACCTCTTCATCAATATCTGAGCCATCACCGTAATCATCAGACGATGTATCACCCTCCGAGCTTTCTTCTTCTTCCTCACTGTCAGAGGTAGAATCCTCAGCAGAATCTTGAAATTTTTCTTCTACGGAATCGCCATCATCATTTTCATAGTCTCCGTCAGTATCATCCAGAAGCCCATCACTATCTTCACCAGGAGAAGAAATCTCCTCTGTGTACAGTCTCAATCCTCCGATTGATAGAAATCCGTCGCTCTTCTTTTTGTTCCTGGTCGGATTTGGCGAAGATGCATTGACTACCACCGTGGCTTCCTCCGCTTTTTCCTCTTCCTGCTCCATCCCCTCAACCGGCTCCTCGCCGTCACCTTGAAATCCTAATCCAGAGTGAGACTCACCGAGTGACGCGAAATAATAATCATAAGAAGGCACATTTTCTGTTGGATCTGCGTGTGACTTATTGTCCACAAATACAGTGACGGCAGACTCTTCACCAGAGTTGCGAAGAACAACAGGGGCGCCATCCCTGCTGCGACGGCTTTCACCGTCCACAGCGCCTGATTCCTCCGGATAGCTATAACCGAAGGCATTCCACCCTCTCTGCGGCTTGATTGATTTATCCACTGAACCAGAGAATTTCTTTCCGCCGCCCCGCGGCTTAGACGACGACGCCGATCCGCCGGTTTCTTGCTTCACACGTCTCCCTGCGCACACGAACCGATCTTATCCACAAGGAGACGGAGAACGGCTAGGGTTTCGGCTATGAAAGAAAAGAGCAGATGTAGAGAAGACCTTGGATCGAGGAGGAAGAACCAGAGAACCGGGGCCCTTCCTGCCAGTCGCTGAGGAGGCCTCCCTCCACGAAGAGACCTCGCCCTCGGGGCCCGCCGTTCTTGGAGAAGCGCCGCCTTCCTCCCCCCATGGATCCTCGCCGGTGGAAGGAAGGCTTCCGCTGCTTATCTCGTTCCGGAGAGACAACTTATCCCCGTCGGAGTGTTGAAGAATATGCGTCTCCTCAACACGCCAGATCCTGATGCGCGTACACCGTTGGCGGTTGGGCTTCTCACCTGCCGGCTTCTCCCGGTCTCACATTTTATCGGATCTTTGACGGGTTATCGATTTCGGGACGGATTATACCGTGGGTCACTAACGGGTATTTAACTAGAGCCCAGTCCGGCCCAATTTTCAGACAACCCGATAGCATAAACTGAGAAGAATATTCGGTAGAATATTGACCATCCTTTTAAGGGACTATTTTTAATTTTTAGTGGATAAGAAAATCATTAGAAACATATCATTTTTAGCAAAATATTGAAAGAGATCAATGCCAATGGTGAGGCTATTCATTAGGTGTATAAAAATAATTTCAACTAACTTCCTAAATTAGGCTTAAAAAAGTTGTAGTCAACAAGAAGCAAGGGAGTCACTACTAAGTGAGGCTTATGGTGTAAATAACCTGCATAATTAGTTAACTGTTCTAGTATGATCAGTTCACAAATTGGATTGGTGAATGGTAACTTTGTTCTAATAAATATATTACTATTTAAATATATAACATAATATGTTTGATAATTTCTTTTTACACATATTTTTTTATTATAATTTTTATTATAATAGAAAATAAAAATTAATATTGAAGAGAAATTTAAGACTTACTGATGTAATTTAGTCGTTGTATAATAAATCACACAAATTTAAATATTTATAAACTATATAATACTAATTTTTAAATATTTAGAGATATTTCTAAACAACTATATCAATTATAATTCAATAAAAGTTCTAAAAATAGTAAAAAAAATCAGGTTGATCACAAGGATTTAATATAATATCAAGTAATATTTCAGAATTTTTCTTAAAGAACATTTTTTAAAAGATTTTTAGACTAAGTAATGAAGATAAAATATATTTTAAATTTATAAAAAAGAAAATAAGAGTATGACTCGATGAACATAAATTGAGTAGAAACAGAGTTCTGTTTGATGACTCTTACATAAGTGATTATAGATGACTTATTGATTAAATTAAGCTTTATAAAAGCCAGAAGAATTATGATTTAATGAAGAATAATATTAAAATTTGAAATCATACAAAGTATCATTAAATTAAGTGAAAATTAAATTTAAAGTAAGAAAGGTAAAGTTTTGGTCTCACAAAAATGATAGTTGGAATTTTGTGTTCGAAAGGATTATTAAATGATGTCTATAGTCTCAAAAGCTCTCCTTAGACATGAACAACTTGGGTATTCATTGTATCTTCTTTCAAAGTTCAAAAAATGATGATGAAAATTAAACTAATGAAAAATGATAAATCAAAGTTCTAGTGTCGCAGCAACAATGCGTCAGGATATTGAGCATTTAGATGACTATTGTGTGATATCCACAACGTCAAAAGTTCTTCTTGAAAAAGGATGATGTGTGCAATATGTTGGGGACAACAACTTTGTGTTGGCCATGTCCTCTCCTCACGTAGAGGAAAAAAAAGCACCTGAGAACAGAAGAGGGAAGAATACGAGAGAGAAAAGGAACACCAAAAGATAAAAAATAGAGATTTACGTGGTTTGGAGAAACCCTCCTATGTCCATTGTCACATGAGCAATATATTATCTCACTAGAGAGAATCGTCTCACAAGAACATACACCGAAGTAGTCACCACCAAACACGGCCACAAGCATAGTCGAGCACTGCTGAACAACCATTGTCACAACTACAACTGCAACATAGGGAAGGAGGAAGGTCTGCCACTCTACCATCAGTCACTTCATTGATCAACACACGAGCTCCTTTCTCCTCTCCTCATTCTACCATCGAGCGAGACAAATGTGGCACAGGCGAATGGATGAATGATCGAATGTGAAAATCGATACCATCGACCTCCTTTCACCCCCTTTATATACCCCTTTTGCAGATCCTTTAGTTGGATCATGAGCTCCTTTCTCCTCTCCTCACTCTACTGTCAAGCGAGACAAATGTGGCACGAGCGAACGGATGAATGATCGAATGAGAAAATCGATACTATTGAACTCCTTTCACCCTTTTTATATACCCCTTTCACAGATCCTTTAGTTGGATCATCACATCCTCTATGTCTTGGGCTTGGGTCCGCACACTTACTATTATTCTAGGGCTTGATTAGTTCTCCACATCTTCTAACAATCTCCCACTTGGAGAATAATCTTCAAATAAACATGAAAATAACTCATGTGCTCATGTGACGCCACCGATCAGCTAATTTTAAGATGAATTAAGGCCATACACAGCCTCAACTTCTCAGTGACAACTACCTTTGTCAACATATCTACTAGGTTCTTCAACCCACTGATTTTCTCTAGTTCTAGATCTTCATCTTTCAACAAGCTTCGAATGAAATGATACGTCAGTTAGATATACTTTGTCTTGGAATGAAATATGAGATTCTTGGCTAGATGAATAGCACTTTGGCTGTTTGAAAACAACAAAGTGTTGTCCTGCTTCTTCCTTAACTCAGCAAGGAAAGTCTTCAGCCAAATCATTTCCTTACTAGCCTTAGTGATAGCCACATAACATACTTAGTCTCTATAGTAGAGAGCACCACAATTTTCTACAATTGTGAAATCTAACTCACGATTGTGCCACCCAAGATGTAAATGTACCCGGTGGTGCTTCTCCTTGTGTCCACCGCACCACCTAAATCAAAATCTACAAAATCTTGTAGTTTCATATTACTCTTTTGAAAACAAAGAGTCATACCTGAGGTGCCCCTCAAATATCGAAAGATCCATTGAATTGTTGTCCTATGCTCCTTCCCTGAATTTATCATAAATCTACTTACTACTCTCACTACATATGCTATGTTAGGTCTAGTGCAGACCACAGCATATATGAGACTCCTTACGGCTAAAGTATAAGTGATCTTCTCCATGTCTTATTTCTCCTTTGTTCTCTTCGGTGTTTGATCTCTGAAAGCTTCAAGTGATTTGCTAAGGGTGTGCTCACAGAACTTGCATTCTGCATGTTGAATCTGCAGAGTACTTTCTCAATGTAGTTTTCTTGAGATAGCTTCAAGAAATCAGCAACTTTGTCTTGTGTAATCCTCATCTCAAGGATTTACTTTGCTGCTCCCAAGTATTTCATTTCAAATTCCTTTTCTAGCTACCCCTTTAACTTGTTAATTTCCTACATATTAGATCCTATAATTAACATATTATCAAGAATATGATGTAGCAACTTTCAAGCTTCTTCAAATAGTAGCAATGGTCCATTTGACATCTCATGAAGCCACTTCTCATCATGAATCCATCAAACCTTTTGTACCACTATCTTAGTACTTGCTTTAGCTCATAGAAACTCTTCTTCAACTTGCATACTTGATTTTTTTTTTCTTTTAACAGAAGTTCTTGCAAGTTGCATCATGTAAATATCTATATCTAAATCACCATGAAAGAAAGTTGTCTTAACATCAAGTTTCTCCAAGTGAAGATTTTTTACAGCCATCATACTAAGCACCAATCTCATCATGGTTATCTTCACAACAAGAGAGAAATTTTTGATATAATTAATATCTTTATTTTGCTAAAATCTATTCACAAGCCTTGCTTTATATCTCCTACTATCATCATGTTCTTCTTTGATTCTGAGGACCCACTTGTTGTGAAGAGCTCTCTTTCCATTTGGTAGTGGGGTTAGCACCTATGTCTGATTTTTCTGCAAGGAATCATCCATCTCATCTTGCATGGCTAACTCTCACTTCACCAAATCTTTAATAATCATTGACTCTAAATAAGATTCAAGTTCACCACCATCAATTAATAATAAATAATACAAGGAAGAAAAATACTTTTCTAGTCTTCTTATTCTGTTTGATCTTCTTAGTTGAAATGAAGTGGGATGGGCTTCATTTTCTGCACTTGTATTTTTAGGGCCGTGCTTAGCCCTCTCAGGTAAATCATATTTTGAAATTTCTTCAAGTTCAACTTGATTTGTGCCACTTGCATGTTTTTCATCACAATTTAATTCTGAATCTAACTTTGTTCTATACAACTTCATTGAATATCACATTTCTGCTCAAAATTTTTCAATTTTGATCATCCCAAAACCGATAGCCAAATTCATCAACATCATATCCAATGAAAAAACATTTTCTAGATTTTGGGTCTAGCTTGTCTCTACTTTTAGAATTAGCATGAACATATGAAAAGCATTCAAAAATTCTCAAATAGGATAGATTTACCTTCTTTCCAGTCCAACACCCTTTTGACAACTGATGGTCAAGAGGAACATATAGTCCTCTATTTATTAAGTGAGCTGCTATGCTCACTGCATCTACCCAAAACATCTTGGGCAATCCAGCATGAATCCTCATGCTCATGATTCACTCATTCAAGGTCATGTTCATTCTTTCAATAACATCATTTTGTTGAGGCGTGTTTGGAATTGTCTTCTCCATTCGAATATCATACTCATAATAGAAATCCTTGAATATTTGGTTGTCATACTCACCACCATTATCAAATCGCAAATACTTCAATTTTCTTCCAAACTCAATCTCAACCTAACTTTTCTAAACTTTAAAAGTCTTAAACATGTCAGATTTATTTTTTAGAAAATAAACCTATACCTTCTAAGTTGAGTTGCTGATGAAGGTAGCATAATATCTCGAGCCTCTAAGAGAAAGAACAAGGGATGAACCCCCCATACATCAATGTGTACCAAATCAAGTTTCTCACTTTTTGGTGTTCTTCCAAGCTTTGGGAAAGAAACTTTCTTTTACTTGTTGAAAATACAATCTTTGCAAAGATCAATTTCCACTAATTTCAGACCTAACAACTTCCCTTTTAATTGTAATATTTTCATTTCTTTTTCTCTCATGTGCCCCAATTTGCAATGTCATGTTGATGATATCAAATATGCAGTAATAATTACATGTTTTTATGATTTAATTAATTATTTCTATTTTCATGGGCATAGTAATTATCACTTATTTATGATTAAAATAAAATAAACATGTATTATTTATCTAGTCCTTATTTTGGGTATTTATTGACTTATGAACTGACCCCACTTGATTCAAAAGAATCAAGTGGATTATTCTCATACTTTTCATGGAGTTTTATTGAACCTCAGGATGTAGATAAATGGGATATTAAATGTGGAGGAGAGAAGCAACCAATCGACGTTCAAGGCCCAACAAAGAAGGCCTAAATCCAAAATTAAGGAGAGGCCAATAACTCAACTAAAAATCCTATTTTTAAGGAGGAGTCCAAATTTTAAAATGGGAGCTTGAATTGAATAATTCCTAGCCACACATCTTGGGTTTCTCACTTTGAGAAACCAAGATCTCTTTTTATACTCTCTTCCTCCTTCATTATAGAGAATCTTGATTATGTCCCAAACTCTATGTTGGTGGCCTTAATGCAGTAGTTTCTTAGATCTACTCTCTCTTCTGAGTGTCAGATTGAGTGAAGAAGCAGACTAGATCATCTGATTTGGAGGAAGAAGGAGATTGCTACCTTGGGCCAAAAATGGTGTGACACCAGAGGAACGAGCACTCTCTTGAAGATTCACCTTCTTCATTCGATTTCACTGGCTTGGTTAATATTGGGTGTGAGAGCCAAGATCCAGGGCTTTCCAACACCTCAAACCACGCCCAACGTTTGGTTCTGCAGCAAAAGTTACAAAGGAAACACTCCGTTGCTCGCCGACCTGTCATTGCCCATACACCTGCTACCCACGTGCTCGTCTGCGCGCTCGCTGACGCATCATCGACCGCATGACCGCCCGCATTACCACTTGCAGGGGCATCATCACCCGTGCGCCATTCGCCGGCGCATCATCGCTTGCGTGACGCTTGCCGACGCACATTGCCCGCGCGATGCTCATCGACGCGTCATCACCCACACCATGCTCACCGACACGTGACCCCCCGCGCACTGCTTGTAGGCGCGTCACTGCTCGTGCACCGTCGTCAATGCATCTCCTCCGGCGTGTCGCTCGCTAACGCGTCACCACCTGTGCACCACTCGCCGGCGCGTCACCGCTCGTACATTCATCGCTTGTGTGCTCACGTGCCCGTCGCTGGTGCCACCAGAGCACCGGCTAAGGTAAGGTTAGGTTTTCTTCTTATTACAAAAGAAATAAAATATAAATATAAATATAAAATCACTAAAAAATTCTCTGACTAAGTCTTGGCTCTCTATGGTTTGACCCTTAGTCTATACTTTGTGAGGTTGAATATTATAAATTTTTGTTGCTAAATCTAGAATTTACAATGATTATTACTCCATTTTTTGGATAATCACGTATCTTGATGTCAACTTCTAAAACAACTGTTGTTGCCTTGTTTTGGCTGATAGTGGTCATGTATAGGATGTCATTCTTCACACCTCTTGTAATTATCATGGCCCCCTTAGAGATCTTCTATGACCCACATGTGAAGATTGTTGTATAACCTTTACTATCTAGTTGTCTCACAGAAATTAGATTTCTTCTCAAGCCTGAGACATGTCTCACATTCAATAACTTCCACAATGTGTCATTAGAAGCCTTGATTTGAATGTTTTCCTTTTCCACAATGTTCAAGGGCTCATCATCAATAATATACACCTAGCAAAAATTACTTGCAGCATAATCAGTCATTCATTCTTTGCAAGCTGTGGCATGGAAAGAGTCACTTGAGTCCAATATCTATGACTCTATTGGGCTGTCCATACTCAAGATCAAAGCATCTTGAACCTCTTCTATGATGGAGTTTGCAAAGTCATCATCCATGGTTTACTCTTGATTGTTATTTATTCTTTACTTGTAATTCTTTTTTATGTGTCTTTTTGACATGACTTAGTTGTTATATAATAAATCACACAAACTTAAAATTTATAAAACTAAAAAATACTAATTTTTAAATATTTAAAAGTATTTCTGAACAAATAAATCAATTATAATTTAATAAAATTTCTAAAAATAGTATTTTTTTTAGATTGATCATAAGGGTGTAACATAATCTCTAGTAATATTTCAAAATTTTTCTGTAAAGAATATGACTTTTTATAAATTTTAGATTAAAAAAATAAAAGTAAAATATATTTAAAATTCACAAAAAAGAAAAATAAGGGGTGTGGATGTCAAAATGACGTCAGCACTTGACGAACATGAATCAGGTGAAAATAGAGTTTCACTCGATGATTCTTACATAAGTAATTACAAATGATTTAATTAGTCAAATTAAGATTTATAAAAGTTAAAAGAATCGTAATTAAATGAATAATAGTGTAAAAATTTTAAATCATACAAATTATCTCTAAATGAAGTGAAAATTAAGTTGAAAATAAGAAAAACAGAATTTCGACGTCAAGGCAACGATACATTGATGATGCACCAGAATCTTGAGTGTTTAGAGGGATTGTCGTGTAGTGTTCACAACCTCAAAGGCTCTCTTTAGACAAGGATGATGTAGGCAATCTCTAAATCTTCTTGTGAAGTCTAGAGATAAATAAAATTGATCGTCGAATTGTCTCCAGCAGTTGTCACCTAATAGAGTGAAAAAATAATAGCTTTGTGGCTCTTCGACAGCTATCACCTAATAGAGAGGAGTTAGATGGAGGTGAGGTACGTGTTAGGAACCTTCATCCTTATATTCATATACTAAGAAGAGACTCTTCATTGTATTCGATATGCTCTCAGAAGGTGATGACTCATCTCTTGGCAGACTGTCCTCGTCCGAACGACAGCTTGTTTGTTGATCAATCGGAGATAATTTACTCGATATATTCGTGATCTTTTTTATTGTGAATCGTTAAGTAATTTTAGTAATGATGCTCCACAAATCATTTTGATGAGATTTTTGCTAATGATTGAGCAATTTAGCAGCTTAATCTTTCATCAGCAATCTATAGGAAAATCATGATTTAATTATATAAAAAGAAATGAGTTTGGCCCTTATAAGATTCAAACTCGCACCAGTCGCTCGTCTGCATGAGATAAAGTGAAATAAGTACTCGAATACCCTTATACAATGACGTTATCATGATATCTTGTTTTTAGTATTAAAATCATTGAAAATGTTATGGGGAAGGTGTGACTGTTGGTTTAGTCCTATGTCAATTATATGCCAAATTTTGAGATGCATATATACTAATGTGGGATTTTGGAACCAATGAGTTTCTTTCTCTCGTATGTATGACCACTCCTTGCCCCATGCTTGGTTGGTCACCAGTGATATGGAAGGGGAGTGACGCACACGTGTCCCCATCAGTCCATAGCCGCTCAAGCCCCTACTTGCAGCTCTGCCCCGACTATACTTCCGACCTATTTGCGGGCCCAACTAGCCGGCATGTCCCTCTTTTTTTATCTTTTTATTTTATTTTATTTTTCTTCATTGATCTCAAAAACAAAATTATAAAAATTATATAAATTCACATAATTAGCCAAAAACTCACATTAACTAAATAAAAATCACAATCACAAATATAAGTCTATTTATCATGAGTTAAAGCTAAAATTATATTATTTATTAATTATTAAATCATGATAATAAAGACTTATCACTTTTCTTACAACATTGCCAACAACTACCTCCTTTAGATCTTGAATGGCTTCTTCCTTTTGATTTTTCTTTGTCCCATTGATGACTTCTCTATTATGATCTTCTCCTGCTTTCAACACTCAATGCAAATATGTTCTTCTCCCATGATTCTCTTCTATGAACATCCTCGCTCAAAATCAAATCTCAGACCTCATTCAACTTCATTTTTTTTTATCCTGGAGAACTACTCACAATAGTCACATTGGCACCCCAACTCTCGAGTAGAGAGGATAATAAGATTAAAACCTTAATCTCATCATCAAAATCAATATCAACTGAACTTAATTGACTAGTTTGCAGATTAAATTCATTGATATGGTATGTAATTGAAGAACCCTTTATCATCTTTAGATTAAACAGATGTTGCATGAGATATACCTTGTTTGACACCGACGACTTCTCATACATATTTATGAGAGCCTATATTAAACCAGCCATGGTGTTCTCATTTAGAATGATGAACGCAACATTCTTGATGAGCATTAGTCAAACCACTCCTAGGGTTTGTCGGTCCAGCAAGTCCTAATCCTCTTGCAACATCGTCTCTAGCTTCACATCAACCAAGGGTTTATGGAGCTCCTTTTGGTAGAGGTAGTCCTTTATCTGCATCTTTCAAAAATTGAAATCCTTTCCATCAAACTTGTTGATCTTGACTTTCCCTTCATTTGTCAACATTGTTCCCACTCTTCTTCTCGAGATAGAGCTTCCCCAGTTTAGGGTTCATGAACCAGAGCGCCTACAACTTAAGCTCTGATACCAATTGTTGGGGATGACAACTTTGTGCCGACTGTGTCCTCTCCTCACACAACGAAAAAAAAGTGTTTGAGAGCAGAAGAAGGATGAAGACAGAGAGAAAAAGAACACTAGAAGGGGGAAAATAGAGATTTATGTGGTTAAGAGAAACCCTCTTATGTCCACGGTCACATTAGCAATATACTATCTCACCGAAGAGCAATCATCTCAGAAGAACATACACCAGCGTAGTCACCGCCGAACACCACTGCAGGCATTGTCGAACAGCTGCCGCCACAACTACAACCGCAGCACAAAGAAGGAGGGAGGTCTGCCGCTTCGTCGTCGATCACTCTGTTGATCAATGCACGAGCTCCTTTCTCCTCTCCTCTCCTAATTCTACAGTTGGGCAAGACGAACATGGCATGGGCAGAAGACGAACGATTAAATACAAAAATCGATATTGTCAACCTCCTTTCACCCCCTTTGTATACCCCTTTTTTGGATCCTTTAGTTGGATCCACACATCATCTGTGTCTTGGGCTTGGGTCCACACACTTGCTGCTATTCTGGGCCTTGATTAATTCTCCACATATTCTAACACAATCTCTAGATTTTCTTACAAAGTCTAAAAATCAATGAAGTGAGTTGATGAATCGTCTCTAATGACTATCACCTAGTGGAGTAGAAAAATGACGACTTTGCATATCTTCAGCAACTATCACCCAATGTAGATAAATTGGATAAAAGTGAAGTGCGTCTTAGGGCGCTTCATCCTCAGTTCCGCAAAACAAAATGAGACTTTTCATTACATCTAGTATGCTCTTAGAAGGTAACAATTCGTCTCTTAGTAAATCGTCATCTTTCTAACAACGGCTTGTTCATCGATTAATTAGAGATAATTTACTCAATAGATTCATGATCTTTTTATCATGATTATTCATAATTTTTTAATAATGATGTTTCACGAATTGCATTTATGACATTTTTGTTGATGATCGAGTGATTTTGATGGTTTAATCATTGACATATAATCTATAAGAAAATTGTGATTTAATTAGATAAAAAATATGAGTTTTGACTCTAGTGAGATTTGAACTCTTATCCCACCTACATGAGAAAGAGTGAATAAGTACGCAAATACTCTTATAAAATGACATTATAAAGGTATCTCATTCTCATAAATAAGGAATATTTTAAGTATTAATATCATTAAAAACCTTCTAGGAAGCTGTGAGCGGATTAAGTCTCATATAAGTTATTTTTTGAATTTTGAGATAGATATATAATAACACAAGAATGTGTGATCAATAAACCTTTCTCTTATGTGTGTGTGAGAACTTCTTACCTCACACTTGATTGGCCACCAGTGACGTGAAAGGGGAGTGACACACACATGTCTCCCTCACCATTCCTTAGTAGTGTGAGCTCCTTGCTTGTAAGCCCCCTTGACTATTTCAGTTTGGTTAGCTAGTGGGTTCGTTTTTTTCTATCTTTTTATTTTATTTATTTCTCTTCATTTATCATAAAAACATGATTATAAAAAATATATAACTTCACATAAAATCACATAATTAATTAAAAATATATATTAACTAACTAAAAACTATTTTTCACAATTTAACACGAATATAAGTCTATTTATCATGAGTTAAGGCTAAAACTATATTATTAATTAATTATTAACTCATGATAATAAAAACTTATCACTTACCTCATTGATCTATGTGTCAAATATCATCATCCTAATATTTATTTATATAATTCTCAAATTAATATTTTTTATGTAATGAACTTTTATAAATACATAATTAATTTACATAAAATAATCTATTTTTTATGTATAAAATATTTTAGTTGGTGAAATGCATTGTGTATGTACCCATAGTTTGAACAAAATCTCATCACCTTGGTGTAATTATTTCAAAATAATCAATATCATTTATTTTAATATTAAGTGTGTATTTAGCACCTATAGCTACATCTTCTATGACCCTCAATGGTGAGAAAACAAATATCCAACAAGGGACAATGCCAAAATATTAGTTTGTACACTTTTTGTTGATTCCTAGCCTACCGTGTATTGACATGTATATGGAATTTTTTTTAGGATTACCATGAACATAGTGAAAAATAGATTATATTTTTGTTGTTGTTGTTGATCAATTTTATAAAATGACATATTTTATCATATGCAAGAAGACAAATGATGTCCTTTAGGTAGCCAACTTACTATTTACGAAAATAATTCACTTACATGAAGTTCTTTAATTAGTTGTATCTAATTTAGGCTCAAATTGAAGTAATAAATATGATATTAGATAATTTTATTTAATATATTTCATGAGATAAATTAAGATATCGTAATTATGTTTTGACTCAAATAGATTTTGTTTATAATTCAATAATCAATTACTTTGCTAACTGATCCTAACCTTTTAATGTTTACTATTTTTATCTAAATATTCCTCTAAATCTATTGAATTTATCAAAACATACAAGAAAAAGTAGTATAAATTATAACATAATAAATTATATCAAAACAGCATGAACAAGTGTTGGTAAATTTATTTCTATAAATTACAACTATAAAGAGGCAACATAGAAAACAATATTAAAGATCTTTGAAGTGGATGACTTAATTATGATATGTTTAGATAAATAAAGAACTCCAAATATACTTATAATAAGGTGATGTAAAAAAAAATAGCATGAATATTTCTAGCACTTTAAAATGAGTTGTAAATATTAAGAAAACTAATAGAGAGCCTCAGACCTTATTGGATCCAATTAAATTACGAAAAAATAGATTTTCTATTTTGTTTATGCCTCAAATCTATTTTGATTTTTTTTTCAAAGTTTATTTATTTCTTGGGTTGTCTTGCTTTTTCTAAAGGCCCCACATTTATAATTTTTTCTCCATTTTTTGATTAAAATAATTTCCTCAATCTTGAGGTCATCCCTATTATACTTCGTGGTAATTAATAGAAACTTAATGCTAATAAAAGCATTACTATTTAAATATGTAACATAATATGCCTGATAATTATTTTTAAATATATTTTGAATTATAATACTCTGTTACTGCAAAATAAAAAAATTATATTGGGGAGAGATTTTGCGTGATGAAGCGACTTCCTTGGTCCACGTGTCAAATCCTTACGGTTATCCGGACCCGGAATGGAATCGGATATCCGAAGTGCAGACCGTCATTGTCTTCTTGCGTTACCACTTAACGAACTCTCTCTCCCTCTCTCTCTCTCCCAAGGCCCCTATTCCTCGCAAGCTCTCCCTTTCAGATCTCCGCTCCGCCGCCGGTGAGGGCCGGAGAAGATGGAGCCGGACGTGAGCATGGAGACCGGCTCCATGATCCGTGTCGCAGTGCTTCCTGTGGGGGGTCCAGTTCCCCCGGACCAGCTCCGGGACTATGTATCCATGCTGGTGCGACACCAACAAGTCGCGCTCTCCTCCATCAGCTCCTTCTACATGGAGCATCAGAAGAGCCCCTTCACCAACCAGCCATGGGAGACTGGCAGCCTCCGATTCAAGTTCATGGTCGGCGGCTCCCCGCCCAGCCCCTGGGAGGACTTCCAGTCGAATCGGAAGATCCTGGCCGTCGTTGGCATCTGCCACTGCCCCTCGTCGCCGGATCTGGGCCTCGTATCGGAGCAGTTCACAGCCGCCTGCAAGGGTTACGCCTCGGCTTTGGTGGAACGGTGCTTCGCCTTCTGCCCCAGCGACTCTCAGGTGCTTACAGAACCTAATTCGCATTTCCCTCTATCGATATAGATGGATCGCGCCCTTGAAATGAGCGGATTTACTGAGCTTGTATAGCCATTTTTTTCATTTGTCACTGCCGGTGACATAATTTCACCTCGAAAAGACGAGTAAGTTCGCCGAGGTTTACATGTCTTCGTATCTCGAGTTCAGATTGTTACGTCCCGTTCTTCTGTTATTCATTGATCGCGAGGCAAGTGACTTGGGATACCTCATTAAATTTGGCTTGTCTGTCTTCCTAACGGAAAAATCGTCTTTCTAGTTATCCTGGCATGCCAGAGAAGAGAAGGGTACAAATGTGATGTTGAATCGACACTGGTGAAATGTAGGTTTTAAATAGCTTAATATGCAAAGTGAAACGCTAGAAATTTGAAGAACACCGCACGTTTAGGTTTCGAGGACCTTTTCACCCACTTGAGATATTTTTTGACGATTTGAAAATGTATGGTTTAAAAATAAACATCTAGGAAGCCCTCCCAGGAGGCTTTCTAAACTGATTTGGACTTTTTCATCCCATTTTTAAGAGTCGAGCTTTGCTTTACTTTTATCTCTCCTTCTATCAACAATATTTTGTCGGCGCATGTGTATTCGAAGTGTCTGTTCCTTGGAACTTGAAAATAGATGAGTTTAGAAGAGTCTCACTAAGCGTGATATGTCCTCAGTTCTTTAGGCTTTCACGAGATTTAGACTGCGTCTGACCTGGCGTAAACTCCCACTATAAATGTTTCACAAGACCTACCCTGAGTCTAGTGAGGCCCTATTTGCCTGTGTACAAGTTCTACAAGATTTTGCACATTTTCTAATTGGACCTTAGTTCCCAATATAGACCTTTTAAAGCGATCCTCATCATTGTCTTAATTCTCTGGTTACTCCCTCAACTTATTACTCATTTCATTCCGTTATTTGACAACTCTGCACGAGTGAAACCTGACCCTATGTGTTTGACTTTGAAAGGGTCGCTGAAAATTAGTTGGCTACAAAGGCTGCTCTGTAGATGCATGTCCCTATAAAGGGGTCATGTATACATCCCTTGGAGATTATCCATCAAAATAGGGACATTGCCTTGAGATGTCTGAATGACATGCCACCTTTTCTAATGGCTTGTCGGGGTACAGAGCGTACATGGTGCATTGACTGTTTGTCGCCCAACATTATGCAACGAAAGGCACTTCTGAATATACTTAACAGAAGTTATAGCAATTAATTTATATTTTTCTTTGCTGTAAACCTTTTTAGGCCTAATTGTGTCAAGAACCTTCTTCATTTGGTAACTTAGTGCAACCAAGCGCTTTCAAATGGCACTGAAAAGGAACCTACTATGTTCGTCTCCACAAAAGTATCTACTATCGTTCCATGATACCACAGTGTTCTCTTTTCATGTGATGGTTTATTTATTACCTTCTCACAGAAAATAGTGTCTGTACAAATTGTAATCTCCATCATTTGAATTTATTATTTTTTATGAACCATCTTTGTTTTCGTTCATATTATTTTGATTTTTCTGTCACCACATCATTTGTAAATTCTTCTTTTTTTGACAGCTAGAGGACAAGTTCAACAAAGACCGTCGTATAATATTGTTCCCTCCCTCTGATAGGAAAACTCAGGAATTTCACATGCTGACAATGGTTCAGGACCTTGCTGCCTCATTGCTGATGGAATTTGAGAAATGGGTTCTCAGTGCAGAATCTGCTGGGACAATTTTAAAGACGCCTTTGGATTCTCAAGCCAGTCTTAGCTCAGAAGAGGTTGCAATTCTTTTCTTTTTCAATTTTGGAGGAGGTTAATTATTTTTAGTTTCAAGTCAACTAAGTTATTGACTGAAAAGAAACTTATGCAACGTCATTTGGTGAACACAGTTTATCAAGGCCAAGAAAAAAAGGCTTGGTCGTGCGCAGAAGACAATAGGAGACTATTGTTTGCTAGCTGGATCACCTCTTGATGCTAACGCTCATTACACTACTGCAATAGAGCTTGCCAGGTTAACAGGAGATGTTTTCTGGCATGCAGGGGCCTTGGAGGGTAGTGTCTTTGCCCTACTGGTAGGGACACTCTTTAAGATTGGTAAATGAAATACATGTTTTCACTGAAATTATGACTTTCCAAATGCATGAATTGGTTGAAGTTTTGTTGTCAGACAATTATGCTGTCATCCTGAAATTTTGTTGAAGACATTTTCAAGTCAGTGTATTGTCTTCTATGTGGACAGGTGGATCGAATAGATGTTAGAGACCCTGCACTTGAAGAGGAGGTAAAATATCGTTACTTTACTGTCATCCAGCTGTACAGAAGGTCATTTCTTCCAGATAATTCCCGAAGGTAGTTGTCTGTTCTTTCTATCTTATTCCAAAAGTAGAGTCAGGTTGACAACCTATTAGTTTTCTTGTTGACTCCTTTTATAACACTTTACTTTTTTTCTTCATAAACTACTTCCGTTTTTTTTTTGTCCGGTCACTTTTGTTTTATGTTAGATTATTGAAGTATTATATAATTTCCCTGATTCCCGTATATACTACAGTCCTGCAAAAAGGAAAAATATGAGAATGGCAAGATACTTCTTTTTTGTAGCCATTGTTGTGTACAAAATTTAATAAAATAGTTTTGTTTTCAGTACTACGCGAATGATAATACCTAGGTGCTATTTTAGTGAGTAACATTATCCATTGTCTTCCGCATTTTTCTTGTAGAAATAGGTTTTCTCCACTGGTTTGTTTGCACCTTTTGCAACTTCTGAAACGTGGAAGACACATGAATGATTGATTTTTCTGCATAAACGATCTTTGTGCGCTTTGTTACATTTCTACCAATTATATTCGTATTCATGTACTGCGTTTTGTAAATTATTCCAAAATTCTTCTCTTAGATCTTCGTATTGCTGCTTAGACCATTTAACTACTTTTATCAAGCCGGACACTGATATTTCTACCCATACAGGAAGGAAAATTAGCGGATTCAAAAACTTTGTTTACTGTAATTTCATTCAAATTTGTATTTGTGTGACACCTTTCAGTGGAGTTCATTGTTAATTGCTTCATTTGTTTCTTGTAGAATTTCAACAGTGAGCTTTGAACTTGAGGCAACGTTGAGATTGGCTAGATTCCTTTGCCGGTAAGTTTCAGTTGATCCCATGAATTCCTTACAGAAAATCCAAGCATTCGAGTATTACAAACATATTCGCTTGTATATGTTTGTGTGCGTGTACCGTCCTTTATCTATCAATGTATCTATATTGCATCATGGCTTCCATAGGTTTTTTATTCGAATTTCTCACACACTCTTCTGATTTGAACACTGCCTTCACATGTTAACTCTGACGGCTAGAGAAGCCGGATTAGTTTTTCCTAAAGCGTCTTCTATTTTTCTAATGCCTGGAGATTACATGTCGACATTCTCAGTTCACGCCATCCTATTAGGTCTATTATCCACTCAATTATCACCACAACCAAGGTTGGATGATTCAGTTGTATCAGGACTAAATCTGAGTAAGAATGTCCCTCAAAATAGTTTCCCTGAAAATCTAACCCATATTGGGGATTAACATCTTGAAAAAGTGATGTGATTTGTACATTCGATGCTAGAGTTGCTTTTTGATCATTGATGATTATTATTTTTTATTTTTATTTTAACTCTTACTCAAAATCATGCCATTAAGATTGATCTTTGTGCATTCCTGGTTTTTTAAAATTAAATGTCTATGTTTTCTTTTTAATTCTTGAAATGTCTGCCTGCCAATTCTTTCTAGCTTTTGTATGTCACTTGAATATCTTAAGATGACTTTTTGGAGTATGATTTATCTGATCCCATACTTATTTAATTTCCAAGATCAACATATCTCTATCCATGCGACCAAATTTGCTTGATTAATATCGTTAACATTATAAATGTATATCTTTATCTTTTGTTCTTTATGGACCTTTCCTGCAATATACAATGTGTGCCTGACAATTTCTTATTTATTGTTTTTCCAATATTTCAAGGCCATCCGCTGAAAATGTGCCTGATATCTGCATCCATTCTCGCCATCTTTCTTAATTTCTTGGAAACCAATCACACGCTCGATGGGTCTGACACGTTCTCACTTTGTGAATCGTATTGACTTTTCAGCCATGAGCTTGCTAAAGAGGTGGTGGATTTATTGATGGGCGCTGCTGACGGTGGAAAGTCCCTCATCGACGCCAGCGACCGCCTGATTCTATACGTTGAGGTCGCTCGCCTATTTGGGACCCTTGGCTATCACCGAAAAGCTGCCTTCTTTTCACGTCAAGTTGCCCAGCTGTACTTGCAACAGGATAGCGCTTATGCTGCTATAAGCGCGATGAAGGTGTTGTCGTTGACTTCAAAGGCATACCATATTCAGAGCAAGAGAGGCGACTCCAATTCAGGTGCTTCCCCCAATGTAAGTTGTTCTTCTCCGTTTGATCTCCTTCTCTGACTGGTCTTTAGTTTCATTTCTGTCTTCTGATGCATTTGTCAGATTTAGAAATAAATTTTCTTTTTTTTCTTTTTTTTAATCTTTTGAAAGGAGGCAAAGTCAACGCACGCTGAGGGCGGAAAGGTGCACCTCCAGTCGATCGTCTCCTTGTTCGAGTCTCAGTGGAGCACCCTGCAAATGGTCGTTCTTCGAGAGATCCTGATGTCGTCCGTCCGCGCCGGAGATCCTCTCGCTGCCTGGAGCGCCGCAGCCCGCCTCCTCAGATTCTATTACCCCCTCATCACGCCCCCCGGCCAGAGCGGCCTCGCGAGCTCCCTCGCCAACTCAGCCGAGCGACTCCCGCAAGGAACCCGCTGCGCCGACCCTGCGCTCCCTTTTGTCAGGCACGCCCTCTGCCCCATCTATCTATCTATCTATCTATATCTCTGTCTCCGTACTCGTCCTCTGACCGTAGAACCCTGGATCAAGCAGGCTGCATTCCTTCCCGAGCCACCATCCCTCGCAGACGGACATCGTGAAGCGGACACCTGGGAAGGAGGACTGGTGGCTGGGCTCTGCCCCTTCCGGGCCCTTCATCTACACCCCTTTCAGCAAGTCCCCTTCCACCGGCGGCGCCGCCAAGCACCACAACCACCACCCGCCGGAGCTCACCTGGGTCGTGGGCGAGCCCGTCCATGTCCTCGTGGAGCTCGCCAACCCCTGCGGCTTCGACCTCACCGTCGACAGCATCTACCTCTCCGCCCACTCCGGCAACTTCGACGCCTTCCCGGTGAGCCTTCGTCTCCCCCCGACCTCCGCCAAGGTGGTTCCTTTGTCCGGCATCCCCACCGGCGTGGGCCCCGTCTCCATACCCGGCTGCGTCGTCCACTGCTTCGGCGTCGTCACAGAGCACCTCTTCAAGGACGTGGACAACCTCCTCCAAGGCGCCGCCCAGGGCCTCGTCATCTCCGACCCGTTCCGCTGCTGCGGCCTGGGAAAGGTGAAGCTGGCGGCGCCGCCCGCCATCACGGCGGCGCCACCGCTCCCGCTTTTAGTCGCCCACGTCGTCGGCGGCGACGGGGCGGCGATCCTGTACGAAGGCGAGGTCCGCGACATCTCCCTGAGGTTGACCAACGCCGGCACCGTCCCCGTCGAGCAGGCCCACCTGTCCTTCTCCGGCAAGAACCAGGACGCCGTCGTCAACGCCCCATACGAAGCTCTCAGGTCA
This sequence comes from Spirodela intermedia, assembly GCA_902729315.2. Classification (NCBI taxonomy): domain Eukaryota; kingdom Viridiplantae; phylum Streptophyta; class Magnoliopsida; order Alismatales; family Araceae; genus Spirodela; species Spirodela intermedia. The sequence continues at coordinate 945,449 of LR746279.1, forward strand.
GCGCTCCCCCTCCTCCCCGGCGCGGAAGTCAGCCTTCAAGTGACCGTCAAGGCCTGGCAGCTCTCCCCCGCCGACAGAAGGTCCAAGCAAGGAGCCAGCCCCCTCCTCGTCATCTACTACGCAGGTAGGTACTCCAATCTCTGTTCCTTCTTCTTCCTGAAACCATAGCGTGTCACTGTTTCTTCTCAGGGCCGGTGGCGGCGGCGCCGGGGCGGCGGCTGGCGGTGCCGCTTCAGGTCTCCGTCTCGCGGGGGTTGCGGTTCGTGAAGGCCCGGCTGCTCTCCATGGAGATCCCCGCGCGGGTCAGCGAAACCCTGCCGGCGGCGGCGCCGCCGGCTGGAGAGGAAGATGGCCGGAGAGGCGGGCGGCTGGTGAAGATCAACCCATACAGGGGGAGCTGGGGCCTCCGCCTGCTGGAGCTGGAGCTGTCCAATCCCACCGACGAGGGCTTCGAAGTCAACGTGGTGGTCCTGCCGGAGGGCGGCGCCGCCGCCGCCACCGACTGCTCGACGACCAGAATCGACAGGGATTACTCCGCCAGGGTGCTGATCCCGCTGGAGCACTTCAAGCTGCCGGTGATCGACGGCTCCTTCTTGGGCAAGACGGAGAGGAGCGCCAAAGCGGAGGTGGACGCCTGCATAGACAGCCTGATCTCGAAGATCAAGGTGCGGTGGCGGTCCGGGCGGAGCAGCCGCGGGGAGCTGAGCATCAAGGAGGCAGCGCAGGCGGCGCTGCAGAGCTCCGTCATGGACGTGCTCCTCCCCGACCCACTGACATTCGGTTTCAGGCTCCGGCGAACCGGCGGCGCCGCCATCGCCGCCAGCGAGATGGTCCCCCTGGAGATCCTCGTCCGCAACAACACCAAGGAGCTGATCAAGATGGACCTCACCATCTCCTGCCGCGACGTCGCCGGCAACAACTGCGTCGACGGCGACAATGCCACCGTTCTCTGGGCCGGTATCCCCCCCACACACCCTTTTCTTCTAGCTCTGTGCTCTCTCTCTCTCTCTCTCTGTAATTGGTTGTTGGGTCTTTCTCTCTCTTTCTTGTAGCTCTGGGCAGGTATCCCCCCACACACCCATTTCCTGTATCACTGTGTTCTGTCTGTCTGTCTGTCTGTCTCTCTCCTCTCTCTTTCTCTGTGTGTAATCAGTTGGTGGGTCTTTCTCTCTCTCGTTGCAGGAGTTCTGAGCGCGATAGGGCTGGAGGTGCCGCCATTGGAGGAGACGGCGCATGGTTTCTCGCTCTACTTCATGGTGCCTGGGGAGTACACTCTCCTTGGAGCTGCGGTAATAGAAGAGGCCACGGACATGCTTCGAACCCGAGCCAGGACCGAATCCCCCGAGGAGCCCATCTTCTGCCGCGGCTCCCCCTTCCATCTGCATGTCACAGCCGCCGTATGACCCCTCTCTCTCTCTCACGCTGTCTCTCTCTCTCTCTCTCTCTCTCGATATCTCGTTGTGCGTTATGGTCCCAGTGAGGGGGTCTTGAGAGAGCGAAGAGGGTAACGAGTCTGGCTGGTGTAAGTAGCTGTGTATAATCAGCGTTTGCGGTCTGACTCGGCCGATTCGATTCGAGGGACCTGATTCTTGGCTGGGCTCTGGACCTGACTCAGGTTCGCTCCCCATTTAAATGGTCTTATTGGGTGTTTTTCTCTGGTATCCACATCTCTCTCTCTGTGAAGTGGGCCGTAGTGGCCCAGTTTAAAACTTTGGGCCTGTTGTGTGAGGCCCATATTTGCGGCTCATCACAGGGACCTCCTTGTATTGCCCAGAGTCGTGATAAAAAAGGCGACGTGTTCGCCGTTCTTTTGTGGCACGTGACGGGCGGATCCGACGGCCTTTGTCAACTTGTTCCTTGTCCCACGCTGACGCGGACTTGAGACCACCACGGTCAACCCGTGTGGTTATCCATGGATTGACCCTCCGACCCAGTTGCGTTCGCGCCGAAGTCAGAATAAGTGACTTATCAGCCCCCCGGGGCCCCACCGGACAAGAATTTCGGACTCTCGGTGGGGTCCACTGATGCCCTACATAAATATGAAGCCGCCTGGTCTAGTCGTTTGCTAATTTCGCGGAGAAAATAAGTCACGAAATTTAATACAGCCATTTAACTACAACTAATTAAATAACGTAAAATCATTAAAATAGGCATTGCAATCAATAAAAAATATAAAATCATAATATTATAACCTGAGATATTTAATATACATTTTCCGATTTATATAGACAATAGACCAGTCAAACACGGTATGAAAAATTCCATAACCATTCAAGCTGACCATACAATATATATTGTTTTATTATTAGTTTAAATTGGGGATTTAGGTGGGCCTAATAGGCCCCTAGTCAAAACTTTCCGGCTGTGGGGCCCAAAGTAATAGGGGGTCAGAATTGGGCTGAGCTGGGCTTGATTTTGGAGCCCAATTTATGATTAATGTCGGCATCCCACATTATTATTTTGTTTTATTTAATTAAACATGTATATAATTTAATATTTTTTTGGAGTACCCCCAAAGGAGTTCTCACAATTAAATTAATTTTTATTCCCTGTGAGGATGCTGCAATATAACGTAAATAATTATTATTATTTACTTTCAAAGGAGAACAAAGAAACTTACTATATTTGTCTTTGATGAGAAGCCCACAAAAATTCGAAAAATATTTCCGATGCTGTGCCTAAAAGGTACCACGTGTCTTACCTTTTCTTCACCCTCTCTCTATCTCTAAAATAAGCATTGGAGATATCTATTTGATTATTAATATTTTAATAAATTATTATTTTTTAAAACCCATTTACCCCTGGATTTTGAAACATTTGTCTTATTAGAAAAATATAAAATATTTTTTAAAATTAAACAAAATGCCGTCTTGCATGAAAATAGCTGGCGGCCTCAATCATAAGCGAACATTCCCAACCCGTCCAAGCGGTCCAGGGTATTATTGGAAATAAATATTTTTGGCCTAATGTGGGTCCCACAACCCCTCGCCGATTTTCACGTCTCCCGTGGCCAGACGGTCAAGAAGGGCACTCAAAGGGCAAAATGGGTAGTTGCTTGCACGAGAAAAAGGATGACGTCACATTCTCTCTCTCCTCTCTCTCTCTATCTATCTCTATCTTTATCTCTATCTTCATGTTATCTCTCTCTATCTCTTCATTATTATGTAAAGCGAATAAAAACAAAAGTGACGAAGAATGGGGCTGTATGATTTCCCCGGGGGGCTGTAAGCGCTGTAGCGCTGAGCCAAAGGTCTCTGTAGTGGTCCCATTCTCTGCGTCTTATCTTCTGACACGTGTATCTGCGACGTAGACCCCCGGCCCACCGCGATAATGGTACAGAGGGGACCACGGCATGGATGGCGTGATCGGCCCGGCGGCGCCGGGACAGCGGAGGCTTGTGGGCCCCACTCACAGTCCAGTGTCCCGCGGGACCTGACGGTGATGGGCTTTAGCATGCGGTGGGTGGTCCTGGACCTCTCTCTGCTCGCCACGTGGACGTATCCACCTGTTCCCGCCCAGTTCTTCTCCGCTTCTCCTTTTTACTGCTAGGTCGATGCGCGGGCCAACAGAACGGACCCGGAAGAATCAACCTCTTGGGGGACATAAAAGTAAATAAATGCTTAAATCCAGGTATTTTACAAGTAATGCTTGACTCAGGAGATTTTCTCTAATTTAACATCCCCGCCCTCGGAGGTGCAGGGCATAAAAGGAAAAAAGAAAGAATCCTCCGCCCCTCTTAAAATAGGACGGCAGCCGGAGGGTTTTATATTTAATTCTCCCTAAAATAGGAAATATCGGGGGGAGAGAGAAGAAGAAGAAGAAAGAAGAGGCCGGCGACTTGCAGAGGAAGCATTAAACTCTCCGCAGCCTTTAAACAGGACGGCAATTAAAGCCGGCGGCGGGAATCACAGAGGCGGCAGAGCGGCCGTGGGCAGCAGCCGCCGTACCGGCGGAGGGCTGCGAGCTCACAGAGAGACCAGGCAGCGGCTGCAGAGAGGGTTTCCTCAGCCCCCGAGGTTCGGTTTGTCCTCTCTCTCTCTCTGTGTCTGTCTGTCTGTCTCTCTCTCTCTCTTCCTTCCGGGAGTTTACTTCTATCCATCCTCTCTGGCCTTCGTCGTGTAGATGCTGCAGATTAAATCAGGTTAAACAGTGGGCCTTCGTCGTCGTCGGAGATGAGGACGGAGGAGTAACGAGAACGGGAGGTGGAATCTTTCTCTCGGTGTCGTCGAGTTTCTCTGTCACTCCGCCCCACCACACCCCTGGCCTCTCTCTCTCTCTTTCTCTTCGTGTCTCTATTCTCTCTCGTCGTCGTAGGGTAGATTTATCGGATTAAATTAGGTGGAAGAACTGTATTAGCTCGGAGTCGGAGGGTGGATTTTAGGGAGTAGAGAGGAAGAAGAAGCAGAAGAAGAGAAGTGGTACTCTCTCTCTTTCTCTCTCTATCTCTTCGTGCGTCTATTCTATCTGGTCGTCGTCGGGTAGATTTATGGGATTAAGTTAGGTGGAAGAACTGTGTTTGCTCGGAGTCGGAAGGTGGATTTTAGGGAGTAGAGAGGAAGAAGAAGAAGCAGAAGAAGAGGAGAGGTGGTACTCTCTCTCTCTCTCTCTCTCTCTCTTCGTGTCTTTATTCTATCTAGTCGTCGTCGGGTAGATTTATCGGATTAACTCAGGTGGAAGAACTGTGTTAGCTCGGAGTTGAAAGGTGGATTCTAGGGAGGAGTAGAGAGGAAGAAGAAGAAGCAGAAGAAGAGGAGGGTGGTACTTTCTCTCTCGATCTCTCTCTCCCTGGTATGTATTGATTTCCTCTCTCTCTCTCTCTCTCTCTCTCTCTCTAGAGGTGTCTGGGACCTGGATGAGGGGAGGAAGGTGAAGAAGGGGGGCCGATGGCGTTCCACAACCACCTGTCACACGAGATGGCGATGACGCATTTCGCGGGACAGCATCTCGGAGAGAACCAGGCGGTGATGAGGAGCATCTTGCCAGATCAGCTGGGGCAGCCGTCCTCCTCCTCCGCAGGGCCTGATGCGGAGAAGGAGGTCAAGGATATCCAGAGGCTGATGATCGACAGCGCCGCCGCGGGAAAGCCGCCGATGCAGCCGCACGGGGGCGGTGGCGGGGGCGGCGGCGGCGGGCCAACGTGGCTGAACAGCGCGATCCTCCGGCAGCAGAACCAGCACCACTACGTTGACGGGAGCTTCCTCCATCTCCAGACCGCCTCCGACGCCACCGTGTCGCCGGTGGGTAGGGCGGGTGGCGGCGCCACCCAGTGGCTATCGCGCCAGCCGATGCTCCGACAGAACGCTGGCGACGACGACGACGTCCCCGTCTCCAGTGAGTCCATGATGGTGGCGGCGATGTCCCACGGCTCCGGGAACCTCAACAACGGCAGCGGCGCTGCCGGAGGAGGTGGAGTCGCCGGCCAAAACCCCGGCGTGAGCGGCGAGATTGGAGGGAGTGAGGGAGAGGTCGACGGCAGCCGAGGAACCGGTTGCGGAGGTTCTGGGGGAGGCGGCGGGGAAGCTGGTGCAGGAGAAGGGACGTGGCAGAATGCGAGGTACAAGTCGGAGATTCTTTCTCATCCGCTGTACGAGCAGCTGCTGTCCGCTCATGTGGCTTGTCTCCGGATCGCCACTCCGGTCGACCAGCTCCCGAGGATCGACGCCCAGCTGGCCCAGTCTCAGCATGTCGTCTCCAAGTACTCTGTGCTCGGCGGCCCCGGCAACCAGATGCTCGCTGGCGAAAATAAGGAGCTGGATCAGTTCATGGTTACTCTCCCTCCCTCCCTCCCTCTCTCTCTCTCTCTCTCTCTCTCTCTCTCTCTCTCTCTCTCTCTCTCTCTCTCTCTCTCTTTCTCACACACACACACACTCACTCACTCACTAGACATATATATATATATATATATATCCTGTCGATTGATATACTTATCATTCTGTGCTTCATTTATTTCCTGGCTGCTGCGTCTGATTTCCGCCTCCCATGATCTTCATTTTCTTTCTTGAAGTCGGTTCTTTAGATTTCCTTCAATTTTTCCACTGCCTCCGCAGTGCAGCCGCAATTTTTCCTTCAGAGTGTTCCTTAGATGCGGAGCTCTCTAATGGAGGGAGAACTGAATGCCCTGTGAGAGCAATTCTGGGAACCCAGATCCGAAACCCCCTGCGGTGTTCTAGAGCGAGAAACTGCTGTCTGACCCACATTCATCTTGATGTTCTTGCTCGATCATATCAACCTACCCCGCCTTGCCCTCTGCCCTTTTGGCAGAAACTGATGCAGGCATCCCAAACGATCGACATGCTAGATTTCATGACATGTTTTTGCTCTGGGGATGGGATTCTCGTCGGCCCTTGATGGTTTCTTCTTCATCTCTCTACTGACTTACTCAGAATGTGGAATGCCTAGAAGAATATCTTGAATGAGGAATGCCTCACAGCCCATCTCCGCCCTCCGTTTTATTTTTTATTTTTAAAGTGTGGAAATGAGAAATTCAGCTTAAAACATGAAACTTAGGGTTCTATCTTGAAGCCCGTTTTCTAGGCGAGGGTATTCCCTTGTTTGGATGAAACAGAACAGAGGACGGTGGATATCTGTCTCTAATGGCAGTTTATGTGCTTCATTTCTGTAAATTTCGAGTCTTTTTTCTTCTTTATTTTCTCTCGGATTGATAGTTTGGAGAAGGTGGCTGGAGCCGATGAAGAAAGATTGTAATTTTGATCTCTGACTGGGTCCGATTGCTCATTCAGACCCACTACGTTCTGCTGCTGTGTTCATTCAAGGAGCAACTGCAACAGCACGTGCGAGTTCACGCCATGGAAGCAGTGATGGCTTGCTGGGAGCTCGAGCAGTCCCTTCAGAGCCTCACAGGTCTCTCTCTCTCTCTCTTCATGTGCTTGTGGCAGGATTGTGAGAGAATCTGAATGCTCTCTCTCTCTCTCTCTCTCTCTCTCTCTCTCTCTCTCTCTTTCTCTCTATTCATGTGGCGTCAGGTGTCTCGGCCAGTGAGGGAACGGGGGCGACCATGTCGGACGAGGACGACGACCAGGCGGACAGCGAGGCGAACCTGTACGAGGGCAACTTCGACGGGCCCGACAACATGGGCTTCGGTCCCCTCGTGCCCACCGAGAGCGAGCGCACTCTCATGGAGCGCGTGCGCCAGGAGCTCAAGCACGAGCTGAAGCAGGTTAGAGCGAGAAACTAGAGAGGGACGTAAAAAGTCAAAGACCTACCCCAGCTTTCAGGAGATAATTACCAGCTGAAAATCGTGGCCCTCCTTTCTTTGCCTTGTTTTTTCTTTCCTTTTTAGGGTTACAAGGAGAAGATTGTGGACATACGGGAGGAGATCCTGCGGAAGAGGAGGGCCGGGAAGCTCCCTGGGGACACCACCTCCGTCCTCAAGGCCTGGTGGCAGTCCCACTCCAAGTGGCCATACCCCACCGTGAGTCAGCCCCCCTCCCCCCCCGTTGACTTTTCTCCCAAGATTTAGTGAGAGAAACTTAATTCTCTCTCTCTCTCTCTCTCTCTTTTTCTCTCTCTCTCTCTTCCTCAGGAGGACGATAAGGCACGGCTGGTGCAGGAGACGGGGCTGCATCTGAAGCAGATCAACAACTGGTTCATCAACCAGAGGAAGCGCAACTGGCACAGCAACCCCTCGTCGTCCACCTCCCTCAAGAGCAAGCGCAAGAGGTGGGTTCTTCTTCTTCTTCTTCTAGGGTTCCTTCTCCTTCTTCTTCTTCTTCCATGGTTTTCCTCTTACCTGATGGTTTTTCTTTTCTTCTTTTATCTATGAACAATTCACCAGCAATGCAGGTGACAACGGTGGCGAACGGTTCATGTAAGCTGATCGCCGCCCTACCCACCTCGGCCGGAAGGTAATTGATATGAGAGAGAGAGAGAGAGAGAGAGAGAGAGAGAGAGAGAGAGAGAGAGAGAGAGAAGAGAGAGACCACAGTTGGTGCTGCAAGTGGTTGATTTGCACTGTGAGAGTGCCGGGGGGGGGGGGCTCCCCACCCATATTCGCACGTGTAAGATGGACACGTGTGGGCCCGCGCGCCCAAGTCGCGCGTGCGGAACGCCGCCTGCCACGTGTCGCGAACGTGGTTGTAGAGTCGGTTGCCAGCGATTGATTGCCTGCCCCGACGGCGCCGCCGAGACGACGGATTTATATACAGCTCGATGTTGTGAGGCGTGTTTATGTCTATTTCCTGTCTTAATCCCAAGGGTCGTGCCACGTCTCCCGCCAACAGATTTTACTAATTATAGAAAGGGGAATGACGTGTTTCTCCATCGGGATCGGCCCGTTGTGTGAGTGAGTGAACCAAGACGCCGAGTCTCAAATCGGTCAAAAACTGGATGACGTAATTATTTCATTTTTAAATTTTAATAACATGAATAATAATAATAATAATCCCCCCCCCAGTAACTGTGGTCATTCAGCCGACTCGATTGGGGGTTCTTCCTGAGGGGCTAAAATGCCACCACGTGGCATTTTAACATTATTTTATTCCAAAAAGCAAAAAATTGCGGTGCTCTTGCGTGTTCTTGACGGATTCTATCATAATATCTGTCCTCTCGCACCGATGATATACATAATCTGCGGGTGGGGTCTCTAGATTTTTATTTTTTATTTTTTATTTTTCCCTGTTCCTCACTTAAAATGCCGCTTCTCGGAGGCGTCGGAAGCTTCTCCATGGCGAGAGACGGTGATATTTCCGCCATTAATTACACGTTTGAGCCTGCTGAGTTGGTGAGAGTGGCTCCAGGCGGGAGGCAGCTTCCGGTTTCCTTCCCATGGAGATCACGCGGCTGCGGTTTGACTCAACTCTCACGTGATTCCGATGAACAGATAGATCTTCGAGCCATCACGAGATTCTGATTCTTTGATTGCGGCAGTCCGAGAGGTCGAGATCGAGAGCGGAGAGGAGAGAGAGAAATGGCGACGCGGGGGTTGTTGAGGAGATCGGATCGGGAAATGACTGGTGAGAAAATTTCCGTGGCATTCAATTGCTAGAAAATCAATGAATCTCGCTGAAATGGACGGCTCACTATTCACAGAGACAAGCAGATGAATCGAATCATGAAAGGGGGGGAAAAAGAATCGGAGTATTGAGGCCGTAGCGGCGGATGAGGAGCTAGTTGCAGGCTATTCCCTTCGCGGCCGCGGACTCCGCCGGGATCAGATGCGGTGGCGTCGGGGGAAGACGGGACGAGAAATTCCGGTACCGGAACTCGGCGGGGGAGATCTCGCCGCCGTCGTCGTCGAAGTCGGGGCCCTCGTCGAAGTTGAGGGCGTAGCTGAGTGGATCGTACCTGAAGTCGCCGGACTGCCGGCGTGGCTTCCCCAAGCGCGAGATGAGGCCGCGGCATTTATCCTTGATCTCCGGGATCTCCTGCGCCTTGGATCGGATCCACGTCGAGGAAGACCGGACGAACGACGCCGTCTGGCTATCCTGCGGCGGCTCAAATCCTTCTCCCCCTGCGCCGCCGCTGCCGCCGCCGAAGCAGCAGGAGAAGCACTCCCCCAGTCGAGATCTTCTCTTCGGGGAACCTTGATCTCCATGATCGTACGCCATGAGAGCTTCTCTCCTTCTCTCTTGTTCCTTGTATCAGCTAGGGTTTTGCGATACCAGAGGATTCGCGAGGGATTGTTGAAATGGCGGCGATCTACTCGTATATATGCGATGGGGGTGGGGGGGGAGGATAAGGCCGACGATAACCAAGGGGCAGGGGATACCCCTAAACTGAATTGCGCGTGAAACAGCTGGCTCAGGGTATTCTCGTCATTTCTATGGCTAACTAGGATCATGGAATCTTCACGTAAGCGAGTCACGCTGACGCGACGCGCGAGAGGATGACTTGGCAACGCAATCTCTCTCCGTCTCTCTCTCTCTCGCTCCTCCTTGGGAATTACGCTTCTAGGCATTCATATCCGCGTTAAGTTTGCGTCTGACCTGTGTGTGTGAGAGAGAGAGAGAAGAGAGATTTGAGGGAGACTTTGGAGAGTTCTTAGGGGATGGATATTCTACTCATTAAAATTATTGCTACCTTCTTCCTTATCCATGATTGATGGAACTTTAATGAAAGCGATTGAACCCACCAAAGTTCGAACTATGTTTTATATTATATGGGCTGTCTATGCGCCTCAAGAGTGAGGTATGCTTGTTTTAGGCAGGCTACAAGAACTAGGAGAATGGCTGGTGGGAGGGGTTAATTGGTCTTTTCCAAATCACTCTTGGGTTTTTCTATCTTTTATTCAAATTATTCAATCCAGATGTATAGTGGTTCCACTCACTTGAGATAGTTGACTCCTTTTTAATGACCACATTCTTGCGAATATGTATTTCATGTTTGATCAAAGGAATCATACACATAAACTAAAAATTTCTTTTTCAAAAATGAAATAATTACCCTTTGTAAGATCAAAATTTTATGATTTTCAAGATGTTATTGAAAAATAATGCTTATTCACAGAAGAACAAGTTTCTTTCAATTCTCATGCACTTTATTATTAGAAAACATGTTACCTCCACAAATCCTATTCAAATTTTATTTTTAATATTTCTTGGGCACTAATATTTTAGCTTAATATTAGGTGGATGTCTTATTTCATGACTATTTCAGAGATTAAATTTAGTTGCATTATCTACATTTGAAGTTGAATATATATCAGTTGTAAGTTGTTGTGCTCTAATATTCTGTAAAATCTCAATTAAAAGATTGTGTATTAAATTAGATAGAATTCTGATTTATGTGACAGTACTAGTGCTATCAACTTAGCTCATAATCATATTATTCATTATATGATCAAACATTTAGAAGTGAATCATCATTTTATTAGATATCAGATTAATAAGAATGATATTAAATTATATTTTGTTGACACAATAAATTAATTAGTTGATGTATCTACCAAACCAACCTCAAAAGAAAAAAGTAAAAAATATTTCTAGACATTTAAGAATGAGTTCACTTGATGCAATATGCTTAGTATTTTGACGTGCACTCAATATTACATTATTGATAGTTTTTACCTAAATATTTGATGGTTGGTGATAAATTATCTAACTTTGAACTTACTGTGTTAGTTTTTTACTTTTTCATCCTAGTTTAGATCAATGCTCATGCCATCATAGTCAAGAGAGGGGAAATAAAATAGATTTTGAAAACTAAATCATAAAAAATTATTTTAAATTTAAGGTGACTACACATGGATTCTTTCTATATTTAGATGCAAATTGTTTTAAATTTAGGGTGACTACACATTTTCTAGAAGAATAGATATCCTTTTGATGTTACAAAGGGAGTGAAAAATGGAATAAGAAAATTGATAACTTGAGGAGTCATGACATTAGGGGAAGAAATGATCAAATACCCAAAGAAGAAAGTAAATCAATTTCAAAATATTGTAATCATAGAAAAGGGAGAGATTGTTGAGTTATGGATTAACTCAAGAACATAAAATATGATTTTGATGATGTTTATATATTAATTTAATTATCTTAAAACTAAAGATATTTGATGCATAAAATATATTGAAAACTTTAGTTTATTTGAATAATGATATAAGGTGTGAATATAAAGATAATAAAATATATGTACAATAAATATGTTATTTTCTTATGAGTAAATCTTAATGTTTGAATTTTCTATATCAAATGACTTGAATAATATCAGTATATGAATAATCAATACGAAGGTCTTTGAATCAGTAATCAAGTGAATAAAATCTTAGAGACAATTATTAAAGTATTGATTTTTAGTTATTTTTTAAAGATGATTAATTTAAGATATTCTTGTAGTGACAAATTCATTTAAAACTATGACCTTTGATACTAAAATAATTTTTGTCTCAGAAAATATATGACATATAAGAGTGGGATAGTCATTGGAAAGCTGATTCAAAGATCAATCCATAACTATAAATTGTTATGAAAAAAGTCTAAATATGAAAAAAGTGAGTTGCAAACTTTTCATTATTTATGTTCACTTTTTATATACTTGTTAGGATCCACGAACAACCAATTAAGTCTTATTTTAAGTCAATTGTTTGACCTGACAAAGGGCAAAAGGTGCCAGCCCACACTCCTATAAATATGATATTTCGGTTAGATTAAAGATAAGGAGAAAATATTAGATTTTCAAGAGACAATTGCTACTTCAACTACATCTCTTCTTCTCCATGGACCTATGTTTAATTCTCCAAGGTTCAAGGGCAAGATAGATTAATTCAATAGAATTTTGGACACCTCTCTAATGAATCAAAAGTATCCTTCTTCAAACCAACATCATTCAATCTACTTCAACACCTTCAATCATTTTTGACGAATAAAAAATAACTTTTAAAATTTACAATGAGCTCGTTCCTTATTATTATTATTATTTTCATAATTTATTGTGATGTGTGAATTAATTAAGACACATGGTGTGTCGTCAATATAGTCACATAGATCGTTAAGGCATCAGAAGTGTGCATATAATGAGAGTAACTATATATACTTAGTGATTTTTGGGTTAGAGTTCTAAGCTAAATGGTTATCAGTTTGTGGAGGTTGATTGTGAAAAAGGTTCTTAATTCATTTAAAATTAATGAAATAGGTTGTGGAAATTAGATGTAGCTGAAATGAAGTTTGATTGAACCACTATAAAAATATGATATATTATTAATATTTAATTAAATAAAAATAGAGATAAATAAATTCTCCCCTCTTGATTTATTATCATGTAAGGACCATGAAAAATATAGAAAAAATGACCCTAAATAACAAAAAAATTACAACTCTTGATAATTGTAATTTTTTGAAACGGTTTACAGCTCAGTGAATATGTTAAACTACTAATATTAGAAAATTAATAAAAATCAGCGTCTTCATAAATTTCTGTAGATTTATTTCACTTAATTCCTCATTAAAAGATATTGCTAATAATTTGATATTTTGTAAATTTCTAAATATTTTCCCACTTAAGTTTCCAACATGTCATCGTTTAGATTTCATGTTCTTATAGATGACTTTAATATTTTGTAATTTTTTAAATACTTTTATAATAAATGATGAAATCCATATATTTCAGAAGATCATACATATATTACAGAAAATCACATAAAATGAGATGAAATGAGGTCGAAAATACTTTTATAATAACCAATAACCGACAATAATTTTATTATCGTTGGATGACGTCATATTTCAAATCCACATGGCAGAGTCTGCCGAAACCCTAGATCTGCTTCTTCGTCTTCTTCAAGAAAAACCCCCCCGAAACCCTAGAATCCTCTGATGCGCTCCCTCGCCTCCTCTTCTTCATTCAAGCTCTGCTGCTCCTCCTCCTCCTCCCTCCTGATCCGCCATCTCTCCCGTTCCCCTCCGTCCCATTCCGGCTCCTCTGCTCCATCCCATTCCGGCCGCCGGGCGCCCGCCGGACCCCCAATCGCGATCGCCGCCGGCGACCACCCTCAGAGCCCCTTCGATCCCCAAGCAGTCCTCGAGACCATCTCCTGCTACGCCAACGACTGGTCCCGCGCCATCGAGTTCTTCCGCTGGGTCGAGGATCGCGGATTCCGCCACAATGTCGAGACCTACAATCGCGTCATCGATGTCCTCGGCAAGTTCTTCGAGTTCGATCTGGCGTGGGAGATCGTCTGCAAGATGCGGTCCGATCCGGCGGCCTTCCCCGGCCATTCCACCTTCCGCGTCCTCTTCAAGCGCTACGCCGCCGCCCACCTCGTCCAGGAAGCCGTCGCTGCCTTCGATCGAGCAGCCGAATTCGGCCTCCGCGACCAGATCTGCTTCCACCACCTTGTCGACGCCCTCTGCGAGTACCGGCACGTCATCGATGTGGAAGATCTGTTCCTGAAGAAGAAGGATCCGCCATTTCCGCTCGATTCCAAGGTCTATAACATGGTCCTCCGCGGCTGGTACAAGATGGGATGGTGGAAGAAGTGCAGAGAGTTCTGGGACGAGATGGACCAGAAGGGGATCCGAAAGGACCTCCACTCCTACTCCATCTACATGGACATCCTCTGCAAGTCCGGCAAGCCATGGCGGGCCGTCAAGCTGTACAAGGAGATGAAGAGGAAGGGGATCCCCCTCGACGTGGTAGCCTACAACACGGCGGTGCAGGCGGTCGGGCAGTCCAATGGAGTTGATGAATCGATCAGGCTCTACAGGGAGATGCTGGAGGTGGGTTGCCGGCCGAACATCGTCACCCACAACATCATCATCAAGCTCCTGTGCCAATCGGGGAGGATCAGGGAGGCCTTCTCCTTCCTCCACCGGATGCGGAAGCTGGGATTCGAGCCCAATGTGATCTCCTACCACTGCTTCTTCCAGTGCATGAGCAGGCCCAGAGAGATCCTCGAGCTCTTCGACAGGATGCTGGGGAGCGGCTGCCGGCCGGCCATGGACACCTACGTGATGCTGATGAGGAAGTTCGGGCGGTGGGGCTTCCTCAGGCCCGTGTTCGTCGTCTGGAGGACGATGGAGGAGCAGGGCTGCTCGCCTGATGGGTTCGCCTACGACGCCATGATCGATGCCCTGTTGCAGAAGGGGATGGTGGAGCTCGCGCGGAAGTACGACCAGGAGATGCTGGACAAGGGGCTCTCGGCGAAGCCCAGGAAGGAGTTCGGGCCGAGGTTCGGCGGGGAGGAAGCTGAGGATCATCCACTCGGCGGCGCTGCCGCTCTCTGAGGATCATCTTCTCTGAGACGAAGCAGTGTTCTTGGCCGTGATCTCCGGAGCTTGGAATCATAACCACGCTGATTCTCTGTACTCTGTACGCTGATTCTTTTTTCTTCTCTCTCTCTCTCTCTCTCACTCACTCTAGAGGCCACCCATCAACCCAAATGAGCAGCTAAGACACAAATGTAGAGAGAGAGAGAGAGAGAGAGAGAGAGAGAGAGAGAGAGAGAGAGTATAGCGGATTAAGGGCAGAACCAAATAAAGGAAAGATCAAGGTCGTACCTTCCGGCGCTTAGGCTCCGGCTCCTCAGGCAGCTTGGAGCGGCGTGGGGAGGAGCTTGGATCCTGCATGCATGATCGGATGTGATTATAGCGTCAAAGAAAGAATTTTCTCCCCCATACTAAAGCCATGACACAATCAAGGGGAAGTTTTCTGTCACTTACTCGCCCTGAAGACGAGCTACCCCTGCCTCTGATGCATTCTCAGATATAAATGGCATGAGTTGACGAACTAAGCTGGAGAAGAACAGCCCATCGCCGCCCACTCCCCCCTGGGCTTCTTCCCCAAACGGAGTAACAGGATCTTGGGCGGCGCTGCCCTGTTCTCCCTCGGGAGCTTGTTCGCCATTAATGGGCGAGGTCACCTGTCCACTAGGAGGCGTGGAGGCTGCAGAGGGCCCTGGAGAGCAAGGGGTTGGAATGGAGGAGAGCATTAGGTCTGAGGATATGAAAATATTTCTATGTAGATCCCAGATACAGATGATAGAGAGAGAAGCTTCCATCCTCCCACAGAGAAGACCCGCACAGGACTGCTGTCTGATTTTGACTCAGGATAGGACACGAACTAAAGTCAAAAGCCATAAAAAAGTCTACCCTAGAGAGTCTCAGGTCATTAAGCACACCCACTAGTCAATTTCTTTGAAAGTCTTAACCCCTCCGCATTAGAATGAGGAGTCAGCCTCAGAAAGATAAGCTGCAGCATATTAGGCTAAGCACCGGCAGCTACAAAATCGTAGGCTGGAAAAGCCCAGAGTGTTGCGGAGGTCAATTCTTCACTAAAGTCAAACCCCCTAAAAATCAGAAAATCGAGGTCCACGACCAGCATTGTACTGGCAAGACAGAAAACCATGTGACGGACAGTACACGAATAGTAAAAGATCCAACGGAAATCAGACAACTGTTCTATGAACACTTCTTAACTGGATAAATGCAACTCTTCAAATAAAGTGGGTAAGAATATTTAATGAGGTTGCAACACAGAAACCAATAAACTTTGAATGGCCATTAATGTACTCAGAAGAATCTCATACTCCTGCCAAGCCAGCCACTTAATTTTTTGTCTCATCGTTTTTCACAATGATGATCATTTCCCACTATGCGCAGTTTGATCAATAATAAATTCAGGCGTTTAGTCTAAGTTTGGGACTTGGTTGGCTTGCTACCATTCTGCCGAAATCAACCAGTATAAATGGTATAAACCTACAAGCTACAAGGGTGAAAGGGCAACCCTTATTACCTCTGGTGATAGAATCCGGAGTTTGCGGCTGAGCTGTTGGTCTAAGGGACACCTGAGAAATCCTTGCGTCATCCAAGGTTCCTGGGATTCTTTGATGAAACCCTGCATAAAGAGGATAGAGCAATCCCACCGCACCGCCAGAAGAATCTGGTGGTGGAGGACGGGAGACTCCAGCGGGTACAGCAACCACAGTTCTCAGAGGCACCACTCTTGGCCCGGACTCTTGGGGAATAGATGCATTGGACAAAAGCCCTTGGAACACTTGGTGAGCTAAATTTTCTGCAGATGTCCTTGGCGGATCTGCTGTTCCGGATGGTTGCTCTTCGGTGGGTTGCCCGCTCACATTTTCTGCGGCTACAGGTACCGAAGGCCCTGACGATCATCAAACGAGGATAGTATACTGACATATATTAGACCCTTATCAAGAAAAAAATCTTGATCACACACGAAATACGCAGCAAAATTCATCAATTAATAATGAAAATTAGTTGATGAAGTAGCCATTCTAGTTGTATGAAAATCTGAAGTTTGTCTTTCAAAAACGAACAGAAATATTCCAATCTGAAGCTGAAAGAACACATTAAAGTATGAAATGTCAAACAAGTCAGCATTAAGCAGGAAACATGATGGGATGGACATTTGTCGCCACTTGGTCTTGCAGAAAGATTCAAGCAGCCAACTTCCAATTAGTAAATTCTCTAAGTGTCAATGGCAGGGTAATATCAAATCAATTCAATCAAGAGCAGAAGCGCAGAAGATTAAACTAGGTGGATGCCATGGATATGAAAAGAGGTTCATATGCATCAGAACTGAGTGATCAGACTGGGATCTAGTATAATTTCCGGTGCATTAAGAAAAGAAAGCCAATTAAACTTTTAGAAATTTAGGACTGATGGGAATTTTATCTTATTAAACTTGAAAAATCATTTGTAAAATTTGAAATTATTTATGCTATCTTGCTTCTCCTTAAGTCTGGCTGGTCAAAGGGAAGGACAAGTGAAAGGGGGAGAGAAGAAGTGTAAAAAGAAGAAACTATAAAGAAAAGGACGCATACAAGTAGAAGAAAAGAATGCTACACATAGAGAAGAGCTGCAGCGAACGATATTGGTGCTTTAGCTGCTGCTGTCACCAATTTTAGCAACAAGGAGTCGAATCATAGTTCTTCACTTTCTTCGCCTTTTTCCTTTACATTTTTTCTCCTTTTTTCCCTTTGATTTCTCAGTTTTTTCAACTAATTGGTCTCTTCTCATTCGACACACTTTTTACTTTTCAATTTAGTTCCGCAGGATATTCTTATAGACTACTCCCTACATCAATTTTCAAGCTGGCAGTATAATTATTCGATGATCGGGTCAGGTATCATCCGTTTTTCTATCAATTCAGTATACACATGATTCAGAAGAAAAAGAAAACATCTCTTTTTTGTAGTGTAATCAACTAACCTCTTCCTCCAGATGCTAAACAACTTGCCTCTGCCTTTGAGGCATAGGTAACCACGCAAAAGGAAAAATTTGTATCCCATTACTTTCTTGGGAGCTTTAGGTCACCTATGATCTCTGTCATCTACGAGGTAAAACTGTATTCGTGTGCCTTACCATAGCAAGTCTGTTGAATGCGATCTTCCCCAATGACCATCACGAGGAGATGATACCATCATCACTCTCATTGAACCCAAGTATAAATTGTCTACTCTATCAAAACCACCAAAAGTCATCTTTAGCCATGTCCAATGTACAGACAACACCCGGCATGATGGCAAACAGGAGTGATCTCAGAACTGACACTCCCCTGATTAATGGCGGCACTGAGGTACGCAATCTTGTTGGTGTTTTCCACCATTGAAAACAGCCATCATAACCTTCTTCAAAGGGTACCTCCTTGAGATGTAACCCGACGTGCTACTTAAATGACAGATGACTGAGGCATCACAAAGAACCACCGAATGCTTGGACCAATGATCGAAGAAGAAAAGGTCTACCTCTCACCTGTACCCCTATTATGTGCTGTCTCTCCCTCTCTCTCTCTCTCTCTCTCTCTCTCTCTCTCTCTCTCTCTCTCTCTCTCTCCCTTTCTTTGGTAATTTACAAGCCAAATTGTCCCTAACATGGTTATTTTCAAGCATAGTTCTTGAATATAAAACACGAGCCTGTATATATTAACTTATTTTAATTAACTAGGTATGTATTTTAGCATAATACCTCCTCTTCAGGGCCAGGGAAGCCACTTCAAGTAAAATTCTGTCGCCATCCCCTCTCATAAAGAAATGAGACAAGTGGACGCCTGAAGAGGGACCAAATTAAAGACATGAATTGAAGGCAACAAAGAGAAATTTTACTTCTTTCTTGTCAAAGAAAATTTCCATCTGTCTTATGACGAAATCGGCCTTCTGCCTCCCAGAATCATAGTTGCAAGAAGCATTGCCGAATAAAGCTTCATATACTTTTTAAAAAGCGAGTATTTCCTAATTGAATTTAATATTATTACCCCAGTTCATTGATAGTAAGCTTGAGATAAAACACAGATATAAAACAATAGGCAGTCTTCCAAATTTAGAAAGGATTTTTTTACCCCGTAGATGGGTGGGTCTTTTGGGTTCCTGGAGTTCAAAACATTTTTACCTTTTAACCCGATGAAATTCTGTTTTACACATGGGTCTCTAAGTTCCCTGGAACCCGTTGAGGATTCGATTACACATCCAAGGGAGGGTTTCTGTGCATCCTTCTCTCTCTCTCTATCCCCTTTCTTTCTCCACTCATTCTCTACGTCTTCTTGTTTGCGCGAGAAAACTCAAGCCAGGGCAAAGTGCCAGAGCCACCGGGTAGAAAGGAAGGTGGTGGCGACGAAGACGCACCCGCTTCTCAGGACGGGGTTGATCTCGGCGACCTGTGAAGAGGAGGAACTCCAGATAAGAATCATAAGAGTAAGTGGGTCCTCAGGTTCATGTTCATCAGAGTCAACGGGCCATCCAGTTGTCGGTTCGCAATTCCAGTTTTGGTAATTTTCTTGAATAGTTATCCATATGGGGCAGGGTTTTTCCGGAAGCGAGGGATCTAAGGTAGCTGCAATGGTGAGAGGGAGAAGGATTACCGCATTAGAAGGTGAAGGCCAGCAGTGGAGGGCCGCACCAGCATGAACAGCATCGATGGAACCCGATTCAAAAGGGAGCCTTAAGACATCCGCTTTAACAAGAGCGAGGTTCCTGAAAATTACATCCACATGTGGAACCACTAGAAGATTAACTAATAGTAGAGAGACATGCTCTCATGAGCATGAGCGAGAGAGAGAGAGAGAGAGAGAGAGAGAGAATTTCGAGGCTCAAGCCAGAAAATATGGATCAGCATGGGCTCCGGGTTTGACTTACGTAGATAAATTAAATATTAAAGATATAAGAGTTAAATCATTCTCAAAGAAAACCAAATATTGATACACTATTTCAACATTGTCTTAAACCTGATGGCAGTGGACCCAATGATTATTATCTTTTACCATTATTGAAATTTTCTAGGCAGAGGATCCCTCATGAAATCAAAAGGTTGAAATAGTGTATCAATTAAAGTATTGGATCGTCAAAGCTTAAAGTCAATTAGCCAATGGGTGCATTTATATTACCATAGGTCTTGCTTATGGCACTCAATGTAGGATTGTGACAAACTTCTATGCATTTTAAGAGTAAGACGTCCAACTAGAGAATAACTAAAGGTGATATTATAGGGAGCTCCTGATTTACTAGATGAATAATAAGAAAATTCTAAAGAATAGTAGTAGCTACCTCAAAATAAAAAAGGGTGCAAATAAACGAAAGAAGGAGAAAGGTGACACCTTTGGATAAATTGATTTGAGTTCTTGGGCAATTGGGCAAGAACTTACAATTATCCTAGATCTAAGGCATTTGAATTTGATTCTCTCTGATATCTTCCCTCTCTTCCTTTATCTTACTTATTCAAGACATTGTTCTTATTTTTTATATTAAATAGGCCCCAATTTCATTAGGAAGCTGGAGCCTTATCATTTGGTATTAGAGCTATTTCTGGCCATTCCTATATGGTTAAAGGGCTCACTGTTGAGAGGATGAAATCCATTGAGGTGGATATTGAGATGCTCAAAAAGGAGAGCAAAAGGCATAAAATAAATCTGACAACAATTAACTCAACAACTGGCGACATTGATGACACACATAAAAGAAAATCAAGGAGATTGGACACGAATACAACCTGCATTTAAGCCTCTTCAAAATCAAAAGCAAAAGGTGGAAAATTATAAGCCAACTTGTAGATCAGATCTATCAACCTTCAGTGGAGAGGTATTTTTGTAATTCCTCTTTTTAGTAATTGATATTTCTAAAGTTTTTTGACCTATCAAAAATCTGAAAAACAAAATTTTTAGTTTTCCTTGTGACCAAACTCAAAATCTTTCTTGTGACTAATATATTAGTGATCCACTAGAAACCCAGATGGATGGTTACATAGAGCATAGATGTATTTTGGCATAAATCAAACACCAAAATCAGATTATTTAGAATTGATAATGCTTAGCATGGAGGGAGATGCATTGGATTGATATTTATGGATGGAAGATCATTTTAAATTTCAAATTTTTTCTGATTTTAAAATAAATTTTAGTAGTTAATTTGGATCATCAACTTCTAATAGTATATATCATTGACTTTTGAACTTAAAGCATGATGGTTCAGTCTTGGTGTACCTATCAAAATTTAAAAGACTCTCAACTTATCTTCTCAATATACCAATGAAAATATTAGAATATACCTATTTGAATGGACTTTGAGATCCAATCTAGATTATTAAGGTCTAAATTGATTAGTTTAAGAGATATTATGGACACTTTGGTTCAAGCCAAAGCACACTTACATGCTCTACGACAAACTTAGAAGCAAGAACAACCAAAGTAACAAAGGTTTAGTTTGGCCTCTTATAATCCCCAAATAAAGAATCATTGTGGCATCTACTCTTGACAATGATCATATAAATTGATGTAAGATTCATCTTTCATCAATTCTTGTCCTTGGTAAGAAATTGAAATCGACACAAAATGATAAGAAATAAGTAAAAAATAGAGGAAATTACAAAAAAATAAGAATAAAGGACTCTGATTTCACTATAGTGAATAATCTAGGCATGGACATAGATGCAAAGGAGACCTTAATATCCTTATTGTATAGAAGGAAGAGAAAATCCAAGAAGACTTACAAGAAGAAAACTAGGCCCAATAGAGTATTGTCTACAAGAGGAAGTTACTTTGTTCATAATATATGTTTCCTTGAATTCTATCATGGGCTTGACCTGACATAGTACTATGAAAGTAAGAAGAGCATTGTAAGATAAAGATGTTGCAATCCTTATTAACACTAGTGTTATCCATAATTTTTTGTGTCATAAATTGTTGAAAGAATTGTCCTTATGAGTCAACGAATTCTATAACTATGACATAGTAATTGATAATGACCATATTGTACAAGAAAATGAGTTATGTTACAATATTCCATTGAATTTTCAACACTTCTTATCTTTGGATCTCAGCAACATTGATGTTATTCTAGGGATGCAATGGCTAATGACTCTAAGGTGGATACATTCACATTATGGACATTTGATCATGAAGTTCGTGATCAAAATGCCATTCATATTGTCAAAGGAGATACAAGTTTGATCAAAATAAGTATATCCTTAAAGACTACTAAGCATGAATTAAAGAAGGGTCATGTGACTATGATCAAAGGGAATTAAACCAACTTTCAAGAAAAATATATGACTATGATTTATCACAAAAAATCAAAGATTAAAGTCAATTATAGGAAAGATTTCCTTAAGTCTTCGAACCATGTCCAAGGCTTACTCCTAATTGAGAAGTTGATCATTCTATCAATCTTATTATTGGAACTCAACCAATAAATTTACAACTATATTAGTACTCACAAATTCAGAAAAATGAGATAGAAAGACATATCGAAGAACTATGTGCAACATGTATCATTTAGTCTTCTAACAACCCATATGCTAGTCTAATATTAGTAGTTAAGAAAAAAGATAAAAGTTAGTGACTTTACATTGGTTATAGAGCTTTTAACAAGGTCACTGATAAGTTTTCATTATCATGAGTTAATAATTAGTAAATAATATAGTTTTAGCCTTAACTCATGATAAATAGACTTATATTTGTGTTAACGTGTGAAAATGGTTTTCAATTGATTAACGTGATTTTTTGGGTAATTATGTGATTTTATAGGAATTTATATGATTTTTACAATCTTACTTTTGAGATAAATGAAGAAAAAAAATAAAAATAAAAAAAAGATAAAATGGGGGGGACCCGCCGGGGCCGCAAGGGGGTTAGAAGCACAGTCAAGGAGTAGCCGCGAGCAAGGGCTCGAGCGGCTTAGACCGATAGGGGCATGTGTGCACCACCCCCCTTCCATGTCACCAGTGGCCAGCTGGCTGTGGGGCAAGGAGTGGTCGTACACGCGCGAAAAAGGGACTTGATCAGAAATGTAATATTACTATATATTCACTAGAAACTTTGGTACACAATCGATGTCGGACTAAACCTGCGTCACCTTCCCCAGAAAGGGACAGGCAACCGGCGTGGGTTCGAATCCTCCTAGAGCCAAAACTCATATCTTTATCTGATTATCACGACTTTCCTACAGATCGCCGGTGAAGGATTAAGCAACTAAAATCGCTGGATCATCGGCGAAAATCTTGTCAACACGATTCGTAGAGCATTGTTACTAAAATTGCTGAATGATTTGCGATAAAAGGATTGCAAATCTATCAAGTAAATCATCTCCGATTGATCGACGAATAAGCCATCGTCGGGAAGAGGACGATCTGCCGAGAGACGAGTCGCCACCTCCTGAGAGCATATCAGATGCGATGAAGAGCCTCCTCTTGCTGCGTGGACTTGAGGATGAAGCTCCCTAACATATGCCCCACCTCCATCCAGCTCCTCTCCGTCGGGTGACAGCCGCCGGAGACGATTTGACGACCCATTTTATTGATCTCTAGACTTCGTAAGGAGATTTAGAGATTACCTACATCGTCCTTATCCAAGGAGAGCCTTCGAGGCCGTGGACACTACACGACTATCCTCCCGAACACTCAAGATTCCGGTGCATTGCCAATGCATCGCCGCCGCGATGCCGGAACTCTATTTTCCTACTTTCAATTTACTTTACGCTTTATTTAGTGATAATTTGTGTGATTTTAATTTACCAAAATATATTTCATTTAATTACGATTCTTCTAGCTTTTATAGATCTTAATTTGATCAATTAAATTGTCTGTAATTGCTTACGTAAGAATCATCGGGCGGAACTCTATTTCCGTCTGATTCGCGTTCGCCAGGTGCTGATGTCATCTTGACGTCTGCACCCTTATTTCCCTTTTTTGTAATTTTTAAATATATTTGTTTTTTATTTACTAGTATACAATTCATAGAAAATAGTATTCTTTGAGAAAAATTCTGAATAATTATCAGATATTATATTACATCCTTGTGATCGACCTGGAAAATTACCACTATTTTTGGAAGTTTTATTAAATCATACTTGATATATTTGTTCAGAAATACTTCTAAATATCTGAAAATTCATATTTTTTAGTTTTATAAATTTTAAATTTACGTGATTTACTATACAACGACTGAGTCACATCAAATTTTGATGCCGTTCCTGACGATGTATTGTATAATATTTAGTATTTTTCTATTTTTCTCTTAGAGTACACAAAAAAGAAAAAACTCTTGTTTTATTTTCTTCTTGCCAATTTTTTTTTTAGAAAAAGGGAACGAAAAGAAGCAAGGCAAGGATTGAAGTATACTGAAGGAGGGTAACAATTACTAAACTTTTCCTTCGAATTTATTGATTTTTTTATGTATGGTAGAAGATCCTTGTATCCAAGGCTAGAAAATCCTTTCATTATTTCATTCAAAACTAAAAATCCGAAAGAAAAATTAATTTTGATGGATCCTGAAGGAAGTACAGGTCAAACTAAGAGCAATCCTATGGCCATGAAAAATCATTATATCCTTTATTCATTTCAAAAAGCATCTAATATTAGAGACCCATTAGCACCCACTATTAAATTCGAAATAAATTCAGGAATTTTTCAAATGCTCCCTAATTTTCATGGATTGCCTTTAGAGGAACCTCATCAGCACTTAAAAAAATTTCATATGATCTGTGATTTAGTTAATCTCCCTCAAGTTACACTGGAAATTATTAAGATGAAATTATTTCCTCATACACTTAGGGACAAAGCTAGTCATTGGCTATCCACATTAGATAGATAATTAACTAGTTAGAAAAACATAGAATAGGTCTTTCTTCAAAAATTTTATCCCTTAGGAAAAACTCAAAATATGAGAAAACATATATGGAATTTTTCTCAAAGACCAGGAGAAATTTTACATGAGACATGGAAAACATTCAAAGATTTACTTAGAAAGTGTCCTCATCATGCTATACCCAAGTGGCAGCTCAATAGAATTTTTTATGATGGATTATTAGAACAACATAGAAATATGGTTGATTCTATATGTGGAGGAGCTCTTATGGAGAAAATCCCTGATGAGATTTACAATCTTTATGAGAATTTAAGTGAAAATTCTAGAGATCAAGCCTCTTTTGAATTATATGACAGGGATAAGAAGAGAGAAATTTATGAATTGCATCATAATGATGATTCTAAATTTAGAAATGAGGTTAATCAGATTAATCAAAGATTAGAAAAACTTGATTTACTTATTGAGAATATTAGAAAGCCTCATAACCTTCAATTGAATGTATATAATGCTTGTCCTATGTATAGTGAAAATGATTATTTCGAATTTCAATATCATCCTAAGCAAGAATAAGTGTAGGTACCCTATGATTTTAGTAAAAATAGGGAATATTTTTCTAATTCTTATAATCCTAATTAGGGGAATAATTTTTCGTGGAGAAACCTAAATAATATTCAAAATCTAGAAGCACTTAGATCCAATTCAAATTTTAAATTTTGTTCAAAATAAGAACACAAATTTCAGAAAAATCAGCCCTCTCAAATCCAACCTGATGCTATTGAAATGATACAACAAATGAGCCAAATGATGTAACAAACTATGAATCAAATGATGTTGCACCAAAAACAAATTATAGAGGCTTTTGAGAATAGGAGAGAAGAGGGACAACCACCTAGTCAGCCCATAGAAAATTCAGGAAACTGTCCAATAGTAGGATTTCAGCAAGGAGAGTCTAGTTGGATAAATTTAGAAAAAAATCTATAAAATGAAAATTTTAGGACAGTGAATACATTGAGTGAGAATATTTTACCTGATCCTTATTTCCAATTATGAGAAGAAATCGATGAGTCATTAGAAGTAAATGAGAATATTAAGGCTGAAAATATAGTAGTAAAAAATTTAAATAAAATTATTTATTACTCATAATTGATGAATGAATATAGTGAGGACGATGAGGAGAAAGAGCCCTTAGATGAAGAAACAGCAGCTGATCATGGAAGAATAATCCAAATTTTAGTAGAAGGGAGTAAGGACAAAAATAAAGAAAAATATATTTCAGGTGAGGAAAAATCAATTGACTTGGGAGATGTAGGAGACGAAATTAATAAATCTAATCATAATTTTGCAGCCATGGATGTTGATAGTGAGGATGATGATATATATCATATACCGAAATTAAAAGATAGCTCTTGGGGAGATGAAGAATTTGATGAGTTGAGAAATGAAAAGTTAGAAAAAGAGTTGATTCAACTAATGGGGAGAAACGAAAACAATAGATATGAATATAGAGATAATTTTGGAGGAGAAAATTTGAATTTTACTGAATTCATTAGATCTAAGATTAAAGAAGACAATCTTTACATCCTTCAAAATCCACAGCCCATTAGAATTACTTCTAAGCTTGAAATATTTCACTCTTGCAAAGTGAACAAATATGTATGGAAGATAAAATAGAGTAGGGAAAGATTATGCAGATAAAAGAACACATTAAGAAATGGGTGAGTGGAAGAATTAGAGATATTAATTTAGATGAAAAAATTCTAGATTGGGTAAGAGCTAATTTGAAAATTATATGGCCTGATCATATTTTATAGTCTATTAATAGAAAGTATTTATTAATGAATGAGAGCCTTACAAAATAAGATAGAAATGAGGAAAGATTCTTTTCAAAATGGAAATATTATTTTTGGGAAAATTTTGTTAACTTCCATTTTGTTTTGGCTGAAAGTATGTCAAGGTATATATATGAAGTATATGAATTTATGCTAAATCTGAAAAAGAATATCATGAAACTTACCTTGGGATACAAATATATTTTGATGGCCATAGATCATCTTATATGATCTAAGAGCTGTCCAGCTGAAGACATTAAATTCAGCGCTGCATGGGAGGCAACCCATGGTTTTTTATTTCACTCTATTTGATTTTTTTTAAGCTCTGTTTTTCTTAGAATTTCGTAGTACTTGTTTCTGTATTTGTTTTTTTTGAAAAAGTGCAGAAGGAGTGTAAGATGAAGTGGAAAATTAAAAATAAGGTTGAGGTGATGTCTTTCTAAGCTTTATCATTTATGACAATATTTTTAATGCTTAACTTTGTATATATGCATGCTTCACTTGAAAATTATATTTTCTGCATATTCTATTTCGATTTTTTTGTGTCATTGAGGACAATGTCATTTTTAAGTTGGGGGGTGAAGTATTCATTATTAATTTATGCTATTGGACGATTAAGAACATGTGTTTGCATTAGAACAGAAATTGAAAAAATAAAAATAAAATATAATTTAGAAAAGCTACAATATCTATTTTCTGGTTTTCTGTCAGGAACAACAGATTGTCAAAAACAGCAGAGAAAAAAAACAGCCTGAAATTTGAAATTCTAGAGACCCTTTTCTCACATTTCAATCCCCTAGACATATATTACTGAAATTTGAAATTACAACTATAAAGAGGATAGTTTTGATTTATTTTTGACAAATTTATTGTTGCTAAAAATAGAACTGAAAATAGAAAATAGAACTGTCAGAACTATCTAATTTACAAATTTCTTACATCATATTACATGTATGAAAAATTAAATCAATTAGATTGATTGATATCAAAAGATACTAGGAAGATTATTATTGAGTCAAAAGAATGATCTAGTAGCATAAAATGTTAGAATACTCCTTGGATACATGATAGATAACATAGATTTGATTTTACAGATTTTCACTTCATGATCTTGATGGATAGTATTTACTTGATGTGAAAATTTGATTGATTATTTGAGTTTAATGGAGATTTTTGCACCTTGATCTATAGGACTTGTGAGGAGAAATCAATTATTTTGGAAAAAAAAAAAGAAAAGAGAGAGCAATGTGAAAAATCTAGAAACGAAGAGTACACATAGAGGGTGTGAGACATCATTCTCATTGTCGAAAATTGTGTATAGAAAAATACTTGCTGCAAAATAAGTGGATAAAGTGAAAGCCTTGAAAATTAAGAGTACACATGGAGGGTGTGAGACATCATTCTTATTGTCAAAATTTGTCTACAAGAAAAACTACTTATCCACTATATATATATAAATAAAAAAGAAAAGGAAGAAATATAGTGCAAACTTCAAAAATTAAGCCATAGAAAAAAGGAAATGTAGGATCAATATTATTCTTAGATGATTATTGATAATTGGAACATCTTGTAAATATATCTATGAGTGAAGAAGTGATAAAGATGTGAATAAAAAAAGTGAAGTCTAGATTGTTATTCCAAGGAGTGCTTAAACATTTAAGTGCTTGACATCATTCTTAAGTACTTGATATAAGAGTCCAAAGTGTCTAAAGGTGCATCATTTCTAATTGTATTTTTTTTATGTATTGAAATATGATGTTTGAGATTTGTAAATTTTTATTTTCGTAATTCTATTACTAAGGGACTAGTAATGATTTAAGTTGGGGGGTGTGATAAGTTTTCATTATCATGAGTTAATAATTAGTAAATAATATAGTTTTAGCCTTAACTCATGATAAATAGACTTATACTTATGTTAACGTGTGAAAAGTGGTTTTTAGTTGATTAATGTGAATTTTTGGGTAATTATGTGATTTTATAGAAATTTATATGATTTTTACAGTTTTACTTTTGAGATAAATGAAGAAAAAGAAATAAAAATAAAAATAAGACAAAATGGGAGGGACCCGTCGGGCCCGCAAGCGGGTCGGAAGCGCAGTTAGGGAGTAGCCACAAGCAGGGGCTTGAGCGGCTTGGACCGATAGGGGCACATGTGCGCCACCCCCCTTCCATGTCACCAGTGGCCAGCCGGCTGTGGGGCAAGGAGTGGTCGTACATGCGCGAGAAAGGGATGATTAGAAATGTAATATTACTATATATTCACCAGAAACAATCGATGTGGGACTAAACCCGTGTCACCTTCCCCAGAAAGGGGCAGGCAACTAGTGCGGGTTCGAATCCTCCTAGAGCCAAAACTCATATCTTTATCTGATTATCGCGACTTTCCTACAGATCGCCAGTGAAGGATTAAGCAACTAGAATCGTTGGATCATCGGCGAAAATCTCGTCAACACAATTCGCGGAGCATTGTTACTAAAATTGCTGAACGATTCGTGATAAAAGGATCGTAAATTCATCAAGTAAATCATCTCCGATTGATCGACAAACAAGCCGTCGTCGGGAAGAGGACGATCCGCCGGGAGACGAGTTGCCACCTCCTAAGAGTATACCAGATGCGATGAAGAGCTTCCTCTTTCTGCGCGGACCTGAAGATGAAGCTTGATAAGTCTCATTATCATGAGTTAATAATTAGTAAATAATATAGTTTTAGCCTTAACTCATGATAAATAGACTTATATTTGTGTTAAAGTGTGAAAAGTGGTTTTTAGTTGATTAATGTGAATTTTTGGGTAATTATGTGATTTTACATGAATTTATATGATTTTTACAGTCTTACTTTTGAGATAAATAAAGAAAAATAAATAAAAATAAGACAAAATGAGGGAGGGACCCGCCGGCCAGCCGGGCCTACAAGCGGGTCGGAAGCTCAGTCGGGGAGTAGCCGCGAGTAGGGGCTCGAGCGGCTTGGACCGATAGGGGCACGTGTGCGCCACTCCCCTTCCACGTCACCGGTGGCTTGCCGGCTGTAGGGCAAGGAGTGGTCGTACACGCGAGAGAAGGGACTTTGCTTACAAAGCTAATATTACAATATATTCGCCCGAAAACTCGGCGCACAACCGATGTGGGACTAAACCCGCGTCACACCCTCCTCAAAGGCGGGCGACCGGCGCGGGTTTGAATCCTCCCAGAGTCAAAATTTATATATTTTTATCTGATTATCGCGACTTTCCTACAGATCGCCGGTGAAGGATTAAGCAACGAGAATCGCTGGATCATCGGCGAAAATCTCGTCAACGCGATTCGCAGAGCATTGCTACTAAAATTGCTGAATGATTCGCGATAAAAGGATCGCGAATCCATCGAGTAAATCATCTCCGATTGATCGACGAACAAGCCGTCGTCGGGAAGAGGACGATCCGCCGGGAGACGAGTCGCCACCTCCTGAGAGCGTACCAGATGCAATGAAGAGCCTCCTCTTGCTGCGCGGACCTGAGGATGAAGCTCCCTGACACGCGCCCCACCTCCATCCAGCTCCTCTCCGTCGGGTGACAGCCGCCAGAGAGCCGCAAAGTCGCCATTTTTCCGCTCCGCCGGGTGACAGCCACCGGAGACGACTCGACGACCCATTCCATTGATCTCTAGATTTTGAAAGGAGATCTAGAGATTGCCCACGTCGTCTTTGTCCAAGGAGAGCCTTCAAGGCCGTGGACACTGCACGACGATCCTCCCGAACGCTCAGGATTCTGGTGCATCGCCGACGCATCACCGTCACGACGCCGGAACTCTGTTTTCCTGCTTTCAACTTACTTTACGCTTCATTTAGTGATATTTTTTGTGATTTTAATTTACCAAAATATACTTTGTTCTATTACGATTCTTCCGGCTTTTACAGATCTTAATTTGATTAATTAAATCGTCTATAATCACTTACGTAAGAATCGCCAGGCGGAACTCTGTTTCCGCCCGATTCGCGTTCGCCGGGCACTGACATCATCCTGACGTCTGCACCCTTATTTCCCTTTTTTTGTGAATTTTAAATATATTTCCATTTTATTTCCTAGTGTAAAATTCATAGAAAATCGTATTCATTGAGAAAAATTCTGAATAATTACCAGATATTATATTACATCTCTGTGATTGACTTGGAAAATTACCGCTATTTTTGGAAGTTTTATTGAATTATAATTGATATATTTGTTCAGAAATACTTCTAAATATCCAAAAATTCGTATTTTCTAGTTTTATAAATTTTAGATTTGCGTGATTTAATATACAACGATTGAGTCACGTCAAAGCTTCCTGACATACGTCCCACCTCCATCCAGCTCTTCTCTGTTGGGTGACAGTCGCCAGAGAGCCGCAAAGTCGCCGTTTTTCTGCTCCGCTAGGTGACAGCCGCCAAAGACGATTCGACGACTTATTTCATTGATCTCTAGACTTTGCAAGGAGATCTAGAGATTGCCCACATCGTCCTTGTCCAAGGAGAGCCTTTGAGGCCGTGGACACTACACGACTATCCTCCTGAACGCTCAAGATTCTAGTGCATTGCCGACGCATCGCCGCCGCGATGCCGGAACTCTATCTTCCTACTTTCAACTTACTTTACGCTTCATTTAGTGATAATTTGTGTGATTTTAATTTACTAAAATATACTTTGTTTAATTACGATTCTTCCGGCTTTTATAGATCTTAATTTGATCAATTAAATCGTCTATAATTGCTTATGTAAGAATCGTCGGGCGTAACTCTATTTCCATCCGATTCGCGTTCGCCGGGTGCTGACATCATCCTGACATCTGCACCCTTATTTCCCTTTTTTGTGAATTTTAAATATATTTTTTTTTCATTTACTAGTATAAAATTTATAGAAAATAGTATTCTTTGAGGAAAATTCTGAATAATTATCAGATATTATATTACATCCCTATGATCGACCTGGAAAATTACCACTATTTTTGGAAGTTTTATTAAATCATACTTGATATATTTGTTTAGAAATACTTCTAAATATCTAAAAATTTGTATTTTCTAGTTTTATCAATTTTAAATTTACGTGATTTACTATACAAAGATGAGTCACATCAATCACTATTCTAAATAAGTTTTCAGATAAACTATATGATATGATATATTTTTCCAAATTAGATGAAGTTTAGATATTATGAAATTCAATGAAGGAAGCTAACATTCCCAAAATAGGTTTTAAAACTATGAAGGCTACTATGAGTTCAAGGTTATACCATTCAAACTTTCAAATACTCCAGCCACCATCCCATCTTTGGTGAAAATTTCAGGTCATATCTCAAGAAATTTATACTATTACTCTTTGATGATATCTTAGTATATAGCCAAAATATAAAAGAGTATGAAGAGAATCTAAAAAATATATTTTTTATTCTCATAGCCAACAATTTATACATAAAGACAAAAAAAATTAATTCAGTCAACCACCACTAGAATATCTTGACCATTGGATTTCTATAGAAGGGGTATCTATAGATATAAGGAACATTTCAACCATAATAGAATGACCTATACCTAGGAATTTGGGACAATTAAGAGGATTCTTAAGGTTGACTGACTATTATCAGAGATTTTTCATAGGATATATAATTATAGCTTGGCCTCTAACTAGATTACTAAAGAAGAATTCATTTCATCACAATTCAAAAGCTCAAGTAGCCTTTGACAAGCTCAAAACAACAATGACTTCTACTCTAGTATTACCTCTACCTAATTTTTCATAAACATTTACAATTGAGATAGATATTTTAAGACAAGGAGTAAAGACAATTTTGATGCAACAAGGAAGACCAATTATCTATTTTAGTTATACTTTTCTTAAAAAATCTTGATCGAAGTTAGCTTGAGAGATTATGACTATTGTGATGTCAATAAGAAACAAGAATATTGTCTTATGTTTAAATTGTTTATTATTCAATTATATCACTATAGCCTAAAATTTCTATTTGATTAGAAGTAGATTTATTTAGAGTACCACAAGTGGGTTACTAAATTAATGGGGATCAATTTTCAAATATATTAGAAGGAATGGAAGAAGAATGCAATCGTGGATGCACTCTCTCAAGCTCTACAATTGAGTTTACTAAAGGCAGCGCCTATAAACATAGTGGAATCAGTGGATGTGTTGATCATCAATTAAGAGGTAGAAAAATATCAGAGGCTATCTAACATTAAAAATGTTACAATAGAGGGCTCAATTCCTTTCCAAATTACTCTATAGCAAGGATCACGTTTTTGTATAGGCCAATTGGTACTATTTACTACTCTTATTTTCACATGCTTATGAGAGTTTTATGACAATTCTTTAGGAGGTCATGCTGGGTTATTAAAGACCTACGAAAGAATTGCACATCATATATATTTGCCCAATATGAAGAAGAAGATAAAGCAACATATGAATGAGTGTCTTGTCTACCAGTAGAACAAGGTTTTTACTTTATCACTAACTAGTCTCCTACAACTATTACCTATCCCTAATATAGTATAGAAGGATATTTCTATGGATTTTATTAAGGGCCTACCTAAATCTAAAGCTTATGATTTTATTCTCATCATTTTTAACAAGCTAAGTAAATTTGAGTACTTTATACCTCTAAGGCACCCATCTACAACAAAAGACATAGTAAGTCTTCACAAATGATATTTTTCACTTACATGGTGATAAGTCTTAATTATCATGAGTTAATAATTAGTAAATAATATAGTTTTAGCCTTAAATCATGATAAATAGACTTATATTTATATTAAATTGTGAAAATTGGTTTTTAGTTGATTAATATAATTTTTT
This sequence comes from Spirodela intermedia, assembly GCA_902729315.2. Lineage (NCBI taxonomy): Eukaryota > Viridiplantae > Streptophyta > Magnoliopsida > Alismatales > Araceae > Spirodela > Spirodela intermedia. The sequence continues at coordinate 978,575 of LR746279.1, forward strand.
GGCTAATCATGTGATTTGTTACGAATTTATATGATTTTTATAGTCATATTTTTGAGATAATGAAGAAAAATAAATTAAAATAAAAATATAGTAAAAGGGGGGGACCTACCGGCCAGCCGGGCCCATAAGGGGGTCAGAAGTGCAGTCAGGGGGGAGTCACGAGCAGGGGCTCGAGCAGCTAGGACCGATGGGGGCACGTGTGCGCCACTCTCCTTCCACGTCACTAGTGGCCAGCTAGATGTGGGACAAAGAGTGGTGGTACATGTGGTAGAAATGGACTCATTGTTTGCAAATATAATATTACTATATATTCACTCAAAACTTCGATGCACAAGCGATGTGAGACTAAACCCACGTCACACATTCCCGTGAAAGACTTGGAATAATAATTTAGACTTCACTTCTTCTATTCACATCTTTATCACTTCTTCATTCATAGATATATTTACACGATGTTCCAATTATCAATACTCATCTAAAAATAATATTGATCCTATATTTCTCTTTTTTGATGACTTGATTTTTAAAGTTTGTACTATATTTCTTCTTTTTTTTTATATATATAGTACATAAATAGCTTTTCCTATAGACAAATTTCGACAATAAGAATGATGTCTCACACCCTCCATGTGTACTTTTCATTTTTAGGGCTTTCACTTTATCTACTTATTTTGTAGCAAATATTTTTCTATGCATGATTTTTGACAATGAGAATGATGTCTCACACCCTTCATGTGTACTCTTCGTTTCTAGATTTTTCACATTACTCTTTTTGTTTTTCAAAATAAGTGATTTCTCCTCACAAGTCCTATAGATCAGGGTGTAAAAATCTCTATTAAACTCAAATGATCAATCAAATTTTCACATCAAGTAAATACTATTCATCAAGATTATGAAGTGAAAATCTGTAAAATCAAATCCATGTTATCTATCATGTATCCAAGGAGTATTTCAACATTTCATCCTACTAAATCATTCTTTTAACTCAATAATAATCTTCCTAGTATCTTTTGATATCAATCAACCTAATTGATTTAATTTTTCGTGCATGCAATATGATGTAAGAAATTTGTAAATTAGATAGGTTTGACAGTTTTGCTTTCTATTTTTGGTTTTGTTTTTAGCAACAATAAATTTGTCAAAAATAAATCAAAACTATCATCTTTATAGCTATAATTTCGAATTTCAGCAATATATGTCTAAGGGATTAAATGTGAGAAAAGGGTCTCTAGAATTTCAAAATTTGGGCTGTTGTTTCTCTGTTGTTTTTGACAATCTATTGTTCATGACAGAAAACCAGAAAATAGATGTTGTAGTTTTTCTGAATTTTTTTTTAGTTGTTGTTCTAAGTGAGTATGAAAAAAAATACAAACACTTGTTCTTAATTGTCTTACAGTATAAATTAAGAATTAATATTTCACCCCCCAACTTAAAAATGACATTGTCCTCAATGACAGAGAAAAATTAAAACAAAATATGTAGAAAATATAATTTTCAAGTGAAACATACATATATGCAAAGTTAAGTATTAAAAATGTTGTCATAAATGATAAAGCTCAGAAAGACATCACCTTAACCTTGTTTTTAATTTTCCACTTCATCTTACACTCTTTCTCTTGCACTTTAAAAAAAAAAAAAAAAAACAAATACAGAAACATGTACTGCAAAATTTTAAGAAAAATAAAGCTTAAAAAAAATAGAATGAAATAAAGACTATGGGTTGCCTCCCATGCAGCGCTGAATTTAATGTCTCTAGCTAGACACATTAATCTTACTCTTGAATTTCTTTTAATAATAAAATTTCTTTTTCTGCAAGACGTTCATGTTCTATGTAATGTTTAAGCCGCTGTCCATTTATCTTCATGTTATGATCACTTTTAGGATCTTTAATCATTACAACCCTATGATCATGTTTCTTCCACCACATAAGGTCCTATCTATTTTGATTTTTATTTTCCTGAGAATAATTTCAGCCTAGAATCATATAACCACACTTTTTGTCTAACATCATTTTTTTTTCTGCTAATATATTTATCATGAAAAGTTTTAGTTTTTTCTTTATATATTCTATGATTTTCATAAGCTTCATTCCTCAACTCCTCTAGTTCATGTAGCTAAAAAATTCTATGCCCATCAGCTGATTTTTCATCCATAAATAAATTTTTTATAGCCCATAATGCTTTATGCTCTATTTCCACAAGAAGATGACATGGCTTTTCAAAAATGAGATAAAATGGGGACATACTTATGAAATTTTTATAAGCTGTTCTATAAGCCCATAATGTATCTTGTAATTTCGTGGGCCAATCTTTCCTATTTGGTCTAACTATTTTTCTCAAAATTCTCTGAATTTTCCTATTCGCTACTTCAGCTTGCCCATTTATTTGGAGATGATATGGAGTGGCTATTCTATAGTGTACTCTATTCTTTTTCAACAGTTCTCTGAAATGTATATTTGTAAAATATGTTCCTCCATCACTAATAATCACTCTAGGACATCCAAATTTTGAAAAAATATTTTCCTACACAAATTTCATCACGATTTTAGGATCATTAGTTCTAGTAGGAATAGCTTCCACTCACTTAAACATATAATCAACAACAAGTAAAATATATTTATATTTTTCAATTGATGAGAAGAGACTCATGAAATCTATTTCTCATACATCAAAAATTTCGACTACTAACATGTTACTTACGGGTATTTCATCTTTTTTACTCATGTTACCTATAGATTGACATGAAATACATGTTCTACTAAATTCTATAGAATCGTTAATGATTGTAGGCCAATAAAAATCACACTGAAAATTTTTTGCAGCTATTTTTCGTCCAGAAAAATGTCCTCCACAATTAGATGAATGACACATGTTAAGAATGCTATGATATTCTTCTTCAAGAACACATCTCCTTAAAATTTGATCATTGCCCAAGTAATATCTATCAAGATCATGCCAAAAATAATTTCTAATCTTAGAAAAGAAATGATGTTTTCTATTCTTATCCTACTATTCTGAAATTTTTTCAGAAATCAGAAAATTACAATATGTGTATACCATGGTGATGGTTGATGTTGAGCTGCCATCAATTGTTCATCTAGAAATGTGTCTTGTAAAGGTGCTGCATTTATTTTTGTATCACACAATCTAGAAAGATGGTCAACAACAACATTCTCGAAACCTTTTTTACCTTTTATTTCTAAGTCAAATTCTTACAACAATAAAATTCATCTTAATAAATTTGGCTTTGCATCTTTTTTATTTAACAAATATTTTAATACGACATGATCAGTATAAATAATAATTTTAGCTCTGAAAATATATGATCTAAATCTTTCTAATAAAAATATTACAACTACAACTCTTTTTCAGTTGTGATATAATTTAATTGAGCATCGGATATAGTTTTACTAGCATATGAAATTACTATGGGTTTTGACTCTTTTGTTTGTCCTAAAGTGGCTCCCACTACATAATTTGATGCATCACACATTATTTCAAAAGGAAGAGACTAATCAGGAGCTTGTAAAATAGGTGCCTCAATAAGTAATCCTTTTATTTCAGAAAAGACTCAAAACATTTCTCATCAAAATTAAAAGGCACGTCTTTAGATAATAACATGGTGAGAGGTCAAAAACTTTTCGAAAAATTTTGAATAAATTTTCTATAATAACCTACATGACCTAAGAAAGATCTAATCTGTTTTACTGAATTCGGAAGTTTCATTTTAGATATAATATCAGTTTTTACTCCAACCACCTCTAAACCCCTTTCAATCACAATATGACTCAACATAACTCCCTCTCTAACCATAAAATGTAATTTCTTCAAACTCAAAACTTTTTTTTTCTGCATACATTTCTTAAGTACATGCTATAAATGATTTAAGCATTTATCAAATGATTCACCAAAAATAGAAAAATTATTCATAAAAATTTTCATGTATTTTCTAATCATATTAGAAAAAATAGACAGCATACATCTTTGAAATGTGGCTGGAGCATTACACAAACTAAAAGGCATGCATTTAAAAGCAAAGTACCAAATGGACAAGTGAAAGTTATTTTTTCTTGATCTAAAGAGTTTATATAAATTTGATTATAACTAGAGTATCCATCTAAAAAATAAAAAAAGTTTTTTCTAGCTAAGTTTTTTAGAATTTGATTAGTAAATGGTAGGGGAAAATGATCTTTTCTAGTAATTGGATTTAACTTTTTATAATCAATGCAAACCTTTCAACCGCTAGTTAATCTTGTTCATATTTCATCCCCATTTTTTTTATAATCATGATCTCTGATTTTTTTGGCACCACTTGTGTAGGATTAACTCATTTGCTATCTGAAATAGGATAAATAATATCAGCTATCAGCCACTTTTTCTTTTTTTTTACAATTTTCATCATGTTAGGATTTAATCTTCGTTGTGGTTCCTTACTAATTCTAGCCCCCTCCTTTAGATATATATTTTACATGCATACACTCATATCAATGCCCCTAAGATCATCTATTTCCTAGCTAATAGACTTTTTATTTTTTCGAAGTACATCTAATAATTTTTCTTCCTATTCATCACTCAAATCAGTTGCAATAATAATAGAAAATGAATTATTTTCCTCCAAAAACATATATTTTATACTAGAGGGAAGAGGTTTCAACTCTAAATTCAGATGATTCTCTTCTTTCTTTTCTCTGAAATTTATATTCTCTATTTCCTCTAATTCTTCTAGCACATAGTCATCAAGAACATTTGGATCACCAAAATCATCTAGAAAATCTATGGTATGACAATCATATATTTGGGATTTCTTAAAATCATTTGATACCTTAAAATTTTAATTTCTACTGATTGATCTCCACATAAAATTTTCGTAATACCTATAGGAAAATCAATATTCATCTTTGCTGTATGCAAAAATGGTCTCCCTAAGACGATTGATGTATCATAAAACTGTCCATTAAAATTCATTTCTAGTACTACAAAATCAGTTGAAAATTTACACCCTTTAACTATTACTATCACATTGTCTAAAATACCTTTAGGATGTTTTATGGATCTATAAATAAATTTTAAGGTAACAGTAGAAAGTTTAAGATCAAAAATATTAAATTTATCACAAATACTTGCAGGTAATAAATTAATGCTAGCACCAGTATCAAGTAATACATTCTGAAAAATGGATCCACCAATATCACACGAAATTAAAGGGGCACCAGTACCTCTCAATTTATATGGTAATTAATTTAATAATAAAGCACTAACATGCATAGATAATTTTTCTACTCTAGGTGTCTTTTTTGGTGTATACATTTCTTTCAAAACTCTAGCATATTTAGGAATATGTTCAATGGCAGTGAGTAAAGGAAGACTAATTTGCACATCTTATAAAATTTTCTTTATTTCTTCATTGTGTTCTTTTTTTTTTCTTTCTCTAGGCTCTAGAACTTTAGGAAATGAAATGGTTGTCCTTTCTTTTGGAATTTCCTTGGTAGAATCTATAAAATCCTCTTTTACTCCTATTTGATTTTGTTTTGGGCTGTCCACATTTTTCTTTTCTTCTAATTTTTGGAGATAAGGATCAAGTAAAATCTTCCCACTCCTTAATGAATTCATTGTCCTAATATTTTTCATTTTGTAGGTTTTTTCCTAGATTCATGCTACTAGACTCCTCATACTGAAATCTTATTGTAGGGCGATTCCTTAGATTTTCTATGGGCTGACTAGGTAGTTGTCCCTCTTCTCTCTTATTCCCAAGAGCCTCTATAATTTGTTGCTGCTGCATTATCATTTGATTCATAATTTTTTGCATCATTTGACTCATTTGCTACATCATTTCCATAGCATCAGGTTGGGTTTGAGAGGACTAATTTTTCTGAAATCTGTTTTCCTATTTTGGATGAAATTTAGAGTTTGAATTAGATCTAAGTGCTTCTAGATTTTAAATATTATTTAGGTCTCTCCATGAAAAAATATTTCTCTAATTAGGATTATAAGAATTAGAAAAAGGCTTCCTATTTTTATTAAAATCGTGAGCTACTTGCACCTGTTCTTGCATAGAGTAAAATGATTGATCTAAATTATAGTATTGAAATTCAGAATAATCATTTTCACCATACATAGGACATGTACTATTTGAATTGAATTGAGGGTTAAGAGACTTTCTAATATTGTCAATAAGTAAATCAAGTTTTTTAATATTTGATTAATCTGATTAACCTCATTTTGTAAATTAGAATCATTTTGATGATGCAATTCATAAATTCTTCTCTTCTTATCTTTGTCATATAATTCAAAAGAGGCTTGATCTCTAGAATTTTCACTTACATTCTCATAAGAACTATAAATTTCATCAGGGATTTTCTCCATAAAAGCTCTTCCATATATAGAATCAACCATATTTCTATGTTATTCTAATAATCCATCATAAAAAATTCTATTGAGCTACCACTTGAGTATAGCATGATGAGGACACTTTCTAAGTAAATCTTTGAATTTTTCTCATGTCTCATGCAAAGTTTTTCTTGATCTTTGAGAAAAACTCTATATATGTTTTCTCATATTTTGAGTTTTTCCTAAGGAATAATTTTTTTGAAGAAAGGCATGTTCTATATCTTTTTAGTTAGTTAATTTCTCTATCTAATGTGGATAGTCAATGACTAGCTTTGTCTCCAAGTGTCTGAGAAAATAATTTCATTTTAATAATTTTTGGTGTAACTTGAGGGAGATTAACTAAATCACAGACCATATAAATTTTTCTAAATGCTGATGAGATTTCTCTAAAGGCAATCCATGAAAATTAGGGAGCATTTGAAATTTTTTTAGATTTATTTCGAATTTAATAGTAGGTGTTAATAAGACTCTAATATTGGATGCTCTTTGAAATGAATCAAGGATATAATGATTTTTCATGGCCATAGGATTATTCTCAATTTGACCTGTACTTCCTTCAGGATCCATCAAAATTAATTTTTCTTTTGGATTTTTAGTTTTGAATGAAATAATGAAAGGATTTTCTAGCCTTGGATGCAAAGATCTTCTACCATGCATAAAAATCAATAAATTCGAAGAAAAAGTTTAATAATTGTTACCCTCGTTCAGTATGCTTCAATCCTTGCCTTGCTTCTCTTCGTTCCCTTTTTTTTAAAATTTTTTTCAGCAATAAGAAAATAAAACAAGAGTTAATTTTTTGTGTACTCTAAGAGAAAAATAGACAAATACTAAATATTATGTAATACATCTCTGGCAATGGCACCAAAATTTTACGTGACTTAAATCGTTGTATAGTAAATCACGTAAATTTAAAATTTATAAAACTAGAAAATACTATTTTTCAGATATTTAGAAGTATTTTTGAGAAAATATATCAATTATAATTCAATAAAAATTCTAAAAATAGTGGTAAATTTTCAAGTCAATCATAGGGATGTAATATAATATCAGGTAATTTTTCAGAATTGTTTTCAAAGAATACATATTTTTATGAATTATATACTAAGAAATAAAAATAAAATATATTTAAACTTCATAAAAATGGAAAATAAGGGTGCAGATGTCAGGATGACGTCGGTGCCTGACAAACACGAATCGAGCAGAAATAGAGTTTCACCCGATGATTCTTACATAAATAATTACAGACAATTTAATTGATTAAATTAAAATTTATAAAAGTGAGAAGAATTGTAATTGAATGAAGTATAGCTTGGAAAATTTAAATCACATAAATTATTACTAAATGAAGCAGAAATTAAGTTGAAAGTAGGAAAATAGAGTTCCGACGTCGCGGTGGCGATGTGTCAGCGATGCACCAGAATCCTAAGCGTTTAGGAGGATCGTCGTGTAATGTCTATGGCCTCAAAGGCTCTCCTTGGACAAAGATGACATAGGTAATCTCTAGATCTCATTGCAAAGTCTAGAGATCAATAAAATGGGTCGTCGAATTGTCTCTGACGACTATCACCTAGCGGAGCAGAAAAATGGCAACTTTGCGGCTCTTCGGCAACTATCACTTGATGGAGAAGAGCTGGATGGAGGTGAGGCACGTGTCAGAGAACTTCATCCTCAGGTCTATACAGCAAGAGGAGACTCTTCATTGCATTCGGTGCGCTCTCATGAGGTGGTGACTCATCTTCCAACAGATTGTCCTCTTCTCGATGACAGTTTGTTTGTCGATCAATCGGAGATGATTTACTCAATGGATTCGTGATCCTTTTATTACAAATTGTTTAGAAATTATAGTAACAATGTTCTGTGAATCATGTTGACGATATTTTTCGCCAATGATTCAACAATTCTGGAGACTTAATCCTTCACCAGCGATCTGCGAAAAAGTCACAATAATCAGATAAAAATACGAGTTTTGGCTCTAAGAGGATTCGAGCCGCCTCGGTTGCTCACTTGCATGAGAGAGATTGAAATAAGTACTCTAATGCTCTTATCAAGTGACATCATCATGGTATATCTTTGTTATAATGAAGGGGTAGTTTAGGTATTAAAATCTTCAAAGCCTTTCGGGGGAAGGTGTGATGTGAGTTTAGTCCCACATTACTTGCGCACCGAAGTTTTGGGTGAATATATAATAATATCACATTTGCAAGCAATGAGTCCCTTTCTCCCGGGTGTACGACCACTTCTTGCCTCACAGCCGGCTGGCCACTGGTGACGTGAAAGGAGAGTGGCACACACGTGCCCTCATCTCTCCCCCCGACTACACTTCCGACCTACTTGCACGCCCAGCTGGCCAGTAGGTCCCCACCATTTTGCTATATTTTTATTTTTATTTCTTTTTCTTCATTTATCTCAAAAGTAAACTATAAAAATTATATAAATTTGTAGAAAATCACATAATTAACAAAAAATTCACGTTAATCAACTAAAAACTACTATTCACACTTTAACATAAATATAAGTCTATTAATCATGAGTTAAGGCTAAAACTATATTATTTACTAATTATTAATTCATGATAACGAAGACTTATTAATGACGTCACTTGATAAGGGCATTAGAGTACTTATTTCAATCTCTCTCATGTAGGCATGTAACCGACACGAATTCAAATCCCCCTAGAGCCAAAATTTGTATTTTTAACTGACTATCACGACTTTCTTGTAGATCGTCAGTGAAGGATTAAGCCGCCATAATCGTTGGATCATCGACGAAAATCTTGTCAACACGATTCGCAGAGCATTACTATTAAAATTGTTGAACAATTCGTGATAAAAAAATCACGAATTCATTGAGTAAATCATCTTTAATTGATTGATGAACAAGCCGTCATCAAGAAGAAGACGATCCACTGAGAGATGAGTTGTCACCTCTTGAGAGCATACCAGATGTGATGAAGAGGCTCTTCTTGTTGCGTAGACTTGAGGATGATGCTCCCTAACATGTGCCCCACCTCCATCCAACTTCTCTCCATCGGGTGACAGACGCTGGAGAACCACAAAGTCGTCATTTTTCTATTTTGCCGAGTGACAGTCACTAGAAATGATTCAACGACCCATTTCATTGATCTCTAGACTTCGCAAGGAGATCTAGAGATTACCTACATTGTCTTTGTCTAAGGAGAGCCTTCGAGGCTGTGGATACTACATGATGATCTTCCCAAACACTCAAGATTTTGGTACATCACCGACGCATCACCGCTGTGATGCCAGAACTCTATTTTCTTACTTTCAACTTAATTTTCATTTTATTTAGTGATAATTTGTGTGATTTAAATTTATCAAGTTATACTTCATTCAATTACGATTCTTCTAACTTTTATAGATTTTAATTTGATTAATTAAATCATTTATAATCACTTAAGTAAAAATTACCAGGCAAAACTCTATTTCTATCCGATTTGCATTCATTAGTTATTTATTTTTTTCGTGAGTTTTAAATATATTTTATTTTTATTTCTTAGTATAAAATTTATAAAAACTCATATTTTTTGAGGAAAATTCTGAAAAAATACCTGATATTATGTTACATTCCTCTGATTGATTTAAAAAATTATCACTATTTTTAAAAGTTTTATTGAATTATAATTGATATATTTGTTCAGAAATACTTCTAAATATCTGAAAATTAATATTTTCTAATTTTATAAATTCTAAATTTGTGTGATTTACTATACAATGACTAAGTCACGTCACATGACTTACCTAAGTCTACTGTAGTTGATAGAGGAAGTGTCTTCGCAAACCCTTTTTAGAGATTACTAAATAAATACAAGACACTAAACTTATAAACAATTTTCATCATCATCCACAAATAGATGATCAAATAAAGGTCATAAATCCAAGCTTAGAAACCTAGCTCAAATGTGTTGCCTATGATAAGCCTAAATTGTGTAGTGAGTCGTTACACTAGCAAAACTTAGCTATAATACTCACTCAAATATCTAGATGATGCCTTTCAAAGTAATTTATTATTGAGATCCTCTCACATTTTCACAATATGAGCTACCTATTTCATCAATCAATGAAGTAGGCAAATATTTAATTGAACATGATTAAATACTTCAACTTTTGAAGGAAAATTTATTGCATGTACAGTCCAAGATGAAAAAACAAGCAAGTAAACATAAAAGTGACAAAATTACAAGTGAGAGAGAGACTTCATTTATATAGAACTCAAACCCTATCACATGAGGACATTGGCAAAGAAGCTCAACAAAAAGCTTGGTCCTAAGTTTTTTTGTTGATATCCCATCAAGGGGCGAATTAGACTAGTGGCATATAAATCAGAGCTACCAAATAACACAACTCTTCATCTAGTGTTTCATGTCTCATAGTTTTGTAGAGCCGGGAAAATCTGGATTGCAGTCAACAAATTCTAAGAGTGCTTATAGAAGATATAAAATGAGTAATTGTTCCTCAAGACATCCTTCCTTTCATAGTTCATCTTTTAATGTGAAAGTACTAGTCAAATAGAAAAACCTTCTTGACTATGAAGCCTCATGGGAAAACATAAAAAAATCAGCAGCAATTTTTAGAATTCCACCTTAAAGACATGGTGAAACTCATGGGAGGTAGAGTCTTGATAACCCTCAATACACTTATTTAGGAGGAAAACCCAAGTCCAATAAGAGAATAACTGAACGTGAGATTATGGGGAGCTCCAAATAGACTAAAGGAATAATAAGAACTTCATAAAGCATGCCAAATTATCTACAACATTGACTAATAGTGTAATACCAAATTAACTTACATGTTGAAGAGAGCATGATCTTTCACAATGAACTTATAGCACTGGCGAAGCATGTTCTCAGAAAGTTTAGTGCAATGACTTTGGAGAAAGTCCTAGACTTTGCGGCGAATTTTCTAGAAAACAAGCCACTCTCACTTCTTATGTCTAAAAGAAGGCCACCTGCTACATGCTCGAAGTACTCTTGAGCCATTTTGAACTGTAGGGGTGAAACATTCTCAGTATAATACGACATAGGATGAAGAAATATAATAATAGTAATCAATGACGTCATGATAATTTAGTCAATGAATATAGAACACGAGCCTACATAAATCAGCCTATTTTAATGAATTAAATATTGATTTTTTCAGAGTACCTCCTCCTCAAGACCTGGGAATCCATTTCTACTAAAACTTTGTCACCATCCCCTCTTGTAAAAAAAGAGACAAGTGAACTCCTAAAGAGGGAAATCATCAAAGAAATATTAGTGTATAATTATGAAGCCCCTGATTTACAATTGTAATCAAGTGATGGATTGAAGGGCGACAATCAGAATAGGAACTGAATGGGAATCTTTGATTGCATGGTTGAGCAGCTGTTAACATGTATCTGTATTTCTTTGTAAATTTATATTTGCCAATTCACGTAAATTTTTAACTATTGTATTGTCAAAGAAAATGGCCATTGGTCGTATGATGAAATCAGCCTTGTCTCCCCCAGAATTATAGTTTGAAAAAGCATTACCAAATTAAGTTTCATATATTTTTTTAAAGTGAGTATTTCCTAATTGAATTTAATATTATTAGCCCAGTTCATTTTTGAGAAGCTTGAGATAGGACACATAGAGCTAGTTTTCCAAATTTAGATAATTTTTTACCCTGTGGATGGGTCTTTTGGGATCATGGACTTCAAATAATTTTTGCCTTTCTTTTAATCTGGTGAAGTCTTGTTTTACAGATGGGTCTCTAGCTCCCTTGCAACCCCTGGAGAAATCATGGCAAAGTGCCAGTGCCACAAAGGGCCTCCAAAACATTCGATGAAACTTTGTTCTTTTTACACAAGTAAATGGAGTCACTCAAACAAGAAGAAACAGGTACTACGTCACGGACCTGAACATCTCAGTCCCTGAAGGCTTGTATTCATTATACTCCCTAATCCCAGATGTGACGGTGAGATCCAGATACGTATTCCTGCTGGAGAATGGCTTGTTGCACCTTTCACACTTGAAACCAGACCTGTAGATGGCGACCTGATGAACCACACCAACGCTCAGATATCCAAGCGAAGATAATAGGCATGCCAGAGAGGTTCAGAAATGAGGTGTTCTCACTGGTTTAGGCCTGAGGGCTCCTTCCTTATCAGTGGTTCATAGCAAATTGGGCAAGCAAATATGTCGAGTTCTGGACTAACATCCTCCTGCATAATTGAAGCTTCTCGACTCAATATTTCTCCATCGGCATTGAAACAAGACCACACGACTGTACAAAAAACTGTCAAGACAGATCCGAAGGAACGATCAGACCAGATCTAAGACTATCAGGCGTACTTAGTTCTCCACAATCACAGTAATCCGAGACCAGTCTCCAGAAGTTAGGTAGGACTCCTACCTTCCCAGCAACGACCACCGCGGCTTTGATCCGGAACCTTGCGGGTGAATGCAGCCTCCGCTCCCGGCAGAAGCGAATCAGAAACCCCGGATTGGCGGAGATCCTCCACAGAACCTGTTCTGCCTGTCGGAGGCGAGAATGAGAACGGAAGGACGCCAGAAGCGTCGCGGAGGAGGCCATCGCCACTTCGCCGCCTCTTCCTCCTCAATTTCCGTCTCTACTCTTCGATCCTTCGATCTTCTGGAGATCGAAAATCCCACGTACTTTGAAGCGTCCTGGTAGACGTGAAGTTCTGAGCTTCACGTCGCTCGCAGCATTGGTCTACAGTAGGCAGGCGTTCAGTTGTATCCGTGGAACCTTTTCTCTTAACAAGAGGCCAACGTTGACTCCCCACCCCCCTTCCTCACCTACGCCCATTGGGAAAATTTTCGGGACATGTGGGCAATTTAGCAGACTAGTCCGCTTCATTATTTAATTAGAGGCCCGGTTGGACATGTGGGCCAGCTTCTGTGCTCAGGGCCAATAACTGGATGGCCTCGGAAGGCGGTCCAATGAGATTGGCGTTTCCAGAACGGAATATTTCAACTGTCCCGCTTGAACAGTTTTGGATTAGCGAGGTTCTGTTCGTTGACTCGCCGTTTTTTTTTACTGACAACCAACCGACGACTCCCGTCTCTCTCCTTCTCTCTCGCGCTCTCTCTCTCTCTCTCTCTCTCTCTCTCTCCTTCTTTCTCCCCCTCTCTCTCTGTACCAATGTCTGTATGTCTTCATCTATGTATCTCTCTATAATTAACCCACCCAAAGTGTGAAGAAAAAGCAAAAAAGTGTATAGTTTATATAGTCTGATACTTCAGCTGGGCCGTGGCTTTAGGTCGATCAGAGAATTCTCTCTCTCTCTCTCTCTCTCTCTCTCCTCCTCTACTTCCCGACATCCAAGTGACTCAATAAAACCCTAAAACGTGCACCATTTAACACATACTCAAGATAGGCCAGATTCTTTCGCGAGCCTCTACGTCAAGTAATAAAGAAAGAGAGAAATACGATCAACCCATTTTAATGGTGCTCATTATTCTTGGATGAATGTGTGCTCAAAAATTCACACACATGACATGAAGTCAGTTGTGAATGTTTTCAATTTATTTTAATCATTAAATGCTCATTGATCAGCCTTTAATCTTAGTGATTTTGCATTCAAAAAAAGAAAAGCCTCCTTTCTCTCTTTCTTTATTATCATCTTATTTCTTTATCCAAATGACTTCACCGTGCATGATGAAGAGCGTCCTTTTGCTGCGCGGACCTGAGGATGAAGCTCCCTAACACATGTCCTCTCCATCTAGTTCCTCTACGTCAAGTGATAGTTGCTGGAGAGTTGCAAAGTCGTCATTTTTTCACTCTATCGGGGGGCAGCCACCAGGATAGCTTCTCTTTATTTCTGCCTGATTCATGTTTGTCAGGCACTAACGTCATCTTGATGTCCGCACCCTTATTTTTCTTTTTTGTGAATTTTAAATATATTTTATTTTCATTTCCTAATATAAAATTTATAAAAAATAGTATTCTTTGAGAAAAATTCTAAATAATTACCTGATATTATATTACATCCATATGATTGATTTAGAAAATTACAACTATTTTTGAAAATTTTATTAAATTATAATTGATATATTTGTTCAAAAATACTTTTAAATATTCGAAAATTGGTATTTTCTAGTTTTATAAATTTTAAATTTGCATGATTTACTATACAACAACTAAGTCACGTTATGAAGTGCACTTGTTGTTGTGTTTAAATGCACATTATCTAATAATATTTATAACTAAGACTTAATAAAATATTAGTATAGAAGTAAGTCTCAAGTGAAACATAGGGAGATTGATTAATCTGCCGTGAAAACTAATTTAATTTATATATAAAGTAAATTTAATATCATATTAATATTTAATAGAAATAATAAAATAGAAGGGTGAAGTGAGAAGAATAAAGGAAGGAAAGCAGAGAAAGGAAGGAGGAAAAGAGAGAAAGAAGAGAAAGAGCTCTCACAAAGGATGAGAGAAGAGATCTCTTGTGAAAGAGAAAGAAAGAGAGAGGAGGAAATCTCATGTGAGATAGAGAGAGAGAAAGGTCTCACAAGGGAGAGAAGGAGAGAGAGGGAGATCAATTAATCAATAGAGAGAGAGAGATCTCACGAGAGATAGAGAGAGAAATAAGATGATAATAAAGAAAGAGAGAAATACAATCAACCCATTTTCATGGTGCTCATTATTCTTGGATGAATGTGTGCTCGAAAATTCACACACATGACATGAAGTCAGTTGTGAATGTTTTCAATTTATTTTAATCATTAAATGCTCATTGATCAGCCTTTAATCTCAGTGATTTTGCGTTCAAAAAAAGAAAAATACTCGTTATTTATGAAACACTGGGAATATGAATATGTCGAGATTCAACTACACAAATCAATAGAAAATAAGTTGAGAATGATCTTAACTCGATCTCAGACAAGTTTTAGAGGATTCAAAAGAAGAATAAAGATCATTCATCAAGTTTTGAATTAGTTCTACTCATTTCAATCAAAACATACATGAAATAAAAATAAATTGCAGTAAAATATAAATAAATAATAAAAGTAGGTAAGTAAATTCTGAAATCAGAAAATAAATTGTTGCTCAGATTTAGTCTGCCTCCTAGGCAATTAGAGACATCGGTGTGGTGACTTAGTTTTGTTTGGATGTGCCGCACCACGTTGGAAGTTGTAGAAGTATTGGTCGGAAGCATTGTGCCACTTGTTGGAAAGATCCGTCAAAAGAAAGGTCGACCATGCTGTTACCGTTGTTTAGGGGGAGAAGGAAGGAGCTGACCACTTGTCGAAGGCCTTGAGTGCAGTCGAGGGAGGAAGGAATGAACTTATCGATTGTCGGAGATGTTGATTTTGCAAAAAGAGGGAAGAATGGATTTCCATATTCACAACTGTAATGAGTTTAAAGATAATCGATAATATCTATTTTATTAGAAAATAATTAATTATTATCATTATATCCCTAATGGTGATACATGCGAGAACTTAAGTTCTCCATATCATGGTGTTTTAAGAGCTATTGGATCAAATATGTTTGGTCACATGGTGCACTGAATGACGCAAGATCAACCCACCACAAATTGTTGTTGACGTCACTTAGTCATTGTATAGTGAATCACGTAAATTTAAAATTTATAAAACTAGAAAATACTAATTTTCAGATATTTTAAAAGTATTTTTGAAAAATATATGAATTATAATTTAATAAATTTTCTAAAAATAGTAAAAAAATTCTAAGTCGATCACAAGGATGTAATATAATATCAAATAGTTTTTCAGAATTTGTTTCAAAGAATATGATTTTGTCTGAATTTTAAACTAAGAATGAAAATAAAATATATTTAAAATTCACAAAAAAGGGAAATAAGGGTGCAAATATTAGGATGATGTCAGCACCTGACGAATACAAATTGGGCAGAAATAGAGTTCTGCCCGGCAATTCTTACGTAAGCGATTACAAAAGATTTAATTGGTCAAATTAAGATTTGTAAAAACCGGAAGAATCATAATTGAATGAAGAGTAGTTTGGAAAATTTAAATCACATAATCTATCTCTAAATGAAGTAAAAATTAAGTTGAAAGTAAGAAAAATAAAGTTTCGGCATCACGACGGTGATGCGTCAGCGATGTACTAGAATCTTGAGCATTTGGGAGAATTGTCGTGTAGTGCCCATAGCCTCGAAGGCTATCTTTGGACAAGGATGACATGGGCAATCTCTAGATCTTCTTGTAAAGTCTAAAGATCAATAAAATGGGTTGTCAAATCGTCTCATGTGGCTGTCACCTAGTAGAGTAGAAAAACAACGACTTTGCGGCTCTTAAGCAGCTGTCACCCAATGGAGAGGAGTTGGATAGAGGTAAGGTGCGTGTTAGAGAATTTCATCCTCAGGTCTATGTAGCAAGAGGAGGCTCTTCATTGCATCTGGTATGCTCTCAAGAAGTGGCAACCCATCTCCTAGTGGATCATCCTCTTCTTAACGCCAACTTATTTGTCAATTAATTGAAGATGGTTTACTCAATGGATCTGTGACCCTTTTATCACAGATCATTTAGTAATTTTAGTAATAATGCTCTGAAAATCGTGTTGATGAGATTTTTACTAATGATCAAATGATTCTAATGGCTTAATCTTTCTCCAACGATCTGCAAGAAAGTTGTGATTTAATCAAATAAAAATACAAGTTTTGGCTCTAGTAGGATTCGAACGCACACCGGTCGCTCGCCTGTATGAGAGAGTGAAATAAATACTCTAATACCTTTATAAAGTGATGTCATCATGATATATCTTTCTTATATGTAAGGGGTATTAGAGGTATTGAAATAATCAACACCAATTCAAGGAAGGTGTGATTCAGGTTTAGTCCCACATCGGTTGTATGCCAAAGTTCTGGACAAATATATAGTAATATCAGATTTAGAAGTAATGAGTCCCTTTCTCGTGTGTACGACCACTCTTTGCCCTATAGCCGATTGACCACTAGTGATGTGAAAGGAGAGTGGCACACACATGCCTTTATCAGTCCATAGCTACTTGAGCCCTTACTCGTGGCTCCACCCCAACTACACTTCCAACCCACTTGCAGGCCTAACTGGCCAGCAGGTCCCCCCCCCCTCCTTTTTCTATTTTATTTTATTTTTATATTTTATTTTATTTTTCTTCATTTATCTCAAAAACAAGATTAGAAAAATTATACAAATTCACAAAAATTCACATAATCAGCCAAAAATTCACATTAACCAATTGAAATCACTTTTCACAACTCAACAAAAATTTATCATGAGTTAAGGCTAAAACTATATTCTTTATTAGTTATTAACTCATGATAATGAAGACTTATTAGCTACTGATCACGAACTTAAGTTGTTGGTACCATGGCGACTTGTTAACCATTGGATCATCATTTATGTCCACGTGTGTACTGAGTGGTGTTGGATTCACGAACCATTGATGGATTGCTTTACACATCTAGTATCATGGCATCTCGCACATTGCATGATCTAACTTTTTTGATGACATGACTCATTGAACACTATTAGATCACACTGTGCTCAAGATGAGTGCCCTAAAACACACGGGAAGGTTTAGTCCCACATCGGAAGTTTTTCATCGTTTAAGTTGAATATAAATCGAAGTTACTCTCTTAACAAAGATCCCTTATCTTGAAATAAAATAATGCCCAAGACCATCTTGGGAGAAGGTAAAAAGGTGTGTATGATGCTCCTTGCTCCACGACTAGTTGTCCACTAAGACGTGACAGGGAAGTGATGCACATGTGTACGAAGTGAGTCCCTTGCCGCTCAAAACCAGCTCATGGCTCCCCCAATCTGGGTCTACCCACTCGACCACAGCACCCCTCTAGGTTAGCTGCCAAGTGTTGGCTTGTCGGCAGGTGAAATATTTTTATATGTTATTCTTTTATATTTTTAAATAATAAAAAATTACACTAAGTATTTTAACTTCAGACTTCTAAAAGTAACAATATATCTTATGTGACAATCAAAAAGAATATTTCAAGACCAATCTCGGTATATCTATATGCCCAATACAAAGGAGGCTTTAGTGAGACCTTTCATCTCAAAATTCTTTGAAAAAAACCTTTAGTTTATATCATTACTAGTAAGTAATATGTCATCAACATTTAAAATCAAGAAGATATAATTACTCTCACTAAATTTATGATATACACAATCAAAAAATACATTTATCTCAAAATCAAATGAGATATAACTTGATGTCATTTGTGATACCATTTACGAAAACTTTACTTGAGTCTATAGATAGATTTCTTTATACATGCTACATTATATGAGTCTTCTAACTAAAAGATAGTCTTTACATCTATTTGATGTAGCATGAGATCAAAATGTGTCACATGTGTTATTATTATTCTAAAAGAGTCTTTTGAAGAAATCGAAATAAAAGTCTTTTTATATTGATGCATTTTTTTTGGGTAAATATCTTAGTGACAAGACTAGCCTTCTATCTCTTTATATTACCTTTCAAATTTCTTTTGATTTTAAATATCTATTTACGACCAATAGGTTTCGCACCTTCAAGTAATATAACAAGATCCCAAATGTCATTATAATGCATGGATTTAATTTCATCCTTCATGAAATTTATCTACATTTGAGAAATAAAACTTTGCATGGCCTGATGAAAGTGGATAGGATCATCTTTCATTATTCTAATATTAGCCTCATGTTCTTAGAGAAATACATAATAATCATATGAAATTACACTTATCTTTTCTCTAGTGGAACTCCTTAGTGGCACTTGTTCTTGAGAGTGTTGAGTTTATTCATCTAGAATAGGAAGTATGAAAATATTATTTTCATTTGATATTACTCCTTAAAAAACATCAGATAGAACTTGATTCATATCAATGCCAATAGTAATGTGAGGAATTGAAACAAAAACAAAGTCTCTAACCTTATTCCTCTTTACAAACTCAACTTCCTCAAATGAGATATAACCTTATCCCTCTTTACCACCACGACCTGATTTGATAGTCTTAATTCTTTTGTTGAGTTTATTCTCAACATTAGACTTAATTCTTGAACACATCTAGGGATTGAGACTTCTCTTTGATGAGATATATGTAACTATATCGAGAATAATTATCTTTGAATGTAACAAAATATTATTGACCATTTAAAGAAATTTTAGGAAATGACCCACAAATATATGTATGTATTAATTATAAGACATCTAAAGCTCGATTAAAACTTGTTCTTCTTTTGTTTATTTGTTCTCCTTGCTACAATTGACATGTGTCAAAATTATAATCAAGTGGGTCAAGAATTTTTTCATACACAAGTTAATCAATTCTCTTTTTAGGGATGTGACTTAATCTTTTGTACCATAATGAAGTAGATTGTTGCATCAAGAAAATATACATTGCCATAACTTAGTAAAGAATTGGTATGAACCAATCTGAATCTTAAAAAGAGACTAAACCTTTTATTTTCAAATAGACAAGTATAGCTGGATTTATTTAAAATATTAATATAAATAAGATTATGTCTAAAAGATGCTACAATGAACATCTCATTTAGATCCAAATGGTGACTAGTATTTAAAGATAATCTAAAAGTCCTTATGACCTTCATTACAACTTTATTGTCATCACCCGTATAGATGTATCTTTCAGCATCAAGTGGCTTTCAAGAGTGAAAGCAGCGTTGCATAGACACTTATATGAATAGTAGCACTACAATCTATCCACAAAGTGTTCAAAGGTACCAAAATGAAATTAACTTTTGAACAACCAAATGTGAGAAGCTCACCTTTCTTTGCACGCCAAGTGATGTACTTGGGGCAATCCTTCTTCATATGTCCATCATGCATATATATAAAATAAGGAAATTTATTATCTCACTTCTTATATTTTTTAAATAATGGGCCACTTGCAGCCGCTTTGCATTTTTGTCTTTACTTCACTTTGTCTTTAGATGTCACAACTAAATGAGTACTTTCTTAGCTATCTTTCTTCTATCTCTCTTCCTCTTGCACATAGTGGGAGCTAAGCTCATTAATATACAATTTCTCCCTAAAACAATTATAGCTCACTTTAAATTAACTAAATTGTGCAGGAACTGAGAGCAAAATGAAATGTACTATGACATATTTTGGTAGGTCAATGTTTACTGGCTTCAATTTTGTTGTAAGATGTGACATTTGTAACTTTATATTTCCTTCATCATTATACTTGATAGAGAAACGATTTGTGAGAAGTAAACTTATTTGTCAAAAGGTTTAGCAATTGTGAATTATCAGAAAAAGTTCTCCTAAATGCATTTGAGATTGTGTGTTTGATGATCATGAGACGCAATCTATTAGATCGATCTCATTTTTCTATTTCTCTCTTATCCTCAAGAGAGTCTTTGGGTCAATCTATCTTCAACGCAAGGTCCAGATCTACCATTAATGATATATGAACTTATTGTATTGTTTAGGCCTATGTAGATTCAATCAAAAATATTGATATAACCCTAATCTTACATTAATTAGGTAGATCTCACATGGATTGTATTTTTTTGGGATTTCGAATTAGGGAGATGAGGGAGATGAGCTAGATATGAATTAGAGTGTGAGAGGGAGATATAGATGAAGATCTAAATTTAGATGAAAAGCGAAGAATATGAAATGAGTGGATATTTGTGGATCTAAAAAACTATTGATAACCTCTTAACTATATTCTGAATACAATACAAGAATTGAGACAACTTATCAAGATCAGCTCCAAGAGGAGGTAGATGATGCTGCACCACCTCCTAGCTTCAATTTCACTATCCACTTGATGATCTCCTTCAGACTTAGATGCTCTAATAACTTGTACATGCACTCACTCTTATACACTAATGGATTGAAGATGAAAGATGCAGGCTTCATTCATCAAAAACAAGGAGGACAAGAGGGATTCCAGCATGTTGTTTCACTTGGCCATATAGGTTTCGGCACAACTGCAGGAATGAAAGAGAAGAGAGGGAGAAAGCCACAATTTATAGGGCATTTTTGGGCACCCAAAATGTCCTGAAATGTGGCTGAATGTTTCTTGAGAGCCACGTTTTTCCCCTCCTCTTTCCTCCATTTTTGGATTTGGAAACTGTTCTCCATAAAAAGTGGATCACTGGTTGACTATGTCCATCCTCAAGGCTTCTGTTGATCCATTCAATGGGCTCCTTCAAAGGGCTAATTGCTCATTCTGAAATGAGATCAAATAGATGGTAGATAAAGGCCATGACCATCTCTACCTATGTATCATAGAAACCCATAAAAATTATAAGAAATAATCTGCTTGACGTCATAGAAGTCAAACAGAATTAACTCATAATCAACATGCTCATAAAAAGTGTGCAATTAATAAATTGTATCAACATACACGAAATGCATAAATGTGATTTGGTGACATGATAACATGTACTGGTAATTAATGCATATGCATATCGAATAAGCATAAATCCAATAGATGAATGCATGCTATCAACCATACCCAGAGAGGACATGAAAATTTCTTTCCATTCTGAAATTTGTTCTATTAAGTACTGAAATTGTATTAATACTGGTAGAAAGATTTAAAGCATAACTTGAAATCATATGAAGAACAACGTAAAATACTAAAATAAGCATAAGTTCAAATAGCGGGACATCTCATCACAAGATATCCACTAAAACATCAATATCATGTCTTTCGATCAAATAATGGGACATAAGATATCGCAAGAACAACTTATTGTTCACATGAAATTTTGAATGATTGTCACATATTTATCATCATAAGTATATGTAATTTGATGAAATACTAAAGCATCTTTTGGGCCAGTCAATATCCTCATGAATCACATGTAGATCATCTTAATATTTTAGAATAATAATTTCCACAAGAGAGCCCACTTTGACTGGATCCTATGTCAATTATATACTCCAAAATAAAAAATGCACCAAAAGCGAATTTCATGAAAGTTATTTGATATTTAAGCATGCTTGGTGTAAACATAATAATTGAGAAATCAAATAACTTCATAATAAGTTCTAAAAGAAATATCATAAATTATAAATTTAGAAATAAATTAAATGATGTCATAAATCAAAGTGATGGGTGTTGACATCAGAATATCGAATGATGACACCATTATGATGCCACCACTCATTCCAGCTATATGAGCTGCCTTAGCCAACAAGACATGACATGTCATTTATTCCACTTGGCTAGAAGAATCGTAATTTAATGAAGAAGAGTTTTGAAACTTGAAATCACACAAAGTATTACTAAATTAAGTAAAAATGAAGTTTAAAGTAAGAAAGACAAAGTTTCAGCCTCGCGACAGCGATCGTTGGATGTGTACGAGATAGTTATCGTGTGATGTCCATGGCCTCAAGGGCTCTCAGATATAGACGTTTTAGGCATTCGCTAGATATTATTTGAAAGTTCAGAAAATGATGGTAAAAGTTAAATTAGTTAGAAAATGATGATATAGAGTTCTGACATTTTGGTGGCAATACATCAAAATCTTAAATGTTTTAAAAGATTTTTGTGCAATGTTTATGGGTCAAAGGCTCTCCTTGTACAAGGACGATCTAGACAATCTTTGGATCTTCTTGTGAAGTCTAGAATTAGTAAAATAGGTTGTTGAATTGTCTCTGACGACTGTCATCCAATGAAGTAAAAAATGACGACTTTGTAACTCTCTAGCAATTGCCACCTAACGGAGATGAATTGGATGAAGGTTAGGGTGCATCTTAGAGAACTTTATCTTTAGATCCGTGCAGCAAGAAGAGGCTCTTCATCGCATTTAATATGCTCTTAGGAGGTGGCGACTTGTTTCTCGACAGATCGTCTTCTTCTCGACAACAACTTGTTCATCGATCGATCAGAGATGATTTACTTGATGGATTTATAATTCTTTTATTCAAAATTGTTCAATAATTTTAGTAACAATGTTCCACGAATAACATTGATGAGATTTTTACTGATGATTAAATGATTCTAACAACTTAATCATTCACCAGAAATCTATAGGAAAATAATAATTTAATTAGATAAAAATATAAGTTTTTGACTCTAGTAGAATTCAAACCTTTACTGATTGTTCGCATGTATAAGAGAGAGTGAAATAAGTACACGAATACCTTTATAAAGTGATATCATAAGAGTATTTTCTTCTGATAAATAAGAGATATTTTAGGTATTAAAATCATAAAAATCTTCTAGGGAGGCTGTGACTGCTGATTTAGTCCCACATCAGTTATATGCTGAATTTTGAGACATATATATAGTAATATGAAATTTGTTAATCAATGAATCCCTTTCTTGTGTGTATACGACCACTCCTTGCCTCACACCTAATTGGCCACCAATGACGTGGAAGGGGAGTGATGCACACGTGTCCCTTACCTACTAGTCCATCCTTAGTGGCTCGAGCCTTTGCTCATGGCTCTCCCTAATTATGCTTCTGACCTACTTGCGGGCCCAATTGGTCAGCGAGTTTCCCCCTTTTTTTATCTTTTTATTTTATTTTATTTTTCTTTATTTATCTGAAAAATATGGTTATACAAATTATATAAAATCAAATAATGAGCCAAAATTTCACATTAACAAATTTAAAACCACTTTTCACAATTTATCATAAATTATGAAATATTTCTAAAATTCTAAAAAATAGTATTTTTTAATTTTATAAATTTTAAATTTAGTGATTTATTATACAATGATTAAGTCATGTTAGGCATCCACGTGAAAATATCCCTTAAACGACCCCTGCAAAACATTTGCAATGACTTTCTAGAAGGTTCAAGACCTATCACGTGACAGCAGGCTGGTAAGAGGTGGTAGGAGTGGTAGGCCCATTAAAGCACTAGAGACTCACTAGTAGCAGGCGGTAGGATGAGACCAACGCCACACCCAAAGATATGGTCAAGACCACTCATGTGCAAGAATAATGTATTATAAGAAGTCTCAAGCCCAAGGAGGAAGGGCAGGAAGAAGCATCCACTGAAGTTATGGAGACCAGCCATATCTGAGCAGCGACCCCATCCTCCCATTTCCTCATTTAGAAGGACTAGCCTCGGGCCCTTTGGACGGCCCTTCAATTATCCCACCCCCTTGTACTTTTTTTGAACTCTTGTTATGGTTCGAAGATTCAAAGGTCTATCCTATCTAATCGGTCTTTTAATTACAGTGAACTTTCCTTGGTTTTCCCTCCTTAGTTCCCTCTTTCTCTCCTTTACTCTGTCCCTCACAGCGGATACCCATCATGTTCTCACAGGTTTAGGCTTGAGGGCTCCTTCCTTATCAGTGGTTCATAGCAAACTGGGCACTCAAATATGTCGAATTACGGACTAGCGCCCTTCTCCTCCTCCAAAAATGAAGCTTCTCGATTCAATATTCAGAAAACTGTGAAGATGGAGATGCGAAGGAAAGACTGGACAATATCTGTGTCTATCAAGCGTACTAAATTCTCCACACTCACAGTGATCCAACTAAGATTGAGTGCACCCACGAAGTATGGAAAGTGCCAAACATTGGGAACTACCCATTCATATCCGAGACCAGTCTCCGGAAGACAGGCAGGAGCCCTACCTTCTCAACAACAACCGCTGCGGCATTGATCCGAAACCATACGGGTGAATGCAGCCTCCGCCCCTTGCAGAAGTGAAGCAGAAGCCCCGGATGGGCAGAGATGTTCTGCAAGTCCCGCCCTTCATGTTGAAGGCAAGAATGGGAGCGGAAGGAGTCGGGACAGTCAGCGGAGGAGGCCATCGCTCGTCGCCGACTCCTCAAATTCCCTTTCTCTCTACTCTTCGACCCTTCGACCGTTCGATATTCTGGAGATTCGGAAAACCCCGCCGTTCTTCATCCATCACCGTCCGCTTCTTCCCACGCAGACGTGGTGTAAGATTCTGAGCTTCACGTCCTTCTCTACTTCCCACCACAATAACCAGGCGATCATTTGTACCCATGGAATTTTTTTATCTTAACGATAGACCAGGGTGGCGGCTACAGCGATAAAGTACATCCACACATAATGTAGTCAACGTGTCTTAACGGCCCGTTGACTGGGAGATACGTTTCCAATGATGGGCTTGTCAGTCCTAGGCCCAATTATAGCGAGGCCCAGCCCAAATAAAGGGGATCTGGATCTGTGACTGAGAACCGCACACGAAGGGTGATAAGCCAAATGGTGATAAGTCAACGCTTCTGAGCGGAGAACATGATGAAGAAACGGTCCACCTTGCAAGAGTAGTTGACGAGGCCGCACGTCCTACAGAGGTCCTCGATCTCCTCTTCGCTGAAGTAGGAAAATCCCACCAAAAACTGCGTCCGGGCCACCACAAAAGAGAATGAGTGAGTGAGTGAGAGGGAGAGAGAGAGAGAGAGAGAGATATGGGCTTGGGTTCAACTTTACCCTGCCGAGAGAGTTGACACTAGAAAGGAAGGTGGTGGCAACGAAAACGCCCCCGCTTCTCAGGACGCGGTTTATCTCGGCGACCTATTGAAGAGGAGGACCTCCAGATCAGAATCAGGGTTCTCAGGTTGGGGTTCACCAGAGTCAACGGGTCATCCAGTTGTCGGTTCGCAATTCCAATTTTGGCAATTTTCTTGAATAGTTATCCATATGGGGAGTGGTTTTTCAGGAAGCGAGGGATCTAAGATAGTAGCAATGGTGAGAGGGAGAAGGATTACCGCATTAGAAGGAGAAGGCCAGCAGTGGAGGGCCGCACCAGCATGAATAGCATCGATGGAACCTGACTCAAAAGGGAGCCTTGAGACATCTGCTCTAACAAGAGCGAGGTTCCTGAAAAATTCATGTAGATGTGAAATCATTAGAAAATTTACCAACATTAGAGAGACATGCCCTCAAGAGAGAGAGAGAGAGCGAGAGAATTTTGAGGCTCAAGCCTGAAAACATGGGCTTGATCCTCAAGGATATGCCGGAGCTTTTGGATGCCCCATTGTATCCTCACACGTGCCTTCAACTATGTCACAGATGAGAGAGTCTTTGTTAAGGTTTAGGAAAGAACCATTTTCCTCAGGTTAGAAGGTCAAAACAGTGACCTTGAATAGACCATTATGCTAATTCTGTCATCTGTTCGTCAGAAGAAGATGATGGTTAGCTCTATATCTTTCAAGAGATCTAGAATTTCATGTACATGTAGAATTATTAGAAGATTACAGAGAAGTAGAGAGACATGCCTTCATGAGGGAGAGAGAGAGAGAGAAAGAGAGAGACGTTTTGAGGCTGAAGATTGAAACATGGGTATAGGAGGCCTATTAAATCCAAATATCCATCCATTAAACGGCTTCAACAGTTTAATAAGCCTGATGGGGTGAACCCAAAGCTGATGATCTTTTATCCTTATTGAAAGTTTTGGGCAGATAGTCCCATGTTCTCTACCTAATATGGGATCCCTCATGAAAGCATTGTGTCATCTGAGCATAAAGTCAACTGACCATGGGTTCATTTACTTGTATAGGATTGACCTAACAAGACGATAGGTTTTAGGATTTATGGTTTCAGGTCCACAACATTTGAGAGCCGGTTAAGAGATGACCATAGGTTTACGGTGATTATCTAAAACTTGAACTGATAATAGAATACCAGAAAGTAGATTAAAGGAATTAGCTTACGCATTCAAGAGAGCATCATCTTTTGCAATGAAGTCGTAGCACTGGCGAAGCATGTTCTCAGAGAAATCCAGTGCAATGACTCCGGAGAAAGTCCCAGAGCTGGCGAACTTTCTTGAAAATAGGCCACTCCCGCAGCTTACGTCTAATAGAAGACCACCTGCTACAGGCTTGAAGTACTCCTGAGCCATTTTGAACTGCAGGGGTGAAACATTCTCAGTATAATACCACAGAGGATGAAGAAATATAAAAATAATAATCATCATCATTATCATCAGTAACATTATGCAAATCATGAATATAAAACATGAACCTACATAAATTAGTCTATTTTAATAAATTAAATATTTATTGTTGCAGAGCACCTCATCTTCAAGACCAGGGAATCCATTTTGACCAAAACCTTGTCGCCATCCCCTCTCATAAAGAAATGAGACAAGTGGACTCCTGACGAGAGGAAGAATTAAAGACATGAGAGTATAATTATGAAGCCCCTGATCTACAGCTGTAATCAAGTTATGAATTGAAGTGCAACAAACAGAAATAGAAACCGAATTGGAATCTTCGATCGCATGGTTGAGCAGCTAGTAACATGTATTTGTATTTCTTCGTAAATTTATATTTATCCAGTTCACTTCAATTTTACCTATTCTGTTGTCAAAGAAAATGCCCATCACTGGTATGAAAAAATCGACCTTGTGCAACCCCAGAATGATAGTTTCAAGAAGCATTAGCGAATTCAGCTTCACTTTTCTTTTCTAAGAAAGGGAGTATTCCCTAATTGAATTTAATATTCTTACCCTAGTTCATTGATAGGAAGCTTGAGATAGGCCACAGATACGAAACGATAGCCAGTTTTCTATATTTAGAGATGACTTTTTACCCCGTGGATGGGTCTTTCGGGATCCTGGATCACAAATCATTTTTTGCCTTTTCAGCCGATGAAGTCCTGTTTTATGAACGATGATCTCTGGGTCCTTGCAACCCCTTGAGAAATCAATCGTACATCCAAGGGAGGTCTTCTGTGCATATCTCTCTCTATACTTCTTCTTTGTGCCAGAATACTCAAGCCAGGGCAAAGTGCCAGTGCCATAAAGGGCCTCTAAAATGTTAGAGGAAACTTCATTCTTTTTGCCAAAGTAATTGCAGTCATCTAAACAAGAAGAAACAGGTACTACGTCACGAACCTGAACAGCTCAGTCTTTGAAGGCATGAATTCATTGTACGCCCTAGTCCCGGACGTGACGGTGAGATCAAGATACGTATTCCTGCTGGAGAACGGCTTGTTGCACCTTTCACACTTGAAACTAGACCTGTAGATGGCCGACCTGATGAACCACACCAATGTTCAGATATCCCAGCCAAGATAATAGGCATGCCAGAGAGAGTTAGAAATGAGGTGTTCTCACGGGTTTAGGCCTGAGGGCCCCTTCCTTATCAGTGGTTCATAGCAAATTGGGCAAGCAAATATGTCGAGTTCCGGACTAGCTTCCTCCTGAAAAATCGAAGCTTCTCGACTCAATATTTCTCCATCGGCATTGAAACAAGACCACACGATTGTACAGAAAACTTTAAAGATAGAGATCCGAAGTTAGGCAGGACCCCCTACCTTCCCAACAACGGCCACCGCGGCTTTGATCCGGAACCTTGCGGGTGAATGCAGCCTCCGCCCCTGGCGGAAGGGAATCAGAAGCCCCGGATTGGCGGAGATCCTCCACAGGTCCTGTTCTGCCTGTCGGAGGCGAGAATGAGAACGGAAGGACGCCAGAAGCGTCGCGGAGGAGGCCATCGCCACTTCGCCGCCTCTTCCTCCTCAAATTCCGTCTCTACTCTTCGATCCTTCGATCTTCTGGAGATCGAAAATCCCACGTACTTTGAAGCGTCCTGGTAGACGTGAAGTTCTGAGCTTCACGTCGTTCGCAACATTCGTCTAAAGTAGGCAGGCGTTCAGTTGTAGCCACCTACCCCACCCACCAAAAAAAAAAAGGGAAAATTGGGAAAACATAAAAATTTTAGATTTTCGAACTTTCATTAGGCCAATTTTTTTTAAAATTCAATTACTAAAAAAGGGAATTACAAATACCTCTCCAGTGAAGGTTGGTAGATCTGATCTGCAAATTGGCTTGCAGAAGGTTATGTAGCTGCTTGCAATTGTGGAAAACACTAACAAGATCGTGTACCTCAATCCCTCCATTAATCAGGGGAGTGTCAGTGCTAAGATCACTCCATGTTGCCATCATGCCCGGCGTTTTCTCTACACTGGACACGGCAAAAGATGATTTTTGATGGTGTTGAAGCTGGCCCACAAGTCCAATCGGGCCTATAATCAAATAATGAACCCCACCCGTCTGCTAATGGCTTTCATGGCCCGAAAATTTTCCCAAATTTTTTTTCGAAGGGGTGGGTGGGGAGTCCTTGTTGGCCTCTCGTTAAGAGAAAAAATGCCACAGGCACAACTGAACACCTACATATTGTAGACGAATGTTGCGAGCGACGTTAGCAGACGAGTGCGGTTCATTATTTAATTATAGGCCCGATTGGACTTGTGGGCCAGCTTCAACACCATCAAAAATCATCTTTTGCCATGTCCAGCGTAGAGAAAACATTGGGCATGATGGCAACATGGAGTGATCTTAGCACTGACACTCCCCTGATTAATGGAGACATTGTGGTACACAATCTTGTTGGTGTTTTTCACCATTGCAAGCAGCTATTGTAAACTTGTCCAAAAGGTACCTCTCGTTAAGAGAATTTTAATTCAGAATTTGGAGCCTTATCATTTGATATCTGAGCTACTTCTGGCCATAGGGTTGAAGGGCTCACAGTTGTGAGGATGAAATCCATTGAGGTGGATATTGAGACACTCAAAGAGGAGAACAAAAGGTGTAGAATAAATCTTACAACTAATTCAACAGTTGACAATTTTGATGACACACATCAAAGAAAATCAAGGAGATCAGACGAGAATACAACTCACATCTCAACATCTTCAAAATCAAAAGTAAAAGGTGAAAAATTACAAGTTAACTTGCATACAGATCTACCTACCTTCAGTGGAGAGGTATTTTTGTAATTCCACTTTTTAGTAATTGATATTTCCAAAAGAAACAAACCTATTGAAAATCTGAAAAATATAATTTTTAAGTTTTCTTTGTGACCAAACTCAAAATCTTTCTTGTGACTAACAGAGTAATGATCCATTAGGAATGTAGAAGAATGGTTACATAGAGCATAAATATATTTTGGCATAAATGAACCACCAAGATCAGATCATTTAGAATTTATAATGCTTAGCATGGAAGGAGATGCATTGGATCTGTATTTATGGATGGAAGATCATTTTTTATTCTAATATTTTTATGATTTTAAAATATAGATCAATAGTTGATTTGGATCATCAGCTTCTAATAATATATATCATCAACTTTTGAATGTAAAGCAAGATTGTTTAGTCTTGGAGTACATATCAAAATTTGAAAGACTCTCAACTTATCTTCTCAATATTAGAACATACTTATTTGAATGGACTCAAACCTGAGATCCAATCCAAATTATCTATGTCCAAATCGATTAGTTTAAGAGACATTATTGACACTTTGGTTCAAGCAGAAGCACACTAATGCACTCTCTAGCAAACATAGAAGCAAGAATAGCCAAATGAACAAAAGGTTTAGCTTGGTCTCTTACAATCCCCAACAATAGAGGATCATCATAGCATCTACTCTCGACAATGATCATACAAATCAGGGTAAGGTTCCTATTTCATCAATCCCTGTCCCTAGTAAGAAATTTACATCGATATAAAATCTTCAGAAATAAATAAAAAATAGAGGAAATTGAAGACAACTACAACTAATTGAAGCATAATTAGAGGAAAAGAAGAATAAAGGACTATGGTTTCACTAAAATGAATAATATGGGTCTAGACATAGATGCAAACAAGACCTTAACATCCTTATTGTATAGGAGGAAGATAAAATCTAATAACACTTACAAGAAGAAGACTAGACCAAATAGAGTATTGTATACAATAGGAAGAGTCTATACATAGCATATATTTCCTTGAATTCTATCATGGGCTTGACTTGACATAGTACTATGAAAGTAGGAAAGGCACTGCAAGATAAAGATGTCACAATCCTCATTGACACTAATGTTACACAGTATTTTGTGTCATAAATTGTTGAAAGAATTGTCCTTACAAGTTAGTGAATTCTATAGCTATGACATAGTAATGGGTAATGACCATATGGTATAAGGAAATGAGATATATTAAAATATTCCATTGAAAATTTAAGACTTCTTATCTTTGGATCTTAGCAATATTGATTCACAAGACATGGTTGAGGGTTGTTGAAATACCTCAAATGTAATTTATCAAAACATTTATAAACCTGAATTTCACTGATTAAACTATGAAAAATCAAGTATGACAGCAAGTTTGGGAGTGATCCATAGGGACCATGCAATTCATGCGATTCAAATGAAATTGGTGGACGAAGTAAGGAGAAAACTACAAGGATTAGATGATGGGATCAAAGGAGATAGTAAGAAGCACGAATCAATTGAAAATTGATCGCCAAAAAAGGAAAAAATGGAAAAATATACTGTGAATGGAAAAATAGATCTATCTAGAATGGTTGTAATCAATATGCAAGCCTCACACTAATCTGAATTTTCGTTGTAATGATTCAATGTGCACCAGATCAAAGGCTTTTATAGGCGTTTCCATGACGGCAGAGCCCTCAATTCAAGTTGGGATTACGCTTTTGATAAACAACCAAATCGTGAATATTTGGTGCCAATCGAATCGTCTCTTGAAGAGCTTTATAATGGTACCAAAATATTATACGGTGGAACAGAACAAAGGTTGCACTCGGTCAAGATTTCTTGAGTATGTTTTTAAATAAATAGAAAAAGGGAAAGAACACATACATAGGGGGGGGGTTCGAAAGGGGGATCACTGTCCAATTTTGATTCGACAGTAGAGACCATGCCATATCACTGATAGTCCATTGAAATGTTGTTGAATCCACACACATAATGTACCCCACATTGGTGTAAGTCTCGGGCTGATTCATTTGTTCTACTTTCACTGCTGACTTGTCGGTTACACTTTCACCACTGACTTGTTGATGATTCAATGGGCAGCCCCCTAATATTTCAGCCTGTTGGGTCACTTGGCTTGGCCTACCTGGTTCAGCCCAACTTGGCATGTTCCGATTTTCTTTTATTTTCTACCTTTAATAATTCCTAAAAAATACCTAAAAATCCTAGAAATTATAAAAAATATCTAAAAAATTATGAAAAATCTAGAATAAATTCTAGAACTCACAATAAAATTCATTTATAATTATTTAAAATTAGTTATCTAAAAATATAAAAATATCAAAATATATGTTTATGTATGAATGATCGAAATATGGTGGAATTAAATGATAATATGCATTATTTCTATTAATTTTATGCAATAAAGGATGATAAATATAGTGTAAATGTATGATAAGACTACATGTTATCACTAATGTTATTCTAGAAATCCAATAGTTGAAGAGTCTAGGGTTATCCGGGTGGATAAATTCACATTATGGAAATTTGATCATGAAATTCATGATCAATAATGACAGTCATATTGTCAAAGGAAATGCAAGTTTGACTAAAATAGGTATGTCCTTAAAGGCTACTAATTGTGAATTAAAGAGGGACATGTTTTTGCAATGGAATTACACTATCTATTGAGCCAAATATATGACCATAAGTTATCACAAGAAAAATCAAAGATTAAACTCAGATTATAGAAACAATTTCCTCAAATTTTTTAACAATGTCCAAGGCCTCCTCTTAATTGAGAAGTTGACCATTCTATCAATTTTATTCTTGGAACTCAACCAATAAATTTACTGTCATTTAATTATTCAAAAATTCAAAAAACTCAGATACATGTCTGAGAACTATGTTCAACACGTTTCAGTCTTCTAACGGCCCATATGTTTGCCTAATACTACTAGTTAAAAAAATAGATGAAAGTTGGTAATTTTTCATTGATTACATAGCTTTTAAAAAAATCACTATTCTAAAGAAGTTTTTGATCCCAATTGTGGATGAATTACTTGATGAACTACATTATATGATACATTTTTCTAAATTAGACAAAGTCTTAATATTATCAAATTTGGTGAAAGAAGCTTACATTCTCAAGACAGCTTTTAAAACCATGAAGGCCACTATGTTCAAGGCTATACCATTTGGACTTTCAAACACTCTAGCCACCTTCCGATCTTTGATGAAATTTTCAAGTCATATCTCAAGAAATTTGTACTAGTATTCCTTGACGATATCTTCATACATAGCCAAATTATAAAGGAGCATGAATAGCATCTGGACAATGTATTTTTATTCTCGTAGCCAACAATCTATACATAAATATAAGAAAAATGTTAATTCAATCAACCACCATTATAATATCTTGACCAGTAGATCTCTATAGAAGGGGTATCTATAGGTAAAGGAAAGATCTTGACCATTGTGGAATGGCTTATACCTAAGAATTTGGGAGAATTAAGAGGATTCTTAAGGTTGAGTAACTATTATCAAAGATTTGCCATGTGATATGTAATTATAGCCTGACCTCTAACTCACTTATTAAAGAAGAATTCATTTCATTGGAATTTAAAAGCTCAAGCAGCCTTCAACAAGCTAAAAATTACAATGACTTCTACTCTAGTATTAGCTCTACCTAATTTTTTTGAGACATTTATAGTTGAGATAGACATTTTATGGCAAAGAGTAGAGGCAATTTTGATGCAACAAAGAATACCAATTACCTATTTTAGTCATGTTTTTCCTAAAAAATCTTGATCAAAGTCAGCCTTCTAAAGAGAGTTTATAACTATTGTGATGGCAATAAAAAATAAAAACATTATCTTATGTTTTAATCATTTATTATTCGAACATATCAATATAGCTTAAAATTTTCTATTTGATCAAAAGGAGATTCATTTAGAGTATCACAAATGGGTTACTAAATTAATGGGGCTCAATTTTCAAATATATTACAGGGAAGGGAAGAAGAATGCAGCTATAAATGTACTCTCTTGAGCTCTATAATTGAGTTTACTTGAGGCAGCACCTATATACATAGTGCAATTAGTGGATGTCTCAGTAATCAAAGAAGAGGTAGAAAAAGATTAGAGGCTACCTAACATCAAAAATATTGCAATAGAGAAAGTGTCCTCACAAACTTATTTTGGAGAGCACCCAACAAGTTACAAGACACTGAACTTAAAATGAGTTCTTATCATCTACAAATAAATGATCAAACATAAGTAGTAAATAAGACCTTAGAAACCTACCTCAAATGTTTTACCTATGATAAACCTAAATTGTGGAGGGAGTAGTTACACTAGGCAAAACTTAGCTATAATATTTCTTATCACTTAGTCACAAGATGATACCTTTCAAAGTAATTTATCGTAAAGATCCTTTTACATTATGACAATATGGGTTACTAATAAGTCTTCATTATTATGAGTTAATAATTAATTAATAATATATTTTAAACCTTAAATCATGATAAATAAACTTATATTTATGTTAAATTAAGAAAAAGGATTTTTAGTTTATTAATGTGATTTTTTTGCTAATGTTTTGATTTTATGTGAATTTATACATATTATGATCATGTTTTTGAGATAAAATAAATAAAAATATAACAATATATCGAAAAAGAGAAAACCCACTAGCTAGTGGGGCACAATTTTGGGACCTACTTTCCAGCCAGGCCCACACATGGTTTGGAGGCATAGTCAAATAGAGCCATGAGCTAGGGGCTCAAGTGACTAAGGACCAGTCAAGGCACATGTGTGTCACTCTGCTTCCATGTCATTAGTGGCCAACCAAGTGTGGGGCAAGGAGTGATTGTGTACACGTATATATGTGAGAGAGAGTACATGGAAGACAAGGAGGTAGAGACATATATGAGTCTCAAATATTGAGAAATAATTGATGTGGGATTAAACTCATGCTAGTAGTCACAAGTGAGTTTCACTAGTTTTATACTTAAAATGCCCCTACCTTATAAGAAAGAAATAGCTCAATGACGTCACTAAGTAAGGGTATATAGGTAATTTTCTAACTCTCTCTTACACAGCCAAATTTCACATAATTTACTTATTTAACTTCTAATTTTTCTACAAAGCGCCAGTCAATAATTAAGTCATTGAAATCATTCGCACATCGATGAAAATTTTGTCAATACTATTTGTGGATCATCATTAGTAGCTATCTAAGCATTTCAAGTACAAAAATCATAGATTTTTCAAGAAAATCATCTCTAGTTGATTGATGAACTAAATGTCGTCGAAGATGATTCCTTAGCTCATTTCATCAATTTTTGGACTTCACAAGAAGATCTAAAGATTGTCAATGTCTTGAATGCCTATGGAAACCTTTGATGTCATAGAAATTGCACAATAATCCATTCAAATGCTCAAAATTTTGGCAATCACTGCTATGATGTTAAAATGTTGTCTTTTTCTATTTTAAACTTAATTCTTGTTTGATAGTGTCATCAAAATCTTGGCCCATTAGGGCCTATTATCTTTATCTCATCTTCTCCTCTTCTATATAAACACATGTAGTCCTCTATTCTCCTCTATGGATTTTAGGATTTTCCCTTTCATTGTCAGCATGCTATCAAAGCCCTAGGTTCTCTCCAGCCACCGCCTCCCTCTTCAGCAAGCTGCCCTCCTCTAGCAGTGCCCTTCTCTTCTTGGCAGCACCTACCTCACGACGTCGTTCCTCTTGATAAGTTTTCACTATCATGAGTTAATAATTAGTAAATAATATAGTCTTAACCTTAACTCATGATAAATAGACTTATATTTGTGTTAAAGTGTGAAAAGTAGTTTTCAGTTGATTAATATGAATTTTTGGGTAATTATGTTATTTTACACGAGTTTATATGATTTTTACAATCTTACTTTTGTGATAAATGAAGAAAAAGAAAAAAAATAAAAATAAGACAAAACGAGGGGGATCCACTGGCCAGCCAGGCCCGCAAGCGGGTTGGAAGCTCAGTCAGAGAGTAGCCGCGAGCAAGGGCTCGAGCGGCTTGGACTGATAGGGGCACGTGTGTGCCACTCCCCTTCCACGTCACTGGTGGCCAGCTGACTATGGGGCAAGGAGTGGTCGTACACGCGAGAGAAGGGACTTGCGTAGGAATGAAACATTAGTATATACTCGCCTGAAAAATCGGTGCACAAACGATGTGGGACTAAACCTGTGTCACCTTCCCTAGAAAGGGCAGGCAACCGGCGCGGGTTTGAATCCTCCCAGAGTCAAAAGTCATATATTTTTATCTGATTATCGTGACTTTCCTGTAGATCGCCGATGAAGGATTAAGCAACGAGAATCGCTAGATCATCGGCGAAAGTCTCATCAACGTGATTCGCAGAGCATTGCTACTAAAATTACTAAACGATTCGCGATAAAAGGATTGCGAATCCATCGAGTAAATCATCTCCGATTGATCGACGAACAAGCCGTCATCGGGAAGAGGATGATCCGTCGGGAGACGAGTCACCACCTCTTGAGAGTATACCGGATGCGATGAAGAGCCTCCTCTTGATGCGCGGACCTGAGGATGAAGCTCCCTGACACGCGCCCCACCTCCATCCAGCTCCTCTCCGTCGGCGACAGTCGTTAGAGAGCCACAAAGTTACTGTTTTTCCACTCCACCGAGTGACAGCGGCTGGAGATGACTCGATGACCCATTTCATTAATCTCTAGACTTCACAAGGAGATCTAGAGATTGCCCATGTCGTGTAGTGTCCACGGCCTCGAAGGCTCTCCTTGGACAAAGACAACGTGGGCAATCTCTAAATCTCCTTGTGAAGTCTAGAGATTAATGAAATAGGTCGTCAAATCATCTCCGGCGCCTATCACGTGACGGAGCAGAAAAATGACGACTTTGCAGCTCTCCGGCGGCTGTCACCCGACAAAGACGAGCTAGATGGAGGTGGGGCACGTGTCAAGGAGCTTCATCCTCAGGTCCGCGCATCAAGAGGAGGCTCTTCATCGCATCCGGTGTGCTCTTACGAGGTGGCGACTCATCTCCCAGTGGATCGTCCTCTTCCCGACGATGGCTTGTTCGTCGATCAATCGGAGATGATTTACTCAATGGATTTGCGATCCTTTTATTGCGAATCATTCAACAATTTTAGTAGCAATGCTCTGCCAATCACATTGACGAGATTTTCGCCGATGATCCAGCGATTCTCGTTGCTTAATCCTTCACTGACAATCTGCAGGAAAGTCACGATAATCAGATAAAAATATATGACTTTTGACTTTGAGAGGATTCGAACCTGTGCCGGTTGCCCGCCCTTTCTAGGGAAGGTGACGCAGGTTTAGTCCCACATCAGTTGTGCACCGATTTTTCGGGCGAATATATACTAATATTTCATTCCTAAGCAAGTCTCTTCTCTCGTGTGTACGACC
Organism: Spirodela intermedia; assembly: GCA_902729315.2. Lineage (NCBI taxonomy): Eukaryota > Viridiplantae > Streptophyta > Magnoliopsida > Alismatales > Araceae > Spirodela > Spirodela intermedia. Next base: position 1,016,059 of record LR746279.1, read on the forward strand.
ACTCCTTGCCCCACAGCCAGCTGGCCATCGATGACGTGGAAGGAGAGTGGTGCACACGTGCCCCTATCAGTCCAAGCCGCTCGAGCCCCTACTCGCGGCTACTCTCCGACTGAGCTTCCGACCTGCTTGTAGGCCCAGCTGGCTGGCAGATCCCCCTCATTTTGTCTTATTTTTTTTATTTTTTATTTTTCTTTATTTATCGCAAAAGCAAGACTATAAAAATCATATAAATTCATGTAAAATAACATAATTACCCAAAAATTCACATTAATCACTTGAAAACCACTTTTCACACTTTAACATAAATATAAGTCTATTTATCATGAGTTAAGGCTAAGACTATATTATTTACTAATTATTAACTTATGATAGTGAAGACTTATCACACCCCCCAACTTAAATCATTGCTAGTCCCTTAGCAATAGAATTACGAAAATAAAAATTTACAAATCTCAAATATCATATTTCAATATAGAAAAAAAATACAATTAGAAATGATGCACCTTTAGACACTTTGGATTCTTATATCAAGTATTTAAGAATGATGTCAAGCACTTAAATGTTTAAACACTCCTTGGAAAAACAATCTAGACTTCACTTCTTCTATTCACATCTTTATTACTTCTTCACTCATAGATGTATTTACAAGATGTTCTAATTATCAATACTCATCCAATAATAATATTCATCCTACATTTTCCTTTTTCTATGGCTTGATTTTTGAAGTTTACACTATATTTCTTCCTTCTTTTTTTTTTTTATATATATAGTGGATAAGTAGCTTTTCCTGTAGAAAAATTTCGACAATAAGAATGATGTCTCACACCCTCCATGTGTACTCTTCATTTTCAGGGCTTTCACTTTATCCACTTATTTTGCAGCAAGTGTTTTTCTATGCACGATTTTCGACAGTGAGAATGATGTCTCACACCCTCTATGTATACTCTTCGTTTCTAGATTTTTCACATTGCTCTCTCTTTTTTTTTTCTAAATAAGTGATTTCTCCTCACAAGTCCAATAGATCAAGGTGCAAAAATCTCTATTAAACTCAAATGATCAATCAAATTTTCACATCAAGTAAATACTATCCATCAAGATCATGAAGTGAAAATCTATAAAATCAAATCCATGTTATCTATCATGTATCCAAGGAGTATTCCAACATTTCATGCTACTAGATCATTCTTTTGACTCAATAATAATCTTCCTAATATCTTTTAGTATCAATCAATCTAATTGATTTAATTTTTCATGCATGCAATATGATGTAAGAAATTTGTAAATTAGATAGTTTTGGCAGTTATGTTTTCTATTTTAAGTTCTATTTTTAGCAACAATAAATTTGTCAAAAATAAATCAAAACTATCCTCTTTATAGTTGTAATTTCGAATTTCTGTAATATATGTCTAGGGGATTGAAATGTGAGAAAAGGGTCTCTAGAATTTCAATTTTTGGGCTATTTTTTTTTTGTTTGTTGTTTTTGACAGTTTGTTGTTCCTGACAGAAAACCAAAAAATAGATGTTGCAATTTTTCCGAATTTTATTTTATTTTTATTTTTTTTAGTTGCTATTCTAAGTTAAATAAAATGCAAACACATGTTCTTAATCGTCCTACAGCATAAATTAATAATTAATACTTCACCCCCCAACTTAAAAATGACATTGTCCTCAATGACACAAAAAAATCAAAACAAAATATGCAGAAAATATAATTTTCAAGTGAAGCATGCATATATGCAAAGTTAAGCATTAAAAATATTGTCATAAATGATAAAGCTCAAAAAGACACCACCTCAACCTCGTTTTTAATTTTTCACTTCATCTTACACTCCTCCTGCACTTTTTTGAAAAAAATAAATACAGAAACAAGTACTGCAAAATTCTAAGAAAAACAGAGCTTAAAAAAAATTAAAAAAAATAAAACAGAATGAATTAAAAACCATGGGTTGCCTCATATGCAGTGCTGAATTTAATGTCTCCAGCTGGACTCCTTGATCTTATTCTGGAATTTCTTTTTTTGCAAGGCATTCATGTTCTATGTAATGTTTAAGCCGCTGTCTATTTACCTTAAAGTTATGATCACTTTTAGGATCTTTAATCATTATAGCCCCATGATCATATGTCTCTTCCACCACATAAGGCCCTTTTCATTTTGATTTTAATTTTCTTGGTAAGAATTTCAGCCTAGAATCATATAACCACACTTTTTGTCCAACATCACATTTTTTTCTGCTAATGTATTTATCATGAAAAGTTTTAGTTTTTTCTTTATATATTCTATGATTTTCATAAGCTTCATTCCTCAACTCCTCTAGTTCATGTAGCTGAAAAATTCTATGCCCACCAGCTGATTTTTCATCCATACATAAATTTTTTATAGCCCATAATGCTTTATGCTCTATTTCCACAAGAAGATGACATGGCTTTCCAAAAATGAGATGAAATGGGGACATACCTCTGGGATTTTTATAAGCTGTTCTATAAGCCCATAATGCATCTTGTAATTTCGTGGGCCAATCTTTCTTATATGGTCTAACTATTTTTCTCAAAATTCTCTGAATTTTCCTATTTGCTACTTCAGCTTGCCCATTTGTTTGGGGATGATATGGAGTGGCTATTCTATGGTGTACTCCACTGTAGATGGTTGTGGTATGAAGAACCAGTGGAGGTGGCAAGGTAGGGTTGTGGGCAATCTCTAGATCTCCTTGCGAAGTCTAGAGATTAATGAAATGGGTCGTCGAATCGTCTCTAGCGGCTGTCACTTGGCGGAGCGGAAAAATGGCAACTTTGCGGCTCTCCGGTGGCTGTCACCTGACGGAGAGGAGCTGGATGGAAGTGGGGCACGAGTCAGGGAGCTTCATCCTCAGGTCCGCGCATCAAGAGGAGGCTCTTCATCACATCCGGTATGCTCTCAGAAGGTGGCGACTCGTCTCCTGGCAGATCGTACTCTTCCTGACGACGGCTTGTTCGTCGATCAATAGGAGATGATTTACTCAATGGATTCGCGATCCTTTCATCACGAATCGTTCAGCAATTTTAGTAGCAATGCTCCGCGAATCACGTTGACGAGATTTTCGCCGATGATCCAGCGATTCTCATTGCTTAATCCTTCATCGGCGATTTGTAGGAAAGTCATGATAATCAGATAAAAATATATGACTTTTGACTTTGAGAGGATTCGAACCCGTGCCGGTTGCCCGCCCTTTCTAGGGAAGGTGACGCAAGTTTAGTCCCACATCGGTTGTGCACCGATTTTTCGGGCAAATATATACTAATGTTTCATTCCTAAGCAAGTCCCTTCTCTCGCGTGTACGACCACTCCTTGCCCCACAGCCAGCTGGCCACCGGTGACGTGGAAAGAGAGTGGCGCACACGTGCCCCTATTGGTCCAAGCCGCTCGAGCCCTTGCTCTCAGCTGCTCTCCAACTAAGCTTTCGACCCGTTTGCAGGCTCGGCTGGCTGACGGATCCCCCTCGTTTTGTCTTATTTTTATTTTTTATTTATTTTTCTTCATTTATCATAAAAGTAAGACTGTAAAAATTGTATAAATTCGTGTAAAATGACATAATTACCCAAAAATTCACATTAATCAATTGAAAACCACTTTTCACACTTTAACACAAATAGAAGTCTATTTATCATGAGTTAAGGCTAAGACTATATTATTTACTAATTATTAACTCATGATAGTGAAGACTTATCACCTCTCATTGGCACCCTCATCCTTAGTAGTTGTCGGTCTTCACAACAGCCCTCCTCCACCGCCGCCTCCTGCCGCCCCTCACTAACACCGCCTCCACTTCCACCCCTCTCTAGGCACCATGCCGAGCATGCCCTAGGTGCTGCCCGCTACCCTCAATCGCTGCTGCCACCACAGTGTGCCTTAGGCAGCGCACCCTAGGCGAACTTGCTGCGGCGTGCCATAGGTGGCGTGCTCTCCCACTGTGGCCTCCGTTGTTGTGGCCTCTGCCATCATCACAGCTGCTGCCACCATCGTGGCCCATGCCACCGCCACTGCAATCTCTGCCACTACTGAGGCCTCCCTCCGGCCACACCCCAAGGTCTCCGTCATCAGCTACACGGCCTTGACTAGCGCCCTCCTATGCACCTCTCAGCCGGCACCTGCACCTTCATGGCCTCCTTCACAGCTTCTCCATCGTTCCCATCCCCACATACCTTAGAGCTCCTACTAGACAACATTCTGCCTCCTCTCTAGTGCCCCTCCCGACACGCCACTCTATTATGGCACAACTCACTCGGCCTGCTTACACATTCAATGGTCATAAAAATTCTACAAAAAATCTCTAGGCTTGATGGAAAGAATTAGTCTATAAGATTATACGATGCTCTATGGGCATATAGGACAGCATATAAAACTCTCTTAGGCATGTCACCATATAGATTAATTTTTGGTAAAGTATGTCATCTTCTCATAGAACTAGAGCATAGAACATATTGGGCAATTAAAAAATTGAATTTATCTATTAATGATGCTGGAAAGAAATGATTATGTGAATGACATAAGTTAAATGAGATTCGAAATGAGGCATATGAGAATTCTAAGATTTATAAAGTTAAAATGAAAGCATGAACACATCATGGGTGTAATCTCATTGCCTCCTTCATCATCTCACGGATGACTCTCTAACTCTCCGCAACCCTTCTTTTGCCTACTAGTCGCAAATCAACTTATTCATTATCACTTGGATGCTCCATAGCATCGAGCAGAGCATCACCGAGCCTCTCTCTCGTATCAAGTTGAAATGCCTTCTATGGGACAATCTAGAGATGATGTATGCCAACCGGATGTTCATCAGTCGAGTGGTAGAAATCATTGAGTCTCTCCTCAACTACAAGCAAGATAATCTCTCTCTCTATGTATACTATGGTCACCTACAAGTCCTCATTCAAGAGGTAGACATTTATCAACCTCTCATCTCAGACCTCTTGATGTTCTAGTGCTATCGTCAGGAGTTCTATGCTGATGTGTACCTTAGCAGACTTCATCCTTTTATTGTGTCCTAGATCCGCAATTCCATTCTTTCTTATGATTGGATACTCAGCCTCACCCCCATCTTCTTTGCGGCACTTTGCATCACAACTGGTACATCCTTGCCCTCTCCACCTTCCTCCATAGGCATTGCAACTTCCCCCTCGGCTATGATCGTCATCGCTCTTGGGGCTTAGGATGATGGCCCATCTTCCCACCTTGAGGGCGGTCCTCCTCCTTGTGGAAAGGGCCCCAACTCCTTCCCCCAGTGTCCCTATTGCAGCAAGCAGAACCACTAGGTCAACAAATGTTGGAAGTAATTCAGCAAACCTACTTCCTCCCAGTCGACGATGGCTCCTTTGGCTCTCATCTCACTCGCTCCTACAAATGTTCCTACCTTGACTTTCAACATAGACCTGATGTCTACGGAGTATGATGTGTTTTGTCGCACATTAATCATAATAGTCCTAGCAATGCCTCTTCTTCCGCCAACATCGCCTCATTTCCAACTCCTTCCACATCAAGTACACATGCTCTCCTTACTTTCCTCCTCATCATTATGGATTATCGACTTAGGGGCCTCCACCCATATGACCGGTGATAAGTTTTCATTATCATGAGTTAATAATTAGTAAATAATATAGTTTTAGCCTTAACTCATGATAAATAGACTTATATTTGTGTTAAAGTGTAAAAAGTGGTTTTTAGTTGATTAATGTGAATTTTTGACTAATTATGTGATTTTCTACTAATTTATATGATTTTTATAATTTTTTTTAAGATAAATGAAGAAAAAGAAATTAAAATAAAAATATAGCAAAATGGGGGGAGACCTACCAGCCAGCCGAGCCTACAAGTGGGTCGGAAGCGTAGTTGAGGAAGAATCGTGAGTAGGGGCTCGAGTGGCTAGGACCGATGGGGGCACATGTGCGCCACTCCCCTTTCACGTCACCGGTGGTCAGCCAACTGGGGCAAGGAGTGGTTGTACACGTGGGAGAAAGGGACTCATTGCTTACAAATGTAATATTACTATATATGCACCCAAAACTTCGACACACAAGTAATGTGGGACTAAACCCATGCCACACCTTTCCCCGAAAAGGTTCGAAGATTTAAATACCTAAAATACTCCTTATTTATAATAGAGATATATCATGATGACGTCACTTGGTAAGGGCATTAGAGTACTTATTTCAATCTCTCTCATGCAGGTAGGCAACCGGCACGAGTTCGAATCTTCTTAGAGTCAAAACCTATATTTTTATCTGATTATCGTGACTTTCCTATATATCGCTGATAAAGGATTAAGTTGCCATAATTGCTGGATCATCAGCGAAAATCTCATCAACGTGATTCGCGAAACATTATTACTAAAATTGCTAAATAATTCGTGATAAAAGGATCATGAATCTATCAAGTAAATCATCTCTGATTGATCGATGAACAAGCCATCGTCAAGAAGAGGATAATTTATTGAGAAACGAGTTGCCACCTCCTAAGAGCATACTAGATGCAATGAAGAGTCTCCTCTTGCTGTGTGGATGATGTGACTTAGTGGTTGTATAGTAAATCACGCAAATTTAAAATTTTTAAAATTAGAAAATATAAATTTTCAGATATTTAGAAGTATTTATAAACAAATATATCAATTATAATTCAATAAAACTTCCAAAAATAGCGGTAATTTTCCAAGTTGATCATAGGGATGTAATATAATATTGGGTAATTATTCAGAATTTTTCTCAAAGAATACTATTTTCTATGAATTTTATACTAGAAAATGAAAAGGAAATATATTTAAAAGTCACAAAAAAGGGAAATAAGAGTGCAGACATCAGGATGACATCAGCACCCGGCGAACACGAATTAGGTGGAAACAGAGTTTCGCTCAGTAATTCTTACATAAGCGATTACAGATGATTTAATTGATCAAATTAAGATCTGTAAAAGCCAAAAGAATCGTAATGAAATGAAGTATATTGATAAGTCTTCATTATCATGAGTTAATAATTAGTAAATAATATAGTTTTAGCCTTAACTCATGATAAATAGACTTATATTTGTGTTAAAGTGTGAAAAGTGGTTTTCAGTTGATTAACGTGAATTTTTGGGTAATTATGTGATTTTATATGATTTTTACAGTCTTACTTTTGAGATAAATGAAGAATAAGAAATAAAAATAAAAATATTGCAAAATGGGGGGACCCGCCGGCCAGCCGGGCCTGCAAGTGGGTCGGAAGCGCAGTCGGGAGTAGCCGCGAGCAGGGGCTCAAGCGGCTTAGCTTGGACCGATAGGGGCACGTGTGCGCCACTCCCCTTCCACGTCACCGGTGGCCAGCCGGCTGTGGGGCAAGGAGTGGTCGTACACGCGAGAGAAGTGACTTTGCTTCCGAAGCTAACATTACTATATATTCGCCCGAAAAATCGGCGCACAACCGATGTGGGACTAAACCCGCGTCACACCTTCCTCACAGGCGGGCGACCGGCGCGGGTTCGAATCCTCCCAGAGTCAAAATTCATATCTTTTTATCTGATTATCGCGACTTTCCTACAGATTGCCGGTGAAGGATTAAGCAACCAAAATCACTGGATCATCGGCGAAAATCTCGTCAACGCGATTCACGGAGCATTGCTACTAAAATTGTTGAACGATTCGCGATAAAAGGATCGCGAATCCATCGAGTAAATCATCTCCGATTGATCGACGAACAAGCCGTCGTCGGGAAGAGGACGATCTGCCGGGAGACGAGTCGCCACCTCTTGAGAGCGTACCAGATGCGATGAAGAGCCTCCTCTTGCTGCGCGGACCTGAGGATGAAGCTCCTTGACACGCGCCCCACCTCCATCCAGCTCCTCTCCGTCGGGTGATAGCCGCCGGAGAGCCGCAAAGTCGCCGTTTTTCCGCTCCGCCGGGTGACAGCCGCCGGAGACGACTCAGCGACCCATTTCATTGATCTCTAGACTTCGCGAGAAGATCTAGAGATTGCCCACGTCGTCTTTGTCCAAGGAGAGCCTTTGAGGCCGTGGACACTGCACAACGATCCTCCCGAACGCTCAGGATTCCGGTGCATCGCCAACGCATCGCTGTCGCGACGCCGGAACTCTGTTTTCCTGCTTTAAACTTACTTTACTCTTCATTTAGTGATATTTCTTTGTGATTTTAATTTACCAAAATATACTTTGTTCTATTACGATTCTTCTGGCTTTTACAGATCTTAATTTGATTAATTAAATCGTCTGTAATCGCTTACGTAAGAATCGCCGGGTGGAACTCTGTTTCCGCCCGATTCGCGTTCGCCGGGCGCTGACGTCATCTTGACGCCTGCGCCCTTATTTCCCTTTTTCGTGAATTTTAAATATATTTCCTTTTTATTTCCTAGTATAAAATTCATAGAAAATCGTATTCATTGAGAAAAATTCTGAATAATTACCAGATATTATATTACATCCCTGTGATCGACCTGGAAAATTACCGCTATTTTTGGAAGTTTTATTGAATTATAATTGCTATATTTATTTAGAAATACTTCTAAATATCCGAAAATTTGTATTTTCTAGTTTTATAAATTTTATATTTGCGTGATTTAATATACAACGACTAAGTCACATCATATATCTTGGTAAATTTAAAATCAATAAATTATCACTAAATGAAATGAAAATTAAGTTGAAAGTAGGAAAACAGAGTTCCGGCGTCGCGGCGGCGATACGTCAGCGATGCACCGGAATCCTAAGTGTTCAGGAGGATCGTCGTGTAGTGTTCCACAGCCTCGAAGGCTCTCCTTGGATAAAGACGACGTGGGCAATCTCTAGATCTCCTTGGGAAGCCTAGAGATCAATGAAATGGGTTGTTGAATCGTCTCCAGCGGCTGTCACCCAGTGGAGGGGAAAAATGACGACTTTGCGGCTCTCCAGTGGCTATCACCTGATGGAGACGAGCTAGATGGAGGTAGGGCACGTGTTAGGGAGCTTCATCCTCAGGTCCACGTAATAAGAGGAGGTTCTTCATTGCATCCAGTACACTCTCAAGAGGTGGCGACTTGTCTCTCGATGGATCGTCCTCTTCTCGATGACGGCTTGTTCGTTGATCAATTGGAGATGCTTTACTCAAGGGATTCACGATCCTTTTATCACTAATCGTTCAACAATTTTAGTAACAATGCTCTGCAAATCGTGTTGACGAGATTTTCGCCGATGATCAAGTGATTCTGGTTGCTTAATCCTTCAAGGAAAGTCGCAATAATTAGATAAAAAATATGAGTTTTGACTCTAGGAGGATTCAAACCTATGCTGGTTGCTTGCCTTTTCTGGGGAAGGTGTGACATGGGTTTAGTCCCATATCGCTTGTGCGCAGAATTTTCGAGTGAATATATAGTAATGTTATATTTACAAGTAAGTCCCTTTCTCGCGTGTGTATGACCACTCCTTGCCCCACAGCCGGCTGGCCATTGGTGATGTGGAAGGGGGGTGGCGCACAAGTGCCCCCTATCGGTCTAAGCTGCTCAAGCCCCTACTCTTGCGGCTACTCCTCGATTGTGCTTCTAACCTGCTTGCGGGCCCGGCTAGCTGGCAGGTCTCCCCCATTTTGTTTTATTTTTATTTTTATTTCTTTTTCTTCATCTATCTCAAAAGTAAGACTATAAAAATTATATAAATTCATATAAAATCACATAATTACTGAAAAATTCACGTTAATCAATTGAAAAAAACTTTTCACACTTTAACACAAATATAAGTCTATTTATCATGAGTTAATGCTAAAACTATATTATTTACTAATTATTAACTCATGATAATAAAGACTTATCAGCCATCCCTATTTTGAGAAACTTCAAAAAAATTACTATAACTTTCTCTTAAGAAGTATGTGTGCGAGTCATGTCAACTAAGTAAACATCACCGTTCCTTCTACCTCAGTTGAGATGGTATTCTCTCTTCTTCCTCTTATGATCTCATCCATTGTGATGTATAGGGTCCTCTCAGGCCACTAATATTACATCATTCTTATTGATGACTATACTTGTGTCAGTTGGGTATACCTCATACGCTATCACTCTAAGGTCGTCACTCAATATTCTTCGTACTAATAGCACCTTCGAGTTTTCTCTCTAAACCTTCTATGCCAATCATAGTATTATTCATTAGATCACTTGTCATTATACCTCATAACAAAATAGTGTCATTGAGCATAAACATCGCCAGCTCCTTGATATCACTTGTACCCTACTTCTTGAGATGAATGTCTCACACTATCGGTGAACCGACGCCCTCATGACGACCACTTACCTCTAGAATTGGCTTCCCTCTACTCCTCTAGGTAGGGTCATTCCCCTTTCACACGTCCTATTTATCTCACCCCTATTTTTTTTTCTCCTCAGATCTTTGAATGCACTGCCTTAATCAAGGATCACTCTCTTTCCTTATCCAAACTAGTCTCTTGTACTCTCAAAAAGGTCTTTGTCAGCTACTCTCAAATGTAGAAGGGCTATCTAGTTTATTTTTCTAACACCTGTCACTACGTTACGTCGGCTGACATCACCTTCCATGAGGAGTTTGCCTTCTTCTCCTCTACCTTCCCTCCTTCTCGAGCTACCATTTGTCCTCCACCTAGCTTTTTCCCCTTGGTGGTCCTTGTAGATTCGTCTTCTTCGAATCCCTCTTGTCCATCCTCTCCACCATCACCTCCTCCTCCTAGCTCCCCATCTTCCACTTGCCTCCTCCACTTCGAATGTAGATCCGTCGTCCCCCTCCTCCACCAAGCCACCTATGCCTCTCACTAACATCCCCAGTGCTCCTCAAGATAATCTTCATCTTTCCATCGCCATGTGCATAAGTATATGTGCTTGTACCCTATACCCTATCTCTCATATCATTTCCTACAATTGCCTTTGCCCCTCCTATTGTACCTTTGCCCTTTCTATGGCCTCTAAGTTGATTCTCCACTTGCATGTTGAGGCGACATAGGTACCTAAGTGAAAGGTGACCATAGACTTGGAAGCAGATGTCTTAGTATCTTGAGGGACTTGGACATTGTTTCTCTATTTGGCGAATGTCAATATCATCACGTATAAATGGGTGTTCACACTCAAATACCATCTAGATGACACTATTGCATGTCATAAGAGTCATTTGGTTGTTCGTGACTTCACCTAGGCATATGGCATCGACTATACTAAGATGTTCTCCCCTATCATCTGACTCGCTTCCGTCTGAGTGTTCCTCTCTCTCATCATAAATCAAGCATAGTCTCTCCATTAGTTACATATTTTTAACACATTTCTCTATAGTGATCTCGAGGAGCAGGTCAAAGAGAATCACTAAGGTGTGTTTCTTGCGAAAGGTGATTTACAGGCTCAAGTAGAATCCACACACTTGATTCGCCAAGTTCAATAGTCTTCTCACCACATTTGACTTCTCGTCATGCGTTGTGGATCTCATTATGCTCAAATTTAGGGTGGCCTGGTCATTCTTACGGTCTATGTCAGTGACATTCTTGTGATTGAGAGTGATGAGGCCAGCATTCATTTTACTAAAGCTTATTTGTAGTAGCACCTCAACATCTGTGACTTGGAGACTCCAAGATATTTTCTTGAGATTGAGTTTGCATACTAGGATAAAAAGCTCGCCATGACCCAATAGAAGTATATCCTTAACATGTTTTAGGAAACTTTACTCCTTGGGTGCAAGTCATAGATTTCTCCTATAAAAGTCTGTTTATAGTTCTAGGACACTTCATCTTCACTCCTTGAAGATGGTAATCAGTACAAGCGATTATTGGGCAAACTAGTATATATCTCACCATCACTCATTCCAACATCGTGTATACGGTTAGTATTCTAAGTTAATCCATGCAGGAACCATGACGAGTTCATTAGAAGGGAGCTCTACATGTTCTAACATACATCAAGTGAGCTTCAATGAAATGACTCATCTATCAGGAACATGGTCATCTCCGTGTTGAAGCCTATTTTGATTCTGAGTATGTAGGTGACAAGGGTGAGCAGAAATCTACTATAGGTTACTACACATATGTTGCAAATAACCTCATCACATGGTGGTCCCAGAAATAAAGAGTGGTGTCATGCTCTAGCGTAGAGTCTGAATATCGAGTCATGGCTAAGACCACACGTGAAATGGTATGGCTTTGATCACTTCTCAAAGATCTTGTCATCTCTTCTCCTTCTCCAATGCCCATGTATTGTGACAATCAAGCTGCTATCTTCATTGTCAACAATTATACTTTTCATGAGCATTCGAAATATATTGAGATCAACTATCACTACATTCAAGACAATTTATGTTTGATCTCATCTCTCCTCCTCATATGGCCTCATCTTATTAACTCACAGACGCCTTCACGAAAAGTCTGGCCGAGATCTCGTACGACGTCACATGTACCAAGTTGAGTATGTTTGACTTATATGCTTGAGCTTGAGAGAGAGTGTCCAGTAATGTCATTGGACTCTTGACCTATTAGGGCTCATTATCTCTATCTCCTATTCTCCTCTTTTATATAGAAATATGTTGTCATCTATTCTCTTTTATAAATTCTAAGGTTCTCTCCTTTATTATTAAATTTTTTTATTTCAATTAGTAAAATTTTGGTGTAATTTCAAATTTCAAAAATCTAATTTAGCTAATTATGATTCTTTTGGTGTTTACACATCTTAATTTGATCAATTAAATCATCTGTAATCATTTACACAAGAATCACAAGATAAAAATAGAGTTATGCACAAATCATGCTTATTGAAATGCTAATGTCATCTTGATCTCTACACCTAAATGTTTTTTCAAGAATTTTTAAATATATTTTTTCTTCATCATTGAGTCTAAAAATTATAAAAAATTATATTATTGTGACATTTTCTAAAATTTAACTTAATATTATTTTATATCCCTATAATTGACCTATAAATTTTCTACTTTTTTTGGAGACTTTGATCAAATTATAATTGATATATTTGTGTTAAAATACTTTTAAAAATCTAAAAAATAGTATTTTATTTTTATAAATTTTAAATTTGAGTGATTTATAATACAAAGATTAAGTCACATCAGTTGCCTACTTCATCAATCAATGGAATGGGTATATATTTAATACAACATGATGAAATACTTAAACTTTTGTAAGAACATTTATAACATGCAGTCCAAGATGAAAACATAAAAGTGACATAGAATTTCAAGTGAGAGACTTTGTTTATATAAGACTCAGATCCTATCACATGAGGACATTGACAAAGAAGCTCAATGAAAAACTTGCCCCTAAGTTCTTTTGTTCCTATCCCATCAAGGAGCAAATTAGACTAGTGGCATACAAATTAGAGCTACTAAATAACACATTTTTTATCTAGTGTTTCATGTCTCAAAGCTCTATAGAGCCTTGTAAAATCTTGATTGCAGTCAACAAATTATAAGAATGCTTATAGAAGATATAGAATGAGTGATTGTTCCTCAAGACATCCTTCCTTTTAGAGTTTATCTTTTAACACGGAAATACTAGTTAAATGAAAAAACATTCTTGACTATGAAGCCTCATAGGAATCAACATCACTTTGAGGACAAGGTGAAACTCATTATGGGGAGAATTGTTAAGCCTCTATGCACTCATTTTAGAAGGAAGAAGACCTAAGTTCAACTAGGGAATAACTGAAGGTGAGATTATAGGGGACTCCTAATAGACTAAAGGAATAATAAGAGCTTCACAAACAATGCACATGGGCTACCTCAGAATAAAGAAGGGCATACATAAAGGAAAGGAGGAGAAAGAATGCACCTTTGGAGAAAGTGATTCATCAAGCATGTACTTATTATTATCTTAGATCTAAGGCAATTGAATTTGATTTTCTTTGATCTCTCCCCTCTCTTCTTCTATCTTACCCACTTCAGATGGGCAGATGACTGCAGCCTCCGCCCCTAGCAGAAGTGAATCAGAAGCCCCCAATTGGTGGAGATGCTTTGTAGGTCCTAATCTTCTGGTTGGCAGCCCGAATGTGAGCGGACAGAGGCTAGAACCGTCGCATAGGAGGCCATCGCCACTTCGCTGCCTCTTCCTTCTCAAGTTCCTCCAATCTTCTAGAGATTCAGAAGCTCCCATGTACCTTAATGCTTCCCCATAGACATGAAGTTCTGAGCTTCACATCGCTCAGAACTGTAGTCTACATAAGTAGGCATTCATTTGTACGGTTTGAACTTTTTCTCTTAACAAGAGGCAAGCAGAGTCGTTCATCATAATTAGTTAATTAGAGGCCTAAAATTCAGTTTATAAAATTTATTGGGCTTGTGGGCCTATTTATGTGGGCTGGGCCAATAATGGGATGACGATTGGGCTTGTCGACAGGTTCTATGGTCCAGCCCAATAATGGGATGTTTGGGGCCAGTCCGGGCCTCGGAAAAGCGGTCCACTGAGATTGGAGTATTTCAGCTGTTCCGCTGGAACAGTTTTGGATTAACGAGGATCTGTCCGTTGACTCGCTGTTTTCTTCCCCGACGACTACCATAAATGCTACGACTTTACCAATGACTCCCGTCGCTGGCTCGCAACAAAGGAGCCATTGATCCCCGAATCGTGGATTATGGTCCCTTCTCTCTCTCGCTCTCTCTCTGTGTATATATGTGTATGCATGCCTTCATCTATGCATCTCTCTACAATTAAGCCACGAAGGGTCAAGAAAAACCAAAAAAGTGTATAGTTTATGCAGTTATCCTTCAGCCGGATCGTGGCTTTAGGCTGACCTGGGAATTCTCTCTCTCTCTCTCTCTCTCTCCCTCCCTCCATCTCGCTGGCTAGCTCCGAAAGCATGCACGTTGACAACCTCTCTCTGCCGTGTTTAACGAGAGGTTCACTGTCCACGACACTGGAGCTATCATCCCGAAGATATCTTCGCCGCCCCCCACCCCGGTCCCCACCGTCGATCTTGCCGGCCGACCGCCGCACGTGCCGCTTCAGCGGCGAACATGTGAGTCGACAAGGACCACCCATTCAATTACCCCGACTTCGTAGTTTCCTCCTCCTGAAGCCCCCCACCAGGTGCTCCATCTCCCTCTGTCTCTCTCTCTCTCTGTCTCTCTCTTCAGTGTTCATCATTTATTGGTCTCAGACATATTTAAAGCTCTCTCAGCTCACTGAGGAAGGAGATGGCTCTATTCATAATGGGTAAGTTATGCACAGGGAGGTGCACCATTTTCTGTGATGAACTCCATCTTCTCTCTCTCCTCTCTCTCTCTCTCTCTCTCTCTCTCTCTCTCTCTCTCTCTCTCTCTCTATCTATCTATCTACATCTGTATTCTCTGTCTGCGATCGTTTATAGACCGTTTTCGGCGGTACTCTGCTCGCAGAGATCAGTTGCGAATCGGGGGCTTCCTCGTAGCCGGAGAATAGTCCATCCCTTCTATGTCCATGACGCCGGGGTCCATCTCCTCGGCCGGCGGGTCGTGCTCGGCGACGACAGGGACGGCGGCGACCTCTTGTACCCGTTGACTTCTGGCGCCCTGTGGAAGATAACGAAAATCAACGTGAGGATGAAGACGATTACAGTGCTGGAATAATCGGAACGCCAGTTTGACTTTAATTGTTCTGACTAAAAGACAAACCTTTCGTGGCGCCCGGGTCAGAAGTTTTCTACTGTTTCCTGCGCGATAAGAGGGATAAAGTGAGTACTCTGAGCAAGTGAGAGAGCGAGAGAGAGAGAGAGAGGGAGAGAGAGAGAGAGAGGGAGAGAGAGAGAGAGATCATGTTTCGGATGATCAGAAGCAATAATCTTCATGAAAGTTTTCCCATCTACGGTTGGATTCTAACTAAAATTCTAACTCTCCTTCATCATACCTGAATGGAGAGCTGTTCTTCCCACCGGAGCTCTCCCTGCTCTCACACTCCCACTGTCATCCTGAAACCGACCGAATACCTTCAGCTTTCGATCCCCAGAATAGAGTAAAACAAGATGAAGGGTCCCGAAAACAAGAAACCCACCTGCTGGTTCCTCTCCAAGGCGGACGAAGGCTCTTCTTCCATCCCATTCCCTAGATAGACAGATTAGCGAGAGAGAGAGAGAGAGAGAGAGAGAGGGAGGGAGGGAGAGAGGGAGGGAGAGAGGGAGAGAGAGTAGACCTTCTTAGTCATCCAGAAATCCACTAATAAACGGCTGTGATGGGAGGAATAGTGAGGGTTTCCGTCATCGTACCTCTTCCCGCGGCGGTGTCTAGAGGCAGCAGCAACAGCAGCAGCAGCAGCAGCAAGAGGAGCAACGCTGAGACCCGAGCCCTCATTCTGGAGGAGTCCACCGGCGAGAGAGAGGCGACCAAGGAGAAGGAAAGAGTAGATGGCGGGAGCTCCCTCTCAATTTCTTCCTCAAATAATACTCCACCAGGCGGATGTGGGGTATCGAGACAATGTTCTCAATATCCCCTCGTTTCCGCTATATATACCATCATAGAACATATTCTATCATATATCATCATCTCTCACATTTTTCACTGTTTTACTGTGCCTTCGGGGGCCTCTCCCCCTACTTCGGAAGAGCGAGTAAATGAGATTATGTACTACTATTATGTTGCACCATGCAGGAAACAGTGGCCGGACGGCGGTTGGGAGGGGCGGGGATGTTGCCGGTTGCTGGCCAGTTGGTCCCCCTGCCGGCCGTTCACATGGATGTCCATGTCTGGCCTCCGTCGGAAAGCGGCGTGTTGACTTGGGGCGTCCACGTGGTGGCCGGCTGCCCACGCGGCCTGTCTGCGCTTTCTTTGGCAATAAGACATGGTGGGTGATGACCCTGTCTAGGCTTGACGACGGTTGCTCCCTCGGCGATACCGCCGCCGACCCCTCCCCACCTTCTGGCGGCCACCATTAAATTCCATCTCAAAGAAATGTGAGATCGATGTTGGAGGAAGCGGTAGAAAGGGACTCATTGCTTGCAAATGTAATATTACTATATATTCGCCCAAAACTTTGGTGCACAAGTAGTGTGGGACTAAACCCACATCACACCTTCTCATGAAAGACTTGAAATAACAATCTAGACTTCACTTCTTCTATTCACATCTTTATCACTCCTTCATTCATAGATATATTTACAACATGCTCCAATTATCAATACTCATCTAAAAATAATATTAATCCTATATTTCTCTTTTCTCATGACTTAATTTTTAAAAGTTTGCATTATATTTCTTTTTTTATATATATATATATAGTAGATAAGTAACTTTTCCTATAGACAAGTTTTGATAATAAGATTGATGTCTCACACCCTCCATGTGTGTACTCTTCATTTTTAGGGCTTTCACTTTATCTACTTATTTTACAGTAAATATTTTTCTATACATGATTTTTGACAATGAGAATGATGTCTCACACCCTCCATGTGTACTCTTTGTTTCTAGATTTTTCACATTACTCTCTCTTTTTTTTTTTGAAATAAGTGATTTCTCCTCACAAGTCCTATAGATCAAGGTGCAAAAATTTCTATTAAACTCAAATGATCAATCAAATTTTCACATCAAGTAAATACTATTTATTAAGATCATGAACTGAAAATCTATAAAATCAAATCCATGTTATCTATTATGTATCCAAGGAGTCTTCCAACATTTCATGCTACTAAATCATTCTTTTAACTTAATAATAATCTTCTTAGTATCTTTTGGTATCAATCAATCTACTTGATTTAATTTTTCGTGCATGCAATATGATGTAAGAAATTTGTAAATTAGATAGTTCTGATAGTTTTGCTTTATGTTTTCAGCTCTATTTTTAGCAACAATAAATTTGTCAAAAATAAACCAAAACTATTCTCTTTATGACTGTAATTTTGAATTTCAGCAATATATGTCTAGGGCATTGAAATGTGAGAAAGGGTCTCTAGAATTTTAAATTTTGGGCTTTTTTTTCTCTATTATTTTTGTCAGTCTATTGTTCATGACAGAAAACCAGAAAATAGATATTGTAGTTTTTCCGAATCTTTTATTTTAGTTGCTGTTCTAAGTGAGCATGAAAAAAAATACAAACACATGTTCTTAATTGTCCTATAGCATAAATTAAGAATTAATACTTCACCCCTCAACTTAAAAATGACATTGTCCTCAATGACACAGAAAAATTAGAACAGAATATGTAGAAAATATAATTCTCAAGTGAACATACATATATGTAAAATTAAGTATTAAAAATGTTGTCATAAATGATAAAGCTCAGAAAGACATCACTTTAACCTTGTTTTTAATTTTCCACTTCATCTTACACTCCTCCTCTTGCACTTTTTTGAAAAAATAAAAATAAAATACAGAAACAAGTATTGTGAAATTTTAAGAAAAATAAAGCTTAAAAAAAAACAAAATGAAATAAAGACCATGGGTTACCTCCCATGCAGTACTAAATTTAATGTCTCTAGCTAGACACATTAATCTTTCTCTTGAATTTTTTTTAATAATAAAATTTCTTTTTCTACAAGGCATTCATGTTTTATGTAATGTTTAAGCCGCTGTCCATTTATCTTAATGTTATGATCACTTTTAGGATCTTTAATCATTACAGCCCTATGATCATGTCTCTTCCACCATATAAGGTCTTATCTATTTTGATTTTAATTTTCTTGAGAATAATTTCAGCCTAGAATCATATAACCACACTTTTTACCAACATCAATTTTTTTTCTACTAATGTATTTATAATGAAAAGTTTTTTTTTTTGTTATATATTCTATGATTTTCATAAGCTTTATTCCTCAACTCCTCTAGTTCATGTAGCTAAAAAATTCTATGCCCATCAGCTGATTTTTCATCCATATATAAAATTTTTATAGCCCATAATACTTTATGCTTTATTTCCACAAGAAGATGACATGGCTTTTCAAAAATGAGATAAAATGGAGACATACCTATGAAATTTTTATAAGCTGTTCTATAAGCCCATAATGCATCTTGTAATTTTGTGGGCCAATCTTTCCTATTTGATCTAATTATTTTCTCAAAATTCTCTGAATTTTCTTATTCACTACTTCATCTTGCCCATTTATTTGAGGATGATATAGAGTGGCTATTTTATGGTGTACTCTATTCTTTTTCAATAGTTCCCTAAAATGTTTATTTGTAAAATATGTTCCTCCATCACTAATAATCACTCTAAGACATCCAAATTTCGAAAAAATATTTTCCTGCACAAATTTCATCACGATTTTATGATCATTAGTTTTAGTAGGAATAGCTTCCACCCACTTAAACATATAATCAACAGCAAGTAAAATATATTCATATTTTTCAACTGATAGGAAGAGACCCATGAAATTTATTATCTATACATGAAAAATTTCGACTACTAACATGTTACTCATGGGTATTTCATCTTTTTTGCTCATGTTACCTATAGATTGACATGAAATACATGTTCTACTAAATTCTATATAATTTTTAATGATTTTAGGCCAATAAAAACCACACTGAAATTTTTTTCCAGCTATTTTTCGTCCAAAAAAATGTCCTCCACAGTTAGATGAATGGCACATGTTCTGATATGAATGGAACATATTTATACTACATGATTAGTATAAATAATAATTTTAGCTCTGGAAATATATGATCTAAACGTTTCTAATGAAAATATTACAACTAAAAACTCTTTTTCAGTCGTGGTATAATTTAATTGAGCATCAGATATAGTTTTACTAGCATATGAAATTATTATGGGTTTTGACTCTTTTGTTTGTCCTAGAACGACTCCTACTACATAATTCGATTCATCACACATTATTTCAAAGGGAAGAGATCAATCAGGAGCTTGTAAAATAGGTGCCTCAGTAAGTAATCTTTTTATTTCAGAAAAAGACTCAAAACATTTCTTATCAAATTTAAAAGGCACATCTTTAGATAATAACATGGTGAGAGGTTTAAAATTTTTTGAAAAATCTTGAATAAATTTTTTATAATAACCTACATGACCCAAGAAAGATCTAATCTATTTTATTGATTTCAGAAGTTTCATTTTAGATATAATATCAATTTTTACTCCATCCACCTCTAAACCGCTTTCACTCACAATATGACTCAACATAACTCCCTCTCTAACTATAAAATGTAATATCTCCAAACTCAAAATTATTTTTTTCTCTATACATTTCTTAAGTATATGCAATAAATTATTTAAGCATTCATCAAATGATTCACCAAAAATAGAAGAATCATTCAAAAAATTTCCATCTATTTTCCAATCATATCAGAAAAAATAGGCAGCATACATCTTTGAAATGTGGCTAGAGTATTACACAGACTAAAAGGCATGCATTTAAAAGCAATAGTACCAAATGGACAAGTGAAAGTTATTTTTTCTTGATCTAAAGAGTTTATATAAATTTGATTATAACTAGAGTATCCATGTAGAAAATAAAAAAAGTTTTTTCTAGCTAATTGTTTTAGAATTTGATTAGTAAATGGTAGGGAAAAATGATCTTTCCTAGTAACTGAATTTAATCTTTTATAATCAATGCAAACCCTCCAATCGGTAGTTAATCTTGTTTGTATTTCATCCCTATTTTTGTTTTTTATAATCATGATCCCTAATTTTTTTGGCACCACCTGTGTAAGATTAACCCATTTGCTATCTAAAATAGGATAAATAATTTCAATTGTCAGCCACTTTAATTTATTTTTTTTACAATTTTCATCATGTTAGGATTTAATCTTCATTGTGGTTCCCTATTAGTACTAGCCTCCTCCTCTAGATATATACTATGCATGCATACACACATATCAATGCCCCTAAGATCATCCATTTTCCAGCCAATGGACTTTTTATTTTTTCGAAGTATATTTAATAACTTTTCTTCTTATTCATTACTCAAATCAGTTGTAGTAATAACATAATATGAATTATTTTCCTCCAAAAATATATATTTTAAACTAGAGGGAAGAGGTTTCAACTCTAAATTCAGATGATCTTCTTCTTTCTTTTCTCTGAAATTTATATTCTTTATTTCCTCTAATTCTTCTGGCACATAGTCATCAATAACATTTGGATCATCAAAATCATCTAGAAAATCTATGGTATGACAGTCATATATTTGGGATTTCTTAAGATCATTTGATACCTTAAAAATTTTAATTTCTACTGATTGATCTCCACATAAAATTTTTGCAATACTTGTAAGAAAATCAATATTCATGTTTGCTGTATGCAAAAATAGTTTCCCTAAGATGATTGGTGTATCATAAAACTTTCCATTAAAATCTATTTCCAGAAAAATCAGTTGGAAATTTACACCTTTTAACTGTCACTATCACATTTTCTAAAATACCTTTAGTATGTTTTATAGATTTATTATCAAATTATAAAGTAACAGTAGAAGGTTTACGATCTGTAATATTAAATTTATCACAAATACTTGTATCAAGTAATGTATTCTAAAAAATGGATCCACCAATATCACACGAAATTAAAGAGGCACTAGTATCTCTCAATTTATATGGTAATTAATTTAATAATAAAGCACTAGCATGCATAGATAATTTTTTTACTCTAGGTGTCCTTTTTAATGTATACATTTCTTTCAAAACTCTAGCATATTCAGGAATATATTCAATGGCAGTGAGTAAAGGAAGACTAATTTGCACATCTTATAAAAAAAAAATTATTTCATTATGTTCTTTTTCTTTTCTTTGTCTAGGCTCTAGAGCTTTAGGAAATGAAATGGTTGTCCTCTCTTTCGGAGTTTTCTTAGTAGAATCTATAAAATCCTCTTCTACTCCTATTTGATTTTATTTTGGGCTGTCCACGTTTTCCTTTTCTTCTAATGTTTGGAGATAAGGATCAAGTAAAATCTTCTCACTCAATGCATTTACTGTCTTAATATTTTCATTTCGTGGGTTTTTTCCTAAATTCATGCTACTAGACTCCCCTTACTGAAATCTTATTGTTAGGTGATTCTTTAGATTTTCTATGGGTTGACTAGGTAGTTGTCCCTCTTTTCTCTTAATCCCAAGAGCCTCTATAATTTGTTTCTGCTGCAACATCATTTGATTCATAATTTGTTGTATCATTTGACTCATTTACTACATCATTTCCATAGCATCAGGTTAGGTTTGAGAGGACTGATTTTTTTGAAATCTGTTTTCCCATTTTGGATGAAATTCAGAGTTTGAATTGGATCTAAGTGCTTCTAGATTTTGAATATTATTTGGGTCTTTCCACGAAAAATTATTTCTTCGTTAGGATTATAAGAATTAGAAAAAGGCTTCCTATTTTTATTAAAATCATGAGCTACTTACACTTGTTCTTGCATAGGGTAAAATGATTGATCTAAATTATAGTATTGAAATTCAGAATAATCATTTTGACCATACATAGGACATGTACTATTTGAATTGAATTGAGGGTTAAGAGACTTTCTAATATTGTCAATAAGTAAATCAAGTTTTCCTAATATTTTATTAATCTAATTAACCTCATTTAGTAAATTAGAATCATTTTGATTATATAATTTATAAATTCTTCTCTTCTTATCCTTGTCATATAATTCAAAAGAGGCTTGATCTCTAGAATTTTCACTTACATTCTCATAAAGGCTGTAAATCTCAACAAGGGTTTTCTCCATAAAAGTTCTTCCATATATCGAATCAACCATATTTCTATGTTGTTCTAATAATCCATCATAAAAAATTTTAGTGAGTTGTCACTTGGGTATAGCATGATGAGGACACTTTCTAAGTAAAACTATTAATTTTTCCTATATCTCATGCAAAGTTTCTCCTAATCTTTGAGAAAAACTCTATATATATTTTCTCATATTTTGAGTTTTTCCTAAGAGATAAATTTTTTGAAGAAAGGCCTATTCTATATCTTTTCAGTTAGTTAATTTCTCTATCTAATGTGGATAATCGATGACTAGATTTGTCCCCAAGTGTATGAGAAAATAATTTTATCTTAATAATTTTCAATGTAACTTGAGGGAGATTAACTAAATCACAGACCATATAAATTTTTTTAAATGCTGATAAGATTTCTCTAAAAGCAATCTATGAAAATTAGGAAGCATTTGAAAAATTCCTAGATTTATTTTGAATTTAACAGTGGGTGTTAATGGGACTCTAATATTGGATGCTCTTTGAAATGAATCAGGGATATAATGATTTTTCATGGCCGTAGGATTATTCTCAATTTGACTTGTACTTCCTTCAAGATCTATCAAAATTAATTTTTCTTTTAGATTTTTAGTTTTGAATGAAATAATGAAAGAATTTTCTAGCCTTGGATGCAAAGATTTTCTACCATGCATAAAAATCAATAAATTTGAGGAAAAAGTTTAATAATTGCTACCCTCATTTAGTATGCTCTAGTCCTTGCCTTGCTTCTCTTCATTTCCTTCTTTTTTTAAAAAAATTCAGCAAGAAGAAAATAAAACAAGAGTTAATTTTTTTGTGTACTCTAAGAGAAAAATAGAAAAATACTAAATATTATGTAATACATCCCCGAAGGCATCAAAATTTGATGTGACTTAATCATTGTATAGTAAATCACATAAATTTAAAATTTATAAAACTAGAAAATACTAATTTTTAGATATTTAGAAGTATTTTTGAGCAAATATATCAATTATAGTTCAATAAAACTTTCAAAAATAGTAGTAAATTTTCAGTTGATCATAGGGATGTAATATAATATCGGGTAATTTTTCAGAATTTTTTTCAAAGAATATATTTTTTTATAAATTATATACTAAGAAATAAAAGTAAAATGTATTTAAAATTCACAAAAGAAGGAAATAAAGGTGTAGATGTCAGGATAATGTCAGTGTCTAACTGACGTGACTCAGCTGTTGTATATTAAATCACGCAAATCTAAAATTTATAAAACTAGAAAATACAAATTTTCAGATATTTAGAAGTATTTCTGAACAAATATATCAATTATAATTCAATAAAACTTCCAAAAATAGCGGTAATTTTCCAGGTTGATTATAGGGATGTAATTTAATATATGGTAATTATTCAGAATTTTCCTCAGTGAATACGATTTTCTATGAATTTTACACTAGGAAATAAAAAGGAAATATATTTAAAATTTACGAAAAAAGGGAAATAAGGGTGCGGACGTCAGGATGACGTCAGCGCCCGGCGAATGCGAATCGAGCGGAAACAGAGTTCCACCTGGCGATTCTTACGTGAGTGATTACAGACGATTTAATTAATCAAATTAAGATCTGTAAAAGCCGGAAGAATCATAATAGAACAAAGTATATTTTGGTAAATTAAAATCACAAAAAATATCACTAAATGAAGTATAAAGTAAGTTGAAAGCAGGAAAACAGAGTTCCGGCATCGCGACGACGATGCGTTGGCGATGCACCGGAATCCTGAGCGTTTGGGAGGATCGTCGTGTAGTGTCCACGGCCTCGAAGGCTCTCCTTGGACAAAGACGACGTGGGCAATCTCTAGATCTCCTTTCGAAGTTTAGAGATCAATGGAATGGGTCGTCGAGTCGTCTTTGGCGGCTGTCACCCGGCAGAGCAGAAAAACGGCGACTTTGCGGCTCTCCGGTGGCTGTCACCCGACGGAGAGAAGCTGGATGGAGGTGGGGCGTGTGTTAGGGAGCTTCATCCTCAGGTCCGCGCAGCAAGAGGAGGCTCTTCATCGCATCTAGTATGCTCTCAAGAGGTGGCGACTCGTCTCCCGGCAGATCGTCCTCTTCTCGATGACGGCTTGTTCGTCGATCAATTGGAGATGATTTACTCGATGGATTCGCGATCCTTTTATCGCAAATCGTTCAGTAATTTTAGTAGCAATTCTCCGCGAATCGTGTTGATGAGATTTTCGCCGATGATCCAGCGATTCTCGTTGCTTAATCCTTTACCGGTGATCTGTAGGAAAGTCGCAATAATTAGATACAAATATATGAATTTTGACTCTGGGAGGATTCGAACCCGCGCCGGTTGTCCGCCCCTTCTGAGGAAGGTGTGACGCAGGTTTAGTCCCACATCGATTGTGTGTCGATTTTTCAGGCAAATATATAGTAATGTTAGCTTTCTAAGCAAAGTCCCTTCTCTCGCGTGTACGACCACTCCTTGCCCCACAGCCGGCTGGCCACCGGTGACATGGAAGGGGAGTGGTGCACACGTGCCTCTATCGGTCCAAGCCGCTCGAGCCCCTGCTCGCAGCTACTCCCCGACTGAGCTTCCGACCCACTTGTGGGCCTGGCTGGCCGGCGGGTCCCCCCCATTTTGCAATATTTTAGTTTTATTTCTTTTTCTTCATTTATCTCAAAAGTAAGACTGTAAAAATCATATAAATTCGTATAAAATCACATAATTACCCAAAAAATCACATTAATCAACTGAAAACCACTTTTCACACTTTAACACAAATATAAGTCTATTTATCATGAGTTAAGGCTAAAACTATATTATTTACTAATTATTAACTCATGATAATGAAGACTTATCAACGTCACTTGATAAGGGCATTAGATTACTTGTTTCAATCTCTCTCATGTAAGCGGGTAACCAGCATGAGTTCAAATCTTCCCAAAGCCAAAACTCGTATTTTTAACTGACTATCATGACTTTCTTGTAGATCACTAGTGAAAGATTAAGTCGCTAAAATCGTTAGATCATTGGCGAAAACCTCGTCAACGCGATTTGCAGAGCATTGTTACTAAAATTACTGAAAGATTCATGATAAAAGGATTGTAAATTCATCGAGTAAATCATCTCTAATTGATCGACGAACAAGCTATCGTAAGGAAGAGGACAATCTACTAGGAGACGAGTCACCACCTCTTGAGAGCATACCAGATGCGCTGAAGAGCCTGTTATTACTACGCGGACCTGAGGATGAAGCTCCCTAACATGCACCCCACTTCCATCTAACTCCTCTCCATCGAGTGACAGCTACTAGAGAGCTGCAAAGTCATCATTTTTCCGCTATGCCAAATAATAGTCACTAGAGATGATTCAATAACCTATTTCATAAATCTCTAGACTTCGCAAGGAAATCTAGAGATTGCCCATGTCGTCTTTTCCAATGAGAGCCTTTGAGGCCGTGGATAATGTACGATGATCCTCTCGAATGCTCAAGATTTTGGTGCATCACCGACGCATCATAGTAGTGATGCCGGAACTCTATTTTCCTACTTTCAACTTAATTTTCACTTCATTTAGTGATAATTTGTGTGATTTAAATTTACCAAACTATACTTTATTCAATTACGATTCTTCTGACTTTTATAGATTTTAATTTGATTAATTAAATCATCTATAATCACTTACATAAAAATCATCGAGTAGAACTCTATTTCTGTCTGATTTACGTTTGTCGGTTATTTCTCTTTTTTATGAGTTTTAAATATATTTTATTTTTATTTCTTAGTATAAAATTTATAAAAACTCATATTTTTTAAGAAAAATTATGAAAAAAATGCCCGATATTATATTATATCCCTGTGATTAATTTGAAAAATTATCACTATTTTTGGAAGTTTTATTGAATTATAATTGATATATTTGTTCAGAAATATTTCTAAATATCTGAAAATTAATATTTTCTAATTTTATAAATTTTCAATTTGTGTGATTTACTATACAACGACTAAGTCATGTCACATGACTTACCTAAGTCTATTGTAGTTGATAGAGGAAGTGTCTTCACAAACCCTTTTAAGAGATTACTAAATAAATACAAGACATTAAACTTATAACGAGTTTTCATCATCATCCACAAATAGATGATCAAATAAAGGTCATAAATCCAAGCCTAGAAACCTAGCTCAAATGTGTTGCCTATGATAAGCCTAAATTGTGTAGTGAGTCATTACACTAGCAAAACTTAGCTATAAAACTTCTTATCACTCAAATATCTAGATGATGCCTTTCAAAGTAATTTATTATTGAGATCCTCTCACATTTTCACAATATGAGCTACCTATTTCATCAATCAATGAAGTAGGCAAATATTTAATTGAACATGATTAAATACTTCAACTTTTGAAGGAAAATTTATTGCATGTACAGTCCAAGATGAAAAAACAAGCAAGTAAACATAAAAGTGACAAAATTACAAGTGAGAGAGAGACTTCATTTATATAGAACTCAAACCCTATCACATGAGGACATTGGCAAAGAAGCTCAACAAAAAGCTTGGTCCTAAGTTTTTTTGTTGATATCCCATCAAGGGGCGAATTAGACTAGTGGCATATAAATCAGAGCTACCAAATAACACAACTCTTCATCTAGTGTTTCATGTCTCATAGTTTTGTAGAGCCCTGGAAAATCTGGATTGCAGTCAACAAATTCTAAGAGTGCTTATAGAAGATATAAAATGAGTAATTGTTCCTCAAGACATCCTTCCTTTCATAGTTCATCTTTTAATGTGAAAGTACTAGTCAAATAGAAAAACCTTCTTGACTATGAAGCCTCATGGGAAAACATAAAAAAATCAGCAGCAATTTTTAGAATTCCACCTTAAAGACATGGTGAAACTCATGGGAGGTAGAGTCTTGATAACCCTCAATACACTTATTTAGGAGGAAAACCCAAGTCCAATAGGAGAATCACTGAACGTGAGATTATGGGGAGCTCCAAATAGACTAAAGGAATAATAAGAACTTCATAAAGCATGCCAAATTATCTACAACATTGACTAATAGTGTAATACCAAATTAACTTACGTGTTCAAGAGAGCATGATCTTTCACAATGAACTCATAGCACTGGCGAAGCATGTTCTCAGAAAAGTTTAGTGCAATGACTTTGGAGAAAGTCCTAGACTTTGCGGCGAATTTTCTAGAAAACAAGCCACTCCCACTTCTTATGTCTAAAAGAAGGCCACCTGCTACATGCTCGAAGTACTCTTGAGCCATTTTGAACTGTAGGGGTGAAACATTCTCAGTATAATACGACATAGGATGAAGAAATATAATAATAGTAATCAATGACGTCATGATAATTTAGTCAATGAATATAGAACACGAGCCTACATAAATCAGCCTATTTTAATGAATTAAATATTGATTTTTTCAGAGTACCTCCTCCTCAAGACCTGGGAATCCATTTCTACTAAAACTTTGTCACCATCCCCTCTTGTAAAAAAAGAGACAAGTGAACTCCTAAAGAGGGAAATCATCAAAGAAATATTAGTGTATAATTATGAAGCCCCTGATTTACAGCTGTAATCAAGTTATGGATTGAAGGGCAACGATCAGAATAGGAACTGAATGGGAATCTTTGATTGCATGGTTGAGCAACTGTTAACATGTATCTGTATTTCTTTGTAAATTTATATTTGCCAATTCACGTAAATTTTTAACTATTGCATTGTCGAAGAAAATGGCCATTGGTCGTATGATGAAATCAGCCTTGTCTCCCCCAGAATTATAGTTTGAAAAAGCATTACCAAATTAAGTTTTATATATTTTTTTAAAGCGAGTATTTCCTAATTGAATTTAATATTATTACCCCAGTTCATTTTTAGGAAGCTTGAGATAGGACACATACAGCTAGTTTTCCAAATTTAGATGATTTTTTACCCTGTGGATGGGTCTTTTAGGATCATGGACTTCAAATAATTTTTGCCTTTCTTTTAATCTGGTGAAGTCTTGTTTTACAGATGGGTGTCTAGCTCCCTTGCAACCCCTGGAGAAATCATGGCAAAGTGCCAGTGCCACAAAGGGCCTCCAAAACATTCGATGAAACTTTGTTCTTTTTACACAAGTAAATGGAGTCACTCAAACAAGAAGAAACAGGTACTACGTTACGGACCTGAACATCTCAGTCCCTGAAGGCTTGTATTCATTATACTCCCTAATCCCAGATGTGACGGTGAGATCCAGATACGTATTCCTGCTGGAGAATGGCTTGTTGCACCTTTCACACTTGAAACCAGACCTGTAGATGGCGACCTGATGAACCACACCAACGCTCAGATATCCAAGCGAATATAATAGGCATGCCAGAGAGGTTCAGAAATGAGGTGTTCTCACAGGTTTTGGCCTGAAGGCCCCTTCCTTATCAGTGGTTCATAGCAAATTGGGCAAGCAAATATGTCGACTTCTGGACTAACATCCTCCTGCATAATTGAAGCTTCTCGCCTCAATATTTCTCCATCGGCATTGAAACAAAACCACACGACTGTACAGAAAACTGTCAAGACAGATCCGAAGGAACGATCGGACCAGATCTAAAACTATCAGGCGCACTTAGTTCTCCACAATCACAGTAATCCGAGACCAGTCTCCAGAAGTTAGGTAGGACTCCTACCTTCCCAGCAACGACCACCGCGGCTTTGATCCGGAACCTTGCGGGTGAATGCAGCCTCCGCTCCCGGCAGAAGCGAATCAGAAGCCCCGGATTGGCGGAGATCCTCCGCAGGTCCTGTTCTGCCCGTCGGAGGTGAGAATGAGAACGGAAGGACGCCAGAACCGTCGCGGAGGAGGCCATCGCCACTTCGCCGCCTCTTCCTCAATTTCCGTCTCTACTCTTCGATCCTTCGATCTTCTGGAGATCGAAAATCCCACGTACTTTGAAGCGTCCTGGTAGACGTGAAGTTCTCAGCTTCACGTCGCTCGCAGCATTGGTCTACAGTAGGCAGGCGTTCAGTTGTATCCGTGGAACCTTTTCTCTTAACGAGAGGCCAACGTTGACTCCCCACCCCCCTTCCTCACCTACGCCCATTAGGAAAATTTTCGGGACATGTGGGCAATTTAGCAGAACGGAATATTTCAACTGTCCCGCTTGAACAGTTTTGGATTAGCGAGGTTCTGTTCGTTGACTCGCCGTTTTTTTTTTACTGACGACCAACCGACGACTCCCGTCTCTCTCCTCCCCTCTCGCGCGCTCTCTCTCTCTCTCCCTCTCTCTACCTCTTTCTCCCCCTCTCTCTCTGTACCAATGTCTGTATGTCTTCATCTATGTATCTCTCTATAATTAACCCACCCAAAGTGTGAAGAAAAAGCAAAAAAGTGTATAGTTTATACAGTCTGATACTTCAGCCGGGCCGTGGCTTTAGGTCGATCAGAGAATTCTCTCTCTCTCTCTCTCTCCTCCTCTATCTCCCGACATCCAAGTGACTCAATAAAACCCTAAAACGTGCACCGTTTAACACATACTCAAGAAAGGCCAGACTCCTTCGCGAGCACTCACTTACTCTTTTTCGCTCTGATTCTCTCTCATTCACACAGCTGAGCCATACAAGGTGGGTTTATAAAACCATAAAGCACGCATAGTTCGTCGATATCTGATCTGGGCCAAACCTTCCCGTCGACCATCTCTAGAACTTGTCATAGACAGCCTAACCTGAATATAATCTGAAGTATCAGAATCCCCTGGATCAACTAAGTTGACTGCCCCAAGCGCCACATTGTGCCCCAAAAAATGATGCCTGAGAAACAGGATCATATAGAAACTCTTTCTTTTTTTCCCACAATGAGAGATACTGAAGCTGAAAGAAGAACGCATTAAAGTATGAAATGCCAAACAAGTCAACATAAAGCAGCAAAAAACGTTCTCATAAACTTTTGAAAAAAATAAAGAGAATCTAATGTACGAAATATTAGGATAACACGAACGGGAAACATGATGGGACGGGCCTTTGCAGAAAGATTTGAGCAACCAATTTCCAATTAGTAAATTCTCTAAGTGTCTACACCAGAGAGAGAGAGAGAGAGAGAGGTATGGGAGACAATTTTGAGGCTCAAGCCATAAAATATAGATCAGCATGGGCTCCGGGTTTTGATCCACCTAGATAAATTAGATATTAAAGATATAGGAGTTCAATCATTCTTAATGAAAACCAAATATTGATGAGCTATTTTAATAATTTCATAAACCTGATGGTAATGAACCCAATGCTTATTATTTTTATCCTAGATCTGAGGTAACTGAATCTGATTCTCTTATCTCTCCCCTCTTCCTCTATCTTACCTACTTCAGATATTGCTCTTATTGTTTTATATTTAATAAGCCCCAATTTTCATCTAGAAGTTGGAGCCTCGTCAGATTAATCTATCAAGAAGACATGTTTAGGATTTATGGTTTCATATCTAGAACCTTTTAGAGACAATTTGGATATTACAACAAGTTAAGGTGATTATCTAAAACATTAACCAATAATGAAAGAATAAAATTAGCTTACATGTTCAAGAGAGCATGATCTTTCACAATGAACTCATAGCACTGGAGAAGCATGTTCTTAAAGAAGTATAGTGCAATGAATCTAAAGAAAGTCCCAAAGTTGGTAAAATTTCTGGAAAACAAGCCACTTCCATCGCTTACATATGAAAAAAGGCCACCTGCTACATGCTTGAAGTACTATTGAGCCATTTTGAATTGTACAAGTGAAACATTCTAAGTATAATACCACATAGGATGAAGAAATAAAATAATAATAATAATAAATGACATAATGAGAATCAAGTTAATGAATGTAGAACATGAGCCTACATAAATCAGCCTATTTTAATGGATTAAATATTAATTTTTACAAAATACCTCCTCTTCAAGACTAGGAAATCCATTTCAATCAAAACTTTGTTTTCATCCCCTCTCATAAAGAAATGAGACAAGTGCATTCCTAAAGAGGGAAAACATTATGTAAATATTAATGAAGTTAATGAGAATCAAGTTAATGAATGTAGAACATGAGCCTACATAAATCAGCCTATTTTAATGAATTAAATATTAATTTTTACAAAATACCTCCTCTTCAAGACTAGGAAATCCATTTCAATCAAAACCTTGTTTTCATTCCCTCTCATAAAGAAATGAGATAAGTGGACTCTTGAAGAGGGAAAACATTATATAAATATTAATGGATTGAAGGGGAAAAAATAGAAATAGAAACCGAATGGGAATCTTTGATTGCATAGTTGAAAAGCTTATTAACATGTATCTATATTTCTTTGTAAATTTATACCTAGTAGTTCATTTAAATTTTTAACTATTGTATTGTCAAAGAAAATGGCCATCAGTTGTATGATGAAATCAGCATTATGTCCCCCTTAATTATAGTTTGAAAAACTATTACTAAATTAAGTATTATATATTTAGTATTATATACTAAATTAAGTATTATAGCAACACAATTGTATGGTTCATTGTTACGAAGCTTGAGATAGGACACATACAATCAATTTTCCACATTTAGGAATGATTTTTTACCTTGTGGATGGGTCTTTTGGAATCATGGACTTCAAACCATTTTTGCCTTTCCTTTAAGCTAGTGAAGTTTTTTTTACAGATGGGTTTCTAGGTCCCTTGCAACCCCTAGAGAAATCATGGCAAAGTGCTAGTGCCACAAAGGTCCTACAAAACATTAGAGGAAACTTCATTCTTTTTGCCAAAGTAAATAGAGTCCACTCAAACAAGAAGAAACGGGTTCTACATCACAAACCTAAACAACTCAGTCCCTGAAGGCTTATATTCATTATACTCCTTAGTCTTTGATATGACGGTGAGGTTCAAATATGTATTCTTGCTAGATAACAGCTAATTGTACCTTTCACACTTGAACCAGACTTGTAAATGGCTGACTTAGTGAACCACACCAATGTTCAGATATCTCTGTCAAGATAATAGACATGTGAAGTAATAAGTCTTCATTATCATGAGTTAATAATTAGTAAATAATATAGTTTTAGCCATAAGTCATGATAAATAGACTTATATTTGTGTTAAAGTGTGAAAAGTATTTTTCAATTGATTAACGTGAATTTTTGGCTAATTATGTAATTTTCTATGAATTTAGATGATTTTTATAATCTTATTTTTGAGATAAATTAAGAAAAAAGAAATAAAAATAAAAATATAGCGAAATGAGGGGGGACTCATCGGCCAGTAAGTGGGTCGGAAGCATAGTCGGGGAGGAGCTGCAACCAAGGGCTCAAACGACTAGGACCGATGGGGGCATGTGTGCGCCACTCCCCTTCCACGTCATTAGTGGCGAACCAGCTATGGGGCAAGAAGCGGTCGTACAAGCAAGAGAAAGGGACTCATTGCTTGTAAATATAATATTACTATATATTCGCTCGAAACTGCGCACAAATGATATGAGACTAAACCCACGTCACACCTTCCCCCAAAAGGCTCTGAAGATTTTAATACCTAAAATAACCCTTATTTATAATAGAGATATACCTTGATGATGTCACTTGATAAGGGCATTAGAGTACTTATTTTAATCTCTCTCATGTAGATGAGCAACTGGCACAGATTCAAATCTTCTCAGATCAAAAACTCATATTTTTATTTGATTATCGCGACTTTCCTACAGATCGTCGGTGAAGGTTTAAGCCACTAGAATCGCTGGATCATCGGCAAAAATCTTGTCAATGTGATTTGCAAAGCATTGTTACTAAAATTGCTAAATGATTCATGATAAAAGGATCGTGAATCCATCGAATAAATCATCTATGATTGATCAACAAACAAGTCTTTGTCGGGAAGAAGACGATCCGCTAAGAGACAAGTTGTCACCACTTGAGAGCATACTGGATGCAATAAAGAGCCTCCTCTTATTGCGCGAACTTGAGGATGAAGCTCCTTGACATGCGCGCTACCTTCATCCAGCTACTCTCGATCTGATGACAGCCACTGGGGAGCCACAAAGTCGTCGTTTTCCTACTCTACTAGGGGACAGCCGCTAGGACAGCTCCTCTCTATTTCTGCCCAATTTGTGTTCTTCAAGCATTGACGTCATTCTGACATCCGCACTCTTATTTCCCTTTTTTGTGAATTTAAAATATATTTTATTTTCATTTCTTAGTATAAAATTCATAGAAAATAGTATTTTTTGAGGACAATTCTAAATAATTATCTAATATTATATTACATCCCTATGATCGACCTGAAAAATTATCACTATGTTTGGAAGTTTTATTAAATTATAATTGATATATTTGTTCAGAAATACTTCTAAATATCCAAAAATTGATATTTTTTAGTTTTATAAATTTTTAATTTGTGTGATTTACTATACAACAACTAAGTCACGTCATGAAGTGCACTTGTCGTTATATTTAAATGCACATTATCTAATAATATTTATAACTAAGACTTAAGAAAATATTAGTATAGAAGTAAGTCTCAAGTCAAACATAGGGAGATTGATTAATCTGTTGTGAAAACTAATTTAATTTATATATAAAGTAATTTTAATATCATAGTAATATTTAATAGAAATAATAAAATAGAAGGGTGAAGTGAGAAGAATAAAGGAAGGGAAGTAGAGAAAGGAAGGAGGAAAAGAGAGAAAGAAGAGAAAGAGCTCTCACGAAAGATGAGAGAAGAGATCTCTTGTGGAAGAGAAAGAAAGAGAGAGGAGGAAATCTCATGTGAGATGGAGAGAGAGAAAGGTCTCACAAGAGAGAGAAAGAGAGAGAGGGAGATTGATCAATCAAGAGAGAGAGAGAGATCTCACGAGAGACGGAGAAAGAAATAAGATGATAATAAAGAAAGAGAGAAATACGGTCAACCCATTATTCTTGGACGAATGTGTGCTCGAAAATTCACACACATGACATGAGGTCAGTTGTGAATGTTTTCATATTATTTTAATCATTAAACACTCATTGATCAGCCTTTAATCTTGGTGATTTTGCATTCAAAAATAGAAAAATACTTGTTATTTGTGGAACACTAGAAATATGAATATGTTAAGATTCAACTACACAAATCAATTGTAAATAAGTTGAGAATGATCTTAACTTGATCTCAAGCAAGTTTTAGAAGATTCAGAAGAAGAACGAAAATCATTCATCAAGTTTTGAATTAGTTCTACTCATTTCAATCGAAACATACATGAAATAAAAATAACTTGCTGTAAAATATAAATAAATGATAAAATTAGGTAAGTAAATTCTAAAATCAGAAAATAAATCATTGCTCAAATTTAGTCTGCCTCCTAGGTAGTTAGAGACACTAGTGTGGTGACTTGTTGAAAGTCATAGAAGTATTGGTCGGAAGCATTGTGCCGCTTGTTGGAAAGATCCATCAAAAGAAGGGTCAACCATGTTGTCACCATTGTCTAGGGGGAGAAGGAAGGAGTTGACCACTTACCGAAGGCCTTGAGTGTAGTCGAGGGAGGAAGAAATGAACTTACTGATTGTCGGAGACGTTGATTGCACAAAAAGAAGGAAGAACGGATCGCCATATTCGCAACTATTGTGAGTTTAAAGATAATTGATAATATCTATTTTATTAGAAAATAATTAATTATTATTGTTATATCCCTAAGGTGATACATGCGAGAACTTAATTTCTCAATATCATGGTGCTTTAAGAGCTATTGGATCAGATATGTTTGGTCACATGGTGCACTGAGCGATGTAAGATCAACCCACCACAAATTGCTGTTGACATCACTTAGTCATTGTATAGTAAATCAAGTAAATTTAAAATTTATAAAACTAGAAAATATTAATTTTTAGATATTTTAAAAGTATTTTTGAACAAATATATCAATTATAATTTAATAAAATTTCTAAAAATAGTAGAAATTTTTTAAGTCGATCACAAGGATGTAATATAATATTGGATAATTTTTTTAAATTTGTTTCAAAGAATACGATTTTGTCTAAATTTTAGACTAAGAATGAAAATAAAATATATTTAAAATTCACAAAAAAGGGAAATAAGGGGTCCGGGCATTATGATGATGTAAGCACCCGACAAACGTGAATTGGGCAGAAACAGAGTTCCGTCTAGTAATTCTTACGTAAGCGATTATAGAAGATTTAGTGATCAAATTAAGATCTGTAAAAACTAGAAGAATCGTAATTGAATGAAGAGTAGTTTGGAAAATTTAAATCACATAATCTATCTCTAAATGAGCTGAAAATTAAGTTGAAAGTAAGAAAAATAAAGTTTTGGCATCGCGGCGATGATGCGTCAACGATACACTAGAATCCTAAGTGTTCAGGAGAATCGTCGTGTAGTGTCCGCGACCTCGAAAGCTCTCTTTGGACAAGGAGGATGTGGGTGATCTCTAGATCTTCGTGCGAAGTCAGATCAATAAAATAGGTCGTCAAATCATCTCATGTGATTGTCACTTAGTAGAGTGGAAAAATAATGACTTTGCGACTCTCCAACGATTGTCATCAAATGGAGAGGAGCTGGATAGAGGTGGGGTGTGTGTCAGAGAACTTCATCCTCAAGTCTGCGTAGCAAGAGGAGGCTCTTCATCGCATCTAGTACGCTCCCAAGAGGTAGCAACTCGTCTCCCGGTGGATCGACCTCTTCTCGACGACAACTTGTTCATCAATTAATTGAAGATGGTTTACTCGATAGATTTGTGACCCTTTTATCACAAATCATTTAGTAATTTTAGTAATAACGCTCCGAAAATTATGTTGACGAGATTTTTACTAATGATCGAACAATTCTGGTGGCTTAATCTTTCACCGATGATTTTTAAGAAAGTTGTGATTTAATCAGATAAAAATACGAGTTTTGGCTCTAGTAAGATTCGAACGCGTGCCGGTCGCTCGCTTGTATGAGAGAGTGAAATAAATACTCTAATACGTTTATAAAGTGACATCATCATGATATATCTTTCTTATAAGTAAAGGGTATTTGAGGTATTGAAATAATCGGCACCAATCTGAGGAAGGTGTGATCCAGGTTTAGTCTCACATCGGTTGCACGCCAAAGTTTTGGACGAATATATAGTAATATCAGATTTAGAACCAATGAGTCCCTTTCTTTGCCCCATAGCTGGCTGACAATTGGTGACGTGGAAGGGAAGTGGCACACATGTGCCCTCATCAGTCCATAGCTGCTCGAGCCCTTGCTCATGGCTCCACCCCAACTACACTTCCGACCCGCTTGCGGGCCCAGTTGGCCAGTAGGTCCTCCCCCCCCCCCTCTCCCGCCTTTTTTTTTCTTTCTTCATTTATCTCAAAACCAAGATTAGAAAAATTATACAAATTCACAAAAAATCACATAATCAGCCAAAAAATCACATTAACCAATTGAAATCACTTTTCACAAAACACAAATATAAGTCTATTTATCATGAGTTAAGGCTAAAACTATATTATTTATTAATTATTAACTCATGATAATGAAGACTTATCAACTACCAATCACGAACTTAAGTTTCTAGTACCATGGCGACTTGTTAGCCATCGGATCATCATTTATGTCTACGTG
This sequence comes from Spirodela intermedia, assembly GCA_902729315.2. Lineage (NCBI taxonomy): Eukaryota > Viridiplantae > Streptophyta > Magnoliopsida > Alismatales > Araceae > Spirodela > Spirodela intermedia. Next base: position 1,053,168 of record LR746279.1, read on the forward strand.
TGTGTTGAGTGGTGTCGGATTCATGAACCATTGATGGATTACTTTACGCATATAGTATCATGGCATGTCGCCCATTACATGATCTGACTTATCTAATGACATGGCTCATTGAACACCATTAGATCACACCGTGCTCCAGATGGCTTCCCTAAAACACACGAGAAGGTTTAGTCCCACATCGGAAGTTTTTCATCATTAAGTTGAATATAAATCGAAGTTACTCTCTTAACAAAGATCCCATCTCCTGAAATTAAACAATGCCTAGGACCATCTTGGGAGAAGGTAAAAAGGTGGTCTGCCCTTGAACGCACATGTGTGTATGATGCTCCTTGCTCCATGACTAGTTGGCCATTGGGATGTGACAGCGAAGTGATGCACATGTGTGCGAAGTGAGTCCCTCACCACTCAAAACCAGCTCATGGCTCCCCCGATCTGGGTCTACCCACTTGACCGCAGCACCCCTCTAGGTCAACTACCAAGTGCTGGCTTGCCGGTGGGTGAAATATTTTTATATGTTATTCTTTTATATTTTTAAATAACAAAAAATTACACTAAGTATTTTAACTTCAAACTTCTAAAAGTAACAATATATCTTATATTTATTCTGGAAGTTAACAAAATAAAATAATAAAAGTAATTCAAACACAAAAAATCTAGCTTTAACAGCATGCTAGAGAGGTTCAGAAATGAGGTGTTCTCACAAGTTTAGGCCTGATGGCCCCTGCCTTATTAGTGGTTTACAGCAAATTGGGCAGGCAAATATGTCGAGTTCTAGACAAATGTCGTCTTGTGCCCTTTCCTCCTGCAAAAGTGAAGCTTCTTGATTTAATATTCAGAGAACTATGAAGATAAAGATGCAAAGAAATGTTCAAAACAAATCTAAGACCAGCAAGCATACTAAATTCTCCACAACCACAGTGATTTGAGATTAGTCTCCAAAAGTAAATCAAGATCCCTACCTTCTCAAGAATGACTGCTGCAGCATTGATCCAAAACCTAGCATACATGAGCATAGATAAGACTCCCTACAGCTGTTGTATAAGAAATCTTTTATATCTCTTTAGTCTCATAATCACTTTTGGGACATTAATTAAGGCTGAATTTGTCTCTTTTATCCACTAGGGTATCACTTGATATATATTTTTAGATGTCAAATCTTTCTAGAACTTTATTCAGACAATTTTTATGTGACAATCAAAAAGAATATTTCAAGACCAATCTCGGTATATCTATATGCCCAATACAAAGGAGGCTTTAGTGATACCTTTCATTTCAAAGTTCTTTGAAAAAAAACCTTTAGTTTATATCATTACTAGTAAGTAATATGTCATCAACATATAAAATCAAGAAGATATAATTACTCTCACTAAATTTATGATATACACAATCAAAAAATACATTTATCTCAAAATCAAATGAGATATAACTTGATGTCATTTGTGATACCGTTTACGAAAACTTTACTTGAGTCTATAGATAGATTTCTTTAATTTACATGATACATTATACAAGTCTTCTAACTAAAAGATAGTCTTTACATCTATTTGATGTAGCATGAGATCAAAATATGTCACATGTGTTATTATTATTCTAAAAGAGTCTTTTGAAGAAATCGAAATAAAAGTCTTTTTATGATTGATGCATTTCTTTTGGGTAAATATCTTAGTGACAAGACTAGCCTTATATCTCTTTATATTACCTTTCAAATTTCTTTTGATATTAAATATCTATTTACAACCAATAGGTTTCGCACCTTCAAGTAATATAACAAGATCCCGAATGTCATTATAATGCATGGATTTAATTTCTTCCTTCATGAAATTTATCTACATTTGAGAAATAGAACTTTGCATGGCCTGATGAAAGTCGATAGGATCATCTTTCATTATTCTAATATTAGCTTCATGTTCTTAGAGAAATACATAATAATCATATGAAATTACACTTATCTTTTCTCTAGTGGAACTCCTTAGCAGCACTTGTTCTTGAGAGTGTTGAGTTTATTCATCTAGAATACGAAGTATGAAAATATTATTTTCATTTGATATTACTCCTTAAAAACATCAGATAGAATTTGATTCATATCAATGCCAATAGCAATGTGAGGAATTGAAACAAAAACAAAGTCTCTAACCTTATCCCTCTTTACAAACTCAACTTCCTCAAATGAGATATAACCTTATCCCTCTTTACCACCACGACCTGATTTGATAGTCTTAATCCTTTTGTTGAGTTTATTCTCAACATTAGGCTTAATTCTTGAACACATCTAGGGATTGAGACTTCTCTTTGATGAGATATATGTAACTATATTGAGAATAATTATCTTTGAATGTAACAAAATATTATTGACCATTTAAAGAAATTTTAGGAAATGACCCACAAATATATATATGTATTAATTATAAGACATCTAAAGCTCAATTAAAACTTGTTCTTCTTTTGTTTATTTGTTCTCCTTGCTACAATTGACATGTGACAAAATTATAATCAAGTGGGTCAAGAATTTTTTCATACACAAGTTAATCAATTCTCTTTTTAGGGATATGACTTAATCATTTGTACCTTAATGAAGTAGATTGTTGCATCAAGAAAATATACATTACCATAACTTAATAAAGAATTGGTATCAACCAATTTAAATCTTAAAAAGAGACTAAGTCTTTTATTTTCAAATAGACAAGTATAGCTATATTTATTTAAAATATAAATATAAATAAGATTATGTCTACAAGACGCTACAATGAACATCTCATTTAGATCAAAATGGTGACTAGTATTTAAAGATAATCTAAAAATCCTTATGGCCTTCATTACAACTTTATTGTCATCACCTGTATAGATGTATCTTTCAACATCAAGTGGCTTTCAAGAGTGAAAGCAGCATTGCATAGACACTTATATGAATAGTAGCAGTACAATCTATCCACAAAGTGTTCAAAGGTACCAAAATCAAATTAACTTTTGAACAAACAAATGTGAGAAGCTCACCTTTCTTTGCACGCCAAGTGATGTACTTGGGGCAATCCTTCTTCATATGTCCATCATGCTTATATAGAAAATAATGAAATTTATTATCTCACTTCTTATATTTTTTTAATAATGGGCCACTTGCAACCTCTTTGCATTTTTGTCTTTACTTCACTTTGTCTTTAGATGTCACAACTAAATGAGTACTTTCTTAGCTATCTTTCTTATGTCTCTCTTCCTCTTGCACATAGTGGGAGCTAAGCTCATTAATATACAATTTGTCCCTCAAACAATTATAGCTCACTTTAAATTAACTAAATTGTGTAGGAAGTGAGAGCAAAATGAAATGTACTATGACATCTTTTGGTAGGTCAATGTTTAGTGGCTTCAATTTTGTTGTAAGATGTGACATTTGTAACTTTATATTTCCTTTGTGATTATACTTTATAGAGGAAAGGTTTGTCAGAAGTGAACTTATTTGTCAAAAGGTTTAGCAATTGTGACTTATCAGAAAAAGTTCTCCTAAATGCATTTGAGATTGTGTGTTTGATGATCATGAGACGCAATCTATTAGATCGATCTCATTTTTCTATTTCTCTCTTATCCTCAAGAGAGTCTTTGGGTCAATCTATCTTCAATGCAAGGTCCAGATCTACCATTAATGATATATGAACTTAGTGTGTTGTTTAGGCCTAAGTAGATTCAATCAGAGATATTGATATAACCCTGATCTTACATTAATTAGGTAGATCTCACATGGATTGTATTTTTTTTAGGATTTCGAATTAGGGAGATGAGGGAGATGAGCTAGATATGAATTAGAGTGTGAGAGGGAGATATAGATGAAGATATAAATTTAGATGAAAAGAGAAGAATATGAAATGAGTGGATATTTGTGGATCGAAAAAACTATTGATAACCTCTTACCTATATTCTAAATACAATACAAGAATTGAGATGACTTATCAAGATCAGCTCCAAGAGGAGGGAGAAGATGCTGCACCACCTCCTAGCTTCAATTTCACTATCCACTTGATGATCTCCTTCAGACTTAGATGCTCTACTAACTTGTACATGCACTCAGTCTTATCCACTAATGGATTGAAGATGAAAGATGCAGGCTTCATTCATCAAAAACAAGGAGGACAAGAGGGATTCAAGCATGTTGTTTCACTTGGCCATATAGGTTTCAGCACAACTGCAGGAATGAGAGAGAAGAGAGAGAAAGCCACAATTTATAGGGCATTTTTGGGCACCCAAAATGTCCTAAAATGTGGCAGAATGTTTCTTGAGAGCCACGTTTTTCCCCTCCTCTTTCCTCCATTTTTGGATTTGGAAACTGTTCTCCATAAAAAGTGGATCACTGGTTGACTATGTCCATCCTCAAGGCTTCTGTTGATCCATTCAATGGGCTCCTTCAAAGGGCTAATTGCTCATTCTGAAATGGGATCAAATAGATGGTAGATAAAAGCCATGACCATCTCTACCTATGTATCATAGAAACCCATAAAAATTATAAGAAATAATCTGCTTGATGTCATAGAAGTCAAATGGAATTAACTCATAATCAACATGCTCATAAAAAGTGTGCAATTAATAAATTGTATCAACATACACGGAATGCATGAATGTGATTAGGTAACATGATAACATGTACTAGTAATTAATGCACATGCATATCGAATAAGCATAAATCCAATGCATGAATGCATGCTATCAACCATACCTAGAGAGGGCATGAAAAGTTCTTTCCATTCTGAAATTTGTTCTATTAAGTACTGAAATTGTATTAATACTGGTAGAAATATTCAAAGCATAACTTGAAATCATATGAAGAACAACATAAAATACTAAAATAAGCATAAGTTCAAATAGCGGGACATCTCATCACAAGATATCTACTACAACATCAATATCATGTCTTTTGATCAAATAATGGGACATAAGATATCGCAAGAACAACTTATTGTTCACATGAAATTTTGAATGATTGTCACATATTTATCATCATAAGTATATGTAATTTGATGAAATACTAAAGCATCTTTTGGGCCGGTCAATATCCTCATGAATCACATGTAGATCATCTTAATATTTTAGAATAATAATTTCCACAAGAGAGCCCACTTTGACTGGATCCTATGTCAATTATATACTCCAAAATAAAAAATGTACCAAAATCGAATTTCATGAAAGTTATTTGATATTTAAGCATGCTCAATGTAAACATAATAATTGAGAAATCAAATAACTTCATAATAATTTCTAAAATAAATATCATAAAATAGAAATTTAGAAATAACTTAAATGATGTCATAAATCAAAATGATGGGTGTTGACATCAGAATATCGAATGAGGACACCATTATGATGCGACCACTCATTCTAGCTATATGAGCTGCCTTAGCCAACAAGACATGACATGTCATTTATTCCTTTTGACTAGAAGAATCGTAATTTAATGAAGAAGAGTTTTGAAACTTGAAATCACACAAAGTATTACTAAATTAAGTAAAAATTAAGTTTAAAGTAAGAAAGACAAAGTTTCAGCCTCGTGACAGCGATCATTAGATGTGTGCGAGATGGTTATCGTGTGATGTCCATAGCCTCAAGGGCTCTCGAATATGGACGTCTTAGGCATTCGCTAGATATTATTTCAAAGTTCAGAAAATGATGGTAAAAGTTAAATTAGTTAGAAAATGATGAAATAGAGTTCTGACATTTTGGTGGTGATACATCAAAATCTTAAATGTTCGAAAAGATTTTTTTGCAATGTTTATGGGTCAAAGGATCTCCTTGTACAAGGACGATCTAGACAATCTCTAGATCTTCTTGTGAAGTCTAGAATCAATAAAATAGGTTGTTGAATTGTCTCTAACGACTATCATTCAATGAAGTAAAAAAATGATGACTTTGTAACTCTCTAGCAACTGTCATGTGGCGGAGATGAGTTGAATGAAGGTAAGGTGCATCTTAGAGAACTTTATCTTTAGATCCGTGCAACAAGAAGAGGTTCTTCATCGCATTTAATATGCTCTTAAGAGATGGTGACTTGTTTCTCGACAGATCATCTTCTTCTCAACAACGACTTGTTCATCGATTGATTAGAGATGATTTACTTGATGGATTTATAATTTTTTTATTGAAAATCGTTCAACAATTTTAGTAAAATGCTCCACGAATAACATTGATGAGATTTTTACTGATGATTAAATGATTATGACAACTTAATCATTCACTAGAAATTTGTAGAAAAATAATAATTTAATTAGATAAAAATATAAGTTTTTGACTCTAGTAGAATTCAAACCTTTGTTGGTTGTTCGCATGTATAAGAGAGAGTGAAATAAGTACACGAATACCTTTATAAAGTGATATCATAAGAGTATTTTCTTCTAATAAATAAGGGGTATTTTTGGAATTAAAATTATAAAACCCTTCTAGGGAGGCTGTGACTGCTGATTTAGTCCCACATTAGTTATATGCTGAATTTTGAGACATATATATAGTAATACGAAATTTGTTAATCAATGAATCCCTTTCATGTGTGTATACGACCACTCCTTGCCTCATGCCTAACTGGCCACTAATGACGTGGAAGGGGAGTGATGCACACATGTCCCTTACCTATCGGTCCATCCTTAGTGGCTTGAGCCCCTGCTCACGGCTCTACCCGATTATGCTTTTGACCTACTTGCAAGCCCAATTGGTCAGCAAGTTTCCCCCTTTTTTATCTTTTTATTTTATTTTATTTTTCTTTATTTATCTGAAAAATATGATTATAAAAATTATATAAAATCAAATAATAAGACTAAATTTCACATTAAAAAATTTAAAACCACTTTTCACAATTTATCATAAATTATGAAATATTTCTAAAATTCTAAAAAATAGTATTTTTTAATTTTATAAATTTTAAATTTAGTGATTTATTATACAATGATTAAGTCATGTTAGGCATCCACGTGAAAATATCTCTTAAATGACCCCTGCAAAACATTTGCAATGACTTTCTAGAAGGTTCAAGACCTATCACGTGACAACAGGCTGGTAAGAGGTGGTAGGAGTGGTAGGCCCATTAAAGCACTAGAGACTCACTAGTAGCAGGCGGTAGGATGAGGCCAACGCCACACCCAAAGATATGGTCAAGACCACTCATGTGCAAGAATAATGTATTATAAGTCTCAAGCCCAAGGAGGAAAGGCAGGAAGAAGCATCCACTGAAGTTGTGGAGACCAGCCATATCGGGGCAGCCACCCCATCCTCCCATTTCCTCATTTAGAAGGACTAGCCTCGGGCCCTTTGGACGGCCCTTCAATTATCCCACCCCCTTGTACTTTTTTTGAACTCTTGTTATGGTCCGAAGATTCAAAGGTCTATCATATCTAATCGGTCTTTTAGTTACAGTGAACTTTCCTGGTTTTCCCTCCTTAGTTCCCTCTTTCTCTCCTTTACTCTGTCCCTCACAGCGGATACCCATCATGTTCTCACAGGTTTAGGCTTGAGGGCTCCTTCCTTATCAGTGGTTCATAGCAAACTGGGCACTCAAATATGTCGAATTACGGACTAGCGCCCTTCTCCTCCTCCAAAAGTGAAGCTTCTCGATTCAATATTCAGAAAACTGTGAAGATGGAGATGCGAAGGAAAGACTGGACAATATCTGTGTCTATCAAGCGTACTAAATTCTCCACACTCACAGTGATCCAACTAAGATTGAGTGCACCCACGAAGTATGGAAAGTGCCAAACATTGGGAACTACCCATTCATATCCGAGACCAGTCTCCGGAAGACAGGCAGGAGCCCTACCTTCTCAACAACAACCGCTGCGGCATTGATCCGAAACCATACGGGTGAATGCAGCCTCCACCCCTTGCAGAAGTGAAGCAGAAGCCCCGGATGGACAGAGATCTTCTGCAAGTCCCGCCCTTCATGTTGAAGGCAAGAATGGGAGCGGAAGGAGTCGGGACAGTCAGCGGAGGCCATCGCTCGTCGCCGACTCCTCAAATTCCCTTTCTTTCTACTCTTCGACCCTTCGACCCTTCGACCGTTCAATATTCTGGAGATTCGGAAAACCCCGCCGTTCTTCATCCATCACCGTCCGCTTCTTCCCACGCAGACGTGGTGTGAGATTCTGAGCTTCACGTCCTTCTCTACTTCCCACCACAATAACCAGGCGATCATTTGTACCCATGGAATTTTTTTATCTTAACGATAGACCAGGGTGGCGGCTACGGCGATAAAGTACATCCATACATAATGTAGTCAACGTGTCTTAACGGCCCGTTGACTGGGAGATACGTTTCCAATGATGGGCTTCTCAGTCCTAGGCCTAATTATAGCGAGGCCCAGGCCAATAAAGGGGATCTGCATCTATGACTGAGAAATGCACACGAAGGGTGATAAGCCAAATGGTGATAAGTCAACGCTTCTGAGCGGAGAACATGATGAAGAAGTGGTCCACCTTGCAAGAGTAGTTCACCAGGCCGCACGTCCTACAGAGGTCCTCGATCTCCTCTTCGCTGAAGTAGGAAAATCCCACTAAAAACTGCGTCCGACCCACCACAAAAGAGAATGAGTGAGTGAGTGAGAGGGAGAGAGAGAGAGAGAGAGAGAGAGATGGGCTTGGGTTCAACTTTACCCTGCCGAGAGAGTTGACACTAGAAAGGAAGGTGGTGGCAACGAAAACGCCCCCGCTTCTCAGGACGCGGTTTATCTCGGCGACCTATTGAAGAGGAGGACCTCCAGATCAGAATCAGGGTTCTCAAGTTGGGGTTCACCAGAGTCAACGGGTCATCCAGTTGTCGGTTCGCAATTCCAATTTTGGCAATTTTCTTGAATAGTTATCCATATGGGGAGTGGTTTTTCAGGAAGCGAGGGATCTAAGATAGTAGCAATGGTGAGAGGGAGAAGGATTACCGCATTAGAAGGAGAAGGCCAGCAGTGGAGGGCCGCACCAGCATGAATAGCATCGATGGAACCTGACTCAAAAGGGAGCCTTGAGACATCTGCTCTAACAAGAGCGAGGTTCCTGAAAAATTCATGTAGATGTGAAATCATTAGAAAATTTACCAACATTAGAGAGACATGCCCTCAAGAGAGAGAGAGAGAGCGAGAGAATTTTGAGGCTCAAGCCTGAAAACATGGGCTTGATCCTCAAGGATATGCCGGAGCTTTTGGATGCCCCATTGTATCCTCACACGTGCCTTCAACTATGTCACAGATGAGAGAGTCTTTGTTAAGGTTTAGGAAAGAACCATTTTCCTCAGGTTAGAAGGTCAAAACAGTGACCTTGAATAGACCATTATGCTAATTCTGTCATCTGTTCGTCAGAAGAAGATGATGGTTAGCTCTATATCTTTCAAGAGATCTAGAATTTCATGTACATGTAGAATTATTAGAAGATTACAGAGAAGTAGAGAGACATGCCTTCATGAGGGAGAGAGAGAGAGAAAGAGAGAGACGTTTTGAGGCTGAAGATTGAAACATGGGTATAGGAGGCCTATTAAATCCAAATATCCATCCATTAAACGGCTTCAACAGTTTAATAAGCCTGATGGGGTGAACCCAAAGCTGATGATCTTTTATCCTTATTGAAAGTTTTGGGCAGATAGTCCCATGTTCTCTACCTAATATGGGATCCCTCATGAAAGCATTGTGTCATCTGAGCATAAAGTCAACTGACCATGGGTTCATTTACTTGTATAGGATTGACCTAACAAGACGATAGGTTTTAGGATTTATGGTTTCAGGTCCACAACATTTGAGAGCCGGTTAAGAGATGACCATAGGTTTACGGTGATTATCTAAAACTTGAACTGATAATAGAATACCAGAAAGTAGATTAAAGGAATTAGCTTACGCATTCAAGAGAGCATCATCTTTTGCAATGAAGTCGTAGCACTGGCGAAGCATGTTCTCAGAGAAATCCAGTGCAATGACTCCGGAGAAAGTCCCAGAGCTGGCGAACTTTCTTGAAAATAGGCCACTCCCGCAGCTTACGTCTAATAGAAGACCACCTGCTACAGGCTTGAAGTACTCCTGAGCCATTTTGAACTGCAGGGGTGAAACATTCTCAGTATAATACCACAGAGGATGAAGAAATATAAAAATAATAATCATCATCATTATCATCAGTAACATTATGCAAATCATGAATATAAAACATGAACCTACATAAATTAGTCTATTTTAATAAATTAAATATTTATTGTTGCAGAGCACCTCATCTTCAAGACCAGGGAATCCATTTTGACCAAAACCTTGTCGCCATCCCCTCTCATAAAGAAATGAGACAAGTGGACTCCTGACGAGAGGAAGAATTAAAGACATGAGAGTATAATTATGAAGCCCCTGATCTACAGCTGTAATCAAGTTATGAATTGAAGTGCAACAAACAGAAATAGAAACCGAATTGGAATCTTCAATCGCATGGTTGAGCAGCTAGTAACATGTATTTGTATTTCTTCGTAAATTTATATTTATCCAGTTCACTTCAATTTTACCTATTCTGTTGTCAAAGAAAATGCCCATCACTGGTATGAAAAAATCGACCTTGTGCAACCCCAGAATGATAGTTTCAAGAAGCATTAGCGAATTCAGCTTCACTTTTCTTTTCTAAGAAAGGGAGTATTCCCTAATTGAATTTAATATTCTTACCCTAGTTCATTGATAGGAAGCTTGAGATAGGCCACAGATACGAAACGATAGCCAGTTTTCTATATTTAGAGATGACTTTTTACCCCGTGGATGGGTCTTTCGGGATCCTGGATCACAAATCATTTTTTGCCTTTTCAGCCGATGAAGTCCTGTTTTATGAACGATGATCTCTGGGTCCTTGCAACCCCTTGAGAAATCAATCGTACATCCAAGGGAGGTCTTCTGTGCATATCTCTCTCTATACTTCTTCTTTGTGCCAGAATACTCAAGCCAGGGCAAAGTGCCAGTGCCATAAAGGGCCTCTAAAATGTTAGAGGAAACTTCATTCTTTTTGCCAAAGTAATTGCAGTCATCTAAACAAGAAGAAACAGGTACTACGTCACGAACCTGAACAGCTCAGTCTTTGAAGGCATGAATTCATTGTACGCCCTAGTCCCGGACGTGACGGTGAGATCAAGATACGTATTCCTGCTGGAGAACGGCTTGTTGCACCTTTCACACTTGAAACTAGACCTGTAGATGGCCGACCTGATGAACCACACCAATGTTCAGATATCCCAGCCAAGATAATAGGCATGCCAGAGAGAGTTAGAAATGAGGTGTTCTCACGGGTTTAGGCCTGAGGGCCCCTTCCTTATCAGTGGTTCATAGCAAATTGGGCAAGCAAATATGTCGAGTTCCGGACTAGCTTCCTCCTGAAAAATCGAAGCTTCTCGACTCAATATTTCTCCATCGGCATTGAAACAAGACCACACGATTGTACAGAAAACTTTAAAGATAGAGATCCGAAGTTAGGCAGGACCCCCTACCTTCCCAACAACGGCCACCGCGGCTTTGATCCGGAACCTTGCGGGTGAATGCAGCCTCCGCCCCTGGCGGAAGGGAATCAGAAGCCCCGGATTGGCGGAGATCCTCCACAGGTCCTGTTCTGCCTGTCGGAGGCGAGAATGAGAACGGAAGGACGCCAGAAGCGTCGCGGAGGAGGCCATCGCCACTTCGCCGCCTCTTCCTCCTCAAATTCCGTCTCTACTCTTCGATCCTTCGATCTTCTGGAGATCGAAAATCCCACGTACTTTGAAGCGTCCTGGTAGACGTGAAGTTCTGAGCTTCACGTCGTTCGCAACATTCGTCTAAAGTAGGCAGGCGTTCAGTTGTAGCCACCTACCCCACCCACCAAAAAAAAAAAAGGGAAAATTGGGAAAACATAAAAATTTTAGATTTTCGAACTTTCATTAGGCCAATTTTTTTGAAAATTCAATTACTAAAAAAGGGAATTACAAATACCTCTCCAGTGAAGGTTGGTAGATCTGATCTGCCAGTTGGCTTGCAAAAGGTTATGTAGCTGCTTGCAATTGTGGAAAACATTAACAAGATCGTGTACCACAATGTCTCCATTAATCAGGGGAGTGTCAGTGCTAAGATCACTCCATGTTGCCATCATGCCCGGCGTTTTCTCTACACTGGACATGGCAAAAGATGATTTTTGATGGTGTTGAAGCTGGCCCACAAGTCCAATCGGGCCTATAATCAAATAATGAACCCCACCCGTCTGCTAATGGCTTTCATGGCCCAAAAATTTTCCCAAATTTTTTTTCGAAGGGGTGGGTGGGGAGTCCTTGTTGGCCTCTTGTTAAGAGAAAAAATGCCACAGGCACAACTGAACACCTACATATTGTAGACGAATGTTGCGAGCGACGTTAGTAGACGAGTGTGGTTCATTATTTAATTATAGGCCCGATTGGACTTGTGGGCCAGCTTCAACACCATCAAAAATCATCTTTTGCCGTGTCCAGCGTAGAGAAAACATCGGGCATGATGGCAACATGGAGTGATCTTAGCACTGACACTTTCCTGATTAATGGAGACATTGTGGTACACAATCTTGTTGGTGTTTTTCACCATTGCAAGCAGCTATTGTAAACTTGTCCAAAAGGTACCTCTCGTTAAGAGAATTTTAATTCAGAATTTGGAGCCTTATCATTTGATATCTGAGCTACTTCTGGCCATAGGGTTGAAGGGCTCACAGTTGTGAGGATGAAATCCATTGAGGTGGATATTGAGACACTCAAAGAGGAGAACAAAAGGTGTAGAATAAATCTTACAACTAATTCAACAGTTGACAATTTTGATGACACACATCAAAGAAAATCAAGGAGATCAGACGAGAATACAACTCACATCTCAACATCTTCAAAATCAAAAGTAAAAGGTGAAAAATTACAAGTTAACTTGCATACAGATCTACCTACCTTCAGTGGAGAGGTATTTTTGTAATTCCACTTGTTAGTAATTGATATTTCCAAAAAAAACAAACCTATTGAAAGTCTGAAAAATATAATTTTTAAGTTTTCTTTGTGACCAAACTCAAAATCTTTCTTGTGACTAACAGAGTAATGATCCATTAGGAATGTAGAAGTATGGTTACATAGAGCATAAATATATTTTGGCATAAATGAACCACCAAGATCAGATCATTTAGAATTTATAATGCTTAGCATGGAAGGAGATGCATTGGATCTGTATTTATGGATGGAAGATCATTTTTTATTCTAATATTTTTATGATTTTAAAATATAGATCAATAGTTGATTTGGATCATCAGCTTCTAATAATATATATCATCAACTTTTGAATGTAAAGCAAGATTGTTTAGTCTTGGAGTACATATCAAAATTTGAAAGACTCTCAACTTATCTTCTCAATATTAGAACATACTTATTTGAATGGACTCAAACCTGAGATCCAATCCAAATTATCTATGTCCAAATCGATTAGTTTAAGAGACATTATTGACACTTTGGTTCAAGCAGAAGCACACTAATGCACTCTCTGGCAAACATAGAAGCAAGAATAGCCAAATGAACAAAAGGTTTAGCTTGGTCTCTTACAATCCCCAACAATAGAGGATCATCATAGCATCTACTCTCGACAATGATCATACAAATCAGGGTAAAGTTCCTATTTCATCAATCCCTGTCCCTAGTAAGAAATTTACATCGATATAAAATCTTCAGAAATAAATAAAAAATAGAGGAAATTGAAGACAACTACAACTAATTGAAGCAGAATTAGAGGAAAAGAAGAATAAAGGACTATGGTTTCACTAAAATGAATAATATGGGCCTAGACATAGATGCAAACAAGACCTTAACATCCTTATTGTATAGGAGGAAGATAAAATCTAATAACACTTACAAGAAGAAGACTAGACCAAATAGAGTATTGTATACAATAGGAAGAGTCTATACATAGCATATATTTCCTTGAATTCTATCATGGGCTTGACTTGACATAGTACTATGAAAGTAGGAAAGGCACTGCAAGATAAAGAGGTCACAATCCTCATTGACACTAATGTTACACAGTATTTTGTGTCATAAATTGTTGAAAGAATTGTCCTTACAAGTTAGTGAATTCTATAGCTATGACATAGTAATGGGTAATGACCATATGGTATAAGGAAATGAGATATATTAAAATATTCCATTGAAAATTTAAGACTTCTTATCTTTGGATCTTAGCAATATTGATTCACAAGACATGGTTGAGGGTTGTTGAAATACCTCAAATGCAATTTATCAAAACATTTATAAACCCGAATTTCACTGATTAAACTATGAAAAATCAAGTATGACAGCAAGTTTGGGAGCGATCCATAGGGACCCTGCAATTCATGCGATTCAAATGAAATTGGTGGACGAAGTAAGGAGAAAACTACAAGGATTAGATGATGGGATCAAAGGAGATAGTAAGAAGCATGAATCAATTGAAAATTGATCACCAAAAAAGGAAAAAATGGAAAAATATACTGTGAATGGAAAAATAGATCTATCTAGAATGGTTGTAATCAATATGCAAGCCTCACACTAATCTGAATTGTCATTGTAATGATTCAATGTGCACCAGATCAAAGGCTTTTATAGGCGTTTCCATGACGGCAGAGCCCTCAATTCAAGTTGGGATTATGCTTTTGATAAACAACCAAATCGTGAATATTTGGTGCCAATCAAATCGTCTCTTGAAGAGCTTTACAATGGTACCAAAATATTATACGGTGGAACAGAACAAAGGTTGCACTCGGTCAAGATTTCTTGAGTATGTTTTTAAATAAATAGAAAAAGGGAAAGAACACATACATAGGGGGGGGGTTCGAAAGGGGGATCACTGTCCAATTTTGATTGGACAGTAGAGACCATGCCATATCACTGATAGTCCATTGAAATGTTGTTGAATCCACACACATAATGTACCCCACATTGGTGCAAGTCTTGGGCTGATTCATTTGTTCTACTTTCACTGCTGACTTGTCGGTTACACTTTCACCACTGACTTGTTGATGATTCAACGGGCAGCCCCCTAATATTTCAGCCTGTTGGGTCACTTGGCTTGGCCTACCTGGTTCAGCCCAACTTCGCATGTTCCGATTTTCTTTTATTTTCTTATTTTAATAATTCCTAAAAAATACCTAAAAATCCTAGAAATTATAAAAAAATCTAAAAAATTATGAAAAATCTAGAATAAATTCTAGAAAATTCTAGAACTCACAATAAAATTCATGTATAATTATTTAAAATTAGTTATCTTAAAATAATATAAAAATATCAAAATATATGTTTATGTATGAATGATCGAAATATGGTGGAATTAAATGATAATATGCATCATGTTATCACTAATGTTATTCTAGATATCCAATGGTTGAAGAGTCTAGGGTTATCCGGGTGGATAAATTCACATTATGGAAATTTGATCATGAAATTGATGATCAATAATGACAGTCATATTGTCAAAGGAAATGCAAGTTTGACTAAAATAGGTATGTCCTTAAAGGCTACTAATTGTGAATTAAAGAGGGGCATGTTTTTGCAATGGAATTACACTATCTATTGAGCCAAATATATGACCATAAGTTATCACAAGAAAAATCAAAGATTAAACTCAGATTATAGAAACAATTTCCTCAAATTTTTTAACAATGTCCAAGGCCTCCTCTTAATTGAGAAGTTGACCATTCTATCAATTTTATTCTTGGAACTCAACCAATAAATTTACTGTCATTTAATTATTCAAAAATTCAAAAAACTCAGATACATGTCTGAGAACTATGTTCAACACGTTTCAGTCTTCTAACGGCCCATATGTTTGCCTAATACTACTAGTTAAAAAAATAGATGAAAGTTGGTAATTTTTCATTGATTACATAGCTTTTAAAAAAATCACTATTCTAAAGAAGTTTTTGATCCCAATTGTGGATGAATTACTTGATGAACTACATTATATGATACATTTTTCTAAATTAGACAAAGTCTTAATATTATCAAATTTGGTGAAAGAAGCTTACATTCTCAAGACAGCTTTTAAAACCATGAAGGCCACTGTGTTCAAGGCTATACCATTTGGACTTTCAAACACTCTAGCCACCTTCCGATCTTTGATGAAATTTTCAAGTCATATCTCAAGAAATTTGTACTAGTATTCTTTGATGATATCTTCATATATAGCCAAATTATAAAGGAGCATGAATAGCATCTGGACAATGTATTTTTATTCTCATAGCCAACAATCTATACATAAATATAAGAAAAATGTTAATTCAATCAACCACCATTATAATATCTTGACCAGTAGATCTCTATAGAAGGGGTATCTATAGGTAAAGGAAAGATCTTGACCATTGTGGAATGGCTTATACCTAAGAATCTGGGAGAATTAATAGGATTCTTAAGGTTGAGTAACTATTATCAAAGATTTGTCATGTGATATGTAATTATAGCCTGACCTCTAACTCACTTATTAAAGAAGAATTCATTTCATTGGAATTTAAAAGCTCAAGCAGCCTTCAACAAGCTAAAAATTACAATGACTTCTACTCTAGTATTAGCTCTACCTAATTTTTTTGAGACATTTATAGTTGAGATAGACATTTTATGGCAAAGAGTAGAGACAATTTTGATGCAACAAAGAATACCAATTACCTATTTTAGTCATGTTTTTCCTAAAAAATCTTGATCAAAGTCAGCCTTCCAAAGAGAGTTTATAACTATTGTGATGGTAATAAAAAAAGAAAAATATTATCTTATGTTTTAATCATTTATTATTCAAACATATCAATATAGCTTAAATTTTCTATTTGATCAAAAGGAGATTCATTTAGAGTATCAAAAATGGGTTACTAAATTAATGGGGCTCAATTTTCAAATATATTACAAGGAAGGGAAGAAGAATGCAGCTATAAATGTACTCTCTTGAGCTCTATAATTGAGTATACTTGAGGCAGCACCTATATACATAGTGCAATTAGTGGATGTCTCAATAATCAAAGAAGAGGTAGAAAAAGATTAAAGGCTACCTAACATCAAAAATATTACAATAGAGAAAGTGTCCTCACAAACTTATTTTGGAGAGCACTAATAAATCTTCATTCTCATGAGTTAATAATTAGTAAATAATATAGTTTTAGCCTTAACTCATGATAAATAGACTTATATTTATGTTAAAGTGTGAAAAGTGGTTTTTAGTTGATTAACGTGAATTTTTGGGTAATTATGTGATTTTATACGAATTTATATGATTTTTATAATCTTACTTTTGAAATAAATAAAGAAAAAGAAATAAAAATAAAAATAAAATAAAATGAGGGAGACTCGCCAGCTAGCCGGGCCCGCAAGAGGGTCGAAAGCGTAGTCAGGGAGTAGCCGCGAGCAGGGGCTTGAACAGCTTGGACCGATAGGGGCACATGTGCGCCACTCCCCTTCCACGTCACTGGTGGCCAGCCAGCTATAGGGTAAGGAGTGGTCATACACATGCGAGAAAGGGACTTGCTTTCAAATGTACATTACTATATATTTGGCCGAAACTTTGGTGCACAAGCGATGTGGGACTAAACCCGCATCACACCTTCCCTAGAAAGGGGTGGGCAACTAGCACGGGTTTGAATCCTCCCAGAGCGAAAACTCATATTTTTTATCTGATTATCGTGACTTTCCTTCAGATCGTTGGTGAAGGATTAAGCAACCAAAATAGTTAGATCATTGGCGAAAATCTCGTCAACACGATTCGCGGAGCATTGTTACTAAAATTGTTGAATGATTCACAATAAAAGGATCACAAATCCATCAAGTAAAGCATCTCTGATTGATCCACGAACAAACCGTCGTGGGGAAGAAGACGATCTGTCGGGAGACAAGTCACCACCTCCTGAAAGTGTACCGGATGCGATGAAGAGCCTCCTCTTGCTGCGCAAACCTGAAGATGAAGCTCCCTAACACGCGCCCTACCTCCATCTAGCTCATCTCTATCAGGTGACAGCCGCCGGAGAGCCACAAAGTCACCATTTTTCTGCTCCGTCGGATGACAGCTGTCAAAGAGCCGCAAAGTCGTCGTTTTTCTGCTCTGTCGGATGACAACTGTCAGAGACGATTCAACGACCCTTTTCATTAATCTCTAGACTTTGCAAGGAGATCTAGAAATTGCCCACATCGTCTTTGCCTTAGGAGAGCCTTCGAGGCCATGGACGTTACACGACGATCCTCCCGAATGCTCAAGATTCTGGTGCATCGCCAACACATTACCGCCACGATGCCAGAACTCTATTTTCCTACTTTTAACTTAATTTTTGCTTCATTTAGTGATATTTTTTTAATTTTAAATTTACCAACTTATACTTCATTCAATTACAATTCTTCTAGCTTTTACAGATCTTAATTTGATCAATTAAATTGTTTGTAATCGCTTACGTAAGAATCACCGAGTGGAACTCTATTTCCGCTTGATTCGCGTTCCCCGGCGTTGACATCATCCTGACGTCGTCACCCTTATTTCCCTTTTTCATGAATTTTAAATATATTTTATTTTTATTTCTTAGTATAAAATTCATAGAAAATAGTATTCTTTGAAGAAAATTCTGAATAATTACCCAATATTATATTACATCCCTGTGATTGACCTAGAAAATTACCACTATTTTTGGAAGTTTTATTGAATTATAATTGATATATTTGTTCAGAAATACTTCTAAATATCTAGAAATTTATATTTTCTAGTTTCATAAATTTTAAATTTACGTGATTTACTATACAATGACTAAGTCACATCAAATTTTGGTGCCGTTGCTGGAGATGTATTGCATAATATTTAGTATTTTTCTGTTTTTCTCTTAGAGTATACAAAAAAATTTAACTCTTGTTTTATTTTCTTTTTGCCAATTTTTTTTTTTAAAAAAAAGGGGAACAAAAAGAAGCAAGGCAAGGACTGGAGCATACTGAAGGAGGGTAACAATTACTAAACTTTTTCCTCGAATTTATTAATTTTTTATGCATGGTAGAAGATCCTTACATCCAAGGTTAGAAAATCCTTTTATTATTTCATTCAAAACTAAAAATCCAAAAGAAAAATTAATTTTGATGGATCCTGAAGGAAGTATAGGTCAAACTGAAAACAATCCTATTGCTATGAAAAATCATTATATCCCTGATTCATTTCAAAGAGCATCCAATATTAGAGTCCCATTAGCACCTACTATTAAATTCGAAATAAATCGAGGAATTTTTCAGATGCTCCTTAATTTTCATGGATTGCCTTTAGAGGAACCTCATCAGTACTTAAAAAAAATTCATATGGTTTGTGATTTAGTTAATCTCCCTCAAGTTACATTGGAAATTATTAAAATGAAATTATTTCCTCATACACTTAGGAACAAAGCTAGTCATTGGCTATTCACATTAGATAGAGAATTAACTAGCTAGAAAGACATAGAACAAGTCTTTCTTCGAAAATTTTATCCCTTAGGAAAAACTCAAAATATGAGAAAATATATATAGAGTTTTTCTCAAATATCAAGAGAAACTTTGCATGAGATATGGTAAAATTCAAAGATTTACTTAGAAAGTATCCTCATCATGCTATACCCAAGTGGCAGCTCAACAAAAAATTTTATGATAGATTATTAGAACAACGTAAAAATATGGTTGACTCTATATGTAGAGGAACTTTTATGGAGAAAACCCCTAATAAGATTTACAGTCTTTATGAGAATTTAAATGAAAATTCTAGAAATCAAGCCTCTTTTGAATTAAATGACAAGGATAAGAAGAGAGGAATTTATGAATTGCATCATGATGATGATTCTAATTTAAGAAATGAGGTTAATCAGATTAATCAAAGATTAAAAATATTTGATTTAGTTATTGAGAATATTAGAAAGCCTCCTAACCTTCAATTGAATGTATATAATGTTTGTCCTATGTATAGTGAAAATGATCATTTCGAATTTCAATATCATCTTAGGCAAGAACAAGTGTACGTACCCCACGATTTTAGTAAAAATAAAGAATATAATCTTAATTAGGGGAATAATTTTTCGTGGAGAAACCCAAATGATATTCAAAATTCAGAAACACTTAGATTCAATTCAAATTTTGAATTTCGTCTAAAACAAAAACACAGATTTCAAAAAAATCAGCCCTCTCAAATCTAACTTGATGCCATGGAAATGATGTAGCAAATGAGTCAAATGATGCAACAAACTATAAATCAAATGATGTTGCACCAAAACAAATTATAGAGGCCTTTGAGAATAGGAAAGAAGAGGGACAGCCACTTAGTTAGCTCATAGAAAATTCAAAAAACTGTCCAACAGTAGGATTTCAGCAAGGAGAGTCTAGTTAGATAAATTTAAGAAAAAACCCACGAAATGAAAATGTTAGGACAGTGAATATATTGAGTGTGGATATCTTACCTGATCTTTATTTCCAATTATTAGAAGAAATCGATGAATCATTAGAAGTAAATGAGAATATTAAGGCTGAAAATATAGTAGTCGAAAATTTAAATAAAATCATTTATTACTCACAATTGATGAATGAATATAGCGAGGATGATGAGGAGAAAGAGCCTTTAGATGAAGAAATAGTAACTGATTATGGAAAAATCATCCAAATTTTAGTAGAAGGGAGTATGAATAGAAATAAAGAAAAACATATTTCAAGTGAAGAAAAATCAGTTGATTTGAGAGATGTAGGAGACGAAATTAATAAATATAATCATAATTTTATAGCCATGGATGTTGATAGTGAGGATGATGATGTATATCGTATACCAAAATTAGAAGATAGCTCTTGGGAAGATGAAGAATTTGATGAGTTGAGAAATAAAAAGTTAGAAAAAGAGTTGATTCAACTAATGGGGAGAAACGAAAATAATAGATATGAATATATAGATAATTTTGGAGGAGAAAATTTGAATTTTACTGAATTCATTAGATCTGAGATTAAAAAAGACAATCCTTCCATCCTTCAAAACCCACAGCCCATTAGAATTATTTCTAAGCTTGAAATATTTCACTCCTTGCAAATTGAACAAATATATATAGAAGATAAAATGGAGCAGGAGAAGATTATGCAGATAAAAGAAGACATTAAGAAATGGATGAATGGAAGAATTAGAGATATCAATTTAGATGAAAAAATTCTAGGTTGGGTAAGAGCTAATTTGAAAATTATATAGCTTGATCACATTTTATGGTCTATTAATAGAAAGTATTTATTAATGAATGAGAGCCTTACAAAACAAGATAGAAATGAAGAAAGATTTTTTTCAAAATGAAAATATTATTTTTGAGAAAATTTTGTTAATTTTCATTTTATTATGGCTGAAAGTATGTCAAGGTATATATATGAAGTATATGAATTTATGCTAAATCTGAAAAACAATATCATGAAACTTACCTTGGGATACAAATATATTTTGATGGCCATAGATCATCTTATATGATCTAAGAGCTGTCCAACTGAAGACATTAAATTCAGCACTGCATAGGAGGCAACCCATGGTTTTTATTTCATTCTGTTTGATTTTTTTTAAGCTATGTTTTTCTTAGAATTTCGCAATACTTGTTTCTATATTTGTTTTTTCTGAAAAAGTGCAAGAGGAGGAGTGTAAGATGAAGTGGAAAATTTAAAATGAGGTTGAGGTGATGTCTTTTTGAGCTTTATCATTTATAACAATATTTTTAATACTTAACTTTGCATAGATGCATGCTTCACTTGAAAATTAAATTTTCTGCATATTCTATTTCGATTTTTCTATGTCATTGAGGACTATGTCATTTTTAAGTTGGGGGGTAAAGTATTCATTATTAATTTATGCTGTAGGATGATTAAGAACATGTGTTTGCATTTTATTTTTATTTTTTCATGCTCATTCAGAACAGCAACTAAAAAAATAAAAATAAAATAAAATTCAGAAAAACTACAACATCTATTTTCTAGTTTTCTGTCAAGAACAACAGACTATCAAAAACAGCAGGCAAAAAAAAACAGCCCGAAATTTGAAATTCTAGAGACCCTTTTCTCACATTTCAATCCCCTAGACATATATTACTGAAATTCGAAATTACAATTATAAAGAGAATAGTTTTGATTTATTTTTGACAAATTTATTGTTTCTAAAAATAGAACTGAAAATAAAAAACAGAACTGTGAGAACTATCTAACTTACAAATTTCTTACATCATATTGCATGCATGAAAAATTAAATCAATTAGATTGATTGATACCAAAAGATACAAGAAAGATTATTATTGAGTTAAAAGAATGATCTAGTACCATGAAATGTTGGAATACTCCTTGGATACATGATAGATAACATTGTATTTGATTTTACAGATTTTCACTTCATGATCTTGATGGATAATATTTACTTGATGTGAAATTTAATTGATCATTTGAGTTTAATGGAGATTTTTGTACCCTGATCTATAGGACTTGTGAGGAGAAATTACTTATTTTGAAAAAAAAAGAGAGAGCAATGTGAAAAATCTAGAAACAAAGAGTACACATGAAGGGTGTGAGACATCATTCTCATTGTCGAGAATCGTCCATAGAAAAACACTTGCTGCAAAAGAAGTGAATAAAATGAAAGCCCTGAAAATGAAGAGTAAACATGGAGGGTGTGAGACATTATTCTTATTGTCAAAATTTGTCTACAAGAAAAGCTACTTATCTACTATATAGATATATATATAAAAACAATAAAGAAATATACTGCAAAATTCAAAAATCAAGCCATAGAAAAAAGGAAATGTAGGATCAATATTATTCTTGGATGAGTATTGATAATTGGAACATCTTGTAAATATATCTATGAGTGAAGAAGTGATAAAGATGTGAATAGAAGAAGTGAAGTCTAGATTGTTATTCCAAAGAGTGCTTAAACATTTAAGTGCTTGACATCATTCTTAAATACTTGATATAACAATCCAAGTGTCTAAAGGTGCATCATTTCTAATTATATTTTTTTTATTTTTTATGTACTGAAATATGATGTTTGAGATTTGTAAATTTTTATTTTCATAATTCCATTGCTAAGGGACTAGCAATGATTTAAGTTGGAAGGTGTGATAAGTTTTTATTATCATAAGTTAATAATTAGTAAATAATATAGTTTTAGCCTTAACTCATGATAAATAGACTTATATTTGTGTTAAAGTGTGAAAAGTTCTTTTGAGCTGATTAAGGTGAATTTTTGGATAATTATGTGATTTTATACGAATTTATATGATTTTTATAGTCTTACTTTTGAGATAAATGAAGAAAAAGAAATAAAAATAAAAATAAAATAAAATAAGGGGGACCTGTCGGCCAGCTGGGCTCGCAAGGGGAATGGAAGCACAGTCGGGGAGTAGCCGCAAGCAAGGGCTTGAGTGGCTTGGACCGATAGGGGCACATGTGCACCACTCCCCTTTCACATCACCAGTGGCCAGCCAACTGTGAGGCAAAGAGTGGTCGTACACACACAAGAAAGGGACTTACTTTCAAATGTAATATTATTATATATTCGGCCGAAACTTCGGCGCACAAGCGATGTGGGACTAAACCCATGTCACATCTTCCCTAGAAAGGGGTGGGCAACCGGCGCGGGTTCGAATCCTCTTAGAGCCAAAACTCTTATTTTTAATCTGATTATCGTAACTTTCTTGCAGATCGTTGGTGAAGGATTAAGCAACTAGAATCGCTGGATCATTGGCGAAAATCTCGTAAATACGATTTGTAGAGCATTGTTACTAAAATTACTAAATTCGGAATAAAAGGTTCGTGAATCCATTGAGTAAAGCTTCTCCGATTGATCAACGAACAAGCAATCATTAGGAAGAGGACAATCCGCTAGGAGACGAGTCTCCACCTCCTAAGAGCGTACCGAATGCGATGAAGAGCCTCCTCTTGCTGCGCAGACTTGAGGATGAAGCTCCCTGAC
This sequence comes from Spirodela intermedia, assembly GCA_902729315.2. Lineage (NCBI taxonomy): Eukaryota > Viridiplantae > Streptophyta > Magnoliopsida > Alismatales > Araceae > Spirodela > Spirodela intermedia. The sequence goes on from LR746279.1 coordinate 1,077,046, forward strand.
ACACGCCCCACCTCCATCCAACTCCTCTCCGTCGGGTGACAGCTGCCAGAGAGCTACAAAGTCGCCGTTTTTCTGCTCTGCAAGGTGACAGCCGTTAGAGAGCCACAAAGTCGCCATTTTTCCACTTCTCTAGGTGACAGCCATCAGAGATGATTCGACGATTCATTTCATTGATCTCTAGACTTCGCAAGGAGATCTAGAGATTGCCTATGTCATCCTTGTCCAAGGAGAGCCTTCGAGGCCGTGGACACTACACGACGATCCTCTCAAATGTTCAGGATTCCGATGCATCGTCGACACATTGCCGACACATCACCGCCACGATACTAGAACTCTATTTTCCTACTTTCAACTTAATTTCTGCTTCTTTAGTGATAATTTGTTGATTTTAAATTTACCAACCTATACTTCATTCAATTACAATTCTTTCGGCTTTTACAAATCTTAATTTGATCAGTTAAATTATCTATAATCGCTTACGTAAGAATTGCCGAGCAGAACTCTGTTTTCATCTAATTTGCGTTCCTCGGGCATTGACATCATCCTAATTTCTGCACCCTTATTTCCCTTTTTTCGTGAATTTTAAATATATTTTATTTTCATTTCCTAGTGTAAAATTCATAGAGAATAGTATGCTTTAAGAAAAATTCTGAATAATTACCCAGTATTATATTACATCCCTGTGATTGAACTTGAAAAATTACTGCTATTTTTGGAAGTTTTATTGAATTATAATTGATATATTTGTTCAAAAATACCTCTAAATATCCAAAAAATTATATTTTCTGGTTTTATAAATTTAAAATTTACGTGATTTACTATAGAACGACTAAGTCACGTCAAGCACCGAATAAATTACAAGACATTGAACTTAAAATGAGTTCTTATGTTTTACCTTAGAAACCATAAGTAGTAAATAAGACCTTAGAAACCTACTTCAAATGTTTTACCTATGATAAACCTAAATTGTGGAGGGAGTAGTTACACTAGGCAAAACTTAGCTATAATATTTCTTATCACTTAGTCACAAGATGATACCTTTCAAAGTAATTTATCGTAGAGATTCTCTCACATTATGACAATATGGGTTACTAATAAGTCTTCATTATTATGAGTTAATAATTAATTAATAATATATTTTAAATCTTAAATTATGATAAAAAAACTTATATTTATGTTAAATTAAGAAAAATGATTTTTAGTTTATTAATGTGATTTGTTTGCTAATGTTTTGATTTTATGTGAATTTATGTGTTATGATCATGTTTTTGAGATAAAATAAATAAAAATATAACAATATATCAAAAAAGAGAAAACCCACTAGCTAGTGGGGCACCATTTGGGGACCTACTTGCCAGCCAGGCCCACACATGGTTTGGAGGCACAGTCAACTAGAGCCATTAGCTGGGGGCTCGAGTGACTAAGGACCAATCAAGGCACATGTGTGTCACTCTACTTCCATGTCATTAGTGGCCAACCAAGTGTGGGGCAAGGAGTGATTGTGTACACATATATATGTGAGAGAGTACATTGAAGACAAGGAGGTAGAGACATATATGAGTCTCAAATATTGAGAAATAATTGATGTGGGATTAAACTCATGCTAGTAGTCATAGGTGAGTTTCACTATTTTTATACTTAAAATGCCCCTACTTATAAGAAAGAAATAGCTCAATGACATCACTAAGTAAGGGTATATGGGTAATTTTCTAACTCTCTCTTACACAGCCAAATTTCACATAATTTACTTATTTAACTTCTAATTTTTCTACAAAGCGTCAGTCAATAATTAAGTTATTGAAATCATTTGCACATCGATGAAAATTTTGTCAATACTATGTGGACCATCATTAGTAGCTATCTAAGCATTTCAAGTACAAAAATCATAGATTTTTCAAGAAAATCATCTCCGATTGATTGATGATCTAACTATCATCGAAGATGATTCCTTAGCTCATTTCATCGATTTTTGGACTTCACAAGAAGATCTAAAGATTGTCGATGTCATGAATGCCTAAGGAAACCTTTGATGTCATAGAAATCGCATAATAATCCGCTCAAATGCTCAAAATTTTGGGAATCACTGCTATGATGTTAAAATGTTGTCTTTTTCTATTTAAAACTTAATTCTTGTTCAATAGTGTCATCAAAATCTTGGCCCATTAGGGCCCATTATCTCTATCTCCTCTTCTCCTCTTCTCCTCTTCTCCTCTTCTCCTCTTCTCCTCTTCTATATAAACACATGTAGTCCTCTATTCTCCTCTATGGATTTTAGGATTTTCTCTTTCATTGTCAGCATGGTATCAAAGCTCTAGGTTCTCTCCAGCCACTGCCTCCCTCTCCAGCGTGCTGCCCTCCTCTAGCAGTGCCCTTCTCTTCTTGGCAGCACCTACCTGCCGACGCCATTCCTCTCATTGGCACCCTCATCCTCAGTAGTTGTCAGTCTTCACAGCAGCCCTCCTCCACCGCCGCCTCCTGCCACCCCTCACTAACACTGCCTCCACTTCCACCCCTCTCCAAGCACCATGCCAAGCATGCCCTAGGTCATGCCCGCTACCCTCGATCGCCGCTCCCACCACAACGTGCCCTAGGCAAACCTGCTGTGGCCTGCCTTAGGTGGCGTGCTCTGCCATTGTGGCCTCTACTGTTGTGGCCTGCCTTAGGTGGCGTGCTCTGCCATTGTGGCCTCTACTGTTGTGGCCTCTATCATTTTCACAGCCCCTACTGCCATCGTGGCCCCTGCCACCACCACTGCGGTCTCTGCCACTACTGCGGCCTCCCTCCAGCCACACCCTAAGGTCTTCGTCATTGGCTACACGGCCTTGACCGAGCACCCTCCCGTGCACCTATCGGCCGGCACCTGCATCTTCATGGCCTCCTTCACAGCTTCTCCATTGTCCCTGATGTGACTTAATCATTGTATAGTAAATTACACAAATTTAAAATTTATAAAACTAGAAAATATGAATTTTTGAACAAATATATCAATTATAATTCAATAAAACTTCTAAAAAATAGTAGTAATTTTCCAAGTCAATCACAAGGATGTAATATAATATTGGGTAATTATTTATAATTTTTCTCAATGAATATTATTTTCTATGAATTTTATAATAAGAAATAAAATTAAATATATTTAAAATTCACAAAAAAAGGAAATAAAGGTACGGACGTCAGCACCCTATGAACACGAATCGAATAGAAATAGAGTTCCACTCGATGATTCTTACATAAGCAATTACAGACGATTTAATTAATCAAATTAAGATCTATAAAAGTCAGAATAATCGTAATTGAATGAAGTATATCTTGATAAATTTAAATCACACAAATTATTACATTTGCAATCAAGTCCCTTTCTCGCGCATGTACGACCACTCCTTGCCCCACAGCCAGCTAGCCACCGATGATGTGGAAGGGGAGTGGCGCACACGTGCCCCTATCAGTCCTAGCCACTCAAGCCCCTACTCGCAGCTCCTCCCTTGATGACGAGTGGGACCCGTCTCCATCAGCTCAGGAGACACCGGTAGTCCGAGTTCAGCCTGATCGACGCACAAAGATAAAGGAGCCTGGTTTACGCTACACGGGCTAGCCCTTCGGGACGACGACATTTCACCTCCGCAACGACGACGAGCTCGAGCTCACCCTTATCTTTCTTGGTATTTTCACGTTGACTTGTTGGGCCTCGCGTTTGTGTGTTAGCGGGCCCAATTCTATGTGTGTGTGTTGTTGTTTGTCTCCCTTTCTTTAGGGTTTTATTGGGTTGAGGCCCAATTAAAACTCTAAGGGGGGAGGACCTATGTGTCTTTCTTTTTGGGCCTCTTTTGGGGCTTATTTGGGTCTTCATTTGAGGCCCACTTAAGCACCGTAATAGGGCCCTCCTCTTTCTCCTTTTACGGGAGCTTATTGGGTCTCTCTTTAAGAGCCCCAATAAGCCCCTCTTGTAGCCTTTGTGGCTTATGGGCTTGAGGGCCTCAAGTGGGCCCACCTCTCCTTAGCCCACTTGTGGGCCCCCATATAAGGGGAGGTAGGACCCCCCCTCAAAAAGAGCGCCGTATTTTTGAGAGAGATTATCGTTTTGTAAGTACCTTCTCCGTGATCTAGGATAGGGAGGGAAGGAGGAAGAGGAAGGCCGTCGATACCCCCTTCGAGGACTTCGTTCCTCGTGACGCTGCTGCCCGAGAAGTCCCGCTGCCGCCTGAGACCACTGCCGCCGCCGGCCATCTCATTGCCGCCCGGGGGCTCGCCGCCGTCACCGGACGAAACGGTCGCGGTTGCCGCTGCAGCCGCCGCCGCCTCTGCTGGAACCCCGTCACGCCGTCGTGACGAAAGGGGCTCGCTTCGCCTCGCTACGAGCCGTCGCCGAGCAGTCCGCCGGAGTCTCTCGACTCCTGGTTCGACTGCCGCCTCTTCATCCGGAACTCCACCATAAACTCGCCGGAGCCGCCCTCCGCCGCTCCGCCCAGTCGCAGGCCGTTCGCCGACGAACGCCTACCTGCCGCCGACGTCGGGAGAGACCCTGCAGCCGTGCCGACGAGCCAGAACCAGTCCCAGCTCCTCACAGGCCCCCGCCGGAGTTTCCCGACGCTCCGCCGCCGTCGCGCCGTTCCCGGCGCCGCTTAGACCAGGAGAGCTCAACCCTCCTTGGTATCGTCGGCCGGATCGTCTCCTCTCTGCTCCGCTTCCCGGCGCCGCCAGAGAGGCCGATCCTTCCGGCGACGGTTGGGTTTCCGCCCCAACCGCCAACGCTCGGCCTTCCCGCCGAAGCGCCGCTGACGCTCGGCATTCCCGCCGAAGCGCCGCAGACGCTCGGCCTTCCCGCCGAAGGGCTGCCGCCGCGCGCGCCCCGCGCGCCGACTCCTGCGTGCCCTAAGGCCGCCGCGCGGCTTGCCTCCCAGGCCCGCTAGCGTGCCCTTCGGCCCACCAGCGGACCCACGCTCGCTAGCGTGCCCTTCAGCCCACCAGCGGGCCCACGCCCGCGCCTACCGTGCCACGCCTTACGACGACGGCTACGGCGACTCTCGACCAGGACCGACCGTCGACGCTGAGCATCGCTCTTCACCGGACATCCCTGCCTTTGTCAGATCTCCGCTCCGCCACGACCCGCCAGGCTACACAGCCTTGAAGGTTAGCTCCGTACCCCTTCTTACTTAAGTTTAATTATCTTTCGAAGGGTTTTCTCGGCTCGTCTATACTGCCATTAGGAGCACGTAGATAGGAAAGGACAGGTTATCGGATCGTGACTTCCGACGCTACGCCAGACTCGTCACAGTTCGTGAGCTGCAGCCCTAGGCTACTTCACGACAACAATTCTGCTGTCTATCTAGACGTGGACCGAGAGGGCCTCACACTTACCATCGTCGAGTATTTCCCCGGGTTGTCTTAGGTTGATCATGCATATTGGTACGCCTGCCTGTGCTTAGGTTACGTGGTCAGACCTAGAGTTTAGGGTCCAAACATTCTTATCAGATCGGTTCTCGGGTCTCGAGTTTCATTGATCAGGTACAGAGGGTTCTCGCCCCGTCCTGCATCATCCCCGACTACCCTTCCAACCCACTTGTGGGCTTGACTGGCCAGCAGGTCCCCCCCATTTTACTATATTTTTATTTCTTTTTCTTCATTTATCTCAAAAGTAAGACTGTAAAAATTATATAAATTCATATAAAATCACATAATTACCCAAAAACTCACATTAATTAATTAAAAACCACTTTTTATACTTTAACATAAATATAAGTCTATTTATCATGAGTTAAAGTTAAAACTATATTATTTACTAATTATTAACTCATGATAATGAAGACTTATCACACCCCCCAACTTAAACCATTGTTAGTCCCTTAGCAATGGAATTAAAAAAATAAAAATTTACAAATCTCAAACATCATATTTCAATATATAATAAATAAAATAAAATATAATTAGAAATGATGCACCTTTAGACACTTTTAATTCTTATATCAAGTATTTAAGAATGATGTCAAGCACTTAAATGTTTCAGCACTCCTTAGAATAACAATCTAAACTTCACTTCTTCTATTCAAATCTTTATCACTTCTTCACTCATAGATATATTTACAAGATGTTCTAATTATCAATACTCATCCAAAAATAATATTGATCTTACATTTCCTTTTTTCCATTGCTTGAGTTTTGAAGTTTACACTGTATTTCCTCCTTTATATATATATATATATATATAGTGGATAAATAACTTTTCCTGTAGACAAATTTTGACAATAAGAATGATGTCTCACACCTTCCATATGTACTCTTCATTTCTAGGGCTTTCACTTTATCCACTTATTTTGCAGTAAGTGTTTTTCTATGCACGATTTTCGACAATGAGAATGATATCTCACACCCTCCATGTGTACTCTTTGTTTCTAGATTTTTCACATTACTCTCTCTTTTTTTTTTTCGAAATAAGTGATTTCTCCTCACAAGTCCTATAGATCAAGGTGCAAAAATCTCCATTAAACTCAAATGATCAATCAAATTTTCACATCAAGTAAATACTATCCATCAAGATCATGAAGTGAAAATCTATTAAATCAAATTCATGTTATCTATCATATATTCAAGGAGTATTTCAACATTTCATGGTATTAGATCATTCTTTTGACTCAATAATAATCTTCCTAGTATCTTTTGGTGTCAATCAATCTAATTGATTTAGTTTTTCATACATGTAATATGATGTAAGAAATTTGTAAATTAGATAGTTCTAACAGTTCTGTTTACTATTTTCAATTCTGCTTTTAGCAACAATAAATTTGTCAAAAATAAATCAAAACTATTCTCTTTATAGTTGTAATTTCGAATTTTAGTAATATATGTCTAGGGGATTGAAATGTGAGAAAAGGGTCTCTAGAATTTCAAAAATTTTTTGTCTATTATTTTTGATAGTCTGTTGTTCTTGATAGAAAACCAGAAAATAGATGTTATAGTTTTATAAATCTGAATTTTATTTTATTTTTATTTTTTTAGTTGTTGTTCTAAGTGAGCATGAAAAAATAAAAATAAAATGCAAACACATGTTCTTAATCGTCCTACATCATAAATTAATAATGAATACTTCACCCCCCAACTTAAAAATGACATTGTCCTCAATGACATAGAAAAATCAAAATAGAATATGCAGAAAATATAATTTTCAAGTGAAGCATGCATATATACAAAGTTAAGCATTAAAAATATTGTCATAAATGATAAAGCTCAGAAAGACATCACCTCAACCTCGTTTTTAATTTTCCACTTCATCTTACACTCCTGCACTTTTTCGGAAAAAATAAACGTAGAAACAAGTACTGCAAAATTCTAAGAAAAACAAAGCTTAAAAAATCAAACAGAATGAAATAAAAACCATGGGTTGCCTCCCATGTAGCGCTGAATTTAATGTCTCCAGCTAGACACCTTGATCTTACTCTTGAATTTCTTTTAATAATAATTTTTTTTTTCTGTAAGGCGTTCATATTCTATGTAATGTTTAAGCCACTATCTATTTACCTTAAAGTTATGATCACTTTTAGGATCTTTAATCATTACAGCCTCATGATCGTATGTCTCTTCCACCACATAAGGCCTTGTCCATTTAGATTTTAATTTTCCTGGGAATAATTTCAGCCTAAAATTATATAACCACACATTTTGTCCAACATCAATTTTTTTTCTGCTAATGTATTTATCATAAAATATTTTAGTTTTTTCTTTATATATTCTATAATTTTCAAAAGCTTTATTCCTCAACTCCTCTAGTTATCTAGCTAAAAAATTCTATGCCCACCAGCTGATTTTTCATTTGTACATAAATTTTTTATAGCCCATAATACTTTATGCTCTATTTTCACAGGAAGATGAGATGGCTTTCCAAAAATGAGATGAAATGAGGACATACCTATGGGATTTTTATAAGCTGTTCTACAAGCCCATAATGCATCTTGTAATTTCGTGTGCCAATCTTTCTTATCTAGTTTAACTATTTTTCTCAAAATTCTCTGAATTTCCCTATTTGCTACTTCAGCTTGCCCATTTGTTTGGGGATAATATGCAGTGGCTAATCTATGGTGTACTCAATTATTTTTCAACAATTCCCTGAAATGTTTATTTGTAAAATGTGTTCCTCCATCACTAATAATCACTCTAGAACATCCAAATCTCGAAAAAATATTTTTTTGTGCAAATTTCATTACGATTTTATGATCATTAGTTCTAGTAGGAATAGCTTCCATCCACTTCGACACATAATCAACAGCAAGCAAAATATATTCATATTTTTCAGTTGATGGGAAGGGACCCATGAAATCTATTCCCCATACGTCAAAACTTTTGACTACTAACATGTTACTCATGGGCATTTCATCTTTTTTACTCATGTTACCTATAGATTGACATGAAATAATATTCTACTAAATTCTATAGAATCTCTAATGATTGTAGGCTAATAAAAACCACACTGAAAAAAATTTGCAGCTATTTTTTTGTCTAGAGAAATGTCCTCCACAGTTAGATGAATGGCACATGTTAATAATGCTATGATATTCTTCTTCAAGAACACATCTCCTTAAAATTTGATCATTGCCCAAGTAATATAAATCAAGATCATGACAAAAATAATTTTTAATCTTAGAAAAGAAATGATGTTTTCTATTCTTATCCCACTGTCCTAGAATTTTTCTAGAAACCAGAAAATTAACAATATGTGCATACCATGGTGATGGTTGATGTTGAGCTGCCATCAATTGTTCATCTGGAAGTACATCTTATAAAGGTGCTGCATTTATTCTTGTATCACTTAATCTAGAAAAATGATCAAAACCTTTTTATCTTTTATTTCTAAGTCAAATTCTTGTAACAATAAATCCATCTTAATAAATGTGGCTTTATATTTTCTTATTTAACAAATATTTAAATGCTATATGATCAGTATAAATAATAATTTTAGCTCCCAAAATATATGATCTAAACCTTTTTAATGAAAATACTACAACTAACAACTCTTTTCAATCGTGATATAATTTAATTGAGCATTGGATATAGTTTTACTAGCATATGAAATTACTATGGGTTTTGACTCTTTTGTTTGTCCTAGAACGGCCCCCACTGTATAATTTGATGCATCACACATTATTTCAAAAGGAAAGGACCAATCAGGAGCTTGTAAAATGGGTGCCTTAGTAAGTAATCTTTTTATTTCAGAAAAAGACTCAAAACATTTCTCATCAAAATTAAAAAGGCACATCTATAGATAATAACTTGGTGAGAGGTTTAAAAATTTTCAAAAAATCTTGAATAAATTTTGTATAATAACCTACATGACCCAAGAAAGATATAATCTGTTTTACTAAATTTGGAGGTTTCATTTTAGATATAATATCAATTTTTGCTCTATCTGCCTCTAAACCCCTTTCACTCACAATATGACCCAACACAACTCCCTCTCTAACTATAAAATGTGATTTCTCCCAACTCAAAACTAATTTTTTTCTCTATATATTTCTCAAGTACATGTTGTAAATGATTTAAACATTCATCAAATGATTCACCAAAAACAGAAAAAGCGTTCATAAAAATTTTCACACATTTTCTAGTCTCATTAGAAAAAATAGACAACATACATCTTTGAAATGTGGTTGGAGCATTACATAGACCAAAAGGCATGTGTTTAAAAGTAAAAGTACTAAATGGAAAAGTGAAAGTTATTTTTTCTTAATCTAAAAGATTTATATAAATTTGATTATAACTAGAGTATCCATCCAAAAAACAAAAATAGTTTTTTCTAAATAATTTTTCTAGAATTTGATTAGTAAATGGTAGGGTGACGTGACTTAGTCGTTGTATAGTAAATCACGCAAATTTAAAATTTATAAAACTAGAAAATACGACTTTTTAGATATTTAGAAGTATTTCTGAACAAATATATCAATTATAATTCGATAAAACTTTCAAAAATAGTGATAATTTTCTAGGTCGATCACAAGGATGTAATATAATATCTAGTAATTATTTAGAATTTTTCTCAAAGAATAACATTTTTTATGAATTTAATACTAGGAAATGAAAAGGAAATATATTTAAAGTTCACAAAAAAGGGAATAAGGGTGTGGATGTCAGGATGACGTCATCACTCGACGAATGCAAATTGGGCGGAAATAGAGTTCTGGCATAATGAAATGAAGATCTGTAAAAGCTGGAAGAATCGTAATAAAATGAAGTATATCTTGGCAATTTAAAATCAACAAATTATCACTAAATAAAACAGAAGTTAAGTTGAAAGTAGAAAAATAGAGTTCCGACATTGCGGCAGCGATGCGTCGGTGATGCACTAGAATCCTGAGCGTTCGGGAGGATCCTCGTGTAGTGTCCACGGCCTCGAAGGCTCTCCTTGGACAAAGACAACGTGGGCAATCTCTAGATCTCCTTTCGAAGTCTAGAGATTAATAAAATGAGTCGTCGAATCGTCTCCGGCAGCTGTCACCCGGCGGAGTGGAAAAATAGCAACTTTGTGGCTCTCTGGTGGCTGTCACCCGATGGAGAGGAGCTGGATGGAGGTGGGGCGCATGTTAGGGAGCTTCATCCTCAGGTCCGCGCAGCAAGAGGAGGCTCTTCATCGCATCCAGTACTTTCTCAGGAGGTGGCGACTCATCTCCCAGTAGATGGTCCTCTTCCCGATGATGGCTTGTTCGTCAATCAATCAGAGATGCTTTACTCAATGGATTCGCGATCCTTTTATTGCGAATCGTTCAGTAATTTTAGTAACAATACTCTACGAATCGTGTTGACAAGATTTTCGCCGATGATCTAGTAATTTTGGTTGCTTAATCCTTCACTGGCAATCTGCAAGAAAGTCGTGATAATCAAATAAAAAAATATAAACTTTGGCTCTAGGAGGATTCGAACCCGTATCGGTTGCCCGCCCTTTTTGGGGAAGGTGACGTGGGTTTAGTCCCACATCGGCTGTGTGCTGAAGTTTCTGGCAAATATAAAGTAATATTACATTCCCGATCAAGTCCCTTTCTCATGCGTGTACGACCACTCCTTGCCCCACAGCCGACTGGCCACCGGTGACGTGGAAGGAGAGTGGCGCACACATGCCCCCATCGGTTCAAGCCGCTCGAGCCCCTGCTCACGCCTCTTGCCTGATTGTGCTTCCGACCCGCTTGCGGGCCCAGCTGGCCGGCGGGCCCCCCCATTTTGTTATATTTTTATTTTAATTTCTTTTCCTTCATTTATCTCAAAAGTAAGACTGTAAAAATTGTATAAAATCACATAATTACCCAAAAGTTTATGTTAATCAACTGAAAACCATTTTTCACACTTTAACATAAATATAAGTCTATTTATCATGAGTTAAGGCTAAAACTATATTATTTACTAATTATTAACTCATGATAATGAAGACTTATCAAGGGAAAAATGATCTTTTCTAGTAACTAAATTTAATTTTCTATAATCAATGCAAACCCACCAACTGGTAGTTAATCTTGTTTGTATTTCATCCCCATTTTTTTTTTCTATAATTGTGATCCCTGATTTTTTTGGCACCACTTTTGTTGGTATCTGAAATAGGATAAATAATATCAACAGCCAACAACTTTAAAATTTATTTTTTTACAATTTTCATCATGTTAGGATTTAATCTTCGTTGTTGTTCCCTACTAAATCTAGCCCCCTCCTCTAGATATATATTATGCATGCATACACTCATATCAATGCCCCTTTGATCATCCATTTTCCAGCCCATAGCCTTCTTATTTTTTCAAAGTACATCTAATAATTCTTCTTCCTATTCATCACTCAAATCAACTGCAATAATAACAGGAAATGAATTATTTTCCTCTAAAAACAGATATTTTAAACAAGAAAGAAGAAGTTTCAACTCTAAATTCAGATGATCATCCTCTTTCTTTTCTCCCAAATTTATGTTCTCTATTTCCTCTAATTCTTCTAGCATAGAGTCATCAATAACATCTGGATCATCAAAATCATTTATAAGATCTATGGTATGACAATCTTATACTTGGGATTTCTTAAGATCATTGGATACCTAAAAATTTTAATTTCTACTGATTGATCTCCACATGAAATTTTTGCAATACCTGTGGGAAAACTAATATTCATCTTTGTTTTATGCAAAATTGGTCTCCCTAGGATGATTGACGTATCATAAAACTGTCCATTAAAATTCATTTCCAGCACTACAAAATCAACTGGAAATTTACACCCCTTTAATTGTCACTATCACATTTTCTAAAATACCTTTAGGATGTTTTATGGATCTATTAGTAAATTATAAGGTAACAATAGATGGTTTAAGATTAGAAATATTAAACTTATCACAAATACTTGTAGGTAATAAATTAATACTAGCACCGGTGTCAAGTAAAGCTTTCTAAAAAATGGATCCACCAATATCACACGAAATTAAAGGGGCACCTGTATCTCTCAATTTATATGGTAATTGATTTAATAATAATGCACTAGCATGCATAGATAATTTTTCTACTCTAGGTGCCCTTTTTGGTGTACACATTTCTTTCAAAACTCTAGCATATTCAGGAATATGTTCAATGGCAGTGAGTAAAGGAAGACTAATTTGCACATCTTGTAAAATTTTCTTTATTTCTTCATTGTGTTCCTTTTTCTTTCTTTCTCTAGGCTCTAGAGCTTTAGGAAATGGAATGGTTGTCCTCTCTTTCGAAATTTCCTTGGTAGAATCTATAAAATCCTCTTCTACTCTTATTTGATTTTGTTTTGGGTTGTCCATGTTTTCTTTTTCTTCTAATGTTTGGAGATAAGGATTAGGTAGGATCTTACCACTCCTTAATGCATTCATTGTCCTAACATTTACATTTCGTGAGTTTTTTCCTAGATTCATGCTACTAGACTCCCCTTGCTGAAATTTTATTATTGGGCGGTTCTCTGAATTTTCTATGGGCTGACTAGGTAGCTGTCCCTCTTCTCTCTTATTCCTAAGGGCCTCTATAATTTGTTTCTACTGCAGCATCATTTGATTCATAGTTTGTTGCATCATTTGGCTCATGTTTTACATCATTTCCATAGTATCAGATTGGGTTTGAGAAGGCTGATTTTTTTGAAATCTGTTTTCTTATTTTAGACGAAATTCAGAGTTTAAATTGGGTCTAAGTGCTTCTGGATTTTGAATATTATTTGGGTCTCTCCATGAAAAATTATTCCTCTAATAGAGATTATAAGAATTTGAATAAGGTTCCCTATTTCTATTAAAACCATGAGCTACTTGCACTTGTTCTTGCATAGGGTGAAATGATTGATCTAAATTATAATATTGAAATTCGAAATAATCATTTTCACCATACATAAGACATATACTATTTTAATTAAATTGAGGGTTAAGAGACTTTCTAATATTGTCAATAAGTAAATCAAGTTTTTCTAATCTTTGATTAATCTGATTAACCTCATTTCTTAATTTAGAATCATCATCATGATGCAATTCATAAATTTCTCTCTTCTTATCCCTGTCATATAATTCAAAAGAGACTTGATCTCTAGAATTTTCACTTAAATTCTCATAAAGACTGTAAATTTCATCAAGAGTTTTCTCCATAAAAGCTCCTCCACATATAGAATCAACCATATTTCTATGTTGTTCTAATAATTCATCATAAAAAATTCTATTGAGCTGTCACTTGGGTGTAGCATGATGAGGACACTTTATAAATAAATCTTTGAATATTTCTCATCTCTCATGTAAAGTTTCTCCTGGTCTTTCAAAAAAACTCTATATATATTTTCTCATATTTTGAGTTTTTCCTAAGGGATAAATTTTTTGAAGAAAAGTCTATTCTATGTCTTTCCAACTAGTTAATTCTCTATCTAATGTGGATAGCCAATGGCTAGCTTTGTCCCTAAGTGTATGAGAAAATAATTTCATCTTAATAATTTCTAGTGTAACTTGAGGGAGATTAACTAAATCACAGACAATATGAAATTTTTCTAAGTGCTGATGAGGTTCCTCTAAAGGCAATCCATGAAAATTAGGGAGCATTTGAAAACTTTCTGGATTTATTTCGAATTTAACAGTGGATGTTAAAGGGACTCTAATATTAGATGTTCCTTGAAATGAATTAGGGATATAATAATTTTTCATGACCATAGGATTGTTCTCGATTTGACCTGTACTTCCTTCAAGATCCATCAAAATTATATTTTCTTTCGGATTTTTTGTTTTGAATGAAATAATGAAAGGATTTTCTAGCCTTGGATACAAGGATTTTCTACCATGTATAAAAAATCAATAAATTTGAGGAAAAATTTTAGTAATTGTTATACTCCTTCAGGATGCTCCAGTCCTTGCCTTGCTTCTCTTCGTTCCTTTTAAAATAAAATAAAAATTGACAAGAAGAAAATAAAACAAGAGTTAATTTTTTTGTGTACTCTAAGAGAAAAATAGAAAAATTCTAAATATTATGTAATACCTCCCTGGCAACCGCACAAAAATTTGACATGACTTAGTCATTGTTTAGTAAATCATGCAAATTTAAAATTTATAAAACTAGAAAATATGAAGTTTTGGATATTTAGAAGTATTTCTGAACAAATATATCAATTATAATTCAATAAAATTTCCAAAAAATAGTGGTAATTTTTCAGGTCAATCACACGGATGTAATATAATATCAGGTAATTATTCAAACTTTTCCTCAAAGAATACTATTTTCTATAAATTTTATACTAGGAAATAAAAATAAAATATATTTAAAATTCACGAAAAAGGGAAATAAGGGTGTGGACGTCAAGATGAGGTTTGCGCCCAGCGAACACGAATCAAGTAGAAATAGAGTTCTCCTCAGCAATTCTTACGTAAGTGATGATTTAATTGATCAAATTAAGATTTGTAAAAGTCAGAGGAATCATAATTGAATGAAGTATATCTTGGTAAATTTAAATCATGTAAATTATCATTAAATGAAGCAAAAACTAAGTTGAAAGCAAGAAAACAAAGTTCTGGTATCATGGCAGCAATGCGTTAGTGATGCACCGGAATCTTGAGTGTTCGAGAAGATCATCGTATAGTGTCCACGGCCTCAAAGGCTCTCCTTAGACAAAGACAACGTGAGTGATAAGTCTTCATTATCATGAGTTAATAATTAGTAAATAAAATAGTTTTAGCCTTAACTCATGATAAATAGACTTATATTTATGTTAAAGTGTGGGAAATGGTTTTTAATTGATTAATGTGAATTTTTGGGTAATTATGTGATTTTACACGAATTTATATGATTTTTACAGTTTTACTTTTGAGATAAATGAAGAAAAAGAAATAAAAAATAAAAATAAGACAAAATGAGGGGGACCCGCCGGCCAGCCAGGCCCCGCAAGCGGGTCGGAAGCTCAGTCAGGGAGTAGCCACGAGCAGGGGCTCGAGTGGCTTGGACCAATAGGGGCACGTGTGCACCACTCCCCTTCCACGTCACCGATGGCTAGCCGGCTGTGGGGCAAGGAGTGGTCATACACGCGAGGGAAGGGACTTGCTAACAAATGTAATATTAGTATATATTCACCCAAAAAATCGGTGCACAACTGATGTGGGACTAAACTTGCATCACCTTCCCTAGAAAGGGCGGGCAACCGACGCGGGTTCGAATCCTCCTAGAGTCAAAAGTCATATACTTTTATCTGATTATCGCGACATACCTGCAAATCGCCGGTGAAGGATTAAGCAATGAGAATCGCTGGATCACTGGCGAAAATCTCGTCAACGTGATTCACGGAGCATTACTACTAAAATTGTTAAACGATTCGCGATAAAAGGATCACGAATCCATCGAGTAAATCATCTCCAATTGATCGACAAACAAGCCGTCGTCGGGAAGAGGACGATCCGCTGGGAGACGAGTCGCCACCTCCTAAGAGCGTACCGGATGCAATGAAGAGCCTCCTCTTGCTGCGCAGACCTGAGGATGAAGCTCCCTGACACGCGCCCCACCTCCATCCAGCTCCTCTTCGTCGGGTGACAGCCACCGGAGAGCCGCAAAGTCGCCGTTTTTCCGCTCCACTGGGTGACAGCCGCCGGAGACGATTCGACGACCCATTTCATTAATCTCTAGACTTTGCAAGGAGATCTAGAGATTGTCCACATTGTCTTTGTCCAAGGAGAGCCTTCAAGGCTGTGGACACTGCACGACGATCCTCCCGAATGCTCAAGATTCCGGTGCATCGCTGACGCATTGTCGCCGCGATGCCGGAACTTTGTTTTCTTGCTTTCAACTTACTTTACGCTTCATTTAGTGATAATTTTTGTGATTTTAATTTACCAAAATATACTTTGTTCAATTACGATTCTTCCTCACTTTTACAGATATTAATTTGATTAATTTAATCGTCTATAATCGCTTACATTAGAATCGCCGGGCGGAACTCTATTTCTGTCCGATTTACGTTCGCCGGGTGCTGACATCATCCTGATGTCCGCACCCTTATTTCCTTTTTTCGTGAATTTTAAATATATTTCCTTTTCATTTCCTAGTATAAAATTCATAGAAAATCTTATTCATTGAGAAAAATTCTGAATACTTACCAGATATTATATTACATTCTTGTGATCAATCTGAAAAATTATTGTTATTTTTTGGAAGTTTTATTGAATTATAATTGATATATTTGTTCAGAAATACTTCTAAATATCCAAAAAATTGTATTTTCTAGTTTTATAAATTTAAAATTTACATGATTTACTATACAACGACTGAGTCACGTCAAATTTTGGCGTTGTTGCTGGGGTTGTATTGCATAATATTTAGTATTTTTCTATTTTTCTCTTAGAGTACACAAAAAAAATTAACTGTTGTTTGATTTTTTTTTTGCCGATTTTTTTTTTAGAAAAAGGCAACGAAAAGAAGCAAGGCAAGGACTGGAGCATACTGAAGGAGGGTAACAATTACTAAATTTTTCCCTCGAATTTATTGATTTTTATACATGGTAGAAGATCCTTACATCCAAGGCTAAAAAATCCTTTCATTAATTCATTCAAAAATAAAAATCCGAAAGAAAAATTAATTTTGATGGATCCTGAAGGAAGTACAAGTCAAATTGAGAACAATCCTATGGCCATGAAAAATTATTATATCCCTGATTCAATTCAAAGAGCATCCAATATTAGAGTCCCATTAGCATCCACTGTTAAATTCGAAATAAATCTAAGAATTTTTCAAATGTTCCCTAATTTTCATGGATTGCCTTTAGAGGAACCTCATCAGTACTTAGAAAAATTTCATATGATCTGTGATTTAGTTAATCTCCCTCAAATTACACCGAAAATTATTAAGATGAAATTATTTCCTCATACACTTAGGGACAAAGCTAGTCATTGGCTATCTACATTAGATAGAGAATTAACTAGCTAGAAAGACATAGAACAGGCCTTTCTTCGAAAAATTTATCCCTTAGAAAAAACTCAAAATATGAGAAAACATATATAGAATTTTTCTCAAAGACCAGGAGAAACTTTACATGAGACATGGAAAAGATTCAAAGATTTACTTAGAAAGTATCCTCATCATGTTATACCCAAGTGGCAGCTCCATAGAATTTTTTATGATGGATTATTAGAACAACATAGAAATATAGTTGATTCTATATGTGGAGGAGCTTTTATGGAGAAAACCCCTGATGAGATTTACAGTCTTTATGAGAATTTAAGTGAAAATTCTAGAGATCAAGCCTCTTTTGAATTATATGATAGGGATAAGAAGAGAGGAATTTATGAATTGCATCATGATGATGATTCTAAATTTAGAAATGAGGTTAATTAGATTAATCAAAGATTAGAAAAACTTCATTTACTTATTGAAAATATGAGAAAGCCTCTTAACCCTCAATTTAATTCAAATAGTACACATCTTATGTATGGTGAAAATGATCATTTCAAATTTCAATATCATCCTAGGCAAGAACAAGTGCAAGTACCCCACGATTTTAGTAAAAAATTGGGAATATTCTTCTAATTCTTATAATCTTAATTGGGGGAATAATTTTTCGTGGAGAAACCCAAATAATATTCAAAATCCAGAAGCACTTAGATCCAATTCAGACTCTGAATTTCATCTAAAACAAGAAAACGGATTTCAAAAAAATCAACCCTCTCAAACCCAACCTGATACTATAGAAATGATGCAGCAAATGAGCCAAATGATGTAACAAACTATGAGCCAAATGATGCAAAAAACTATAAATCAAATGATGTTGCATCAAAAACAAATTATAGAAGCTTTTGAGAATAGGAGAGAAGAGGGACAACTACCTAGTCAGCCCATAGAAAATCCAAGGAACCGCCCAACAATAGGATTTCAGCAAGGGGAGTCTAGTAGCATGAATCTAGGAAAAAACCCACGAAATGAAAATGTTAGGACAGTGAATACATTGAGTGAGAATATTTTATTTGATCCTTATTTCTAACTATTAGAAGAAATCGATGATCCATTAGAAGTAAATGAGAATATTAAGGCCGAAAATATAGTAGCAGAAAATTTGAATAAAATCATTTATTGCTCACAATTGATGAATGAATATTGTGAGGATGATGAGGAGAAAGAGCCCTTAGATAAAGAAACAGCAGCTGATCATGGAAAAATCATCCAAATTTTAATAGAAGGGAGTAAGGATAGAAATGAAGAAAAAATATATTTCAGGTGAGAAAAAATCAGTTGATTTGGAAGATGTAGGAGACGAAATTAATAAATCTAATCATAATTTTGCAGCCATGGATGTTGATAGTGAGGATGATGATGTATATCATATACCGAAATTAAAAGATAGCTCTTGGGAAGATGAAGAGTTTGATGAGTTGAGAAACGAAAAGCTAGAAAAAGAGTTGATTCAACTAATGGGGAGAAACGAAAATAATGAATATGAATATAGAGATAATTTTGGAGGAGAAAATTTAAATTTTACTGAATTCATTAGATCTGAGATTAAAGAAGACAATCCTTCCATCCTTCAAAACCCACAGCCCATTAGAATTATTTCTAAGCTTGAAATATTTCACTCCTATCAAATTGAACAAATATGTATGGAAGATAAAATGGAGCAGGGGAAGATTATGCAGATAAAAGAGCACATTAAGAAATGGGTGAGTGGAAGAATTAGAGATATCAATTTAGATGAAAAAATTCTAGATTGGGTAAGAGCTAATTTAAAAATTATATGACCTGATCACATTTTATGATCTATTAATAGAAAGTATTTATTAATGAATGATAGCCTTACAAAACAAGATAGAAATGAGGAAAGATTCTTTTCAAAATAAAAATATTAATTTTGGGAAAATTTTGATAATTTCCATTTTTTTTTTGCTGAAAGTATGTCAAGGTATATATATGAAGTATATAAATTTATGCTAAATCTGAAAAAGAATATCATGAAACTTACCTTGGGATACAAATATATTTTGATGGCCATAGATCATCTTATATGATCTAAGAGCTGTCCAGTTGAAGACATTAAATTCAGTGCTGCATGGGAGGCAACCCATGGTTTTTATTTCATTCTGTTTGATTTTTTTTAAGCTCTGTTTTTCTTAGAATTTCGCAATACTTGTTTCTGTATTTGTTTTTTCGAAAAAGTGCAGTAGGAGTATAAGATGAAGTGAAAAATTAAAAACTTGGTTGAGGTGATGTCTTTCTGAGTTTTATCATTTATGAAAATATTTTTAATGCTTAACTTTACACATATGCATGCTTCACTTGAAAATTATATTTTCTGCATATTCTATTTCGATTTTTCTGTGTCATTAAGGACAATGTCATTTTTAAGTTGGGGGGTGAAGTGTTCATTATTAATTTATGTTGTAGTAAGATTAAGAACATGTGTTTGCATTTTATTCAACTTAGAACAGCAACTAAAAAAATAAAAATAAAATAAAATTCAGAAAAACTGCAACATCTATTTTTTGGTTTTCTATTAGGAACAACAGACTGTCAAAAATAGCAGACAAAAAAATAGCCTGAAATTTGAAATTCTAGAGACTCTTTTCTCACATTTCAATCCCCTAGACATATATTACTGAAATTCGAAATTACAACTATAAAGAGGATAGTTTTGATTTATCTTTGACAAATTTATTGCAGCTAAAAATAGAACTGAAAACAGAAAAGAGAACTGTCAGAACTATCTAATTTACAAATCTCTTACATCATATTGCATGCATGAAAAATTAAATCAATTAGATTGATTGATACCAAAAGATACTAGGAAGATTATTATTGAGTCAAAAGAATGATCTAGTAGCATGAAATGTTGGAATACTCCTTGGATACATGATAGATAACATAGATTTGATTTTACAGATTTTCACTTCATGATCTTGATGGATAGTATTTACTTGATGTGAAAATTTGATTGATCATTTGAGTTTAATGGAGATTTTTACACCCTGATCTATAGGACTTGTGAGAAGAAATCACTTATTTCAAAAAAAAAAAAAAAGAGAGAGCAATGTGAAAAATTTAGAAATGAAGAGTACACATAGAGGGTGTGAGACATCATTCTCATTGTCGAAAATCATGCATAGAAAAACACTTGCTGCAAAATAAGTGGATAAAGTGAAAGCCCTGAAAATGAAGAGTACACATGGAGGGTGTGAGACATCATTCTTATTGTCGAAATTTGTCTACATGAAAAGCTACTTATCCACTATATATAAAAAAAAAGTAAAAAAGAAGGAAGAAATATAGTGCAAACTTCAAAAATCAAGCCATAGAAAAAAGGAAATGTAGGATCAATATTATTCTTGGATGAGTATTGATAATTCGAACATCTTGTAAATACATCTATGAGTGAAGAAGTGATAAAGATGTAAATAGAAGAAGTGACGTCTAGATTGTTATTCCAAGGAGTGTTTAAACATTTAAGTGCCTGACATCATTCTTAAATACTTGATATAAGAATCCAAAGTGTCTAAAGGTGCATCATTTCTAATCGTATTTTTTTTCTGTATTGAAATATGATGTTTGAGATTTGTAAATTTTTATTTTCGTAATTCCATTGCTAAGGAACTAGCAATGATTTAAGTTGGGGGCTATGATAAGTCTTCATTATCATGAGTTAATAAGTAGTAAATAATGTAATTTTAGCTTTAACTCATGATAAATAGACTTATATTTGTGTTAAAGTGTGGGAAATGGTTTTCAGTTGATTATTGTAAATTTTTGGGTAATTATGTGATTTTACACGAATTTATATGATTTTTATAGTCTTGCTTTTGAGATAAATGAAGAAAAAGAAATAGAAAATAAAAATAAGACAAAATGAGGGGGACCCGCTGGCTAGCTGGGCCCACAAGTGGGTCGGAAGCTCAGTCAGGGAGTAGCCGCGAGCAGGGGCTCGAGCAGCTTGGACCAATAGGGGCACATGTGCACCACTCCCCTTCCACATCACCAGTGGCCAACCGGTTGTGGGGCAAAGAGTGGTCGTACACGCGAGGGAAGGGACTTGCTAACAAATGTAACATTAGTATATATTCGCCCAAAAAATCGGTGCACAATTGATGTGGGACTAAACCTACATCACCTTCCCTAGAAAAGGCGGGCAACCGGCGCGGATTCGAATCCTCCCAAAGTCAAAAGTCATATATTTTTATCTGATTATCACGACTTTCCTGCAAATTGCCAGTGAAGGATTAAGCAACGAGAATCGCTGGATCACTGGTGAAAATCTCGTCAACACGATTCGTGGAGCATTGCTACTAAAATTGTTGAACGATTCGCGATAAAAGGATCGCGAATCCATCGAGTAAATCATCTCTGATTGATCGATGAAGAAGCCATCGTCGAGAAGAGGACGATCCACCGGGAGACGAGTCGTCACCTCTTGAGAGCATACTGGATGCAATGAAGAGCCTCCTCTTGCTGCGCAGACCTGAGGATGAAGCTCCCTAACACGCGCCCCACCTCCATTCAGCTCCTCTCCGTCAGGTGACAGCCGTCGGAGAGCCGCAAAGTCACCATTTTTCCACTCCACCGGGTGACAGCCGCCGGAGACGATTCGACAACCCATTTAATTAATCTCTAGACTTCGCAAGGAGATCTAGAGATTGCCCACATCATCTTTGTCCAAGGAGAGCCTTCGAGGCTGTGGACACTGCACGACAATCCTCCCAAATGCTCAAGATTCTGGTGCATCACCGACGCATCACCGTCGTGACGCCAGAACTCTGTTTTCTTGCTTTCAACTTACTTTACGCTTCATTTAGTGATAATTTTTTTGATTTTAATTTACCAAAATATACTTTGTTCAATTACGATTCTTCTGGCTTTTACAGATCTTAATTTAATTCATTAAATCATCTGTAATCGCTTACGTAAGAATCATTGGGCGGAACTCTATTTCCGCTCGATTCGCGTTTGCCAGGCACTAATGTCATCTTGATGTCTGCACCCTTATTTCCCTTTTTCGTGACTTTTAAATATATTTCCTTTTCATTTCCTAGTATAAAATTCATAGAAAATCTTATTCATTAAGAAAAATTCTGAATAATTACCAGATATTATATTACATCCATGTGATCGACTTGGAAAATTATCGCTATTTTTTGGAAGTTTTATTGAATTATAATTGATATATTTTTTCAGAAATACTTCTAAATATCCAAAAAATTGTATTTTCTAGTTTTATAAATTTAAAATTTACATGATTTACTATACAACGACTGAGTCACGTCAGTGGGCAATCTCTAGATCTCGTTGCAAAGTCTAGAGATCAATGAAATGGGTCGTCGAATCATCTTCGCCGGCTGTCACCCAGCGGAGCGAAAAAATGATGACTTTGCGGTTCTTTGGCAGCTGTCACCCCACGAAGAGGAGCTAGATGGAGGTGAGGCACATGTTAGAGAACTTCATGCTCAGGTCCTCGCAGCAAAAGGAGTGATAAGTCTTCATTATCATGAGTTAATAATTAGTAGATAATATAGTTTTAGCCTTAAATCATGATAAATAGACTTATATTTGTGTTAAAGTGTGAAAAGTGGTTTTCAGTTGATTAACGTGAATTTTTGGGTAGTTATGTGATTTTATACGAATTTATATGATTTTTATAGTCTTACTTTTGAGATAAATGAAGAAAAAGAAATAAAAATAAAAATAAAATAAAATGGGTGGAACCCGCCAGCCAGCTGAGCCCGCAAGCGGGTCGGAAGTGCAGTTAGGGAGTAGCCACGAGTAGGGGCTCAAGCGGCTTGGACCGATAGGGGCACGTGTGTGCCACTCCCTTTCCACATCATCAGTGGTCAGCCGACTGTGGGGCAAGGAGTGGTCGTACATGCGTAAAAAAAAGACTTGCTTGCAAATCTAACATTAGTATATATTCGCCCGAAATTTTGGCGCAAGTGATGTGGGACTAAACCCATGTCACAACTTCCTCAGAAAGGGACGGGCAACTGGGGCGGGTTCGAATCCTCCTAGAGCCAAAACTCATATTTTCTTATCTGATTATTGCGACTTTCCTGTAGATCGCCAGCGAAGGATTAAGCTGCCAAAAATACTGGATCATTGGTGAAAATATTATCAATGTGATTCGCAGAGCATTGTTACTAAAATTGCTGAATAATTTGCGATAAAAGGATCGCGAATCCATGGAGTAAAGCATCTCCGATTGATTGATGAACAAGCCGTCGTTGGGAAGAGAATGATCTGCCGGGAGATGAGTCACCACCTCCTAGGAGCGTACCAGATGCGATGAAGAGCCTCATCTTGTTGTGTAGACTTGAGGATGAAGCTCCTTGACATGTGCCCCACCTCCATCCAACTCCTCTCTGTCGGGTGACAGCCGCCAAAGAGCCGCAAAGTTGTCGTTTTTCCGCTCCACCAGGTGACAGTCTTCGGAGACAATTCAACGACTCATTTCATTGATCTTTAGACTTTGCAAGGAGATCTAGAGATTGCCCAATCATCCTTGTCCAAGGAGAGCCTTCAAGGCCGTGGAGACTATACGACGATCCTCCCAAATACTTAGGATTCCAATGCATCGCCAACGCATCGCCGTAGCGATGCCGGAACTTTATTTTCTTGCTTTCAACTTAATTTTCACTTCATTTAGTGATAATTTGTGTGATTTAAATTTACACCAAAATATATTTCATTCAATTACGATTTTTCCGGCTTTTACAGATCTTAATTTGATCAATTAAATCGTCTATAATCGCTTACGTAAGAATTGTCAGGCGGAACTCTATTTCTACCCAATTTGTGTTCACAAGGTGCTGACGTCATCCTAACATCCGCACCCTTATTTTCCTTTATCATAAATTTTAAATATATTTCATTTTTATTTTCTAATTTAAAATTCATAGAAAACAGTATTCTTTGAGAAAAATTCTGAATAATTACCTGATATTATATTACATTCCTGTGATCGACCTGGAAAATTATCGCTATTTTTGGAAGTTTTATTGAATTATAATTGATATATTTGTTCAGAGATACTTCTAAATATCCAAAAATTCGTATTTTCTAATTTCAAAAATTTTAAATTTGTGTGATTTACTATACAATGACTAAGTCACATCAAGTAGGCTCTTCATCGCATTCGATACACTCTCAAGAGGTGGTGACTCGTCTCTTGACGGATCATCCTCTTCTCGATGACAACTTGTTCATCGATCAATCAGAGATGCTTTACTCAATGGATTCGCGATCGTTTTATCATGAATCGTTCAATAATTTTAGTAACAATACTCTGCAAATCACGTTGACGAGATTTTTGCCGATGATCCAGTAATTCTGGTGGCTTAATCCTTCACTGGCAATCTGTAGGAAGTCACGATAATCAAATAAAAATTATGAGTTTTGGCTCTAGGAGAATTCAAACTCACACCAGTTGCCCGCCCTTTCTGAGGAAGGCGTGATGCAAGTTTAGTTCCACATCGCTTGTTGATAAGTCTTCATTATCATGAGTTAATAATTAGTAAATAATATAGTTTTAGCCTTAACTCATGATAAATAGACTTATATTTGTGTTAAAGCATGAAAAGTGGTTTTCAGTTGATTAACGTGAATTTTTGGGTAATTATGTGATTTTATACGATTTTTACAGTCTTAGTTTTGAGATAAGGGAAGAACAAGAAATAAAAATAAAAATATTGCAAAATGGGCGGACCCGCCGGCCAGCCGGGCCCGCAAGCGGGTCGGAAGCGCAGTCGGGGAGTAGCCGCGAGCAGGGGCTCGAGCGGCTTGCTCGGAGATCGATAGGGGCACGTGTGCGCCACTCTCCTTCCACGTCACCGGTGGCCAGCCGGCTGTGGGGCAAGGAGTGGTCGTACACGCGAGAGGACTTTGCCTAGAAAGCTAACTTTACTATATATTCGCCCGAATAATCCGCGCACAACCGATGTGGGACTAAACCCGCGTCACACCTTGCTCAGGGGCGGGCGACCGCCGCGGGTTCAAATCCTCCCAGAGTCAAAATTCATATATTTTTAACTGATTATCGCGACTTTCCTGCAGATCGCCGGTGAAGGATTAAGCAACCGGAATCGCTAGATCATCGGCGAAAATCTCATCAACGCGATTCGCGGAGCATTGCTACTAAAATTGCTGAACGATTCGCGATAAAAGGATCGCAATCCATCGAGTAAATCATCTCCGATTGATCGACGAACAAGCCGTCGTCGGGAAGAGGACGATCCGCCGGGAGACGAGTCGCCACCTCTTGAGAGCGTACCAGATGTGATGAAGAGCCTCCCCTTGCTGCGCGGACCTGAGGATGAAGCTCCCTGACACGCGCCCCACCTCCATCCAGCTCCTCTCCGTCGGGTGACAGCCGCCGGAGAGCCGCAAAGTCGTCGTTTTTCCGCTCCGCCGGGTGACAGCCGCCGGAGACGACTCGACGACCCACTTCATTGATCTCTAGACTTCGCGAGAAGATCTAGAGATTGCCCATGTCGTCTTTGTCCAAGGAGAGCCTTCGAGGCTGTGGACACTGCACGACGATCCTCTCGAACGCTCAGGATTCCGGTGCATCGCCGATGCATCGCCGTCGCGACGCCGGAACTCTGGTTTCCTGCTTTCAATTTAATTTACGCTTTATTTAGTGATACTTTGTGTGATTTTAATTTACCAAACTATACTTCGTTCAATTACGATTCTTCCGGCTTTTACAGATCTTAATTTGATTAATTAAATCGTCTGTAATCGCTTACGTAAGAATTGCCGGGCGGAACTCTGTTTCCGCCCGATTCGCGTTCGCCAGGCGCTGACGTCATCCTGTCGTCCGCACCCTTATTTCCTCTTTTTTTTGTGAATTTTAAATATATTTCCTTTTCATTTCCTAGTATAAAATTCATAGAAAATCGTATTCATTGAGAAAAACTCTGAATAATTACAAAATATTATATTACATCCCTGTGATCGACCTGAGAAATTACCGCTATTTTTGGAACTTTTATTGAATTATAATTGATATATTTATTTATAAATACTTCTAAATATCCGGAAATTCGTATTTTCTAGTTTTATAAATTTTAGATTTGCGTGATTTAATATACAACGACTGAGTCACGTCAAATTTTGGTGCCGTTGCCGGGGATGTATTGCATAATATTTAGTATTTTTCTATTTTTCTCTTAAAGTACACAAAAAAAAAATAAAAAAAAATAACTTAACTCTTGTTTTATTTTCTTTTTGCCGATTTTTATTAGAAAAAAGGGAACGAAAAGAAGCACGGCAAGGACTGGAGCATCCTGAAGGAGGGTAATAGTTACTAACTTTTTCCCTCGAATTTATTGATTTTTATGCATGGTAGAAGATCCTTGCATCCAAGGCTAGAAAATCCTTTCATTATTTCATTCAAAAAGAAAAATCCGAAAGAAAAATTAATTTTGATGGATCTTGAAGGAAGTACAGGTCAAACTGAGAACAATCCTATGGCCATGAAAAATCATTATATCCCTGATTCATTTCAAAGAGCATCCAATATTAGAGTCCCATTAGCACCTACTGTTAAATTCGAAATAAATCCAGGAATTTTTCAAATGCTCCCTAATTTTCATGGATTGCCTTTAGAGGAACCTCATCAGCACTTGGAAAAATTTCATATGGTCTGTGATTTAGTTAATCTCCCTCAAGTTACACCGGAAATTATTAAGATGAAATTATTCCCTCATACACTTAGGGACAAAGCTAGTCATTGGCTATCCACATTAGATAGAGAATTAACTAGCTGGAAAGATATAGAACAGGCCTTTCTTCGAAAATTTTATCCCTTAGGAAAAACTCAAAATATGAGAAAACATATATGGAGTTTCTCTCAAAGACCAGGAGAAACTTTGCATGAGACATGGGAAAAATTTAAAGATTTACTTAGAAAGTGTCCTCATCATGCTATACCCAAGTGGCAGCTCAATAGAATTTTATGATGGATTATTAGAACAACATAGAAATATGGTTGATTCTATATGTGGAGGAGCTTTTATGGAGAAAACTCCTGATGAGATTTACAGTCTTTATGAGAATTTAAGTGAAAATTCTAGAGATCAAGCCTCTTTTGAATTATATGACAGGGATAAGAAGAGAGGAATTTATGAATTGCATCATGATGATGATTCTAAACTTAGAAATGAGGTTAATCAGATTAATCAAAGATTAGAAAAAATTGATTTACTTATTGACAATATTAGAAAGCCTTTTAACCCTCAACTTAATTCGAATAGTACATGTCCTATGTATGGTGAAAACGATTATTCTGAATTTCAATGTTATAATTTAGATCAATCATTTCACCCTATGCAAGAACAAGTGCAAGTAGCTCACGGTTTTAATAGAAACAGGGAACCTTTTTCGAATTCTTATAATCCTAATTGGAGGAATAGTTTTTCATGGAGAGACCCAAATAATATTCAAAATCCAGAAGCACTTAGACCCAATTCAAACTCTGAATTTCGTCCAAAACAAGAAAACAGATTTCAGAAAAATCAGTCCTCTCAAATCCAACTTGATGCTATGGAAATGATGCAGCAAATGAGCCAAATGATGCAACAAACTATGAACCAAATGATGCTGCACCAGAAACAAATTATAGAGGCTCTTGGGAATAAGAGAGAAGAGGGACAGCTACCTAGTCAGCCCATAGAAAATCCAAGGAACCGCCCAACAATAGGATTTCAGCAAGGGGAGTCTAGTAGCATGAATCTAGGAAAAAACCCACGAAATGAAAATGTTAGGACAGTGAATGCATTAAGGAGTGGTAAGATCTTAGCTGATCCTTATCCCCAAATATTAGAAGAAAAAGAAAACGTGGACAACCCAAAACAAAATCAAATAGGAGTAGAAGAGGATTTTATAGATTCTACCAAGGAAATTTCGAAAGAGAGGACAACCATTCCATTTCCTAAAGCTCTAGAGCCTAGACAAAGAAAGAAAAAGGAACACAATGAAGAAATAAAGAAAATTTTACAAGATGTGCAAATTAGTCTTCTTTTACTTACTGCCATTGAACATATTCCTGAATATGCTAGAGTTTTGAAAGAAATGTGTACACCAAAAAGGGCACCTAGAGTAGAAAAATTATCTATGCATGCTAGTGCATTATTATTAAATCAATTACCATATAAATTGAGAGATACAGGTGCCCCTTTGATTTCGTGTGATATTGGTGGATTCATTTTTCAGAATACATTACTTGACACCGGTGCTAGCATTAATTTATTACCTGCAAGTATTTGTGATAAATTTAATATTTCTGATCTTAAACCTTCTACTGTTACCTTACAATTTGCTGATAGATCCATAAAACATCCTAAAGGTATTTTAGAAAATGTGATAGTGACAGTTAAAGGGTGTAAATTTCCAGCTGATTTCGTAGTACTGGAAATGGATTTTAATGGACAGTTTTATGATACACCAATCATCTTAGGGAGACCATTTTTGCATACAGCAAAGATGAATATTGATTTTCCCACAGGTATTGCGAAAATTTCATGTGGAGATCAATCAGTAGAAATTAAAATTTTTGAGATATCAAATGATATTAAGAAATCCCAAGTATATGATTGTCATACCATAGATCTTCTAGATGATTTTGATGATCCAGATGTTATTGATGACTGTGTGCTGAAAGAATTAGAGGAAATAGAGAATATAAATTTAGAAGAAAAGAAAGAGGAAGATCATCTGAATTTAGAGTTGAAACCTCTTCCCTCTAGTTTAAAATATATGTTTTTGGAGGAAAATAATTTATTTCATGTTATTATTGCAGCTGATTTGAGTGATGAACAGGAAGAAGAATTATTAGATGTACTTCGAAAAAATAAGAAAGCTATGGGCTGGAAAATGGACGATCTAAGGGGCATTGATATGAGTGTATGCATGCATAGTATATATTTAGAGGAGGGGGCTAGAACTAGTAGGGAACCACAACGAAGATTAAATCCTAACATGATGGAAATTGTAAAAAAGGAAATTTTAAAGTGGCTGGCTGCTGATATTATTTATCCTATTTCAGATAGCAAATGGTTTAGTCCTACACAAGTAGTGCCAAAAAAATCAGGGATTACGGTTATAAAAAACGAAAATGGGGATGAAATACAAACAAGACTAACTACCGGTTGGAGAGTTTGCATTGATTATAGAAAATTAAATTCAGTTACTAGAAAAGATCATTTTCCCCTACCATTTACTGATCAAATTCTAGAAAAATTAGCTGGAAAAACTTTTTTTGTTTTCTGGATGGATACTCTGGTTATAATCAAATTTATATAAACCCTTTAGATCAAGAAAAAACAACTTTCACTTGTCCATTTGGTACTTTTGCTTTTAAACGCATGCCTTTTGGTCTGTGTAATGCTCCAGCCACATTTCAAAGATGTATGCTGTCTATTTTTTCTGATATAATTGGAAAATGCATGGAAATTTTTATGGACGATTTTTCTGTTTTTGGCGAATCATTTGATGAATGCTTAAATCATTTACAGCATGTACTTGAGAAATGCATAGAGAAAAAATTAGTTTTGAGTTGGGAGAAATCACATTTTATGGTTAAAGAGGGAGTTGTGTTGGGTCATATTGTGAGTAAAAGGGGTTTAGAGGTGGATAGAGCAAAAATTGATATTATATCTAAAATGAAACCTCCAAATTCAGTAAAACAGATTAGATCTTTCTTGGGTCATGCAGGTTATTACAGAAAATTTATTCAAGATTTTTCGAAGATTTCTAAACCTCTCACCATGCTATTATCTAAAGATATGCCTTTTAATTTTGATGAGAAATGTTTTGAGTCTTTTTCCGTAATAAAAAGATTACTTACTGAAGCACCCATTTTACAAGCTCCTGATTGGTCCCTTCCCTTTGAAATAATGTGTGATGCATCGAATTATGCAGTGGGGGCCGTTCTAGGACAAACAAAAGAGTCAAAACCCATAGTAATTTCATATGCTAGTAAAACTATATCCGATGCTCAATTAAATTATACCACGACTGAAAAAGAGTTGTTAGTTGTAGTATTTTTGTTAGAAAGGTTTAGATCATATATTTTGGGAGCTAAAATTATTATTTATACTGATCATGCAGCATTAAAATATCTGTTAAATAAGAAAGATGCAAAGCCACGTTTATTAAGATGGATTTTATTGTTGCAGGAATTTGACTTAGAAATAAAAGATAAAAAAGGTTTCGAGAATGCTGTTGCTGACCATCTTTCTAGATTAAGTGACACAGGAATAAATGCAGCACCTTTACAAGACGCATTTCCAGATGAACAATTGATGGCAGCTCAACATCAACCATCACCATGGTATGCACATATTGTTAATTTTCTGGTTTCTGGAAAAACTCCAGAACAGTGGGATAAGAACAGAAAAAATCATTTCTTTTCTAAGATTAGAAATTATTTTTGGCATGATCCTGATTTATATTACTTGGGCAATGATCAAATTTTAAGGAGATGTGTTCCTGAAGAAGAATACCATAGCATTATTAACATGTGCCATTCATCTAACTGTGGAGGACACTTCTCTGGACGAAAAACAGCTGCAAAAATTTTTCAGTGTGGTTTTTATTGGCCTACAATCATTAGAGATTCTATAGAATTTAGTAAAACATGTATTTCATGCCAATCTATAAGTAACATGAGTAAAAAAGATGAAATGCCCATGAGTAACATGTTAGTAGTCGAAATTTTTGATGTATGGGGAATAGATTTCATGGGTCCCTTCCCATCAGCTGAAAAATATGAATATATTTTTCTTGCTGTTGATTATGTGTCGAAGTGGGTGGAAGCTATTCCTACTAGAACTAATGATCATAAAATCGTGATGAAATTTGTGCAGGAAAATATTTTTTCGAGATTTGGATGTCCTAGAGTGATTATTAGTGATGGAGGAACACATTTTACAAATAAAAATTTCAGAGAACTGTTGAAAAAGAATGGAGTACACCATAGAGTAGCCACTCCATATCATCCCCAAACAAATGGGCAAGCTGAAGTAGCAAATAGGGAAATTCAGAGAATTTTGAGAAAAATAGTTAGACCAGATAGGAAAGATTGGCCCACGAAATTACAAGATGCATTATGGGCTTATAGAACAGCTTATAAAAATCCCATAGGTATGTCCCCATTTCGTCTCATTTTTGGAAAGCCATGTCATCTTCCTGTGGAAATAGAGCATAAAGCATTATGGGCTATAAAAAATTTATGTATGGATGAAAAATCAGCTGGTGGGCATAGAATTTTTCAGTTACATGAACTAGAGGAGTTGAGGAATGAAGCTTATGAAAATCATAGAATATATAAAGAAAAAACTAAAACTTTTCATGATAAATACATTAGCAGAAAAAAATTTGATGTTGGACAAAAAGTGTGGTTATATGATTCTAGGCTGAAATTATTCCCAGGAAAATTAAAATCAAAATGGAAAGGGCCTTATGTGGTGGAAGAGACATATGATCATGGGGCTGTAATGATTAAAGATCTTAAATCATAACTTTAAGGTAAATGGACAGCGGCTTAAACATTACATAGAACATGAACGCCTTGCAGAAAAAGAAATTTTATTATTAAAAGAAATTCAAGAGTAAGATCAAGGAGTCCAGCTGGAGACATTAAATTCAGCGCTGCATGGGAGGCAACCCATGGTTTTTATTTCATTCTGTTTGATTTTTTTTAAGCTCTGTTTTTTTTTAGAATTTCGCAGTACTTGTTTCTGTATTTGTTTTTTTTCGAAGAAGTGCAGGAGGAGGTGTGTAAGATGAAGTGGAAAATTAAAAACGAGGTTGAGGTGATGTCTTTCTGAGCTTTATCATTTATGACAATATTTTTAATGCTTAACTTTGCATATATGCATGCTTTACTTGAAAATTATATTTTCTGCATATTCTGTTTCGATTTTTTTTTTGTGTCATTGAGGACAATGTCATTTTTAAGTCGGGGGGGAAGTATTCATTATTAATTTATGCTGTAGGACGATTAAGAACATGTGTTTGCATTTTATTCAACTTAGAACAGCAACTAAAAAAATAAAAAAAAATCGCCGAATTCGGAAAAACTGCAACATCTATTTTCTGGTTTTCTGTCAAGAACAACAGACTGTCAAAAACAGCATATGAAAAAACAACCCGAAATTTGAAATTATAGAGACCCTTTTCTCACATTTCAATCCCCTAGACATATATTACTGAAATTCGAAA
Organism: Spirodela intermedia; assembly: GCA_902729315.2. NCBI lineage: Eukaryota > Viridiplantae > Streptophyta > Magnoliopsida > Alismatales > Araceae > Spirodela > Spirodela intermedia. The sequence goes on from LR746279.1 coordinate 1,109,697, forward strand.
TTACAGCTATAAAGAAGATAGTTTTGATTTATTTTTGACAAATTTATTGCTGCTAAAATAGAACTGAAAATAGAAAACAGAACTGTCAGAACTATCTAATTTACAAATTCCTTACATCATATTGCATGCATGAAAAATTAAATCAATTAGATTGATTGATACCAAAAGATACTAGGAAGATTATTATTGAGTCAAAAGAATGATCTAGTAGCATGAAATGTTGGAATACTCCTTGGATACATGATAGATAACATGGATTTGATTTTACAGATTTTCACTTCATGATCTTGATGGATAATATTTACTTGATGTGAAAATTTGATTGATCATTTGAGTTTAATGGAGATTTTTGCACCCTGATCTATAGGACTTTTGAGGAGAAATCACTTATTTCAAAAAAAAAAAAGAGAGAGCAATGTGAAAAATCTAGAAACGAAGAGTACACATGGAGGGTGTGAGACATCATTCTCATTGTCGAAAATCGTGCATAGAAAAACACTTGCTGAAAAATAAGTGGATAAAGTGAAAGCCCTGAAAATGAAGAGTACACATGGAGGGTGTGAGACATCATTCTTATTGTCGAAATTTGTCTACAGGAAAAGCTACTTATCCACTATATATAAAAAAAAAAAGAAGGAAGAAAGATAGTGCAAACTTCAAAAATCAAGTCATAGAAAAAGGGAAATGTAAGATCAATATTATTCTTGGATAAGTATTGATAATTGGAACATCTTGTAAATACATCTATAAGTGAAGAAGTGATAAAGATGTGAATAGAAGAAGTGAAGTCTAGATTGTTATTCCAAGGAGTGTTTAAACATTTAAGTGCTTGACATCATTCTTAAATACTTGATATAAGAATCCAAAGTGTTTAAAGGTGCATCATTTCTAATTGTATTTCTTTTCTGTATTGAAATATGATGTTTGAGATTTGTAAATTTTTATTTTTGTAATTCCATTGCTAAGGGACTAGCAATGATTTAAGTTGGGGGGTGTGATAAGTCTTCATTATCATGAGTTAATAATTAGTAAATAATATAGTTTTAGCCTTAACTCATGATAAATAGACTTATATTTGTGTTAAAGCATGAAAAGTGGTTTTCAATTGATTAACGTGAATTTTTGGGTAATTATGTGATTTTATACGATTTTTATAGTCTTAGTTTTGAGATAAGGGAAGAACAAGAAATAAAAATAAAAATATTGCAAAATGGGCGGACCCGCCGGCCAGCCGGGCCCGCAAGCGGGTCGGAAGCGCAGTCGGGGAGTAGCCGTGAGCAGGGGCTCGAGCGGCTTGCTCGGAGATCGATAGGGGCACGTGTGCGCCACTCCCCTTCCACGTCACCGGTGGCCAGCCGGCTGTGGGGCAAGGAGTGGTCGTACACGCGAGAGGACTTTGCCTAGAAAGCTAACTTTACTATATATTTGCCCGAATAATCCGCGCACAACCGATGTGGGACTAAACCCGCGTCACACCTTGCTCAGGGGCGGGCGACCGCCGCGGGTTCGAATCCTCCCAGAGTCAAAATTCATATATTTTTAACTGATTATCGCGACTTTCCTGCAGATCGCCGGTGAAGGATTAAGCAACCGGAATCGCTGGATCATCGGCGAAAATCTCGTCAACGCGATTCGCGGAGCATTGCTACTAAAATTGCTGAACGATTCGCGATAAAAGGATTGCAATCCATCGAGTAAATCATCTCCGATTGATCGACGAACAAGCCGTCGTCGGGAAGAGGACGATCCGCCGGGAGACGAGTCGCCACCTCCTGAGAGCGTACCAGATGCGATGAAGAGCCTCCTCTTGCTGCGCGGACCTGAGGATGAAGCTCCCTGACACGCGCCCCACCTCCATCCAGCTCCTCTCCGTCGGGTGACAGCCGCCGGAGAGCCGCAAAGTCGCCGTTTTTCCGCTCCGCCGGGTGACAGCCGCCGGAGACGACTCGACGACCCACTTCATTGATCTCTAGACTTCGCGAGAAGATCTAGAGATTGCCCACGTCGTCTTTGTCCAAGGAGAGCCTTCGAGGCCGTGGACACTGCACGACGATCCTCTCGAACGCTCAGGATTCCGGTGCATCGCCGACGCATCGCCGTCGCGACGCCGGAACTCTGGTTTCCTGCTTTCAATTTAATTTACACTTTATTTAGTGATACTTTGTGTGATTTTAATTTACCAAACTATACTTCGTTCAATTACGATTCTTCCGGCTTTTACAGATCTTAATTTGATTAATTAAATCGTCTGTAATCGCTTACGTAAGAATCGCCGGGCGGAACTCTGTTTCCGCCCGATTCGCGTTCGCCGGGCGCTGACGTCATCCTGTCGTCCGCACCCTTATTTCCTCTTTTTTTTCGTGAATTTTAAATATATTTCCTTTTCACTTCCTAGTATAAAATTCATAGAAAATCGTATTCATTGAGAAAAACTATGAATAATTACAAAATATTATATTACATCCCTGTGATCGACCTGGGAAATTACCGCTATTTTTGGAACTTTTATTGAATTATAATTGATATATTTATTTATAAATACTTCTAAATATCCAAAAATTTATATTTTCTAGTTTTATAAATTTTAGATTTGCGTGATTTAATATACAACGACTGAGTCACGTCACTTGTGTGCCGAAGTTTTTGGCAAATATATAGTAATATTAGATTTACAATCAAGTCCCTTTCTCGTGCATGTACGACCACTCCTTGCCCCATAGTTGACTGGCCACCGGTGACGTGGAAGGGGAGTGGGGCACACGTGCCCCTATCAGTTCTAGCCGCTTGAGCCCCTACTCGTAGCTCCTCCCCCCCATTTTGCTATAGTTTTATTTTTATTTATTTTTATTTATTTATCTCAAAAGTAAGACTGTAAAAATCATATAAATTCGTATAAAATCACATAATTACCCAAAAATTCACGTTAATCAACTGAAAACCACTTTTCACACTTTAACATAAACATAAGTCTATTTATCATGAGTTAAGGCTAAAACTATATTATTTACTAATTATTAACTCATGATAATGAAGACTTATCAGTCCCCATCCCCACATGCCTCAGAGCTCTTACTAGACAACGTTCTACCTCCTCTAGTGCCCTCCCCCCTTCACACGCCACTCTATTACGACACAACTCACTCGGCATGCTTACACATTCAATGGCCATAAAAATTCTATAAATAATCTGTAGGCTAGATGGAAAGAATTAATCTATAAGACTATACGATGCTCTATGGGCATATAGGACAGCATATAAAACTCTCTTAGGCATGTCACCATATAGATTATTTTTTGGTAAAGTATGTGATCTTCTCATAGAACTAGAGCATAGAACATATTGGGCAATTAAAAAATTGAATTTATCTATTGATGATGCTAGAAAGAAATGATTACGTGAATGACATGAGTTAAATGAGATTTGAAATGAGGCATATGAGAATTCTAAGATTTATAAAGTTAAAATGAAAGCATGAACACATCATGGGTGTTCGGCTTCAAACTCTTTCTGTAATCTCATTGCCTCCATCATCTCACGGATGACTCTCTAGCTCTCCGTGACCCTTCTTTTGCCTACTAGTCGCAAATCAACTTAGTCATTATCACTTGGATGCTCCATAGCATCGAGCAGAGCATCACCGAGCCTCTCTCTCATATCAAGTTGACATGCCTTCTATGGGACAATCTAGAGATCATGTACGCCAACTAGATGTACATCAGTCAGAGTGGTAGAAATCATCGAGTCTCTCCTCAACTACAAGCAAGATAATCTCTCTCTCTCTAGGTATCCTACGGTCACCTACAAGCCCTCATTCAAGAGGTGGACATTTATCAACCTCTCACCTCAGACCTCTTGATGCTCTAGTGCTATCGTCAAGAGTTCTATGCTGATGTGTACCTTAGCAGACTTCATCCTTCCACTGTGTCCTAGATCTGCAATTCTGTTCTTTCTGGTGATTGGGTACTCAGCCTCACTCCCATCTTCTTTGCGGCACTTTGGGTCATGACTAGTACGTCCTTGCCCTCTCCACCTTCCTCCACAAGTGCCGCAACTTCCCCCTCGGCTATGGTCATCATCGCTCTTCAGGCTCAGGATGATGGCCCATCTTCTTGCCTTGAGGGCAGTTCTCCTCCTTGTGGAAAGGGCCCCAACTCCTTCCCCTGTGTCCCTATTGCAGCAAGTAGAACCACTAGGCCAACAAATGTTGGAAGTAATTCAACAAACCTACTTCCCCCCAATCAACAATGGCTCCTTCAGCTCTCATCTCACTCGCTCCTTCAAACGTTCATGCCTTGACTTTCAACATCAACCTGACGTCTACGAAGTATGACGTGTTTTGTCACACATCAATCATAATAGTCTTAGCAACACTTCTTCTTCCACCAACCTCACCTCATTTTCGACTCCTTCTACATCAAGTACACATGCTCTCCTTACTTTCCTCTTCATCATTAGGGATTATCAGCTTAGGGGCCTCCACTCATATGACCAGTGATAAGTCTTCATATCATGAGTTAATAATTAGTAAATAATATAGTTTTAGCCTTAAATCATGATAAATAGACTTATATTTGTGTTAAAGTGTGAAAAGTGGTTTTCAATTGATTAACGTGAATTTTTGGGTAATTATGTGATTTTATACGAATTTATATGATTTTTCTAATCTTATTTTTGAGATAAATGAAGATAAAAAAATTAAAATAAAAATATAGCAAAATGGGGGGGTACTCACCAGCCAGCTGGGCTTACAAGTGGGTCGAAAGCGTAGTCGAGGAAGAGCCGTGAGCAAAGGCTCAAGCAGTTAGGACTGATGGGGGCACGTGTGCGCCACTCCCCTTCCACATCACCAATGGCCAGCCAATTGTGGGGTAAAGAGTGGTCGTACATGTGAGAGAAAGGGACTCATTACTTACAAATATAATATTACTATATATGCACCCAAAACTTTGACGTACAAGTGATGTGGGACTAAACCCATGTCATACCTTCCCTCGAAAAGGTTTGAAGATTTAAATACCTAAAATATCTTTTATTTATAACAAAGATATATCATGATGACGTCACTTGATAAAGGCATTATAATACTTATTTCAATCTCTCTCATGCAAGCAGACAACTGGCGCAAGTTCAAATCTTCCTAGAGCCAAAACTCGTATTTTTATCTAATTATCATGACTTTCCTACAGATTGCTGGTAAAGGATTAAGTCGCTAAAATCACTAGATCATCGACGAAAATCTCATCAACGCGATTCGCGGAACATTGTTACTAAAATTGTTGAATGATTCGCGATAAAAGGATTGTGAATCCATCGAGTAAATCATCTCCAATTGATCGACGAACAAGCCGTTGTCGAGAAGAGGATGATTCATCGGGAGACAAATCATCACCTTCTAAGAGCATACCAGATGTGACGAAGAGCCTCCTCTTGCTGTGTGGACGTGAAGATAAAGCTCCCAGACACGTGCCCCACCTCTATCCAGCTCCTCTCTATCATGTGACAATTATCAGAGAGCTGCAAAGTTGCTATTTTTTCACTCCATCAAGTGACAGCTACCAGAGACGATTCGACGACCCATTTTATTGATCTCTAGACTTTGCAAGAAGATGTAAAGATTGCCCACATCGTACTTGTCCAAGGAGAGCCTTGGAGGCCATAGACACTACACAACGATCCTCCCAAATGCTCAAGATTTCAGTGCATCACCGACGCATTGCTGCCATGACGCTGGAACTCTATTTTCCTATTTTTAACTTTATTTCTGCTTTATTTAGTGATAATTTGTGTGATTTAAATTTACCAAACTATACTTCATTCAATTACGATTCTTCTGACTTTTACAGATCTTAATTTGGTCAATTAAATTGTCTGTAATCACTTATGTAAAAATCATTAGGTAGAACTCTATTTTCGTCCAATTCACGTTCGTCGGGCGTTGACATCATCATGACGTCCATACCCTTGTTTCCCTTTTTCGTGAATTTTAAATATATTTCATTTTTATTTCCTAGTATATAATTCATAGAAAATCATATTCTTTGAAGAAAATTCTAAAAAATTGCTCAATCCCTATGATCGATTTGGAAAATTACCACTATTTTTGAAAATTTTATTGAATTATAATTGATATATTTGTTTAGAAATACTTCCAAGTATCTAAAAATTAGTATTTTCTAGTTTTATAAATTTTAATTTGGGTGATTTACTATACAACAACTAAGTTACATCAACCGACACTTCATCCCTTTTATCTTCATATCAACCTACTCCTCATCCCCCTATCACCATTGTCATTGGTCAGACTTGTTCAATCAAAGGCCGTGGCACTACCCTCATCACTCCTAATCTTCCCCTCTAGCATGTCCTTTATGTTCATGACTTTACTATGAACCTTCTCTCGATTAGTGTCATTACTCATGCCCTTGGTTGTATTGTTACCTTTTTTCTTTTTCATTACACTTTCTAGGATCTGCACACTAGCTAGAAAATTAGTTTGGACCGTGAGAATGGATGAGGTATCTATGAACTTATTTCTACTGAACCTTCTTCTAGCCTTCAAGTCCTTTTTGTTGTCTCTACCATCACTTGTTCCCTCTTATGGCATTGAAGGTTACGCCATCCCTGTTTTGAGAAACTTCAAAAAAAATTACTGTAACTTTCTCTTAAGAAGTATGTGTGTGAGTCATGTCAACTAAGTAAACATCACCGTTCCTTCTACCTCAGTTGAGATGCTATTCTCTCTTCTTCCTCTTCTGATCTCATCCATTGTAATGTATGGGGTCCTACTCATACTCCTTCCCTCTCAGGCTACTAATATTAGATCGTTCTTATTGATGACTGACGTGACTCAATCATTGTATAGTAAATCACGCAAATTTAAAATTTATAAAATTAGAAAATATGATTTTTTTGATATTTAGAAGTATTTCTAAATAAATATATCAATTATAATTCCATAAAATTTCCAAAAATAGCGGTCATTTTCCAGGTCGATCACAGGGATGTAATATAATATTTGGTAATTATTCCGAATTTTTCTCAATGAATACGATTTTCTATGAATTTTATACTAGGAAATGAAAAGGAAATATATTTAAAATTCACAAAAAAAAGAAAATAAGGGTGTGGACGTCAGGATGACGTCAGCGCCCGGCGAACGCGAATCGAGCGAAAATAGAGTTCTGCCCGGCAATTCTTACATAAGCGATTACAGACGATTTAATTAATCAAATTAAGATCTGTAAAAACTAGAAGAATCGTAGTTGAACGAAGTATCTTTTGGTAAATTAAAAACACAAAGATTATCACTAAATGAACCGTAAAGTAAGTTGAAAGCAGGAAAACAGAGTTCTGGTGTCGTGACGGCGATGCGTCGGTGATGCACCAGAATCTTGAGCGTTCGGGAGGATCGTCGTGTAGTGTCCACAGCCTCGAAGGCTCTCCTTGGACAAAGACGACGTGGGCAATCTCTAGATCTTCTTGCGAAGTCTAGAGATCAATGAAGTGGGTCGCCGAGTCATCTCCAGCAGCTGTCACCCGGCGGAGCGGAAAAACGGCGACTTTGCGGCTCTCTGGCGGCTGTCACTTGATGGAGAGGAGTTGGATGGAGGTGGGGTGTGTGTCAGGGAGCTTGATCCTCAGGTCCGCGTAGCAAGAGGAGGCTCTTCATCGCATGTGATACGCTCTCAAGAGGTGATGACTTGTCTCCCGGTGGATCGTCTTCTTCCCAACGACAGCTTGTTCGCCGATCAATCGGAGATGATTTACTCGATGGATTCGCGATCCTTTTATCGCGAATCCTTCAGCAATTTTAGTAACAATGCTCCGTGAATCGTGTTGATGAGATTTTTGCCGATGATCTAGCAATTCTGGTTGCTTAATCCCTCACCGGCAATCTGCAGGAAAGTCGCAATAATCAGATAAAAATATGAGTTTTGGCTCTAGGAGGATTCGAACCCACGCCGGTTGCCCCGCCTCTTCTGAGGAAGGTGACGGGTTTAGTCTCACATCGGTTGTGCGCCGAATTTTCGGGCGAATATATAGTAATGCTACATTCCTAAGCAAAGTCCCTTTCTCGCACATGTACGACCACTCCTTGCCCCACAGCCGGCTGGCCATAGGTGACGTGGAAGGGGAGTGGCGCACACGTGCCCCCATCGGTTCAAGCTGCTCGAGCCCCTGCTCGCGGCTACTCTCTGACTACGCTTCCGACCCGCTTGCGGTCCCGGCTGGCCGGCGGGTCCTCTCATTTTGCAATATTTTTATTTTTATTTCTTGATCTTCATTTATCTAAAAGCAAGACTATAAAAATCGTATAAAATCACATAATTACCCAAAAAATCACGTTAATCAACTAAAAACCACTTTTCACACTTTAACACAAATATAAGTCTATTTATCATGAGTTAACGCTAAAACTATATTATTTACTAATTATTAACTCATGATAATGAAGACTTATCACAGCCCCCAACTTAAATCATTGCTAGTCCCTTAGCAATGGAATTACGAAAATAAAAATTTACAAATCTCAAACATCATATTTCAATACAAAAAAAAATACAATTAGAAATGATGCACCTTTAGACACTTTAGATTCTTATATTAAATATTTAAGAATGATGTCAAGTACTTAAATGTTTAAACACTCCTTGGAATAACAATCTAGACTTCACTTCTTCTATTCACATCTTTATCACTTCTTCACTCATAGATGTATTTACAAGATGTTCCAATTATCAATACTCATCTAAGAATAATATTGATCCTACATTTTCCCTTTTTCTATGGCTTGATTTTTGAAGTTTGCACTATATTTCTTCCTTTTTTTTTCTCTTTTCTTTTTTATATAGTGGATAAGTAGCTTTTCTTGTAGACAAATTTCAAAAATAAGAATGATGTCTCACACCCTCCATGTGTACTCTTTATTTTCAGGGCTTTCACTTTATCCACTTATTTTGCAGCAAGTGTTTTTCTATACACGATTTTCGACAATGAGAATGATGTCTTACACCCTCCATGTGTATTCTTCATTTCTAGATTTTTCACATTGCTCTCTCTTTTTTTTTTCGAAATAAGTGATTTCTCCTCACAAGTCCTATAGATCAAGGTGCAAAAATCTCCATTAAACTCAAATGATCAATCAAATTTTCACATCAAGTAAATACTATCCATCAAGATCATGAAGTGAAAATCTGTAAAATCAAATCCATGTTATCTATCATGTATCCAAGGAGTATTCCAACATTTCATGTTACTAGATCATTCTTTTGACTCAATAATAATCTTCCTAGTATCTTTTGATATCAATCAATCTAATTGATTTAATTTTTGCATGCATGTAATATGATGTAAGAAATTTGTAAATTAGATAGTTCTGAAAGTTCTGTTTTCTATTTTCAGTTCTATTTTTAGCAACAATAAATTTGTCAAAAATAAATCAAAACTATCCTCTTTATAGCTGTAATTTTGAATTTCAGTAATATTGTCTAGGGGATTGAAATGTGAGAAAAGGGTCTCTAGAATTTAAAATTTTGGGCTGTTTTTTTTGTCTGCTATTTTTGATAGTTTGTTGTTCCTAACAAAAAACCAGAAAATAGATGTTACAGCTTTTTCGAATTTTATTTTATTTTTATTTTTTTAGTTGCTGTTCTAAGTTGAATAAAATGCAAACACATGTTCTTAATCGTCCTCCAGCATAAATTAATAATGAATACTTCACCCCCCAACTTAAAAATGACATTGTCCTTAATGACACAGAAAAATCGAAACAATATGCAGAAAATATAATTTTCAAGTGAAGCATGCATATGTGCAAAGTTAAGCATTAAAAATATTTTCATAAATGATAAAGCTCAGAAAGACATCACCTCAACCTCGTTCTTAATTTTCCACTTCATCTTACACTCCTCCTGCACTTCTTCGAAAAAACAAATACAGAAATAAGTACTGCGAAATTCTAAGAAAAATAGAACTTAAAAAACAATCAAACAGAATGAAATAAAAACCATGGGTTGCCTCCCATGCAGCGCTGAATTTAATGTCTTCAGCTGGACTCCTTGATCTTACTCTTGAATTTCTTTTAATAATAAAATTTCTTTTTCTGCAAGGCGTTCATGCTCTATGTAATGTTTAAGCTACTGTCCATTTACCTTAAAGGTATGATCACTTTTAGGATCTTTAATCATTATAGCCCTCATAAGTCTTCATTATCATGAGTTAATAATTAGTAAATAATATAGTTTTAGCCTTAACTCATGATAAATAGACTTATATTTGTGTTAAAGTGTGAAAAGTGGTTTTCAGTTGATTAATGTGATTTTTTGGGTAATTATGTGATTTTATACGATTTTTACAGTCTTACTTTTGAGATAAATAAAGAACAAGAAATAAAAATAAAAATATTGCAAAATGGGGGACCCGCCGGCCAGCCGGGCCCGCAAGCGGGTCGGAAGCTCAGTCGGGGAGTGGCCGCGAGCAGGGGCTTGAGCAGCTTGGACCGATAGGGGCACGTGTGCGCCACTCCCCTTCCACGTCATCGGTGGCCAGCCGGCTGTGGGGCAAGGAGTGGTCGTACACGCGAGAGAAGGGACTTTGCTTACAAAGCTAACATTACTATATATTCGCCCGAAAAATCGGCGCACAACCGATGTGGGACTAAACCACACCTTCCTCAGAGGCAGGCAACCAGCGCGGGTTCGAATCCTCCTAGAGTCAAAATTCATATATTTTTATCTGATTATCACGACTTTCTTGCAGATCGCCGGTGAAGGATTAAGCAACCAAAATCGCTGGATCATCGGCAAAAATCTCGTCAACGCGATTCGCGGAGCATTGCTACTAAAATTGTTGAACGATTCGCGATAAAAGGATCGCAAATCCATCGAGTAAATCATCTCCGATTGATCAACGAACAAGCCGTCGTCGGGAAGAGGACGATCCGCCGGGAGACGAGTCGCCACCTCCTGAGAGCGTACCAGATGTGATGAAGAGCCTCCTCTTGCTGCGCAGACCTGAGGATGAAGCTCCCTGACACGCGCCCCACCTCCATCCAGCTCCTCTCCGTTGAGTGACAGCCGCCGAAGAGCCGCAAAGTCGCTGTTTTTCCGCTCCGCCGGGTGACAGCCGCCGGAGACGACTCGACGACCTATTTCAGTGATCTCTAGACTTTGTGAGAAGATCTAGAGATTGCCCACGTCGTCTTTGTCCAAGGAGAGCCTTCGAGGCCGTGGACACCGCACAACGATCCTCCCGAACGCTCAGGATTCCAGTACATCGCCGACGCATCGTTGTCGCGATGCCGGAACTCTGTTTTCCTGCTTTCAAACTTACTTTACGCTTCATTTAGTGATTATATTTTGTGTTTTTAATTTACCAAAATATACTTTGTTTAATTACGATTCTTCCGGCTTTTACAAATCTTAATTTGATTAATTAAATCATCTATAATCGCTTACGAAAGAATTACCGGGCAGAACTCTGTTTCTACCTGATTCACGTTCGCCGGGCGCTGATGTCATCCTGACGTCTGCACCCTTATTTCCTTTTTTTTCATGAATTTTAAATATATTTCCTTTTTATTTCCTAGTATAAAATTCATAGAAAATCGTATTCATTGAGAAAAATTCTGAATAATTACCAGATATTATATTACATCCATGTGATCGACTTGGAAAATTACCGCTAGTTTTGGAAGTTTTATTAAATTATAATTGATATATTTATTCAGAAATACTTCTAAATATCTGAAAATTCGTATTTTCAAGTTTTATAAATTTTATATTCGCGTGATTTAATATACAACGACTGAGTCACGTCAAGCCCCATGATCATATGTCTCTTCCACCACATAAGGCCCTTTCCATTTTGATTTTAATTTTCTTGAGAATAATTTCAGCCTAGAATCATATAACCACACTTTTTGTCCAACATCAAATTTTTTTCTGCTAATGTATTTATCATGAAAAGTTTTAGTTTTTTCTTTATATATTCTATGATTTTCATAAGCTTCATTCCTCAACTCCTCTAGTTCACGTAGTTGAAAAATTCTATACCTACCAGCTGATTTTTCATCCATACATAAATTTTTTATAGCCCATAATGCTTTATGCTCTATTTCCACAAGAAGATGACATGGCTTTCCAAAAATGAGACGAAATGGGGACATTGACGTGACTCAGTCGTTTTCTATTAAATCACGCAAATCTAAAATTTATAAAACTAGAAAATACGAATTTTTGGATATTTAGAAGTATTTATAAATAAATATATCAATTATAATTCAATAAAATTTCCAAAAATAGCAGTAATTTTCCAGGTCGATCACAGGGATGTAATATAATATCTGGTAATTATTCCGAATTTTTCTCAATTAATACGATTTTCTATAAATTTTATACTAGGAAATAAAAAGGAAATATATTTAAAATTCACGAAAAAGGGAAATAAGGGCGCGGACGTCAGGATGACGTCAGCGCCCGGCGAACGCGAATCGGGCGGAAACAGAGTTCCACCCAGCGATTCTTACGTAAGCGATTACAGACGATTTAATTAATCAAATTAAGATCTGTAAAAGCCGGAAGAATCGTAATAGAACAAAGTATATTTTGGTAAATTAAAATCACAAAGAAATATCACTAAATGAAGTGTAAAGTAAGTTTAAAAGTAGGAAAACAGAGTTCTGGCGTCGCGACGGCGATGCGTCGGCGATGCACCAGAATCCTGAGCGTTCGGGAGGTTCGTCGTGCAGTGTCCATGGCCTCGAAGGCTCTCCTTGGGCAAAGACGACATGGGCAATCTCTAGATCTTCTCGCGAAGTCTAGAAATTAATGAAATGGGTCGCCGAGTCGTCTTCGGCGGCTGTCACCTGGCGGAGCGGAAAAACGGCGACTTTGCGGCTTTAAAATCACAAAGAAATATCACTAAATGAAGTGTAAAGTAAGTTTAAAAGTAGGAAAACAGAGTTCTGGCGTCGCGACGGCGATGCGTCGGCGATGCACCAGAATCCTGAGCGTTCGGGAGGTTCGTCGTGCAGTGTCCATGGCCTCGAAGGCTCTCCTTGGGCAAAGACGACATGGGCAATCTCTAGATCTTCTCGCGAAGTCTAGAAATTAATGAAATGGGTCGCTGAGTCGTCTTCGGCGGCTGTCACCTGGCGGAGCGGAAAAACGGCGACTTTGCGGCTTTAAAATCACAAAGAAATATCACTAAATGAAGTGTAAAGTAAGTTTAAAAGTAGGAAAACAGAGTTCTGGCGTCGCGACGGCGATGCGTCGGCGATGCACCAGAATCCTGAGCGTTCGGGAGGTTCGTCGTGCAGTGTCCATGGCCTCGAAGGCTCTCCTTGGGCAAAGACGACATGGGCAATCTCTAGATCTTCTCGCGAAGTCTAGAAATTAATGAAATGGGTCGCCGAGTCGTCTTCGGCGGCTGTCACCCGGCGGAGCGGAAAAACGGCGACTTTGCGGCTTTAAAATCACAAAGAAATATCACTAAATGAAGTGTAAAGTAAGTTTAAAAGTAGGAAAACAGAGTTCTGGCGTCGCGACGGCGATGCGTCGGCGATGCACCAGAATCCTGAGCGTTCGGGAGGTTCGTCGTGCAGTGTCCATGGCCTCGAAGGCTCTCCTTGGGCAAAGACGACATGGGCAATCTCTAGATCTTCTCGCGAAGTCTTCTCGCGAAGTCTAGAAATTAATGAAATGGGTCGCCGAGTCGTCTCCGGCGGCTGTCACCCGGCGGAGCGGAAAAACGGCGACTTTGCGGCTTTAAAATCACAAAGAAATATCACTAAATGAAGTGTAAAGTAAGTTTAAAAGTAGGAAAACAGAGTTCTGGCGTCACGACGGCGATGCGTCGGCGATGCACCAGAATCCTGAGCGTTCGGGAGGTTCGTCGTGCAGTGTCCACGGCCTCGAAGGCTCTCCTTGGGCAAAGACGACATGGGCAATCTCTAGATCTTCTCGCGAAGTCTAGAAATTAATGAAATGGGTCGCCGAGTCGTCTTCGGCGGCTGTCACCCGGCGGAGCGGAAAAACGGCGACTTTGCGGCTTTAAAATCACAAAGAAATATCACTAAATGAAGTGTAAAGTAAGTTTAAAAGTAGGAAAACAGAGTTCTGGCGTCGCGACGGCGATGCGTCGTGAATCCTGATTCGGGAGGTTCGTCGTTGTCCAAAGGCTCTCCTTGGGCAAAGACGACATGGGTCTAGGCGAAGTCTAGAAATTTGAAATGTCAGTCGTCTTCGGCGGCTGGCGGAGCGGAAAAACGGCGACTTTGCGGCTTTAAAATCACAAAGAAATATCACTAAATGAAGTGTAAAGTAAGTTTAAAAGTAGGAAAACAGAGTTCTGGCGTCGCGACGGCGATGCGTCGGCGATGCACCAGAATCCTGAGCGTTCGGGAGGTTCGTCGTGCAGTGTCCATGGCCTCGAAGGCTCTCCTTGGGCAAAGACGACATGGGCAATCTCTAGATCTTCTCGCGAAGTCTAGAAATTAATGAAATGGGTCGCCGAGTCGTCTCCGGCGGCTGTCACCCGGCGGAGCGGAAAAACGGCGACTTTGCGGCTTTAAAATCACAAAGAAATATCACTAAATGAAGTGTAAAGTAAGTTTAAAAGTAGGAAAACAGAGTTCTGGCGTCACGACGGCGATGCGTCGGCGATGCACCAGAATCCTGAGCGTTCGGGAGGTTCGTCGTGCAGTGTCCACGGCCTCGAAGGCTCTCCTTGGGCAAAGACGACATGGGCAATCTCTAGATCTTCTCGCGAAGTCTAGAAATTAATGAAATGGGTCGCCGAGTCGTCTCCGGCGGCTGTCACCCGGCGGAGCGGAAAAACGGTGACTTTGCGGCTCTCCGGCGACTGTCACCCAATGGAGAGGAACTGGATGGAGGTGGGGCGCGTGTTAGGGAGCTTCATCCTCAGGTCCGCGCAGCAAGGGGAGGCTCTTCATCGCATCTAGTACGCTCTCAAGAGGTGGCGACTCGTCTCCCGGCGGATCGTCCTCTTCCCGACGACGGCTTGTTCGTCGATCAATCAGAGATGATTTACTCGATGGATTCGTGATCCTTTTATCGCGAATCGTTCAGCAATTTTAGTAGCAATGCTCCGTGAATCGCGTTGACGAGATTTTCGCCGATGATCCAGCGATTCTGGTTGCTTAATCCTTCACCGACGATCTGCAGGAAAGTCGCGATAATCAGATAAAAATATATGAATTTTGACTCTGGGAGGATTCGAACCCGCGCCGGTTGTCCGCCCC
Organism: Spirodela intermedia; assembly: GCA_902729315.2. NCBI lineage: Eukaryota > Viridiplantae > Streptophyta > Magnoliopsida > Alismatales > Araceae > Spirodela > Spirodela intermedia. Next base: position 1,124,960 of record LR746279.1, read on the forward strand.
CCCTTCTGAGGAAGGTGTGACGCGGGTTTAGTCTCACATCGGTTGTGCGCCGATTTTTCAAGCGAATATATAGTAATGTTAGCTTTTTAGGCAAAGTCCCTTCTCTCGCGTGTACGACCACTCCTTGCCCCACAGCCGGCTGGCCACCGGTGACGTGGAAGGGGAGTGGCGCACACGTGCTCCTATCGGTCCAAGCTAAGCCGCTCGAGCCCCTGCTCGCAGCTACTCTCGACTACGCTTCCGACCCACTTGTGGGCCCGGCTGGCCGGCGGGTCCCCCCATTTTGCAATATTTTTATTTTTATTTCTTTTTCTTCATTTATCTCAAAAGTAAGACTGTAAAAATCGTATAAAATCACATAATTACCCAAAAATTCACATTAATCAACTGAAAACCACTTTTCACACTTTAACACAAATATAAGTCTATTTATCATGAGTTAAGGCTAAAACTATATTATTTACTAATTATTAACTCATGATAATGAAGACTTATCAGACATACCTATGGGATTTTTATAAGCTGTTCTATAAGCCCATAATGCATCTTGTAATTTTGTGGGCCAATCTTTCCTATCTGGTCTAACTATTTTTCTCAAAATTCTCTGAATTTTCCTATTTACTACTTCAGCTTGCCCATTTGTTTGGGGATGATATGGAGTGGCTACTCTATGGTGTACCCTATTCTTTTTCAATAGTTTCCTGAAATGTTTATTTATAAAATATGTTCCTCCATCACTAATAATCACTCTAAGACATCCAAATCTCGAAAAAATATTTTTTTGCACAAATTTCATCACGATTTTATGATCATTAGTTCTAGTAGGAATAGCTTCCACCCACTTCGACACATAATCAATAGCAAGCAAAATATATTCATATTTTTCAGCTGATGGAAAAGGACCCATGAAATCTATTCCCCATACATCAAAAATTTCGACTACTAATATGTTACTCATAGGCATTTCATCTTTTTTACTCATGTTACCTATAGATTGGCATGAAATACATGTTCTAATAAATTCTATAGAATCTGTAATGATTGTAGGCCAATAAAAACCACACTGAAAAAATTTTGCAGCTATTTTTCGTCTAGAGAAATGTCCTCCACAGTTAGATGAATGGCACATGTTAATAATGATATGATATTCTTCTTCAGGAACACATCTCCTTAAAATTTGATCATTGCCCAAATAATATAAATCAAGATCATGCCAAAAATAATTTCTAATCTTAGAAAAGAAATGATGTTTTCTGTTCTTATCCCACTGTTTTAGAGTTTTTCCAAAAAACAAAAAATTAACAATATGTGCATACCATGGTGATGGTTGATGTTGAGCTGCCATCAATTGTTCATCTGGAAATACATCTTGTAAAGGTGCTGCATTTATTCCTGTATCACTTAATCTAGAAAGATGGTCAGCAACAACATTCTTGAAACCTTTTTTATCTTTTATTTCTAAGTCAAATTCCTGCAACAATAAAATCCATCTTAATAAACGTGGCTTTGCATCTTTCTTATTTAACAGATATTTTAATGCTGCATGATCAGTATAAATAATAATTTTAGCTCCCAAAATATATGATCTAAACCTTTCTAACAAAAATACTACAGCTAACAACTCTTTTTCAGTCGTGGTATAATTTAATTGAGCATCGGATATAGTTTTACTAGCATATGAAATTACTATGGGTTTTGACTCTTTTGTTTGTCCTAGAACGGCCCCCACTGCATAATTCGATGCATCACACATTATTTCAAAGGGAAGGGACCAATCAGGAGCTTGTAAAATGGGTGCCTCAGTAGGTAATCTTTTTATTACGGAAAAAGACTCAAAACATTTCTCATCAAAATTAAAAGGCATATCTTTAGATAATAGTATGGTGAGAGGTTTAGAAATTTTCAAAAAATCTTGAATAAATTTTCTATAATAACCTGCTTGACCCAAGAAAGATCTAATCTATTTTATTGAATTTGGAGGTTTCATTTTAGATATAATATCAATTTTTGCTCTATCCACCTCTAAACCCCTTTCACTCACAATATGACCCAACACAACTCCCTCTCTAACCATAAAATGTGATTTCTCCCAACTCAAAACTAATTTTTTCTCTATGCATTTCTCAAGTACATGCTGTCAATGATTTAAGCATTCATCAAATGATTCACCAAAAATAGAAAAATCGTCCATAAAAATTTTCATACATTTTCTAATCATATCAGAAAAAATAGACAACATACATCTTTGAAATGTGCCTAGAGCATTACACAAACCAAAAGGCATGCGTTTAAAAGCAAAAGTACCAAATGGACAAGTGAAAGTTGTTTTTTCTTGATCTAAAAGGTTTATATAAATTTGATTATAACCAGAGTATCCATCCAGAAAACAAAAAAAAGTTTTTTCCAGCTAATTTTTCTAGAATTTGATCAGTAAATGGTAAGGGAAAATGATCTTTTCTAGTAACTGAATTTAATTTTCTATAATCAATACAAACCTCCAACCAGTAGTTAATCTTGTTTGTATTTCATCCCCATTTTCGTTTTTTATAACCGTGATCCCTGATTTTTTCGGCACCACTTGTATAGGACTAACCCATTTGCTATCTGAAATAGGATAAATAATATCAGCAACCAGCCACTTTAAAATTTCTTTTTTTACAATTTCCATCATGTTAGGATTTAATCTTCATTGTGGTTCTCTGCTAGTTCTAGCCCCCTCCTCTAGATATATACTATGCATGCATACACTCATATCAATGTCCCTTAGATCGTCCATTTTCCAGCCCATAGCCTTCTTATTTTTTCGAAGTACATCTAATAATTCTTCTTCTTGTTCATCACTCAAATCAGCTGCAATAATAATAGGAAATGAATTATTTTCCTCCAAGAACATATATTTTAAACTAGAGGGAAGAGGTTTCAACTCTAAATTCAGATGATCTTCCTCTTTCTTTTCTCCCAAATTTATATTCTCTATTTCCTCTAATTCTTCCAGCACATAGTCATCAATAACATCTGGATCATCAAAATCATCTAGAAGATCTATGGTATGACAATCATATACTTGTGATTTCTTAAGATCATTTGGTACCTCAAAAGTTTTAATTTCTACTGATTGATCTCCACATGAAATTTTCGCAATACCTGTGGGAAAATCAATATTCATCTTTGCTGTATGCAAAAGTGGTCTCCCTAGAATGATTGGTGTATCATAAAACTGTCCATTAAAATTCATTTCCAGCACTACAAAATCAGCTGAAAATTTACATCCTTTAACTGTCACTATCACATTTTCTAAAATACCTTTAGGATGTTTTATGGATCTATCAGCAAATTGTAAGGTAACAGTGGAAGGTTTAAGATCAGAAATATTAAATTTATCACAAATACTTGTAGGTAATAAATTAATACTAGCACCAGTGTCAAGTAAAGCTTTCTAAAAAATGGATCCACCAATATCACACGAAATCAAAGGGGCACCTGTATCTCTCAATTTATATGGTAATTGATTTAATAATAATGCACTAGCATGCATAGATAATTTTTCTACTCTAGGTGCCCTTTTTGGTGTACACATTTCTTTCAAAACTCTAGCATATTCAGGAATATGTTCAATGGCAGTAAGTAAAGGAAGACTAATTTGCACATCTTGTAAAATTTTCTTTATTTCTTCATTGTGTTCCTTTTTCTTTCTTTCTCTAGGCTCTAGAGCTTTAGGAAATGGAATGGTTGTCCTCTCTTTTGAAATTTCCTTGGTAGAATCTATAAAATCCTTTTCTACTCCTATTTGATTTTGTTTTGGGTTGTCCATGTTTACTTTTTCTTCTAATGTTTGGAGATAAGGATTAGGTAGGATCTTACCACTCCTTAATGCATTCATTGTCCTAACATTTTCATTTCGTGAGTTTTTTCCTAGATTCATGCTACTAGACTCCCCTTGCTGAAATTCTATTATTGGGCGGTTCTCTGAATTTTCTATGGGCTGACTAGGTAGCTGTCCCTCTTCTCTCTTATTCCTAAGGGCTTCTATAATTTGTTTCTAGCGTAGTATCATTTGATTCATAGTTTGTTGCATCATTTGATTCATAGTTTGTTGTATCATTTGGCTCATTTGCTGCATCATTTCTATAGTATTAGGTTGGGTTTGAGCGGGCTGATTTTTTTGAAATCTGTTTTCTTATTTTGGACGAAATTCAGAGTTTGAATTGGGTCTAAGTGCTTCTGGATTTTGAATATTATTTGGGTCTCTCCATGAAAAATTATTCATCCAATTAGGATTATAAGAATTTGAAAAAGGTTTCCTATTTCTATTAAAACCGTGAGCTACTTGCACTTGTTCTTGCATTGGGTGAAATGATTGATCATAATTATAGCATTGAAATTCAGAATAATCATTTTCACCATACATAAGACATGTGCTATTTGAATTAGATTGAGAGTTAAGAAGCTTTCTAATATTGTCAATAAGTAAATCAAGTTTTTCTAATCTTTGATTAATCTGATTAACCTCATTTCTAAATTTAGAATCATCATCATGATGCAATTCATAAATTCCTCTCTTCTTATCCCTGTCATATAATTCAAAAGAGGCTTGATCTCTAGAATTTTCACTTAAATTCTCATAAAGACTAGAAATCTCATCAGGAGTTTTCTCCATAAAAGCTCCTCCACATATAGAATAAACTATATTTCTATGTTGTTCTAATAATCCATCATAAAAAATTCTATTGAGCTGCCACTTGGGTATAGCATGATGAGGACACTTTCTAAGTAAATCTTTGAATTTTTCCCATGTCTCATGTAAAGTTTCTCTTAGTCTTTGAGAAAAACTCCATATATATTTTCTCATATTTTGAGTTTTTTCTAAACGATAAAATTATCGAAGAAAGGCATGTTCTATATCTTTCCAGCTAGTTAATTCTCTATCTAATGTGAATAGCCAATGACTAGCTTTGTCCCTAAGTGTATGAGGGAATAATTTCATCTTAATAATTTCTGGTGTAACTTGAGGGAGATTAACTAAATCACAGACCATATGAATTTTTCTAAGTGGTGATGAGGTTCCTCTAAAGGCAATCCATGAAAATTAGGGAGCATTTGAAAAATTCCTGGATTTATTTCGAATTTAATAGTGGGTGCTAATGGGACTCTAATATTGGATGCTCTTTGAAATGAATCAGGGATATAATGATTTTTCATGGCCATAGGATTGTTCTCAATTTTTCTTTTTACTTCTTTCAAGATCCATCAAAATTAATTTTTCTTTCGGATTTTTATTTTTGACTGAAATAATGAAAGGATTTTCTAGCCTTGGATGCAAAGATCTTCTACCATGCATAAAAATCAATAAATTCGAGGGAAAAATTTAGTAATTGTTACCCTCCTTCAGTATGCTCCAGTCCTTGCCTTGCTTCTTTTTGTTACCTTTTTCTAAAAAAAAACATCAAAAAGAAAATAAAACAAGAGTTAAATTTTTTTGTGTACTCTAAGAGAAAAATAGAAAAATACTAAATATTATGCAATACATCTCTGGCAATGGCGCCAAAATTTGACGTGACTCAGTCGTTGTATAGTATATCACGCAAATTTAAAATTTATAAAACTAGAAAATATGATTTTTCAGATATTTAGAAGTATTTATGAATAAATATATCAATTATAATTCAATAAAACTTCCAAAAATAGCGGTCATTTTCCAAGTCAATCACAGGGATGTAATATAATATCTGGTAATTATTCCGAATTTTTCTCAATGAATACGATTTTCTATGAATTTTATACTAGGAAATGAAAAGGAAATATATTTAAAATTCACGAAAAAAACGAAATAAGGGTGCGTACGTCAAGATGATGTCAGCGCCTGGCGAACACAAATCGAGTAGAAATAGAGTTCCGCTTGGCGATTCTTATGTAAGCGATTACAGACGATTTAATTAATCAAATTAAGATCTGTAAAAGCTGGAAGAATCGTAATTGAACGGAGTATCTTTTGGTAAATTAAAATCACAAAGATTATCACTAAATGAACCATAAAGTAAGTTGAAAGCAGGAAAACAGAATTCTGGCGTCGCGACGGCGATGCGTCGGCGATGCACCAGAATCCTGAGCGTTCGGGAGGATCGTCGTGCAGTGTCCCCGGCCTCGAAGGCTCTCCTTGGGCAAAGACGACGTGGACAATCTCTAGATCTTCTCGCGAAGTCTAGAGATCAATGAAGTGGGTCGCCAAGTCATCTCCGGCGGCTGTCACCTGGTGGAGCGAAAAAATGACGACTTTGCGGCTCTCCGGCGACTGTCATCCGACGGAGAGGAGCTGGATGGAGGTGGGGCGCGTGTCAGGGAGCTTCATCCTCAGGTCCGCGCAGCAAGAGGAGGCTCTTCATCGCATCTACTATGCTCTCAAGAGGTGGCGACTCGTCTCCCGGCAGATCGTCCTCTTCCCGACGATGGCTTGTTCGTCGATCAATCGGAGATGATTTACTCAATGGATTCAAGATCCTTTTATCGCGAATCCTTCAGCAATTTTAGTAACAATGCTCTGTGAATCGCGTTGACTAGATTTTTGCCGATGATCTAGCGATTCTGGTTGCTTAATCCCTCACCGGTGACTTGCAGGAAAGTCACGATAATCAGATAAAAATATGAGTTTTGGCTCTGGGAGGATTCGAACCCGCGCCGGTTGCCCTGCCTCTTCTGAGGAAGGTGACGGGTTTAGTCTCACATCGGTTGTGCGCCGAATTTTCGGGCGAATATATAGTAATGCTACATTCCTAAGCAAAGTCCCTTTCTCGCACGTGTACGACCACTCCTTGCCCCACAGCCAGCTGGCTATCGGTGATGTGGAAGGGGAGTGGCGCACACGTGCCCCCATCGGTTCAAGCTACTCGAGCCCCTACTCGCGGCTACTCTCCGACTACGCTTCCGACCCGCTTGCAGGCCCGGCTGGCCGGCGGGTCCCCTCATTTTGTAATATTTTTATTTTTATTTCTTGTTCTTCATTTATCTCAAAGTAAGACTGTAAAAATCGTATAAAATCACATAATTACCCAAAAAATCACATTAATCAACTGAAAACTACTTTTCACACTTTAACACAAATATAAGTCTATTTATCATGAGTTAAGGCTAAAACTATATTATTTACTAATTATTAACTCATGATAATGAAGACTTATCAATGACTATACCTGTGTGAGTTGGGTATACCTTATACGCGACCACTCTAAGGTCGTCACTCAATATTTCACTATGCTCGAAATTCTTCGTATTGACAACACCCTCGAGTCTTCTCTCTAGACCTTCTATGCCGATCGTGGTATTATTGATTAGACCACCTATCATTATACCTCACAACAAAATAGTGTCATTGGACATAAACATCGTCACCTCCTTGACATCACTTGTACCCTACTTCTTGAGATGAATGTCTCACACTATCGGTGGACCAACGCCCTCATGATGATTAGTTACCTCTAGAATCGGTTTCCCTCTGCCCATCTAGGCAAGGTCATTCCCCTTTCAGGCCTCCTATTTATCTCACCCCTATTTTTCTTTCTCCTCAAGTCTTTGAATGCACTACCTTAATCAAGGATCACTCTCTTTCCTTATCCAAACTAGTCTCTCGTACTCTCAAAAAGGTCTTTCTTAGCTACTCCTGAATGTAGAAGGGCTATCTAGTTTATTTTTCTAACACTTGTCGCTATGTTACGTCAGCTGACATCACCTTCCATGAGGAGTCTGCCTTCTTCTCCTCTACCTTCCCTCCTCCTTCTTGAGCTGCCACTTGTCCTCCACCTAGCTTTTTCCCCTTGATGGTCCTTGTAGATTCGTCTTCTTTGAATCCCTCTTGTCCATCCTCTCCACCATCACCTCCTCCTCCTAGCTCCCCATCTTCCACCTACCTCCTCCACTTCGAATGTAGATCCGTCGTCCCCCTCCTCCACCAAGCCGCCTATGCCTCCCACTAACGTCCCCAATGCTCCTCAAGATAATCTTCATCTTTCCATTGCCATGTGCATAGGTACATGTGCTTGCTTGTACCCTACACCCTATCTCTCATATCATTTCCTAGATCACCTTTCCCCCTCCTTTTGTACCTTTGCCCTTTCTGTGGCCTCCGAGTTGATTCTCCACTCACATGTTGAGGCGACATAGGTACCTGAGTGAAAGGTGACCATGGACTTGGAAGTAGATGTCTTAGTATCTTGAGGGACTTCGAAACTAGTTCTTTATTCGGCGAACGTCAATATCATCACGTATAAATGGGTGTTCACACTCAAATACCATCTAGATGACACTATTATATGTCACAAGACTCATTTGGTTGTTTGTGACTTCACCTAGGCATATGGCATCGACTATACTAAGATGTTCTCCCCTATCATCTGACTCGCTTCTATCTTAGTGTTCCTTTCTCTCATCATAAATCAAGCATAGTCTCTCCACTAGTTACATATTTTTAACACATTTCTCTATAGTGATCTCGAGGAGCAGGTCAAAGAGAATCACTAAGGTGTGTTTCTTGCAAAAGGTGATTTACAAGCTCAAGTAGAGTCCACACACTTGATTCGCCAAGTTCAATAGTCTTCTCACCACATTTGACTTCTCGTCATGCATTGTGGATCTTACTATGCTCAAATTTAGGGTGGCCTAGTTATTCTTACGATCTACGTCAGCGACATTCTTGTGACTAAGAGTGATGAGGCTAGCATTTATTCTACTAAAGCTTATTTGTAGTAGTACCTCAACATTTGTGACTTGGGGACTCTAAGATATTTTCTTGAGATTGAGTTTGCATACTAGGATAAAAAGCTCATCATGACCCAATAAAAGTATATCCTTAACATGTTTTAGGAGACTTGACTCCTTGGGTGCAAGTCATAGATTTCTCCTATAAAAGTTCATTTGCAGTTCTAGGACACTTCATCTTCACTCCTTGAGGATGGTAATCGGTACAAGCGATTATTGGGCAAGCTAGTGTATATCTCACCATCACTCATTCCAACATCGTGTATACAATTAGTATTCTGAGTTAATTCATGCAGGAACCACGATGAGTTCATTAGAAGGGAGCTCTACATGTTCTAACATGCATCAAGTGAGCCTCAATGAAATGACTCATCTATCAGCGACATGGTCATCTCAATGTTGAAGCCTATTTTGATGCTGCGTATGCAGGTGACAAGGGCGAACGGAAGTCTACTATGGGTTACTACACATATGTTGCAGATAACCTCATCACATGGCGATCTCAGAAATAAAGAGTGGTGTCATGCTCTAGCATAGAGTTTGAATATTGATAGGAATCAACATCACTTTGAGGACAAGGTGAAACTCATTATGGGGAGAATTATTAAGCCTCTATGCACTCATTTTAGAAGGAAGAAGACCTAAGTTCAACTAGGGAATAACTGAAGGTGAGATTATAGGGGACTCCTAATAGACTAAAGGAATAATAAGAGCTTCACAAACAATGCACATGGGCTACCTCAGAATAAAGAAGGGCATACATAAAGGAAAGGAGGAGAAAGAATGCACCTTTGGAGAAAGTGATTCATCAAGCATGTACTTATTATTATCTTAGATCTAAGGCAATTGAATTTGATTTTCTTTGATCTCTCCCCTCTCTTCTTCTATCTTACCCACTTCAGATGGGCAGATGACTGCAGCCTCCGCCCCTAGCAGAAGTGAATCAGAAGCCCCCAATTGGTGGAGATGCTTTGTAGGTCCTAATCTTCTGGTTGGCAGCCTGAATGTGAGCGGACAGAGGCTAGAACCGTCGCATAGGAGGCCATCGCCACTTCGCTGCCTCTTCCTTCTCAAGTTCCTCCAATCTTCTAGAGATTCAGAAGCTCCCATGTACCTTAATGCTTCCCCATAGACATGAAGTTCTGAGCTTCACATCGCTCAGAACTGTAGTCTACATAAGTAGGCATTCATTTGTACGGTTTGAACTTTTTCTCTTAACAAGAGGCAAGCAGAGTCGTTCATCATAATTAGTTAATTAGAGGCCTAAAATTCAGTTTATAAAACTTATTGGGCTTGTGGGCCTATTTATGTGGGCTGACCCAATAATGGGATGACGATTGGGCTTGTCGACAGGTTCTATGGTCCAGCCCAATAATGGGATGTTTGGGGCCAGTCCGGGCCTCGGAAAAGCGGTCCACTGAGATTAAGAGTATTTCAGCTGTTCCGCTGGAACAGTTTTGGATTAACGAGGATCTGTCCGTTGACTCGCTGTTTTCTTCCCCGACGACTACCATAAATGCTACGACTTTACCAATGACTCCCGTCGCTGGCTCGCAACAAAGGAGCCATTGATCCCCGAATCGTGGATTATGGTCCCTTCTCTCTCTCGCTCTCTCTCTGTGTATATATGTGTATGCATGCCTTCATCTATGCATCTCTCTACAATTAAGCCACGAAGGGTCAAGAAAAACCAAAAAAGTGTATAGTTTATGCAGTTATCCTTCAGCCGGATCGTGGCTTTAGGCTGACCTGGGAATTCTCTCTCTCTCTCTCTCTCTCTCCCTCCCTCCATCTAGCTGGCTAGCTCCGAAAGCATGCACGTTGACAACCTCTCTCTGCCGTGTTTAATGAGAGGTTCACTGTCCACGACACTGGAGCTATCATCCCGAAGATATCTTCGCCGCCCCCCACCCCGGTCCCCACCGTCGATCTTGCCGGCCGACCGCCGCACGTGCCGCTTCAGCGGCGAACATGTGAGTCGACAAGGACCACCCATTCAATTACCCCGACTTCGTAGTCTCCTCCTCCTGAAGCCCCCCACCAGGTGCTCCATCTCTCTCTCTCTCTCTCTCTCTCTCTCTCTCTCTCTCTCTCTCTGTCTCTCTCTTCAGTGTTCATCATTTATTGGTCTCAGACATATTTAAAGCTCTCTCAGCTCACTGAGGAAGGAGATGGCTCTATTCATAATGGGTAAGTTATGCACAGGGAGGTGCACCATTTTCTGTGATGAACTCCATCTTCTCTCTCTCCTCTCTCTCTCTCTCTCTCTCTCTCTCTCTCTCTCTCTCTCTCTCTCTCTCTCTATCTATCTACATCTGTATTCTCTGTCTGCGATCGTTTATAGACCGTTTTCGGCGGTACTCTGCTCGCAGAGATCAGTTGTGAATCGGGGGTTTCCTCGTAGCCGGAGAATAGTCCATCCCTTCTATGTCCATGACGCCGGGGTCCATCTCCTCGGCCGGCGGGTCGTGCTCGGCGACGACAGGGACGGCGGCGACCTCTTGTACCCGTTGACTTCTGGCACTCTGTGGAAGATAACGAAAATCAACGTGAGGATGAAGACGACTACAGTGCTGGAATAATCGGAACGCCAGTTTGACTTTAATTGTTCTGACTAAAAGACAAACCTTTCGTGACGCCCGGGTCAGAAGTTTTCTACTGTTTCCTGCGCGATAAGAGGGATAAAGGGAGTACTCTGAGCAAGTGAGAGAGCGAGGGAGAGAGAGAGAGGGAGAGAGAGAGAGAAATCATGTTTCGGATGATCAGAAGCAATAATATTCATGAAAGTTTTCCCATCTACGGTTGAATTCTAACTAAAATTCTAACTCTCCTTCATCATACCTGAATGGAGAGCTGTTCTTCCCACCGGAGCTCTCCCTGCTCTCACACTCCCACTGTCATCCTGAAACCGACCGAGAATACCTTCAGCTTTCGATCCCCAGAATAGAGTAAAACAAGATGAAGGGTCCCGAAAACAAGAAACCCACCTGCTGGTTCCTCTCCAAGGCGGACGAAGGCTCTTCTTCCATCCCATTCCCTAGATAGACAGATTAGAGAGAGAGAGAGAGAGAGAGAGAGAGAGAGAGAGAGAGAGAGAGAGGGAGGGAGGGAGAGAGGGAGGGAGAGAGGGAGAGAGAGTAGACCTTCTTAGTCATCCAGAAATCCACTAATAAACGGCTGTGATGGGAGGAATAGTGAGGGTTTCCGTCATCGTACCTCTTCCCGCGGCGGTGTCTAGAGGCAGCAGCAACAGCAGCAGCAGCAGCAGCAAGAGGAGCAACGCTGAGACCCGAGCCCTCATTCTGGAGGAGTCCACCGGCGAGAGAGAGGCGACCAAGGAGAAGGAAAGAGTAGATGGCGGGAGCTCCCTCTCAATTTCTTCCACAAATAATACTCCACCAGGCGGATGTGGGGTATCGAGACAATGTTCTCAATATCCCCTCGTTTCCGCTATATATACCATCATAGAACATATTCTATCATATATCATCATCTCTCACATTTTTCACTGTTTTACTGTGCCTTCGGGGGCCTCTCCCCCTACTTCGGAAGAGCGAGTAAATGAGATTATGTACTACTATTATGTTGCACCATGCAGGAAACAGTGGCCGGACGGCGGTTGGGAGGGGTGGGGATGTTGCCGGTTGCTGGCCAGTTGGTCCCCCTGCCGGCCGTTCACATGGATGTCCATGTCTGGCCTCCGTCGGAAAGCGGCGTGTTGACTTGGGGCGTCCACGTGGTGGCCGGCTGCCCACGCGGCCTGTCTGCGCTTTCTTTGGCAATAAGACATGGTGGGTGATGACCCTGTCTAGGCTTGACGATGGTTGCTCCCTCGGCGATACCGCCGCCAACCCCTCCCCACCTTCCGGCGGCCACCATTAAATTCCATCTCAAAGAAATGTGAGATCGACGTCGGAGGAAGCGGTAGAAAGGGACTCATTGCTTGCAAATGTAATATTACTATATATTCGTCCAAAACTTTGGTGCACAAGTAGTGTGGGACTAAACCCACATCACACCTTCTCATGAAAGACTTGGAATAACAATCTAGACTTCACTTCTTCTATTCACATCTTTATCACTTCTTCATTCATAGATATATTTACAACATGCTCCAATTATCAATACTCATCTAAAAATAATATTAATCCTATATTTCTCTTTTCTCATGACTTAATTTTTAAAAGTTTGCATTATATTTCTTCTTTTATATATATATATATATATAGTAGATAAGTAACTTTTCCTATAGATAAGTTTTGATAATAAGATTGATGTCTCACACCCTCCATGTGTGTACTCTTCATTTTTAGGGCTTTCACTTTATCTACTTATTTTACAGTAAATATTTTTCTATACATGATTTTTGACAATGAGAATGATGTCTCACACCCTCCATGTGTACTCTTTGTTTCTAGATTTTTCACATTACTCTCTCTTTTTTTTTTTGAAATAAGTGATTTCTCCTCACAAGTCCTATAGATCAAGGTGCAAAAATTTCTATTAAACTCAAATGATCAATCAAATTTTCACATCAAGTAAATACTATTTATTAAGATCATGAACTGAAAATCTATAAAATCAAATCCATGTTATCTATCATGTATCCAAGGAGTCTTCCAACATTTCATGCTACTAAATCATTCTTTTAACTTAATAATAATCTTCTTAGTATCTTTTGGTATCAATCAATCTACTTGATTTAATTTTTCGTGCATGCAATATGATGTAAGAAATTTGTAAATTAGATAGTTCTGATAGTTTTGCTTTATGTTTTCAGCTCTATTTTTAGCAACAATAAATTTGTCAAAAATAAACCAAAACTATTCTCTTTATGACTATAATTTTGAATTTCAGCAATATATGTCTAGGGCATTGAAATGTGAGAAAGGGTCTCTAGAATTTTAAATTTTGGGCTTTTTTTTCTCTATTATTTTTGTCAGTCTATTGTTCATGACAGAAAACCAGAAAATAGATATTGTAGTTTTTCCGAATCTTTTATTTTAGTTGCTATTCTAAGTGAGCATGAAAAAAAATACAAACACATGTTCTTAATTGTCCTACAGCATAAATTAAGAATTAATACTTCACCCCTCAACTTAAAAATGACATTGTCCTCAATGACACAGAAAAATTAGAACAGAATATGTAGAAAATATAATTCTCAAGTGAAACATACATATATGTAAAATTAAGTATTAAAAATGTTGTCATAAATGATAAAGCTCAGAAAGACATCACTTTAACCTTGTTTTTAATTTTCCACTTCATCTTACACTCCTCCTCTTGCACTTTTTTGAAAAAATAAAAATAAAATACAGAAACAAGTATTGTGAAATTTTAAGAAAAATAAAGCTTAAAAAAAACAAAATGAAATAAAGACCATGGGTTACCTCCCATGCAGCACTAAATTTAATGTCTCTAGCTAGACACATTAATCTTTCTCTTGAATTTGTTTTAATAATAAAATTTCTTTTTCTACAAGGCATTCATGTTTTATGTAATGTTTAAGCCGCTGTCCATTTATCTTAATGTTATGATCACTTTTAGGATCTTTAATCATTACAGCCCTATGATCATGTCTCTTCCACCATATAAGGTCTTATCTATTTTGATTTTAATTTTCTTGAGAATAATTTCAACCTAGAATCATATAACCACACTTTTTACCAACATCAATTTTTTTTCTACTAATGTATTTATAATGAAAAGTTTTTTTTTTGTTATATATTCTATGATTTTCATAAGCTTTATTCCTCAACTCCTCTAGTTCATGTAGCTAAAAAATTCTATGCCCATCAGCTGATTTTTCATCCATATATAAAATTTTTATAGCCCATAATACTTTATGCTTTATTTCCACAAGAAGATAACATGGCTTTTCAAAAATGAGATAAAATGGAGACATACCTATGAAATTTTTATAAGCTGTTCTATAAGCCCATAATGCATCTTGTAATTTTGTGGGCCAATCTTTCCTATTTGATCTAATTATTTTCTCAAAATTCTCTGAATTTTCTTATTCACTACTTCATCTTGCCCATTTATTTGAGGATGATATAGAGTGGCTATTTTATGGTGTACTCTATTATTTTTCAATAGTTCCCTAAAATGTTTATTTGTAAAATATGTTCCTCCATCACTAATAATCACTCTAAGACATCCAAATTTCGAAAAAATATTTTCCTGCACAAATTTCATCACGATTTTATGATCATTAGTTTTAGTAGGAATAGCTTCCACCCACTTAAACATATAATCAACAGCAAGTAAAATATATTCATATTTTTCAACTGATAGGAAGAGACCCATGAAATTTATTATCTATACATGAAAAATTTCGACTACTAACATGTTACTCATGGGTATTTCATCTTTTTTGCTCATGTTACCTATAGATTGACATGAAATACATGTTCTACTAAATTCTATATAATTTTTAATGATTTTAGGCCAATAAAAACCACACTGAAATTTTTTTCCAGCTATTTTTCGTCCAAAAAAATGTCCTCCACAGTTAGATGAATGGCACATGTTCTGATATGAATGGAACATATTTATACTACATGATTAGTATAAATAATAATTTTAGCTCTGGAAATATATGATCTAAACGTTTCTAATGAAAATATTACAACTAAAAACTCTTTTTCAGTCGTGGTATAATTTAATTGAGCATCAGATATAGTTTTACTAGCATATGAAATTATTATGGGTTTTGACTCTTTTGTTTGTCCTAGAACGACTCCTACTACATAATTCGATTCATCACACATTATTTCAAAGGGAAGAGATCAATCAGGAGCTTGTAAAATAGGTGCCTCAGTAAGTAATCTTTTTATTTCAGAAAAAGACTCAAAACATTTCTTATCAAATTTAAAAGGCACATCTTTAGATAATAACATGGTGAGAGGTTTAAAATTTTTTGAAAAATCTTGAATAAATTTTTTATAATAACCTACATGACCCAAGAAAGATCTAATCTATTTTATTGATTTCAGAAGTTTCATTTTAGATATAATATCAATTTTTACTCCATCCACCTCTAAACCGCTTTCACTCACAATATGACTCAACATAACTCCCTCTCTAACTATAAAATGTAATATCTCCAAACTCAAAATTATTTTTTTCTCTATACATTTCTTAAGTATATGCAATAAATGATTTAAGCATTCATCAAATGATTCACCAAAAATAGAAGAATCATTCAAAAAATTTCCATCTATTTTCCAATCATATCAGAAAAAATAGGCAGCATACATCTTTGAAATGTGGCTAGAGTATTACACAGACTAAAAGGCATGCATTTAAAAGCAATAGTACCAAATGGACAAGTGAAAGTTATTTTTTCTTGATCTAAAGAGTTTATATAAATTTGATTATAACTAGAGTATCCATGTAGAAAATAAAAAAAGTTTTTTCTAGCTAATTGTTTTAGAATTTGATTAGTAAATGGTAGGGAAAAATGATCTTTCCTAGTAACTGAATTTAATCTTTTATAATCAATGCAAACCCTCTAATCGGTAGTTAATCTTGTTTGTATTTCATCCCTATTTTTGTTTTTTATAATCATGATCCCTAATTTTTTTGGCACCACTTGTGTAAGATTAACCCATTTGCTATCTAAAATAGGATAAATAATTTCAATTGTCAGCCACTTTAATTTATTTTTTTTACAATTTTCATCATGTTAGGATTTAATCTTCATTGTGGTTCCCTATTAGTACTAGCCTCCTCCTCTAGATATATACTATGCATGCATACACACATATCAATGCCCCTAAGATCATCCATTTTCCAGCCAATGGACTTTTTATTTTTTCAAAGTATATTTAATAACTTTTCTTCTTATTCATTACTCAAATCAGTTGTAGTAATAACATAATATGAATTATTTTCCTCCAAAAATATATATTTTAAACTAGAGGGAAGAGGTTTCAACTCTAAATTCAGATGATCTTCTTCTTTCTTTTCTCTGAAATTTATATTCTTTATTTCCTCTAATTCTTCTAGCACATAGTCATCAATAACATTTGGATCATCAAAATCATCTAGAAAATCTATGGTATGACAGTCATATATTTGGGATTTCTTAAGATCATTTGATACCTTAAAAATTTTAATTTCTACTGATTGATCTCCACATAAAATTTTTGCAATACCTGTAAGAAAATCAATATTCATGTTTGCTGTATGCAAAAATAGTTTCCCTAAGATGATTGGTGTATCATAAAACTTTCCATTAAAATCTATTTCCAGAAAAATCAGTTGGAAATTTACACCTTTTAACTGTCACTATCACATTTTCTAAAATACCTTTAGTATGTTTTATAGATTTATTATCAAATTATAAAGTAACAGTAGAAGGTTTACGATCTGTAATATTAAATTTATCACAAATACTTGTATCAAGTAATGTATTCTAAAAAATGGATCCACCAATATCACACGAAATTAAAGAGGCACTAGTATCTCTCAATTTATATGGTAATTAATTTAATAATAAAGCACTAGCATGCATAGATAATTTTTTTACTCTAGGTGTCCTTTTTAATGTATACATTTCTTTCAAAACTCTAGCATATTCAGGAATATATTCAATGGCAGTGAGTAAAGGAAGACTAATTTGCACATCTTATAAAAAAAAAATTATTTCATTATGTTCTTTTTCTTTTCTTTGTCTAGGCTCTAGAGCTTTAGGAAATGAAATGGTTGTCCTCTCTTTCGGAGTTTTCTTAGTAGAATCTATAAAATCCTCTTCTACTCCTATTTGATTTTACTTTGGGCTGTCCACGTTTTCCTTTTCTTCTAATGTTTGGAGATAAGGATCAAGTAAAATCTTCTCACTCAATGCATTTACTGTCTTAATATTTTCATTTCGTGGGTTTTTTCCTAAATTCATGCTACTAGACTCCCCTTACTGAAATCTTATTGTTGGGCGATTCTTTAGATTTTCTATGGGTTGACTAGGTAGTTGTCCCTCTTTTCTCTTAATCCCAAGAGCCTCTATAATTTGTTTCTGCTGCAACATCATTTGATTCATAATTTGTTGTATCATTTGACTCATTTACTACATCATTTCCATAGCATTAGGTTAGGTTTGAGAGGACTGATTTTTTTGAAATCTGTTTTCCCATTTTGGATGAAATTCAGAGTTTGAATTGGATCTAAGTGCTTCTAGATTTTGAATATTATTTGGGTCTTTCCACGAAAAATTATTTCTTCATTAGGATTATAAGAATTAGAAAAAGGCTTCCTATTTTTATTAAAATCATGAGCTACTTACACTTGTTCTTGCATAGGGTAAAATGATTGATCTAAATTATAGTATTGAAATTCAGAATAATCATTTTGACCATACATAGGACATGTACTATTTGAATTGAATTGAGGGTTAAGAGACTTTCTAATATTGTCAATAAGTAAATCAAGTTTTCCTAATATTTTATTAATCTAATTAACCTCATTTAGTAAATTAGAATCATTTTGATGATATAATTTATAAATTCTTCTCTTCTTATCCTTGTCATATAATTCAAAAGAGGCTTGATCTCTAGAATTTTCACTTACATTCTCATAAAGGCTGTAAATCTCAACAAGGGTTTTCTCCATAAAAGTTCTTCCATATATCGAATCAACCATATTTCTATGTTGTTCTAATAATCCATCATAAAAAAATTTAGTGAGTTGTCACTTGGGTATAGCATGATGAGGACACTTTCTAAGTAAAACTATGAATTTTTCCTATATCTCATACAAAGTTTCTCCTGATCTTTGAGAAAAACTCTATATATATTTTCTCATATTTTGAGTTTTTCCTAAGAGATAAATTTTTTGAAGAAAGGCCTATTCTATATCTTTTCAGTTAGTTAATTTCTCTATCTAATGTGGATAATCAATGACTAGATTTGTCCCCAAGTGTATGAGAAAATAATTTTATCTTAATAATTTTCAATGTAACTTGAGGGAGATTAACTAAATCACAGACCATATAAATTTTTTTAAATGCTGATAAGATTCCTCTAAAAGCAATCCATGAAAATTAGGAAGCATTTGAAAAATTCTTAGATTTATTTCGAATTTAACAGTGGGTGTTAATGGGACTCTAATATTGGATGCTCTTTGAAATGAATCAGGGATATAATGATTTTTCATGGCCGTAGGATTATTCTCAATTTGACTTGTACTTCCTTCAAGATCTATCAAAATTAATCTTTCTTTTAGATTTTTAGTTTTGAATGAAATAATGAAAGAATTTTCTAGCCTTGGATGCAAAGATCTTCTACCATGCATAAAAATCAATAAATTTGAGGAAAAAGTTTAATAATTACTACCCTCATTTAGTATGCTCTAGTCCTTGCCTTGCTTCTCTTCATTTCCTTTTTTTTTTTAAAAATTCAGCAAGAAGAAAATAAAACAAGAGTTAATTTTTTTGTGTACTCTAAGAGAAAAATAGAAAAATACTAAATATTATGTAATACATCCCCGAAGGCATCAAAATTTGATGTGACTTAATCATTGTATAGTAAATCACATAAATTTAAAATTTATAAAACTAGAAAATACTAATTTTTAGATATTTAGAAGTATTTTTGAGCAAATATATCAATTATAGTTCAATAAAACTTTCAAAAATAGTAGTAAATTTTCAGTTGATCATAGGGATGTAATATAATATCGGGTAATTTTTCAGAATTTTTTTCAAAGAATATATTTTTTATAAATTATATACTAAGAAATAAAAATAAAATGTATTTAAAATTCACAAAAGAAGGAAATAAAGGTGTAGATGTCAGGATAATATCAGTGTCTAACTGACGTGACTCAGCCGTTGTATATTAAATCACGCAAATCTAAAATTTATAAAACTAGAAAATACAAATTTTCGGATATTTAGAAGTATTTCTGAACAAATATATCAATTATAATTCAATAAAACTTCCAAAAATAGCGGTAATTTTCCAGGTTGATCACAAGGATGTAATATAATATATGGTAATTATTCAGAATTTTCCTCAATGAATACGATTTTCTATGAATTTTACACTAGGAAATAAAAAGGAAATATATTTAAAATTTACGAAAAAAGGGAAATAAGGGTGCGGACGTCAGGATGACATCAGCGCCCGGCGAACGCGAATCGGGCGGAAACAGAGTTCCACCTGGCGATTCTTACGTGGGTGATTACAGACGATTTAATTAATCAAATTAAGATCTGTAAAAGCCGGAAGAATCATAATAGAACAAAGTATATTTTGGTAAATTAAAATCACAAAAAATATCACAAAATGAAGTATAAAGTAAGTTGAAAGTAGGAAAA
Source organism: Spirodela intermedia (assembly GCA_902729315.2). Classification (NCBI taxonomy): domain Eukaryota; kingdom Viridiplantae; phylum Streptophyta; class Magnoliopsida; order Alismatales; family Araceae; genus Spirodela; species Spirodela intermedia. The sequence goes on from LR746279.1 coordinate 1,145,028, forward strand.
CAGAGTTCTGGCGTCGCGACGGCGATGCGTTGGCGATGCACCGGAATCCTGAGCGTTCGGGAGGATCGTCGTGTAGTGTCCATGGCCTCGAAGGCTCTCTTTGGACAAAGACGACGTGGGCAATCTCTAGATCTCCTTTCGAAGTTTAGAGATCAATGGAATGGGTCGTCGAGTCGTCTTCGGCGGCTGTCACCCGGCAGAGCGGAAAAACGGCGACTTTGCGGCTCTCTAGCGGCTGTCACCCGACGGAGAGGAGCTGGATGGAGGTGGGGCGTGTGTTAGGGAGCTTTGACGTGACTTAGTCGTTGTATATTAAATCACGCAAATCTAAAATTTATAAAACTAGAAAATACGAATTTCCGGATATTTAGAAGTATTTATAAATAAATATATCAATTATAATTCAATAAAAGTTCCAAAAATAGCGGTAATTTCTCAGGTCGATCACAGGGATGTAATATAATATTTTGTAATTATTCAGAGTTTTTCTCAATGAATACGATTTTCTATGAATTTTATACTAGGAAATGAAAAGGAAATATATTTAAAATTCACAAAAAAAAGAGGAAATAAGGGTGCGGACGACAGGATGACGTCAGCGCCTGGCGAACGCGAATCGGGCGGAAACAGAGTTCCGCCCGGCAATTCTTACGTAAGCGATTACAGACGATTTAATTAATCAAATTAAGATCTGTAAAAGCCGGAAGAATCGTAATTGAACGAAGTATAGTTTGGTAAATTAAAATCACACAAAGTATCACTAAATAAAGCGTAAATTAAATTGAAAGCAGGAAACCAGAGTTCCGGCGTCGCGACGGCGATGCATCGGCGATGCACCGGAATCCTGAGCGTTCGAGAGGATCGTCGTGCAGTGTCCACAGCCTCGAAGGCTCTCCTTGGACAAAGACGACATGGGCAATCTCTAGATCTTCTCGCGAAGTCTAGAGATCAATGAAGTGGGTCGTCGAGTCGTCTCCGGCGGCTGTCACCCGGCGGAGCGGAAAAACGACGACTTTGCGGCTCTCCGGCGGCTGTCACCCGACGGAGAGGAGCTGGATGGAGGTGGGGCGCGTGTCAGGGAGCTTCATCCTCAGGTCCGCGCAGCAAGGGGAGGCTCTTCATCGCATCTGGTACGCTCTCAAGAGGTGGCGACTCGTCTCCCGGCGGATCGTCCTCTTCTCGACGACGGCTTGTTTGTCGATCAATCGGAGATGATTTACTCGATGGATTGCGATCCTTTTATCGCGAATCGTTCAGCAATTTTAGTAGCAATGCTCCGCGAATCGCGTTGACGAGATTTTCGCCGATGATCTAGCGATTCCGGTTGCTTAATCCTTCACCGGCGATCTGCAGGAAAGTCGCGATAATCAGTTAAAAATATATGAATTTTAACTCTGGGAGGATTCGAACCCGCGGCGGTCGCCCGCCCCTGAGCAAGGTGTGACGCGGGTTTAGTCCCACATCGGTTGTGCACGGATTATTCGGGCGAATATATAGTAAAGTTAGCTTTCTAGGCAAAGTCCTCTCGCGTGTACGACCACTCCTTGCCCCACAGCCGGCTGGCCACCGGTGACGTGGAAGGGGAGTGGCGCACACGTGCCCCTATCGATCCAAGCAAGCCGCTCGAGCCCCTGCTCGCGGCTACTCCCCGACTGCGCTTCCGACCCGCTTGCGGGCCCGGCTGGCCGGCGGGTCCCCCCATTTTGCAATATTTTTATTTTTATTTCTTGTTCTTCATTTATCTCAAAACTAAGACTGTAAAAATCGTATAAAATCACATAATTACCCAAAAATTCACGTTAATCAACTGAAAACCACTTTTCATGCTTTAACACAAATATAAGTCTATTTATCATGAGTTAAGGCTAAAACTATATTATTTACTAATTATTAACTCATGATAATGAAGACTTATCAAGCTTCATCCTCAGGTCCGCGCAGCAAGAGGAGGCTCTTCATCGCATCTGGTATGCTCTCAGGAGGTGGCGACTCGTCTCCCGGTGGATCGTCCTCTTCTCGACGACGGCTTGTTCGTCGATCAATCGGAGATGATTTACTCGATGAATTCGCGATCCTTTTATCGCAAATCATTCAGCAATTTTAGTAGCAATTCTCCGCGAATCGCGTTGATGAGATTTTCGCCGATGATCCAGCGATTCTCGTTGCTTAATCCTTTACCGGCGATCTGCAAGAAAGTCGCGATAATCAGATAAAAATATATGAATTTTGACTTTGGGAGGATTCGAACCCGTGCCGGTTGTCTGCCCCTTCTGAGGAAGGTGTGACGCGGGTTTAGTCCCACATCATTTGTGCGTCGATTTTTCAGGCGAATATATAGTAATGTTAGCTTTTTAGGCAAAGTCCCTTCTCTCGCGTGTACGACCACTCCTTGCCCCACAGCTAGCTGGCCACCGGTGACGTGGAAGGGGAGTGGTGCACACGTGCCTCTATCGGTCCAAGCCGCTCGAGCCCCTGCTCGCGGCTACTCCCTGACTGAGCTTCCGACCCACTTGTGGGCCCGGCTGGCCGGCGGGTCCCCCCAATTTTGCAATATTTTAGTTTTATTTCTTTTTCTTCATTTATCTCAAAAGTAAGACTGTAAAAATTATATAAATTCGTATAAAATCACGTAATTACCCAAAAAATCACATTAATCAACTGAAAACCACTTTTCACACTTTAACACAAATATAAGTCTATTTATCATGAGTTAAGGCTAAAACTATATTATTTACTAATTATTAACTCATGATAATGAAGACTTATCAACGTCACTTGATAAGGGCATTAGATTACTTGTTTCAATCTCTCTCATGTAAGCGGGTAACCAGCATGAGTTCAAATCTTCCCAAAGCCAAAACTCGTATTTTTAACTGACTATCATGACTTTCTTGTAGATCACTAGTGAAAGATTAAGTCGCTAAAATCGTTAGATCATTGGCGAAAACCTCATCAACGCGATTTGCAGAGCATTGTTACTAAAATTACTGAAAGATTCATGATAAAAGGATTGTAAATTCATCGAGTAAATCATCTCTAATTGATCGACGAACAAGCTATCATAAGGAAGAGGACAATCTACTAGGAGACGAGTCACCACCTCTTGAGAGCATACCAGATGCGCTGAAGAGCCTGTTATTACTACGCGGACTTGAGGATGAAGCTCCCTAACATGCACCCCACTTCCATCTAACTCCTCTCCATCGAGTGACAGCTACTAGAGAGCTGCAAAGTCATCATTTTTCCGCTATGCCAAATAACAGTCACTAGAGATGATTCAATAACCTATTTCATAAATCTCTAGACTTCGCAAGGAAATCTAGAGATTACCCATGTCGTCTTTTCCAATGAGAGCCTTTGAGGCCGTGGATAATGTACGATGATCCTCTCAAATGCTCAAGATTTTGGTGCATCACCGACGCATCACAGTAGTGATGCCGGAACTCTATTTTCCTACTTTCAACTTAATTTTCACTTCATTTAGTGATAATTTGTGTGATTTAAATTTACCAAACTATACTTTATTCAATTACGATTCTTCTGACTTTTATAGATTTTAATTTGATTAATTAAATCATCTATAATCACTTACATAAAAATCATCGAGTAGAACTCTATTTCTGTTTGATTTACGTTTGTCGGTTATTTCTCTTTTTTGTGAGTTTTAAATATATTTTATTTTTATTTCTTAGTATAAAATTTATAAAAACTCATATTTTTTAAGAAAAATTATGAAAAAAATGCCCGATATTATATTACATCCCTGTGATTAATTTGAAAAATTATCACTATTTTTGGAAGTTTTATTGAATTATAATTGATATATTTGTTCAGAAATATTTCTAAATATGTGAAAATTAATATTTTCTAATTTTATAAATTTTCAATTTGTGTGATTTACTATACAACGACTAAGTCATGTCACATGACTTACCTAAGTCTATTGTAGTTGATAGAGGAAGTGTCTTCACAAACCCTTTTAAGAGATTACTAAATAAATACAAGACATTAAACTTATAACGAGTTTTCATCATCATCCACAAATAGATGATCAAATAAAGGTCATAAATCCAAGCCTAGAAACCTAGCTCAAATGTGTTGCCTATGATAAGCCTAAATTGTGTAGTGAGTCATTACACTAGCAAAACTTAGCTATAATACTTCTTATCACTCAAATATCTAGATGATGCCTTTCAAAGTAATTTATTATTGAGATCCTCTCACATTTTCACAATATGAGCTACCTATTTCATCAATCAATGAAGTAGGCAAATATTTAATTGAACATGATTAAATACTTCAACTTTTGAAGGAAAATTTATTGCATGTACAGTCCAAGATGAAAAAACAAGCAAGTAAACATAAAAGTGACAAAATTACAAGTGAGAGAGAGACTTCATTATATAGAACTCAAACCCTATCACATGAGGACATTGGCAAAGAAGCTCAACAAAAAGCTTGGTCCTAAGTTTTTTTGTTGATATCCCATCAAGGGGCGAATTAGACTAGTGGCATATAAATCAGAGCTACCAAATAACACAACTCTTCATCTAGTGTTTCATGTCTCATAGTTTTGTAGAGCCCTGGAAAATCTGGATTGCAGTCAACAAATTCTAAGAGTGCTTATAGAAGATATAAAATGAGTAATTGTTCCTCAAGACATCCTTCCTTTCATAGTTCATCTTTTAATGTGAAAGTACTAGTCAAATAGAAAAACCTTCTTGACTATGAAGCCTCATGGGAAAACATAAAAAAATCAGCAGCAATTTTTAGAATTCCACCTTAAAGACATGGTGAAACTCATGGGAGGTAGAGTCTTGATAACCCTCAATACACTTATTTAGGAGGAAAACCCAAGTCCAATAGGAGAATCACTGAACGTGAGATTATGGGGAGCTCCAAATAGACTAAAGGAATAATAAGAACTTCATAAAGCATGCCAAATTATCTACAACATTGACTAATAGTGTAATACCAAATTAACTTACGTGTTCAAGAGAGCATGATCTTTCACAATGAACTCATAGCACTGGCGAAGCATGTTCTTAGAAAAGTTTAGTGCAATGACTTTGGAGAAAGTCCTAGACTTTGCGGAGAATTTTCTAGAAAACAAGCCACTCCCACTTCTTATGTCTAAAAGAAGGCCACCTGCTACATGCTCGAAGTACTCTTGAGCCATTTTGAACTGTAGGGGTGAAACATTCTCAGTATAATACGACATAGGATGAAGAAATATAATAATAGTAATCAATGACGTCATGATAATTTAGTCAATGAATATAGAACACGAGCCTACATCAATCAGCCTATTTTAATGAATTAAATATTGATTTTTTCAGAGTACCTCCTCCTCAAGACCTGGGAATCCATTTCTACTAAAACTTTGTCACCATCCCCTCTTGTAAAAAAAGAGACAAGTGAACTCCTAAAGAGGGAAATCATCAAAGAAATATTAGTGTATAATTATGAAGCCCCTGATTTACAGCTGTAATCAAGTTATGGATTGAAGGGCAACGATCAGAATAGGAACTGAATGGGAATCTTTGATTGCATGGTTGAGCAACTGTTAACATGTATCTGTATTTCTTTGTAAATTTATATTTGCCAATTCACGTAAATTTTTAACTATTGCATTGTCGAAGAAAATGGCCATTGGTCGTATGATGAAATCAGCCTTGTCTCCCCCAGAATTATAGTTTGAAAAAGCATTACCAAATTAAGTTTTATATATTTTTTTAAAGCGAGTATTTCCTAATTGAATTTAATATTATTACCCCAGTTCATTTTTAGGAAGCTTGAGATAGGACACATACAGCTAGTTTTCCAAATTTAGATGATTTTTTACCCTGTGGATGGGTCTTTTAGGATCATGGACTTCAAATAATTTTTGCCTTTCTTTTAATCTGGTGAAGTCTTGTTTTACAGATGGGTGTCTAGCTCCCTTGCAACCCCTGGAGAAATCATGGCAAAGTGCCAGTGCCACAAAGGGCCTCCAAAACATTCGATGAAACTTTGTTCTTTTTACACAAGTAAATGGAGTCACTCAAACAAGAAGAAACAGGTACTACGTTACGGACCTGAACATCTCAGTCCCTGAAGGCTTGTATTCATTATACTCCCTAATCCCAGATGTGACGGTGAGATCCAGATACGTATTCCTGCTGGAGAATGGCTTGTTGCACCTTTCACACTTGAAACCAGACCTGTAGATGGCGACCTGATGAACCACACCAACGCTCAGATATCCAAGCGAATATAATAGGCATGCCAGAGAGGTTCAGAAATGAGGTGTTCTCACAGGTTTTGGCCTGAAGGCCCCTTCCTTATCAGTGGTTCATAGCAAATTGGGCAAGCAAATATGTCGAGTTCTGGACTAACATCCTCCTGCATAATTGAAGCTTCTCGCCTCAATATTTCTCCATCGGCATTGAAACAAAACCACACGACTGTACAGAAAACTGTCAAGACAGATCCGAAGGAACGATCGGACCAGATCTAAAACTATCAGGCGCACTTAGTTCTCCACAATCACAGTAATCCGAGACCAGTCTCCAGAAGTTAGGTAGGACTCCTACCTTCCCAGCAACGACCACCGCGGCTTTGATCCGGAACCTTGCGGGTGAATGCAGCCTCCGCTCCCGGCAGAAGCGAATCAGAAGCCCCGGATTGGCGGAGATCCTCCGCAGGTCCTGTTCTGCCCGTCGGAGGTGAGAATGAGAACGGAAGGACGCCAGAACCGTCGCGGAGGAGGCCATCGCCACTTCGCCGCCTCTTCCTCAATTTCCGTCTCTACTCTTCGATCCTTCGATCTTCTGGAGATCGAAAATCCCACGTACTTTGAAGCGTCCTGGTAGACGTGAAGTTCTCAGCTTCACGTCGCTCGCAGCATTGGTCTACAGTAGGCAGGCGTTCAGTTGTATCCGTGGAACCTTTTCTCTTAACGAGAGGCCAACGTTGACTCCCCACCCCCCTTCCTCACCTACGCCCATTAGGAAAATTTTCGGGACATGTGGGCAATTTAGCAGAACGGAATATTTCAACTGTCCCGCTTGAACAGTTTTGGATTAGCGAGGTTCTGTTCGTTGACTCGCCGTTTTTTTTTTACTGACGACCAACCGACGACTCCCGTCTCTCTCCTCCCCTCTCGCGCGCTCTCTCTCTCTCTCCCTCTCTCTACCTCTTTCTCCCCCTCTCTCTCTGTACCAATGTCTGTATGTCTTCATCTATGTATCTCTCTATAATTAACCCACCCAAAGTGTGAAGAAAAAGCAAAAAAGTGTATAGTTTATACAGTCTGATACTTCAGCCGGGCCGTGGCTTTAGGTCGATCAGAGAATTCTCTCTCTCTCTCTCTCTCCTCCTCTATCTCCCGACATCCAAGTGACTCAATAAAACCCTAAAACGTGCACCGTTTAACACATACTCAAGAAAGGCCAGACTCCTTCGCGAGCACTCACTTACTCTTTTTCGCTCTGATTCTCTCTCATTCACACAGCTGAGCCATACAAGGTGGGTTTATAAAACCATAAAGCACGCATAGTTCGTCGATATCTGATCTGGGCCAAACCTTCCCGTCGACCATCTCTAGAACTTGTCATAGACAGCCTAACCTGAATATAATCTGAAGTATCAGAATCCCCTGGATCAACTAAGTTGACTGCCCCAAGCGCCACATTGTGCCCCAAAAAATGATGCCTGAGAAACAGGATCATATAGAAACTCTTTCTTTTTTTCCCACAATGAGAGATACTGAAGCTGAAAGAAGAACGCATTAAAGTATGAAATGCCAAACAAGTCAACATAAAGCAGCAAAAAACGTTCTCATAAACTTTTGAAAAAAATAAAGAGAATCTAATGTACGAAATATTAGGATAACACGAACGGGAAACATGATGGGACGGGCCTTTGCAGAAAGATTTGAGCAACCAATTTCCAATTAGTAAATTCTCTAAGTGTCTACACCAGAGAGAGAGAGAGAGAGAGGTATGGGAGACAATTTTGAGGCTCAAGCCATAAAATATAGATCAGCATGGGCTCCGGGTTTTGATCCACCTAGATAAATTAGATATTAAAGATATAGGAGTTCAATCATTCTTAATGAAAACCAAATATTGATGAGCTATTTTAATAATTTCATAAACCTGATGGTAATGAACCCAATGCTTGTTATTTTTATCCTAGATCTGAGGTAACTGAATCTGATTCTCTTATCTCTCCCCTCTTCCTCTATCTTACCTACTTCAGATATTGCTCTTATTGTTTTATATTTAATAAGCCCCAATTTTCATCTAGAAGTTGGAGCCTCATCAGATTAATCTATCAAGAAGACATGTTTAGGATTTATGGTTTCATATCTAGAACCTTTTAGAGACAATTTGGATATTACAACAAGTTAAGGTGATTATCTAAAACATTAACCAATAATGAAAGAATAAAATTAGCTTACATGTTCAAGAGAGCATGATCTTTCACAATGAACTCATAGCACTGGAGAAACATGTTCTTAAAGAAGTATAGTGCAATGAATCTAAAGAAAGTCCCAAAGTTGGTAAAATTTCTGGAAAACAAGCCACTTCCATCGCTTACATATGAAAAAAGGCCACCTGCTACATGCTTGAAGTACTATTGAGCCATTTTGAATTGTACAAGTGAAACATTCTAAGTATAATACCACATAGGATGAAGAAATAAAATAATAATAATAATAAATGACATAATGAGAATCAAGTTAATGAATGTAGAACATGAGCCTACATAAATCAGCCTATTTTAATGGATTAAATATTAATTTTTACAAAATACCTCCTCTTCAAGACTAGGAAATCCATTTCAATCAAAACTTTGTTTTCATCCCCTCTCATAAAGAAATGAGACAAGTGCATTCCTAAAGAGGGAAAACATTATGTAAATATTAATGAAGTTAATGAGAATCAAGTTAATGAATGTAGAACATGAGCCTACATAAATCAGCCTATTTTAATGAATTAAATATTAATTTTTACAAAATACCTCCTCTTCAAGACTAGGAAATCCATTTCAATCAAAACCTTGTTTTCATTCCCTCTCATAAAGAAATGAGATAAGTGGACTCTTGAAGAGGGAAAACATTATATAAATATTAATGGATTGAAGGGGAAAAAATAGAAATAGAAACCGAATGGGAATCTTTGATTGCATAGTTGAAAAGCTTATTAACATGTATCTATATTTCTTTGTAAATTTATACCTAGTAGTTCATTTAAATTTTTAACTATTGTATTGTCAAAGAAAATGGCCATCAGTTGTATGATGAAATCAGCATTATGTCCCCCTTAATTATAGTTTGAAAAACTATTACTAAATTAAGTATTATATATTTAGTATTATATACTAAATTAAGTATTATAGCAACACAATTGTATGGTTCATTGTTACGAAGCTTGAGATAGGACACATACAATCAATTTTCCACATTTAGGAATGATTTTTTACCTTGTGGATGGGTCTTTTGGAATCATGGACTTCAAACCATTTTTGCCTTTCCTTTAAGCTAGTGAAGTTTTTTTTACAGATGGGTTTCTAGGTCCCTTGCAACCCCTAGAGAAATCATGGCAAAGTGCTAGTGCCACAAAGGTCCTACAAAACATTAGAGGAAACTTCATTCTTTTTGCCAAAGTAAATAGAGTCCACTCAAACAAGAAGAAACGGGTTCTACATCACAAACCTAAACAACTCAGTCCCTGAAGGCTTATATTCATTATACTCCTCAGTCTTTGATATGACGGTGAGGTTCAAATATGTATTCTTGCTAGATAACAGCTAATTGTACCTTTCACACTTGAACCAGACTTGTAAATGGCTGACTTAGTGAACCACACCAATGTTCAGATATCTCTGTCAAGATAATAGACATGTGAAGTAATAAGTCTTCATTATCATGAGTTAATAATTAGTAAATAATATAGTTTTAGCCATAAGTCATGATAAATAGACTTATATTTGTGTTAAAGTGTGAAAAGTATTTTTCAATTGATTAACGTGAATTTTTGGCTAATTATGTAATTTTCTATGAATTTAGATGATTTTTATAATCTTATTTTTGAGATAAATTAAGAAAAAAGAAATAAAAATAAAAATATAGCGAAATGAGGGGGGACTCATCGGCCAGTAAGTGGGTCGGAAGCATAGTCGGGGAGGAGCTGCGACCAAGGGCTCAAACGACTAGGACCGATGGGGGCATGTGTGCGCCACTCCCCTTCCACGTCATTAGTGGCGAACCAGCTATGGGGCAAGAAGCGGTCGTACAAGCAAGAGAAAGGGACTCATTGCTTGTAAATATAATATTACTATATATTCGCTCGAAACTGCGCACAAATGATATGAGACTAAACCCACGTCACACCTTCCCCCAAAAGGCTCTGAAGATTTTAATACCTAAAATAACCCTTATTTATAATAGAGATATACCTTGATGATGTCACTTGATAAGGGCATTAGAGTACTTATTTTAATCTCTCTCATGTAGATGAGCAACTGGCACAGATTCAAATCTTCTCAGATCAAAAACTCATATTTTTATTTGATTATCGCGACTTTCCTACAGATCGTCGGTGAAGGTTTAAGCCACTAGAATCGCTGGATCATCGGCAAAAATCTTGTCAATGTGATTTGCAAAGCATTGTTACTAAAATTGCTAAACGATTCATGATAAAAGGATCGTGAATCCATCGAATAAATCATCTATGATTGATCAACAAACAAGTCTTTGTCGGGAAGAAGACGATCCGCTAAGAGACAAGTTGTCACCTCTTGAGAGCATACTGGATGCAATAAAGAGCCTCCTCTTATTGCGCGAACTTGAGGATGAAGCTCCTTGACATGCGCGCTACCTTCATCCAGCTACTCTCGATCTGATGACAGCCACTGGGGAGCCACAAAGTCGTCGTTTTCCTGCTCTACTAGGGGACAGCCGCTAGGACAGCTCCTCTCTATTTCTGCCCAATTTGTGTTCTTCAAGCATTGACGTCATTCTGACATCCGCACTCTTATTTCCCTTTTTTGTGAATTTGAAATATATTTTATTTTCATTTCTTAGTATAAAATTCATAGAAAATAGTATTTTTTGAGGACAATTCTAAATAATTATCTAATATTATATTACATCCCTATGATCGACCTGAAAAATTATCACTATGTTTGGAAGTTTTATTAAATTATAATTGATATATTTGTTCAGAAATACTTCTAAATATCCAAAAATTGATATTTTTTAGTTTTATAAATTTTTAATTTGTGTGATTTACTATACAACAACTAAGTCACGTCATGAAGTGCACTTGTCGTTATATTTAAATGCACATTATCTAATAATATTTATAACTAAGACTTAAGAAAATATTAGTATAGAAGTAAGTCTCAAGTCAAACATAGGGAGATTGATTAATCTGTTGTGAAAACTAATTTAATTTATATATAAAGTAATTTTAATATCATAGTAATATTTAATAGAAATAATAAAATAGAAGGGTGAAGTGAGAAGAATAAAGGAAGGGAAGTAGAGAAAGGAAGGAGGAAAAGAGAGAAAGAAGAGAAAGAGCTCTCACGAAAGATGAGAGAAGAGATCTCTTGCGGAAGAGAAAGAAAGAGAGAGGAGGAAATCTCATGCGAGATGGAGAGAGAGAAAGGTCTCACAAGAGAGAGAAAGAGAGAGAGGGAGATTGATCAATCAAGAGAGAGAGAGAGATCTCACGAGAGACGGAGAAAGAAATAAGATGATAATAAAGAAAGAGAGAAATACGGTCAACCCATTTTCATGGTGATCATTATTCTTGGACGAATGTGTGCTCAAAAATTCACACACATGACATGAGGTCAGTTGTGAATGTTTTCATATTATTTTAATCATTAAACACTCATTGATCAGCCTTTAATCTCGGTGATTTTGCATTCAAAAATAGAAAAATACTTGTTATTTGTGGAACACTAGAAATATGAATATGTTAAGATTCAACTACACAAATCAATTGTAAATAAGTTGAGAATGATCTTAACTTGATCTCAAGCAAGTTTTAGAAGATTCAGAAGAAGAACGAAAATCATTCATCAAGTTTTGAATTAGTTCTACTCATTTCAATCGAAACATACATGAAATAAAAATAACTTGCTGTAAAATATAAATAAATGATAAAATTAGGTAAGTAAATTCTAAAATCAGAAAATAAATCATTGCTCAAATTTAGTCTGCCTCCTAGGTAGTTAGAGACACCGGTGTGGTGACTTGTTGAAAGTCATAGAAGTATTGGTCGGAAGCATTGTGCCGCTTGTTGGAAAGATCCATCAAAAGAAGGGTCAACCATGTTGTCACCATTGTCTAGGGGGAGAAGGAAGGAGTTGACCACTTGCCGAAGGCCTTGAGTGTAGTCGAGGGAGGAAGAAATGAACTTACTGATTGTCGGAGACGTTGATTGCACAAAAAGAAGGAAGAACGGATCGCCATATTCGCAACTATTGTGAGTTTAAAGATAATTGATAATATCTATTTTATTAGAAAATAATTAATTATTATTGTTATATCCCTAAGGTGATACATGCGAGAACTTAATTTCTCAATATCATGGTGCTTTAAGAGCTATTGGATCAGATATGTTTGGTCACATGGTGCACTGAGCGATGTAAGATCAACCCACCACAAATTGCTGTTGACATCACTTAGTCATTGTATAGTAAATCAAGTAAATTTAAAATTTATAAAACTAGAAAATATTAATTTTTAGATATTTTAAAAGTATTTTTGAACAAATATATCAATTATAATTTAATAAAATTTCTAAAAATAGTAGAAATTTTTTAAGTCGATCACAAGGATGTAATATAATATTGGATAATTTTTTTAAATTTGTTTCAAAGAATACGATTTTGTCTAAATTTTAGACTAAGAATGAAAATAAAATATATTTAAAATTCACAAAAAAGGGAAATAAGGGGTGCGGGCATTATGATGATGTAAGCACCCGACAAACGTGAATTGGGCAGAAACAGAGTTCTGTCTAGTAATTCTTACGTAAGCGATTATAGAAGATTTAGTGATCAAATTAAGATCTGTAAAAACTAGAAGAATCGTAATTGAATGAAGAGTAGTTTGGAAAATTTAAATCACATAATCTATCTCTAAATGAGCTGAAAATTAAGTTGAAAGCAAGAAAAATAAAGTTTTGGCATCGCGGCGATGATGCGTCAACGATACACTAGAATCCTAAGTGTTCAGGAGAATCGTCGTGTAGTGTCCGCGACCTCGAAAGCTCTCTTTGGACAAGGAGGATGTGGGTGATCTCTAGATCTTCGTGCGAAGTCAGATCAATAAAATAGGTCATCAAATCATCTCATGTGATTGTCACTTAGTAGAGTGGAAAAATAATGACTTTGCGACTCTCCAACGATTGTCATCAAATGGAGAGGAGCTGGATAGAGGTGGGGTGTGTGTCAGAGAACTTCATCCTCAAGTTTGCGTAGCAAGAGGAGGCTCTTCATCGCATCTAGTACGCTCCCAAGAGGTAGCAACTCATCTCCCGGTGGATCGACCTCTTCTCGACGACGACTTGTTCATCAATTAATTGAAGATGGTTTACTCGATAGATTTGTGACCCTTTTATCACAAATCATTTAGTAATTTTAGTAATAACGCTCCGAAAATTATGTTGACGAGATTTTTACTAATGATCGAACAATTCTGGTGGCTTAATCTTTCACCGATGATTTTTAAGAAAGTTGTGATTTAATCAGATAAAAATACGAGTTTTGGCTCTAGTAAGATTCGAACGCGTGCCGGTCGCTCGCTTGTATGAAAGAGTGAAATAAATACTCTAATACGTTTATAAAGTGACGTCATCATGATATATCTTTCTTATAAGTAAGGGGTATTTGAGGTATTGAAATAATCGGCACCAATCTGAGGAAGGTGTGATCCAGGTTTAGTCTCACATCGGTTGCACGCCAAAGTTTTGGACGAATATATAGTAATATCAGATTTAGAACCAATGAGTCCCTTTCTTTGCCCCATAGCTGGCTGACAATTGGTGACGTGGAAGGGAAGTGGCACACATGTGCCCTCATCAGTCCATAGCTGCTCGAGCCCTTGCTCATGGCTCCACCCCAACTACACTTCCGACCCGCTTGCGGGCCCAGTTGGCCAGTAGGTCCTCCCCCCCCCCCTCTCCCGCCTTTTTTTTTCTTTCTTCATTTATCTCAAAACCAAGATTAGAAAAATTATACAAATTCACAAAAAATCACATAATCAGCCAAAAAATCACATTAACCAATTGAAATCACTTTTCACAAAACACAAATATAAGTCTATTTATCATGAGTTAAGGCTAAAACTATATTATTTATTAATTATTAACTCATGATAATGAAGACTTATCAACTACCAATCACGAACTTAAGTTTCTAGTACCATGGCGACTTGTTAGCCATCGGATCATCATTTATGTCTACGTGTGTGTTGAGTGGTGTCGGATTCATGAACCATTGATGGATTACTTTACGCATATAGTATCATGGCATGTCGCCCATTACATGATCTGACTTATCTAATGACATGGCTCATTGAACACCATTAGATCACACCGTGCTCCAGATGGCTTCCCTAAAACACACGAGAAGATTTAGTCCCACATCGGAAGTTTTTCATCATTAAGTTGAATATAAATCGAAGTTACTCTCTTAACAAAGATCCCTTCTCCTGAAATTAAACAATGCCTAGGACCATCTTGGGAGAAGGTAAAAAGGTGGTCTGCCCTTGAACGCACATGTGTGTATGATGCTCCTTGCTCCATGACTAGTTGGCCATTGGGATGTGACAGCGAAGTGATGCACATGTGCGCGAAGTGAGTCCCTCACCACTCAAAACCAGCTCATAGCTCCCCCGATCTGGGTCTACCCACTCGACCGCAGCACCCCTCTAGGTCAACTACCAAGTGCTGGCTTGCCGGTGGGTGAAATATTTTTATATGTTATTCTTTTATATTTTTAAATAACAAAAAATTACACTAAGTATTTTAACTTCAAACTTCTAAAAGTAACAATATATCTTATATTTATTCTGGAAGTTAACAAAATAAAATAATAAAAGTAATTCAAACACAAAAAATCTAGCTTTAACAGCATGCTAGAGAGGTTCAGAAATGAGGTGTTCTCACAAGTTTAGGCCTGATGGCCCCTGCCTTATTAGTGGTTTACAGCAAATTGGGCAGGCAAATATGTCGAGTTCTAGACAAATGTCGTCTTGTGCCCTTTCCTCCTGCAAAAGTGAAGCTTCTTGATTTAATATTCAGAGAACTATGAAGATAAAGATGCAAAGAAATGTTCAAAACAAATCTAAGACCAGCAAGCATACTAAATTCTCCACAACCACAGTGATTTGAGATTAGTCTCCAAAAGTAAATCAAGATCCCTACCTTCTCAAGAATGACTGCTGCAGCATTGATCCAAAACCTAGCATACATGAGCATAGATAAGACTCCCTACAGCTGTTGTATAAGAAATCTTTTATATCTCTTTAGTCTCATAATCACTTTTGGGACATTAATTAAGGCTGAATTTGTCTCTTTTATCCACTAGGGTATCACTTGATATATATTTTTAGATGTCAAATCTTTCTAGAACTTTATTGAGACAATTTTTATGTGACAATCAAAAAGAATATTTCAAGACCAATCTCGGTATATCTATATGCCCAATACAAAGGAGGCTTTAGTGATACCTTTCATTTCAAAGTTCTTTGAAAAAAAACCTTTAGTTTATATCATTACTAGTAAGTAATATGTCATCAACATATAAAATCAAGAAGATATAATTACTCTCACTAAATTTATGATATACACAATCAAAAAATACATTTATCTCAAAATCAAATGAGATATAACTTGATGTCATTTGTGATACCATTTACGAAAACTTTACTTGAGTCTATAGATAGATTTCTTTAATTTACATGATACATTATACAAGTCTTCTAACTAAAAGATAGTCTTTACATCTATTTGATGTAGCATGAGATCAAAATATGTCACATGTGTTATTATTATTCTAAAAGAGTCTTTTGAAGAAATCGAAATAAAAGTCTTTTTATGATTGATGCATTTCTTTTGGGTAAATATCTTAGTGACAAGACTAGCCTTATATCTCTTTATATTACCTTTCAAATTTCTTTTGATATTAAATATCTATTTACAACCAATAGGTTTCGCACCTTCAAGTAATATAACAAGATCCCGAATGTCATTATAATGCATGGATTTAATTTCTTCCTTCATGAAATTTATCTACATTTGAGAAATAGAACTTTGCATGGCCTGATGAAAGTCGATAGGATCATCTTTCATTATTCTAATATTAGCTTCATGTTCTTAGAGAAATACATAATAATCATATGAAATTACACTTATCTTTTCTCTAGTGGAACTCCTTAGCAGCACTTGTTCTTGAGAGTGTTGAGTTTATTCATCTAGAATAGGAAGTATGAAAATATTATTTTCATTTGATATTACTCCTTAAAAACATCAGATAGAATTTGATTCATATCAATGCCAATAGCAATGTGAGGAATTGAAACAAAAACAAAGTCTCTAACCTTATCCCTCTTTACAAACTCAACTTCCTCAAATGAGATATAACCTTATCCCTCTTTACCACCACGACCTGATTTGATAGTCTTAATCCTTTTGTTGAGTTTATTCTCAACATTAGGCTTAATTCTTGAACACATCTAGGGATTGAGACTTCTCTTTGATGAGATATATGTAACTATATTGAGAATAATTATCTTTGAATGTAACAAAATATTATTGACCATTTAAAGAAATTTTAGGAAGTGACCCACAAATATATATATGTATTAATTATAAGACATCTAAAGCTCAATTAAAACTTGTTCTTCTTTTGTTTATTTGTTCTCCTTGCTACAATTGACATGTGACAAAATTATAATCAAGTGGGTCAAGAATTTTTTCATACACAAGTTAATCAATTCTCTTTTTAGGGATATGACTTAATCATTTGTACCTTAATGAAGTAGATTGTTGCATCAAGAAAATATACATTACCATAACTTAATAAAGAATTGGTATCAACCAATTTAAATCTTAAAAAGAGACTAAACCTTTTATTTTCAAATAGACAAGTATAGCTATATTTATTTAAAATATAAATATAAATAAGATTATGTCTACAAGACGCTACAATGAACATCTCATTTAGATCAAAATGGTGACTAGTATTTAAAGATAATCTAAAAATCCTTATGGCCTTCATTACAACTTTATTGTCATCACCTGTATAGATGTATCTTTCAACATCAAGTGGCTTTCAAGAGTGAAAGCAGCATTGCATAGACACTTATATGAATAGTAGCAGTACAATCTATCCACAAAGTGTTCAAAGGTACCAAAATCAAATTAACTTTTGAACAAACAAATGTGAGAAGCTCACCTTTCTTTGCACGCCAAGTGATGTACTTGGGGCAATCCTTCTTCATATGTCCATCATGCTTATATAGAAAATAATGAAATTTATTATCTCACTTCTTATATTTTTTTAATAATGGGCCACTTGCAACCTCTTTGCATTTTTGTCTTTACTTCACTTTGTCTTTAGATGTCACAACTAAATGAGTACTTTCTTAGCTATCTTTCTTATGTCTCTCTTCCTCTTGCACATAGTGGGAGCTAAGCTCATTAATATACAATTTGTCCGTCAAACAATTATAGCTCACTTTAAATTAACTAAATTGTGTAGGAAGTGAGAGCAAAATGAAATGTACTATGACATCTTTTGGTAGGTCAATGTTTAGTGGCTTCAATTTTGTTGTAAGATGTGACATTTGTAACTTTATATTTCCTTTGTGATTATACTTTATAGAGGAAAGGTTTGTCAGAAGTGAACTTATTTGTCAAAAGGTTTAGCAATTGTGACTTATCAGAAAAAGTTCTCCTAAATGCATTTGAGATTGTGTGTTTGATGATCATGAGACGCAATCTATTAGATCGATCTCATTTTTCTATTTCTCTCTTATCCTCAAGAGAGTCTTTGGGTCAATCTATCTTCAATGCAAGGTCCAGATCTACCATTAATGATATATGAACTTAGTGTGTTGTTTAGGCCTAAGTAGATTCAATCAGAGATATTGATATAACCCTGATCTTACATTAATTAGGTAGATCTCACATGGATTGTATTTTTTTTAGGATTTCGAATTAGGGAGATGAGGGAGATGAGCTAGATATGAATTAGAGTGTGAGAGGGAGATATAGATGAAGATATAAATTTAGATGAAAAGAGAAGAATATGAAATGAGTGGATATCTGTGGATCGAAAAAACTATTGATAACCTCTTACCTATATTCTAAATACAATACAAGAATTGAGATGACTTATCAAGATCAGCTCCAAGAGGAGGGAGAAGATGCTGCACCACCTCCTAGCTTCAATTTCACTATCCACTTGATGATCTCCTTCAGACTTAGATGCTCTACTAACTTGTACATGCACTCACTCTTATCCACTAATGGATTGAAGATGAAAGATGCAGGCTTCATTCATCAAAAACAAGGAGGACAAGAGGGATTCAAGCATGTTGTTTCACTTGGCCATATAGGTTTCAGCACAACTGCAGGAATGAGAGAGAAGAGAGAGAAAGCCACAATTTATAGGGCATTTTTGGGCACCCAAAATGTCCTAAAATGTGGCAGAATGTTTCTTGAGAGCCACGTTTTTCCCCTCCTCTTTCCTCCATTTTTGGATTTGGAAACTGTTCTCCATAAAAAGTGGATCACTAGTTGACTATGTCCATCCTCAAGGCTTCTGTTGATCCATTCAATGGGCTCCTTCAAAGGGCTAATTGCTCATTCTGAAATGGGATCAAATAGATGGTAGATAAAAGCCATGACCATCTCTACCTATGTATCATAGAAACCCATAAAAATTATAAGAAATAATCTGCTTGATGTCATAGAAGTCAAATGGAATTAACTCATAATCAACATGCTCATAAAAAGTGTGCAATTAATAAATTGTATCAACATACACGAAATGCATGAATGTGATTAGGTAACATGATAACATGTACTAGTAATTAATGCACATGCATATCGAATAAGCATAAATCCAATGCATGAATGCATGCTATCAACCATACCTAGAGAGGGCATGAAAAGTTCTTTCCATTCTGAAATTTGTTCTATTAAGTACTGAAATTGTATTAATACTGGTAGAAATATTCAAAGCATAACTTGAAATCATATGAAGAACAACATAAAATACTAAAATAAGCATAAGTTCAAATAGCGGGACATCTCATCACAAGATATCTACTACAACATCAATATCATGTCTTTTGATCAAATAATGGGACATAAGATATCGCAAGAACAACTTATTGTTCACATGAAATTTTGAATGATTGTCACATATTTATCATCATAAGTATATGTAATTTGATGAAATACTAAAGCATCTTTTGGGCCGGTCAATATCCTCATGAATCACATGTAGATCATCTTAATATTTTAGAATAATAATTTCCACAAGAGAGCCCACTTTGACTGGATCCTATGTCAATTATATACTCCAAAATAAAAAATGTACCAAAATCGAATTTCATGAAAGTTATTTGATATTTAAGCATGCTCAATGTAAACATAATAATTGAGAAATCAAATAACTTCATAATAATTTCTAAAATAAATATCATAAAATAGAAATTTAGAAATAACTTAAATGATGTCATAAATCAAAATGATGGGTGTTGACATCAGAATATCGAATGAGGACACCATTATGATGCGACCACTCATTCTAGCTATATGAGCTGCCTTAGCCAACAAGACATGACATGTCATTTATTCCTTTTGACTAGAAGAATCGTAATTTAATGAAGAAGAGTTTTGAAACTTGAAATCACACAAAGTATTACTAAATTAAGTAAAAATTAAGTTTAAAGTAAGAAAGACAAAGTTTCAGCCTCGTGACAGCGATCATTAGATGTGTGCGAGATGGTTATCGTGTGATGTCCATAGCCTCAAGGGCTCTCGAATATGGACGTCTTAGGCATTCGCTAGATATTATTTCAAAGTTCAGAAAATGATGGTATAAGTTAAATTAGTTAGAAAATGATGAAATAGAGTTCTGACATTTTGGTGGTGATACATCAAAATCTTAAATGTTCGAAAAGATTTTTTTGCAATGTTTATGGGTCAAAGGATCTCCTTGTACAAGGACGATCTAGACAATCTCTAGATCTTCTTGTGAAGTCTAGAATCAATAAAATAGGTTGTTGAATTGTCTCTAACGACTATCATTCAATGAAGTAAAAAAATGATGACTTTGTAACTCTCTAGCAACTGTCATGTGACGGAGATGAGTTGGATGAAGGTAAGGTGCATCTTAGAGAACTTTATCTTTAGATCCGTGCAACAAGAAGAGGTTCTTCATCGCATTTAATATGCTCTTAGGAGATGGTGACTTGTTTCTCGACAGATCATCTTCTTCTCAACAATGACTTGTTCATCGATTGATTAGAGATGATTTACTTGATGGATTTATAATTTTTTTATTGAAAATCGTTCAACAATTTTAGTAAAATGCTCCACGAATAACATTGATGAGATTTTTACTGATGATTAAATGATTATGACAACTTAATCATTCACTAGAAATTTGTAGGAAAATAATAATTTAATTAGATAAAAATATAAGTTTTTGACTCTAGTAGAATTCAAACCTTTGTTGGTTGTTCGCATGTATAAGAGAGAGTGAAATAAGTACACGAATACCTTTATAAAGTGATATCATAAGAGTATTTTCTTCTAATAAATAAGGGGTATTTTTGGAATTAAAATTATAAAACCCTTCTAGGGAGGCTGTGACTGCTGATTTAGTCCCACATTAGTTATATGCTGAATTTTGAGACATATATATAGTAATACGAAATTTGTTAATCAATGAATCCCTTTCATGTGTGTATACGACCACTCCTTGCCTCATGCCTAACTGGCCACTAATGACGTGGAAGGGGAGTGATGCACACATGTCCCTTACCTATCGGTCCATCCTTAGTGGCTTGAGCCCCTGCTCACGGCTCTACCCGATTATGCTTTTGACCTACTTGCAAGCCCAATTGGTCAGCAAGTTTCCCCCTTTTTTATCTTTTTATTTTATTTTATTTTTCTTTATTTATCTGAAAAATATGATTATAAAAATTATATAAAATCAAATAATAAGACTAAATTTCACATTAAAAAATTTAAAACCACTTTTCACAATTTATCATAAATTATGAAATATTTCTAAAATTCTAAAAAATAGTATTTTTTAATTTTATAAATTTTAAATTTAGTGATTTATTATACAATGATTAAGTCATGTTAGGCATCCACGTGAAAATATCTCTTAAATGACCCCTGCAAAACATTTGCAATGACTTTCTAGAAGGTTCAAGACCTATCACGTGACAACAGGCTGGTAAGAGGTGGTAGGAGTGGTAGGCCCATTAAAGCACTAGAGACTCACTAGTAGCAGGCGGTAGGATGAGGCCAACGCCACACCCAAAGATATGGTCAAGACCACTCATGTGCAAGAATAATGTATTATAAGTCTCAAGCCCAAGGAGGAAAGGCAGGAAGAAGCATCCACTGAAGTTGTGGAGACCAGCCATATCGGGGCAGCCACCCCATCCTCCCATTTCCTCATTTAGAAGGACTAGCCTCGGGCCCTTTGGACGGCCCTTCAATTATCCCACCCCCTTGTACTTTTTTTGAACTCTTGTTATGGTCCGAAGATTCAAAGGTCTATCCTATCTAATCGGTCTTTTAGTTACAGTGAACTTTCCTGGTTTTCCCTCCTTAGTTCCCTCTTTCTCTCCTTTACTCTGTCCCTCACAGCGGATACCCATCATGTTCTCACAGGTTTAGGCTTGAGGGCTCCTTCCTTATCAGTGGTTCATAGCAAACTGGGCACTCAAATATGTCGAATTACGGACTAGCGCCCTTCTCCTCCTCCAAAAGTGAAGCTTCTCGATTCAATATTCAGAAAACTGTGAAGATGGAGATGCGAAGGAAAGACTGGACAATATCTGTGTCTATCAAGCGTACTAAATTCTCCACACTCACAGTGATCCAACTAAGATTGAGTGCACCCACGAAGTATGGAAAGTGCCAAACATTGGGAACTACCCATTCATATCCGAGACCAGTCTCCGGAAGACAGGCAGGAGCCCTACCTTCTCAACAACAACCGCTGCGGCATTGATCCGAAACCATACGGGTGAATGCAGCCTCCGCCCCTTGCAGAAGTGAAGCAGAAGCCCCGGATGGACAGAGATCTTCTGCAAGTCCCGCCCTTCATGTTGAAGGCAAGAATGGGAGCGGAAGGAGTCGGGACAGTCAGCGGAGGAGGCCATCGCTCGTCGCCGACTCCTCAAATTCCCTTTCTTTCTACTCTTCGACCCTTCGACCCTTCGACCGTTCAATATTCTGGAGATTCGGAAAACCCCGCCGTTCTTCATCCATCACCGTCCGCTTCTTCCCACGCAGACGTGGTGTGAGATTCTGAGCTTCACGTCCTTCTCTACTTCCCACCACAATAACCAGGCGATCATTTGTACCCATGGAATTTTTTTATCTTAACGATAGACCAGGGTGGCGGCTACGGCGATAAAGTACATCCATACATAATGTAGTCAACGTGTCTTAACGGCCCGTTGACTGGGAGATACGTTTCCAATGATGGGCTTCTCAGTCCTAGGCCTAATTATAGCGAGGCCCAGGCCAAATAAAGGGGATCTGCATCTATGACTGAGAAATGCACACGAAGGGTGATAAGCCAAATGGTGATAAGTCAACGCTTCTGAGCGGAGAACATGATGAAGAAGTGGTCCACCTTGCAAGAGTAGTTCACCAGGCCGCACGTCCTACAGAGGTCCTCGATCTCCTCTTCGCTGAAGTAGGAAAATCCCACTAAAAACTGCGTCCGACCCACCACAAAAGAGAATGAGTGAGTGAGTGAGAGGGAGAGAGAGAGAGAGAGAGAGAGAGAGATGGGCTTGGGTTCAACTTTACCCTGCCGAGAGAGTTGACACTAGAAAGGAAGGTGGTGGCAACGAAAACGCCCCCGCTTCTCAGGACGCGGTTTATCTCGGCGACCTATTGAAGAGGAGGACCTCCAGATCAGAATCAGGGTTCTCAAGTTGGGGTTCACCAGAGTCAACGGGTCATCCAGTTGTCGGTTCGCAATTCCAATTTTGGCAATTTTCTTGAATAGTTATCCATATGGGGAGTGGTTTTTCAGGAAGCGAGGGATCTAAGATAGTAGCAATGGTGAGAGGGAGAAGGATTACCGCATTAGAAGGAGAAGGCCAGCAGTGGAGGGCCGCACCAGCATGAATAGCATCGATGGAACCTGACTCAAAAGGGAGCCTTGAGACATCTGCTCTAACAAGAGCGAGGTTCCTGAAAAATTCATGTAGATGTGAAATCATTAGAAAATTTACCAACATTAGAGAGACATGCCCTCAAGAGAGAGAGAGAGAGCGAGAGAATTTTGAGGCTCAAGCCTGAAAACATGGGCTTGATCCTCAAGGATATGCCGGAGCTTTTGGATGCCCCATTGTATCCTCACACGTGCCTTCAACTATGTCACAGATGAGAGAGTCTTTGTTAAGGTTTAGGAAAGAACCATTTTCCTCAGGTTAGAAGGTCAAAACAGTGACCTTGAATAGACCATTATGCTAATTCTGTCATCTGTTCGTCAGAAGAAGATGATGGTTAGCTCTATATCTTTCAAGAGATCTAGAATTTCATGTACATGTAGAATTATTAGAAGATTACAGAGAAGTAGAGAGACATGCCTTCATGAGGGAGAGAGAGAGAGAGAAAGAGAGAGACGTTTTGAGGCTGAAGATTGAAACATGGGTATAGGAGGCCTATTAAATCCAAATATCCATCCATTAAACGGCTTCAACAGTTTAATAAGCCTGATGGGGTGAACCCAAAGCTGATGATCTTTTATCCTTATTGAAAGTTTTGGGCAGATAGTCCCATGTTCTCTACCTAATATGGGATCCCTCATGAAAGCATTGTGTCATCTGAGCATAAAGTCAACTGACCATGGGTTCATTTACTTGTATAGGATTGACCTAACAAGACGATAGGTTTTAGGATTTATGGTTTCAGGTCCACAACATTTGAGAGCCGGTTAAGAGATGACCATAGGTTTACGGTGATTATCTAAAACTTGAACTGATAATAGAATACCAGAAAGTAGATTAAAGGAATTAGCTTACGCATTCAAGAGAGCATCATCTTTTGCAATGAAGTCGTAGCACTGGCGAAGCATGTTCTCAGAGAAATCCAGTGCAATGACTCCGGAGAAAGTCCCAGAGCTGGCGAACTTTCTTGAAAATAGGCCACTCCCGCAGCTTACGTCTAATAGAAGACCACCTGCTACAGGCTTGAAGTACTCCTGAGCCATTTTGAACTGCAGGGGTGAAACATTCTCAGTATAATACCACAGAGGATGAAGAAATATAAAAATAATAATCATCATCATTATCATCAGTAACATTATGCAAATCATGAATATAAAACATGAACCTACATAAATTAGTCTATTTTAATAAATTAAATATTTATTGTTGCAGAGCACCTCATCTTCAAGACCAGGGAATCCATTTTGACCAAAACCTTGTCGCCATCCCCTCTCATAAAGAAATGAGACAAGTGGACTCCTGACGAGAGGAAGAATTAAAGACATGAGAGTATAATTATGAAGCCCCTGATCTACAGCTGTAATCAAGTTATGAATTGAAGTGCAACAAACAGAAATAGAAACCGAATTGGAATCTTCGATCGCATGGTTGAGCAGCTAGTAACATGTATTTGTATTTCTTCGTAAATTTATATTTATCCAGTTCACTTCAATTTTACCTATTCTGTTGTCAAAGAAAAAGCCCATCACTGGTATGAAAAAATCGACCTTGTGCAACCCCAGAATGATAGTTTCAAGAAGCATTAGCGAATTCAGCTTCACTTTTCTTTTCTAAGAAAGGGAGTATTCCCTAATTGAATTTAATATTCTTACCCTAGTTCATTGATAGGAAGCTTGAGATAGGCCACAGATACGAAACGATAGCCAGTTTTCTATATTTAGAGATGACTTTTTACCCCGTGGATGGGTCTTTCGGGATCCTGGATCACAAATCATTTTTTGCCTTTTCAGCCGATGAAGTCCTGTTTTATGAACGATGATCTCTGGGTCCTTGCAACCCCTTGAGAAATCAATCGTACATCCAAGGGAGGTCTTCTGTGCATATCTCTCTCTATACTTCTTCTTTGTGCCAGAATACTCAAGCCAGGGCAAAGTGCCAGTGCCATAAAGGGCCTCTAAAATGTTAGAGGAAACTTCATTCTTTTTGCCAAAGTAATTGCAGTCATCTAAACAAGAAGAAACAGGTACTACGTCACGAACCTGAACAGCTCAGTCTTTGAAGGCATGAATTCATTGTACGCCCTAGTCCCGGACGTGACGGTGAGATCAAGATACGTATTCCTGCTGGAGAACGGCTTGTTGCACCTTTCACACTTGAAACTAGACCTGTAGATGGCCGACCTGATGAACCACACCAATGTTCAGATATCCCAGCCAAGATAATAGGCATGCCAGAGAGAGTTAGAAATGAGGTGTTCTCACGGGTTTAGGCCTGAGGGCCCCTTCCTTATCAGTGGTTCATAGCAAATTGGGCAAGCAAATATGTCGAGTTCCGGACTAGCTTCCTCCTGAAAAATCGAAGCTTCTCGACTCAATATTTCTCCATCGGCATTGAAACAAGACCACACGATTGTACAGAAAACTTTAAAGATAGAGATCCGAAGTTAGGCAGGACCCCCTACCTTCCCAACAACGGCCACCGCGGCTTTGATCCGGAACCTTGCGGGTGAATGCAGCCTCCGCCCCTGGCGGAAGGGAATCAGAAGCCCCGGATTGGCGGAGATCCTCCACAGGTCCTGTTCTGCCTGTCGGAGGCGAGAATGAGAACGGAAGGACGCCAGAAGCGTCGCGGAGGAGGCCATCGCCACTTCGCCGCCTCTTCCTCCTCAATTTCCGTCTCTACTCTTCGATCCTTCGATCTTCTGGAGATCGAAAATCCCACGTACTTTGAAGCGTCCTGGTAGACGTGAAGTTCTGAGCTTCACGTCGTTCGCAACATTCGTCTAAAGTAGGCAGGCGTTCAGTTGTAGCCACCTACCCCACCCACCAAAAAAAAAAAAGGGAAAATTGGGAAAACATAAAAATTTTAGATTTTCGAACTTTCATTAGGCCAATTTTTTTGAAAATTCAATTACTAAAAAAGGGAATTACAAATACCTCTCCAGTGAAGGTTGGTAGATCTGATCTGCCAGTTGGCTTGCAAAAGGTTATGTAGCTGCTTGCAATTGTGGAAAACATTAACAAGATCGTGTACCACAATGTCTCCATTAATCAGGGGAGTGTCAGTGCTAAGATCACTCCATGTTGCCATCATGCCCGGCGTTTTCTCTACACTGGACACGGCAAAACATGATTTTTGATGGTGTTGAAGCTGGCCCACAAGTCCAATCGGGCCTATAATCAAATAATGAACCCCACCCGTCTACTAATGGCTTTCATGGCCCGAAAATTTTCCCAAATTTTTTTTCGAAGGGGTGGGTGGGGAGTCCTTGTTGGCCTCTTGTTAAGAGAAAAAATGCCACAGGCACAACTGAACACCTACATATTGTAGACGAATGTTGCGAGCGACGTTAGTAGACGAGTGCGGTTCATTATTTAATTATAGGCCCGATTGGACTTGTGGGCCAGCTTCAACACCATCAAAAATCATCTTTTGCCGTGTCCAGCGTAGAGAAAACATCGGGCATGATGGCAACATGGAGTGATCTTAGCACTGACACTTTCCTGATTAATGGAGACATTGTGGTACACAATCTTGTTGGTGTTTTTCACCATTGCAAGCAGCTATTGTAAACTTGTCCAAAAGGTACCTCTCGTTAAGAGAATTTTAATTCAGAATTTGGAGCCTTATCATTTGATATCTGAGCTACTTCTGGCCATAGGGTTGAAGGGCTCACAGTTGTGAGGATGAAATCCATTGAGGTGGATATTGAGACACTCAAAGAGGAGAACAAAAGGTGTAGAATAAATCTTACAACTAATTCAACAGTTGACAATTTTGATGACACACATCAAAGAAAATCAAGGAGATCAGACGAGAATACAACTCACATCTCAACATCTTCAAAATCAAAAGTAAAAGGTGAAAAATTACAAGTTAACTTGCATACAGATCTACCTACCTTCAGTGGAGAGGTATTTTTGTAATTCCACTTGTTAGTAATTGATATTTCCAAAAAAAACAAACCTATTGAAAATCTGAAAAATATAATTTTTAAGTTTTCTTTGTGACCAAACTCAAAATCTTTCTTGTGACTAACAGAGTAATGATCCATTAGGAATGTAGAAGTATGGTTACATAGAGCATAAATATATTTTGGCATAAATGAACCACCAAGATCAGATCATTTAGAATTTATAATGCTTAGCATGGAAGGAGATGCATTGGATCTGTATTTATGGATGGAAGATCATTTTTTATTCTAATATTTTTATGATTTTAAAATATAGATCAATAGTTGATTTGGATCATCAGCTTCTAATAATATATATCATCAACTTTTGAACGTAAAGCAAGATTGTTTAGTCTTGGAGTACATATCAAAATTTGAAAGACTCTCAACTTATCTTCTCAATATTAGAACATACTTATTTGAATGGACTCAAACCTGAGATCCAATCCAAATTATCTATGTCCAAATCGATTAGTTTAAGAGACATTATTGACACTTTGGTTCAAGCAGAAGCACACTAATGCACTCTCTGGCAAACATAGAAGCAAGAATAGCCAAATGAACAAAAGGTTTAGCTTGGTCTCTTACAATCCCCAACAATAGAGGATCATCATAGCATCTACTCTCGACAATGATCATACAAATCAGGGTAAAGTTCCTATTTCATCAATCCCTGTCCCTAGTAAGAAATTTACATCGATATAAAATCTTCAGAAATAAATAAAAAATAGAGGAAATTGAAGACAACTACAACTAATTGAAGCAGAATTAGAGGAAAAGAAGAATAAAGGACTATGGTTTCACTAAAATGAATAATATGGGCCTAGACATAGATGCAAACAAGACCTTAACATCCTTATTGTATAGGAGGAAGATAAAATCTAATAACACTTACAAGAAGAAGACTAGACCAAATAGAGTATTGTATACAATAGGAAGAGTCTATACATAGCATATATTTCCTTGAATTCTATCATGGGCTTGACTTGACATAGTACTATGAAAGTAGGAAAGGCACTGCAAGATAAAGATGTCACAATCCTCATTGACACTAATGTTACACAGTATTTTGTGTCATAAATTGTTGAAAGAATTGTCCTTACAAGTTAGTGAATTCTATAGCTATGACATAGTAATGGGTAATGACCATATGGTATAAGGAAATGAGATATATTAAAATATTCCATTGAAAATTTAAGACTTCTTATCTTTGGATCTTAGCAATATTGATTCACAAGACATGGTTGAGGGTTGTTGAAATACCTCAAATGCAATTTATCAAAACATTTATAAACCCGAATTTCACTGATTAAACTATGAAAAATCAAGTATGACAGCAAGTTTGGGAGCGATCCATAGGGACCATGCAATTCATGCGATTCAAATGAAATTGGTGGACGAAGTAAGGAGAAAACTACAAGGATTAGATGATGGGATCAAAGGAGATAGTAAGAAGCATGAATCAATTGAAAATTGATCACCAAAAAAGGAAAAAATGGAAAAATATACTGTGAATGGAAAAATAGATCTATCTAGAATGGTTGTAATCAATACGCAAGCCTCACACTAATCTGAATTGTCATTGTAATGATTCAATGTGCACCAGATCAAAGGCTTTTATAGGCGTTTCCATGACGGCAGAGCCCTCAATTCAAGTTGGGATTATGCTTTTGATAAACAACCAAATCGTGAATATTTGGTGCCAATCAAATCGTCTCTTGAAGAGCTTTACAATGGTACCAAAATATTATACGGTGGAACAGAACAAAGGTTGCACTCGGTCAAGATTTCTTGAGTATGTTTTTAAATAAATAGAAAAAGGGAAAGAACACATACATAGGGGGGGGTTCGAAAGGGGGATCACTGTCCAATTTTGATTGGACAGTAGAGACCATGCCATATCACTGATAGTCCATTGAAATGTTGTTGAATCCACACACATAATGTACCCCACATTGGTGCAAGTCTTGGGCTGATTCATTTGTTCTACTTTCACTGCTGACTTGTCGGTTACACTTTCACCACTGACTTGTTGATGATTCAACGGGCAGCCCCCTAATATTTCAGCCTGTTGGGTCACTTGGCTTGGCCTACCTGGTTCAGCCCAACTTCGCATGTTCCGATTTTCTTTTATTTTCTTATTTTAATAATTCCTAAAAAATACCTAAAAATCCTAGAAATTATAAAAAAAATCTAAAAAATTATGAAAAATCTAGAATAAATTCTAGAACTCACAATAAAATTCATTTATAATTATTTAAAATTAGTTATCTTAAAATAATATAAAAATATCAAAATATATGTTTATGTATGAATGATCGAAATATGGTGGAATTAAATGATAATATGCATCATGTTATCACTAATGTTATTCTAGATATCCAATGGTTGAAGAGTCTAGGGTTATCCGGGTGGATAAATTCACATTATGGAAATTTGATCATGAAATTGATGATCAATAATGACAGTCATATTGTCAAAGGAAATGCAAGTTTGACTAAAATAGGTATGTCCTTAAAGGCTACTAATTGTGAATTAAAGAGGGGCATGTTTTTGCAATGGAATTACACTATCTATTGAGCCAAATATATGACCATAAGTTATCACAAGAAAAATCAAAGATTAAACTCAGATTATAGAAACAATTTCCTCAAATTTTTTAACAATGTCCAAGGCCTCCTCTTAATTGAGAAGTTGACCATTCTATCAATTTTATTCTTGGAACTCAACCAATAAATTTACTGTCATTTAATTATTCAAAAATTCAAAAAACTCAGATACATGTCTGAGAACTATGTTCAACACGTTTCAGTCTTCTAACGGCCCATATGTTTGCCTAATACTACTAGTTAAAAAAATAGATGAAAGTTGGTAATTTTTCATTGATTACATAGCTTTTAAAAAAATCACTATTCTAAAGAAGTTTTTGATCCCAATTGTGGATGAATTACTTGATGAACTACATTATATGATACATTTTTCTAAATTAGACAAAGTCTTAATATTATCAAATTTGGTGAAAGAAGCTTACATTCTCAAGACAGCTTTTAAAACCATGAAGGCCACTGTGTTCAAGGCTATACCATTTGGACTTTCAAACACTCTAGCCACCTTCCGATCTTTGATGAAATTTTCAAGTCATATCTCAAGAAATTTGTACTAGTATTCTTTGATGATATCTTCATATATAGCCAAATTATAAAGGAGCATGAATAGCATCTGGACAATGTATTTTTATTCTCGTAGCCAACAATCTATACATAAATATAAGAAAAATGTTAATTCAATCAACCACCATTATAATATCTTGACCAGTAGATCTCTATAGAAGGGGTATCTATAGGTAAAGGAAAGATCTTGACCATTGTGGAATGGCTTATACCTAAGAATATGGGAGAATTAATAGGATTCTTAAGGTTGAGTAACTATTATCAAAGATTTGTCATGTGATATGTAATTATAGCCTGACCTCTAACTCACTTATTAAAGAAGAATTCATTTCATTGGAATTTAAAAGCTCAAGCAGCCTTCAACAAGCTAAAAATTACAATGACTTCTACTCTAGTATTAGCTCTACCTAATTTTTTTGAGACATTTATAGTTGAGATAGACATTTTATGGCAAAGAGTAGAGGCAATTTTGATGCAACAAAGAATACCAATTACCTATTTTAGTCATGTTTTTCCTAAAAAATCTTGATCAAAGTCAGCCTTCCAAAGAGAGTTTATAACTATTGTGATGGTAATAAAAAAAGAAAAATATTATCTTATGTTTTAATCATTTATTATTCAAACATATCAATATAGCTTAAATTTTCTATTTGATCAAAAGGAGATTCATTTAGAGTATCAAAAATGGGTTACTAAATTAATGGGGCTCAATTTTCAAATATATTACAAGGAAGGGAAGAAGAATGCAGCTATAAATGTACTCTCTTGAGCTCTATAATTGAGTATACTTGAGGCAGCACCTATATACATAGTGCAATTAGTGGATGTCTCAATAATCAAAGAAGAGGTAGAAAAAGATTAAAGGCTACCTAACATCAAAAATATTACAATAGAGAAAGTGTCCTCACAAACTTATTTTGGAGAGCACTAATAAATCTTCATTCTCATGAGTTAATAATTAGTAAATAATATAGTTTTAGCCTTAACTCATGATAAATAGACTTATATTTATGTTAAAGTGTGAAAAGTGGTTTTTAGTTGATTAACGTGATTTTTTGGGTAATTATGTGATTTTATACGAATTTATATGATTTTTATAATCTTACTTTTGAAATAAATAAAGAAAAAGAAATAAAAATAAAAATAAAATAAAATGAGGGAGACTCGCCAGCTAGCCGGGCCCGCAAGAGGGTCGAAAGCGTAGTCAGGGAGTAGCCGCGAGCAGGGGCTTGAACAGCTTGGACCGATAGGGGCACATGTGCGCCACTCCCCTTCCACGTCACTGGTGGCCAGCCAGCTATAGGGTAAGGAGTGGTCATACACATGCGAGAAAGGGACTTGCTTTCAAATGTACATTACTATATATTTGGCCGAAACTTTGGTGCACAAGCGATGTGGGACTAAACCCGCATCACACCTTCCCTAGAAAGGGGTGGGCAACTAGCACGGGTTTGAATCCTCCCAGAGCGAAAACTCATATTTTTTATCTGATTATCGTGACTTTCCTTCAGATCGTTGGTGAAGGATTAAGCAACCAAAATAGCTAGATCATTGGCGAAAATCTCGTCAACACGATTCGCGGAGCATTGTTACTAAAATTGTTGAATGATTCACGATAAAAGGATCACAAATCCATCAAGTAAAGCATCTCTGATTGATCCACGAACAAACCGTCGTGGGGAAGAAGACGATCTGTCGGGAGACAAGTCACCACCTCCTGAAAGTGTACCGGATGCGATGAAGAGCCTCCTCTTGCTGCGCAAACCTGAAGATGAAGCTCCCTAACACGCGCCCTACCTCCATCTAGCTCATCTCTATCAGGTGACAGCCGCCGGAGAGCCACAAAGTCACCATTTTTCTGCTCCGTCGGATGACAGCTGTCAAAGAGCCGCAAAGTCGTCGTTTTTCTGCTCTGTCGGATGACAACTGTCAGAGACGATTCAACGACCCTTTTCATTAATCTCTAGACTTTGCAAGGAGATCTAGAAATTGCCCACATCGTCTTTGCCTTAGGAGAGCCTTCGAGGCCATGGACGTTACACGACGATCCTCCCGAATGCTCAAGATTCTGGTGCATCGCCAACACATTACCGCCACGATGCCAGAACTCTATTTTCCTACTTTTAACTTAATTTTTGCTTCATTTAGTGATATTTTTTTAATTTTAAATTTACCAA
This sequence comes from Spirodela intermedia, assembly GCA_902729315.2. Classification (NCBI taxonomy): domain Eukaryota; kingdom Viridiplantae; phylum Streptophyta; class Magnoliopsida; order Alismatales; family Araceae; genus Spirodela; species Spirodela intermedia. The sequence goes on from LR746279.1 coordinate 1,177,785, forward strand.
CTTATACTTCATTCAATTACAATTCTTCTAGCTTTTACAGATCTTAATTTGATCAATTAAATTATTTGTAATCGCTTACGTAAGAATCACCGAGTGGAACTCTATTTCCGCTTGATTCGCGTTCCCCGGCGTTGACATCATCCTGACGTCGTCACCCTTATTTCCCTTTTTCATGAATTTTAAATATATTTTATTTTTATTTCTTAGTATAAAATTCATAGAAAATAGTATTCTTTGAAGAAAATTCTGAATAATTACCCAATATTATATTACATCCCTGTGATTGACCTAGAAAATTACCACTATTTTTGGAAGTTTTATTGAATTATAATTGATATATTTGTTCAGAAATACTTCTAAATATCTAGAAATTTATATTTTCTAGTTTCATAAATTTTAAATTTACGTGATTTACTATACAATGACTAAGTCACATCAAATTTTGGTGCCGTTGCTGGAGATGTATTGCATAATATTTAGTATTTTTCTGTTTTTCTCTTAGAGTATACAAAAAAATTTAACTCTTGTTTTATTTTCTTTTTGCCAATTTTTTTTTTAAAAAAAAAGGGGAACAAAAAGAAGCAAGGCAAGGACTGGAGCATACTGAAGGAGGGTAACAATTACTAAACTTTTTCCTCAAATTTATTAATTTTTTATGCATGGTAGAAGATCCTTACATCCAAGGTTAGAAAATCCTTTTATTATTTCATTCAAAACTAAAAATCCAAAAGAAAAATTAATTTTGATGGATCCTGAAGGAAGTATAGGTCAAACTGAAAACAATCCTATTGCTATGAAAAATCATTATATCCCTGATTCATTTCAAAGAGCATCCAATATTAGAGTCCCATTAGCACCTACTATTAAATTCGAAATAAATCGAGGAATTTTTCAGATGCTCCTTAATTTTCATGGATTGCCATTAGAGGAACCTCATCAGTACTTAAAAAAAATTCATATGGTTTGTGATTTAGTTAATCTCCCTCAAGTTACATTGGAAATTATTAAAATGAAATTATTTCCTCATACACTTAGGAACAAAGCTAGTCATTGGCTATTCACATTAGATAGAGAATTAACTAGCTAGAAAGACATAGAACAAGTCTTTCTTCGAAAATTTTATCCCTTAGGAAAAACTCAAAATATGAGAAAATATATATAGAGTTTTTCTCAAATATCAAGAGAAACTTTGCATGAGATATGGTAAAATTCAAAGATTTACTTAGAAAGTATCCTCATCATGCTATACCCAAGTGGCAGCTCAACAAAAAATTTTATGATAGATTATTAGAACAACGTAAAAATATGGTTGACTCTATATGTAGAGGAACTTTTATGGAGAAAACCCCTAATAAGATTTACAGTCTTTATGAGAATTTAAATGAAAATTCTAGAAATCAAGCCTCTTTTGAATTAAATGACAAGGATAAGAAGAGAGGAATTTATGAATTGCATCATGATGATGATTCTAATTTAAGAAATGAGATTAATCAGATTAATCAAAGATTAAAAATATTTGATTTAGTTATTGAGAATATTAGAAAGCCTCCTAACCTTCAATTGAATGTATATAATGTTTGTCCTATGTATAGTGAAAATGATCATTTCGAATTTCAATATCATCTTAGGCAAGAACAAGTGTAGGTACCCCACGATTTTAGTAAAAATAAAGAATATAATCTTAATTAGGGGAATAATTTTTCGTGGAGAAACCCAAATGATATTCAAAATTCAGAAACACTTAGATTCAATTCAAATTTTGAATTTCATCTAAAACAAAAACACAGATTTCAAAAAAATCAGCCCTCTCAAATCCAACTTGATGCCATGGAAATGATGTAGCAAATGAGTCAAATGATGCAACAAACTATAAATCAAATGATGTTGCACCAAAACAAATTATAGAGGCCTTTGAGAATAGGAAAGAAGAGGGACAACCACTTAGTTAGCTCATAGAAAATTCAAAAAACTGTCCAACAGTAGGATTTCAGCAAGGAGAGTCTAGTTAGATAAATTTAAGAAAAAACCCACGAAATGAAAATGTTAGGACAGTGAATATATTGAGTGTGGATATCTTACCTGATCTTTATTTCCAATTATTAGAAGAAATCGATGAATCATTAGAAGTAAATGAGAATATTAAGGCTGAAAATATAGTAGTCGAAAATTTAAATAAAATCATTTATTACTCACAATTGATGAATGAATATAGCGAGGATGATGAGGAGAAAGAGCCTTTAGATGAAGAAATAGTAACTGATTATGGAAAAATCATCCAAATTTTAGTAGAAGGGAGTATGAACAGAAATAAAGAAAAACATATTTCAAGTGAAGAAAAATCAATTGATTTGAGAGATGTAGGAGACGAAATTAATAAATATAATCATAATTTTATAGCCATGGATGTTGATAGTGAGGATGATGATGTATATCGTATACCAAAATTAGAAGATAGCTCTTGGGAAGATGAAGAATTTGATGAGTTGAGAAATAAAAAGTTAGAAAAAGAGTTGATTCAACTAATGGGGAGAAACGAAAATAATAGATATGAATATATAGATAATTTTGGAGGAGAAAATTTGAATTTTACTGAATTCATTAGATCTGAGATTAAAAAAGACAATCCTTCCATCCTTCAAAACCCACAGCCCATTAGAATTATTTCTAAGCTTGAAATATTTCACTCCTTGCAAATTGAACAAATATATATAGAAGATAAAATGGAGCAGGAGAAGATTATGCAGATAAAAGAAGACATTAAGAAATGGATGAATGGAAGAATTAGAGATATCAATTTAGATGAAAAAATTCTAGGTTGGGTAAGAGCTAATTTGAAAATTATATAGCTTGATCACATTTTATGGTCTATTAATAGAAAGTATTTATTAATGAATGAGAGCCTTACAAAACAAGATAGAAATGAGGAAAGATTTTTTTCAAAATGAAAATATTATTTTTGAGAAAATTTTGTTAATTTTCATTTTATTATGGCTGAAAGTATGTCAAGGTATATATATGAAGTATATGAATTTATGCTAAATCTGAAAAATAATATCATGAAACTTACCTTGGGATACAAATATATTTTGATGGCCATAGATCATCTTATATGATCTAAGAGCTGTCCAACTGAAGACATTAAATTCAGCACTGCATAGGAGGCAACCCATGGTTTTTATTTCATTCTGTTTGATTTTTTTTAAGCTATGTTTTTCTTAGAATTTCGCAGTACTTGTTTCTATATTTGTTTTTTCTGAAAAAGTGCAAGAGGAGGAGTGTAAGATGAAGTGGAAAATTTAAAATGAGGTTGAGGTGATGTCTTTTTGAGCTTTATCATTTATAACAATATTTTTAATACTTAACTTTGCATAGATGCATGCTTCACTTGAAAATTATATTTTCTGCATATTCTATTTCGATTTTTCTATGTCATTGAGGACTATGTCATTTTTAAGTTGGGGGGTAAAGTATTCATTATTAATTTATGCCGTAGGATGATTAAGAACATGTGTTTGCATTTTATTTTTATTTTTTCATGCTCATTTAGAACAGCAACTAAAAAAATAAAAATAAAATAAAATTCAGAAAAACTACAACATCTATTTTCTAGTTTTCTGTCAAGAACAACAGACTATCAAAAACAGCAGGCAAAAAAAAACAGCCCGAAATTTGAAATTCTAGAGACCCTTTTCTCACATTTCAATCCCCTAGACATATATTACTGAAATTCGAAATTACAATTATAAAGAGAATAGTTTTGATTTATTTTTGACAAATTTATTGTTTCTAAAAATAGAACTGAAAATAAAAAACAGAACTGTGAGAACTATCTAACTTACAAATTTCTTACATCATATTGCATGCATGAAAAATTAAATCAATTAGATTGATTGATACCAAAAGATACAAGAAAGATTATTATTGAGTTAAAAGAATGATCTAGTACCATGAAATGTTGGAATACTCCTTGGATACATGATAGATAACATTGTATTTGATTTTACAGATTTTCACTTCATGATCTTGATGGATAATATTTACTTGATGTGAAATTTGATTGATCATTTGAGTTTAATGGAGATTTTTGTACCCTGATCTATAGGACTTGTGAGGAGAAATTACTTATTTTGAAAAAAAAAGAGAGAGCAATGTGAAAAATCTAGAAACAAAGAGTACACATGAAGGGTGTGAGACATCATTCTCATTGTCGAGAATCGTCCATAGAAAAACACTTGCTGCAAAAGAAGTGAATAAAGTGAAAGCCCTGAAAATGAAGAGTAAACATGGAGGGTGTGAGACATTATTCTTACTGTCAAAATTTGTCTACAAGAAAAGCTACTTATCTACTATATAGATATATATATAAAAACAATAAAGAAATATACTACAAAATTCAAAAATCAAGCCATAGAAAAAAGGAAATGTAGGATCAATATTATTCTTGGATGAGTATTGATAATTGGAACATCTTGTAAATATATCTATGAGTGAAGAAGTGATAAAGATGTGAATAGAAGAAGTGAAGTCTAGATTGTTATTCCAAAGAGTGCTTAAACATTTAAGTGCTTGACATCATTCTTAAATACTTGATATAACAATCCAAGTGTCTAAAGGTGCATCATTTCTAATTATATTTTTTTATTTTTTATGTACTGAAATATGATGTTTGAGATTTGTAAATTTTTATTTTCATAATTCCATTGCTAAGGGACTAGCAATGATTTAAGTTGGAAGGTGTGATAAGTTTTTATTATCATAAGTTAATAATTAGTAAATAATATAGTTTTAGCCTTAACTCATGATAAATAGACTTATATTTGTGTTAAAGTGTGAAAAGTTCTTTTGAGCTGATTAAGGTGAATTTTTGAATAATTATGTGATTTTATACGAATTTATATGATTTTTATAGTCTTACTTTTGAGATAAATGAAGAAAAAGAAATAAAAATAAAAATAAAATAAAATAAGGGGGACCTGTCGGCCAGCTGGGCTCGCAAGGGGAATGGAAGCACAGTCGGGGAGTAGCCACAAGCAAGGGCTTGAGTGGCTTGGACTGATAGGGGCACATGTGCACCACTCCCCTTTCACATCACCAGTGGCCAGCCAACTGTGAGGCAAAGAGTGGTCGTACACACAAGAAAGGGACTTACTTTCAAATGTAATATTACTATATATTCGGCCGAAACTTCGGCACACAAGCGATGTGGGACTAAACCCATGTCACACCTTCCCTAGAAAGGGGTGGGCAACCGGCGCGGGTTCGAATCCTCTTAGAGCCAAAACTCTTATTTTTAATCTGATTATCGTAACTTTCCTGCAGATCGTTGGTGAAGGATTAAGCAACTAGAATCGTTGGATCATTGGCGAAAATCTCGTAAATACGATTTGTAGAGCATTGTTACTAAAATTACTAAATTCGGAATAAAAGGTTCGTGAATCCATTGAGTAAAGCTTCTCCGATTGATCAACGAACAAGCAATCATTAGGAAGAGGACAATCCGCCAGGAGACGAGTCTCCACCTCCTAAGAGCGTACCGAATGCGATGAAGAGCCTCCTCTTGCTGCGCAGACTTGAGGATGAAGCTCCCTGACACACGCCCCACCTCCATCCAACTCCTCTCCGTCGGGTGATAGCTGCCAGAGAGCTACAAAGTCGCCGTTTTTCTGCTCTGCAAGGTGACAGCCGTTAGAGAGCCACAAAGTCGCCATTTTTCCACTTCTCTAGGTGACAGCCATCAGAGATGATTCGACGATTCATTTCATTGATCTCTAGACTTCGCAAGGAGATCTAGAGATTGCCTATGTCATCCTTGTCCAAGGAGAGCCTTCGAGGCCGTGGACACTACACGACGATCCTCTCAAATGTTTAGGATTCCGATGCATCGTCGACACATTGCCGACACATCACCGCCACGATACTAGAACTCTATTTTCCTACTTTCAACTTAATTTCTGCTTCTTTAGTGATAATTTGTTGATTTTAAATTTACCAACCTATACTCCATTCAATTACAATTCTTTCGGCTTTTACAAATCTTAATTTGATCAGTTAAATTATCTATAATCGCTTACGTAAGAATTGTCGAGCAGAACTCTATTTTCATCTAATTTGCGTTCCTCGGGCGTTGACATCATCCTAATTTCTGCACCCTTATTTCCCTTTTTTCGTGAATTTTAAATATATTTTATTTTCATTTCCTAGTGTAAAATTCATAGAGAATAGTATGCTTTAAGAAAAATTCTGAATAATTACCCAGTATTATATTACATCCCTGTGATCGAACTTGAAAAATTACTGCTATTTTTGGAAGTTTTATTGAATTATAATTGATATATTTGTTCAAAAATACCTCTAAATATCCAAAAAATTATATTTTCTAGTTTTATAAATTTAAAATTTACGTGATTTACTATAGAACGACTAAGTCACGTCAAGCACCAAATAAATTACAAGACATTGAACTTAAAATGAGTTCTTATCATCTACAAATAGATGATCAAACATAAGTAGTAAATAAGACCTTAGAAACCTACTTCAAATGTTTTACCTATGATAAACCTAAATTGTGGAGGGAGTAGTTACACTAGGCAAAACTTAGCTATAATATTTCTTATCACTTAGTCACAAGATGATACCTTTCAAAGTAATTTATCGTAAAGATCCTTTTACATTATGACAATATGGGTTACTAATAAGTCTTCATTATTATGAGTTAATAATTAATTAATAATATATTTTAAACCTTAAATCATGATAAATAAACTTATATTTATGTTAAATTAAGAAAAAGGATTTTTAGTTTATTAATGTGATTTTTTTGCTAATGTTTTGATTTTATGTGAATTTATACATATTATGATCATGTTTTTGAGATAAAATAAATAAAAATATAACAATATATCGAAAAAGAGAAAACCCACTAGCTAGTGGGGCACAATTTTGGGACCTACTTTCCAGCCAGGCCCACACATGGTTTGGAGGCATAGTCAAATAGAGCCATGAGCTAGGGGCTCAAGTGACTAAGGACCAGTCAAGGCACATGTGTGTCACTCTGCTTCCATGTCATTAGTGGCCAACCAAGTGTGGGGCAAGGAGTGATTGTGTACACGTATATATGTGAGAGAGAGTACATGGAAGACAAGGAGGTAGAGACATATATGAGTCTCAAATATTGAGAAATAATTGATGTGGGATTAAACTCATGCTAGTAGTCACAAGTGAGTTTCACTAGTTTTATACTTAAAATGCCCCTACCTTATAAGAAAGAAATAGCTCAATGACGTCACTAAGTAAGGGTATATAGGTAATTTTCTAACTCTCTCTTACACAGCCAAATTTCACATAATTTACTTATTTAACTTCTAATTTTTCTACAAAGCGTCAGTCAATAATTAAGTTATTGAAATCATTTGCACATCAATGAAAATTTTGTCAATACTATGTGGACCATCATTAGTAGCTATCTAAGCATTTCAAGTACAAAAATCATAGATTTTTCAAGAAAATCATCTCCGATTGATTGATGATCTAACTATCATCGAAGATGATTCCTTAGCTCATTTCATCGATTTTTGGACTTCACAAGAAGATCTAAAGATTGTCGATGTCATGAATGCCTAAGGAAACCTTTGATGTCATAGAAATCGCATAATAATCCGCTCAAATGCTCAAAATTTTGGGAATCACTGCTATGATGTTAAAATGTTGTCTTTTTCTATTTAAAACTTAATTCTTGTTCAATAGTGTCATCAAAATCTTGGCCCATTAGGGCTTCTTATCTCTATCTCCTCTTCTCCTCTTCTCCTCTTCTCCTCTTCTCCTCTTCTATATAAACACATGTAGTCCTCTATTCTCCTCTATGGATTTTAGGATTTTCTCTTTCATTGTCAGCATGGTATCAAAGCTCTAGGTTCTCTCCAGCCACTGCCTCCCTCTCCAGCGTGCTGCCCTCCTCTAGCAGTGCCCTTCTCTTCTTGGCAGCACCTACCTGCCGACGCCATTCCTCTCATTGGCACCCTCATCCTCAATAGTTGTCAGTCTTCACAGCAGCCCTCCTCCACCGCCGCCTCCTGCCACCCCTCACTAACACTGCCTCCACTTCCACCCCTCTCCAAGCACCATGCCAAGCATGCCCTAGGTCATGCCCGCTACCCTCGATCGCCGCTCCCACCACAACGTGCCCTAGGCAAACCTGCTGTGGCATGCCTTAGGTGGCGTGCTCTGCCATTGTGGCCTCTACTGTTGTGGCCTCTATCATTTTCACAGCCCCTACTGCCATCGTGGCCCCTGCCACCACCACTGCGGTCTCTGCCACTACTGCGGCCTCCCTCCAGCCACACCCTAAGGTCTTCGTCATTGGCTACACGGCCTTGACCGAGCACCCTCCCGTGCACCTATCGGCCGGCACCTGCATCTTCATGGCCTCCTTCACAGCTTCTCCATTGTCCCTGATGTGACTTAATCATTGTATAGTAAATTACACAAATTTAAAATTTATAAAACTAGAAAATATGAATTTTTGAACAAATATATCAATTATAATTCAATAAAACTTCTAAAAAATAGTAGTAATTTTCCAAGTCAATCACAAGGATGTAATATAATATTGGGTAATTATTTATAATTTTTCTCAATGAATATTATTTTCTATGAATTTTATAATAAGAAATAAAATTAAATATATTTAAAATTCACAAAAAAAGGAAATAAAGGTACGGACGTCAGCACCCTATGAACACGAATCGAGTAGAAATAGAGTTCCACTCGATGATTCTTACATAAGCAATTACAGACGATTTAATTAATCAAATTAAGATCTATAAAAGTCAGAATAATCGTAATTGAATGAAGTATATCTTGATAAATTTAAATCACACAAATTATTACATTCGCAATCAAGTCCCTTTCTCGCGCATGTACGACCACTCCTTGCCCCACAGCCAGCTAGCCACCGATGATGTGGAAGGGGAGTGGCGCACACGTGCCCCTATCAGTCCTAGCCACTCAAGCCCCTACTCGCAGCTCCTCCCTTGATGACGAGTGGGACCCGTCTCCATCAGCTCAGGAGACACCGGTAGTCCGAGTTCAGCCTGATCGACGCACAAAGATAAAGGAGCCTGGTTTACGCTACACGGGCTAGCCCTTCGGGACGACGACATTTCACCTCCGCAACGACGACGAGCTCGAGCTCACCCTTATCTTTCTTGGTATTTTCACGTTGACTTGTTGGGCCTCGCGTTTGTGTGTTAGTGGGCCCAATTCTATGTGTGTGTGTTGTTGTTTGTCTCCCTTTCTTTAGGGTTTTATTGGGTTGAGGCCCAATTAAAACTCTAAGGGGGGAGGACCTATGTGTCTTTCTTTTTGGGCCTCTTTTGGGGCTTATTTGGGTCTTCATTTGAGGCCCACTTAAGCACCGTAATAGGGCCCTCCTCTTTCTCCTTTTACGGGAGCTTATTGGGTCTCTCTTTAAGAGCCCCAATAAGCCCCTCTTGTAGCCTTTGTGGCTTATGGGCTTGAGGGCCTCAAGTGGGCCCACCTCTCCTTAGCCCACTTGTGGGCCCCCATATAAGGGGAGGTAGGACCCCCCCTCAAAAAGAGCGCCGTATTTTTGAGAGAGATTATCGTTTTGTAAGTACCTTCTCCGTGATCTAGGATAGGGAGGGAAGGAGGAAGAGGAAGGCCGTCGATACCCCCTTCGAGGACTTCGTTCCTCGTGACGCTGCTGCCCGAGAAGTCCCGCTGCCGCCTGAGACCACTGCCGCCGCCGGCCATCTCATTGCCGCCCGGGGGCTCGCCGCCGTCACCGGACGAAACGGTCGCGGTTGCCGCTGCAGCCGCCGCCGCCTCTGCTGGAACCCCGTCACGCCGTCGTGACGAAAGGGGCTCGCTTCGCCTCGCTACGAGCCGTCGCCGAGCAGTCCGCCGGAGTCTCTCGACTCCTGGTTCGACTGCCGCCTCTTCATCCGGAACTCCACCATAAACTCGCCGGAGCCGCCGTCCGCCGCTCCGCCCAGTCGCAGGCCGTTCGCCGACGAACGCCTACCTGCCGCCGACGTCGGGAGAGACCCTGCAGCCGTGCCGACGAGCCAGAACCAGTCCCAGCTCCTCACAGGCCCCCGCCGGAGTTTCCCGACGCTCCGCCGCCGTCGCGCCGTTCCCGGCGCCGCTTAGACCAGGAGAGCTCAACCCTCCTTGGTATCGTCGGCCGGATCGTCTCCTCTCTGCTCCGCTTCCCGGCGCCGCCAGAGAGGCCGATCCTTCCGGCGACGGTTGGGTTTCCGCCCCAACCGCCAACGCTCGGCCTTCCCGCCGAAGCGCCGCTGACGCTCGGCATTCCCGCCGAAGCGCCGCAGACGCTCGGCCTTCCCGCCGAAGGGCTGCCGCCGCGCGCGCCCCGCGCGCCGACTCCTGCGTGCCCTAAGGCCGCCGCGCGGCTTGCCTCCCAGGCCCGCTAGCGTGCCCTTCGGCCCACCAGCGGACCCACGCTCGCTAGCGTGCCCTTCAGCCCACCAGCGGGCCCACGCCCGCGCCTACCGTGCCACGCCTTACGACGACGGCTACGGCGACTCTCGACCAGGACCGACCGTCGACGCTGAGCATCGCTCTTCACCGGACGTCCCTGCCTTTGTCAGATCTCCGCTCCGTCACGACCCGCCAGGCTACACAGCCTTGAAGGTTAGCTCCGTACCCCTTCTTACTTAAGTTTAATTATCTTTCGAAGGGTTTTCTCGGCTCGTCTATACTGCCATTAGGAGCACGTAGATAGGAAAGGACAGGTTATCGGATCGTGACTTCCGACGCTACGCCAGACTCGTCACAGTTTGTGAGCTGCAGCCCTAGGCTACTTCACGACAACAGTTCTGCTGTCTATCTGGACGTGGACCGAGAGGGCCTCACACTTACCATCGTCGAGTATTTCCCCGGGTTGTCTTAGGTTGATCATGCATATTGGTACGCCTGCATGTGCTTAGGTTACGTGGTCAGACCTAGAGTTTAGGGTCCAAACATTCTTATCAGATCGGTTCTCGGGTCTCGAGTTTCATTGATCAGGTACAGAGGGTTCTCGCCCCGTCCTGCATCATCCCCGACTGCCCTTCCAACCCACTTGTGGGCTTGACTGGCCAGCAGGTCCCCCCCATTTTACTATATTTTTATTTCTTTTTCTTCATTTATCTCAAAAGTAAGACTGTAAAAATTATATAAATTCATATAAAATCACATAATTACCCAAAAACTCACATTAATTAATTAAAAACCACTTTTTACACTTTAACATAAATATAAGTCTATTTATCATGAGTTAAAGTTAAAACTATATTATTTACTAATTATTAACTCATGATAATGAAGACTTATCACACCCCCCAACTTAAACCATTGTTAGTCCCTTAGCAATAGAATTAAAAAAATAAAAATTTACAAATCTCAAACATCATATTTCAATATATAATAAATAAAATAAAATATAATTAGAAATGATGCACCTTTAGACACTTTCAATTCTTATATCAAGTATTTAAGAATGATGTCAAGCACTTAAATGTTTCAGCACTCCTTAGAATAACAATCTAAACTTCACTTCTTCTATTCAAATCTTTATCACTTCTTCACTCATAGATATATTTACAAGATGTTCTAATTATCAATACTCATCCAAAAATAATATTGATCTTACATTTCCTTTTTTCCATTGCTTGAGTTTTGAAGTTTGCACTGTATTTCCTCCTTTATATATATATATATATATATATATATATAGTGGATAAATAACTTTTCCTGTAGACAAATTTTGACAATAAGAATGATGTCTCACACCTTCCATATGTACTCTTCATTTCTAGGGCTTTCACTTTATCCACTTATTTTGCAGTAAGTGTTTTTCTATGCACGATTTTCGACAATGAGAATGATATCTCACACCCTCCATGTGTACTCTTTGTTTCTAGATTTTTCACATTACTCTCTCTTTTTTTTTTTCGAAATAAGTGATTTCTCCTCACAAGTCCTATAGATCAAGGTGCAAAAATCTCCATTAAACTCAAATGATCAATCAAATTTTCACATCAAGTAAATACTATCCATCAAGATCATGAAGTGAAAATCTATTAAATCAAATTCATGTTATCTATCATATATTCAAGGAGTATTTCAACATTTCATAGTATTAGATCATTCTTTTGACTCAATAATAATCTTCCTAGTATCTTTTGGTGTCAATCAATCTAATTGATTTAGTTTTTCATACATGTAATATGATGTAAGAAATTTGTAAATTAGATAGTTCTAACAGTTCTGTTTACTATTTTCAATTCTGCTTTTAGCAACAATAAATTTGTCAAAAATAAATCAAAACTATTCTCTTTATAGTTGTAATTTCGAATTTTAGTAATATATGTCTAGGGGATTGAAATGTGAGAAAAGGGTCTCTAGAATTTCAAAATTTTTTTGTCTATTATTTTTGATAGTCTGTTGTTCCTGATAGAAAACCAGAAAATAGATGTTATAGTTTTATAAATCTGAATTTTATTTTATTTTTATTTTTTTAGTTGTTGTTCTAAGTGAGCATGAAAAAATAAAAATAAAATGCAAACACATGTTCTTAATCGTCCTACATCATAAATTAATAATGAATACTTCACCCCCCAACTTAAAAATGACATTGTCCTCAATGACATAGAAAAATCAAAATAGAATATGCAGAAAATATAATTTTCAAGTGAAGCATGCATATATACAAAGTTAAGCATTAAAAATATTGTCATAAATGATAAAGCTCAGAAAGACATCACCTCAACCTCGTTTTTAATTTTCCACTTCATCTTACACTCCTGCACTTTTTCGGAAAAAACAAACGTAGAAACAAGTACTGCAAAATTCTAAGAAAAACAAAGCTTAAAAAATCAAACATAATGAAATAAAAACCATGGGTTGCCTCCCATGTGGCGCTGAATTTAATGTCTCCAGCTAGACACCTTGATCTTACTCTTGAATTTCTTTTAATAATAATTTTTTTTTTCTGTAAGGCGTTCATATTCTATGTAATGTTTAAGCCACTATCTATTTACCTTAAAGTTATGATCACTTTTAGGATCTTTAATCATTACAGCCTCATGATCGTATGTCTCTTCCACCACATAAGGCCTTGTCCATTTAGATTTTAATTTTCCTGGGAATAATTTCAGATTAAAATCATATAACCACACATTTTGTCTAACATCAATTTTTTTTTTGCTAATGTATTTATCATAAAATATTTTAGTTTTTTCTTTATATATTCTATAATTTTCAAAAGCTTTATTCCTCAACTCCTCTAGTTATCTAGCTAAAAAATTCTATGCCCACCAGCTGATTTTTCATTTGTACATAAATTTTTTATAGCCCATAATACTTTATGCTCTATTTTCACAGGAAGATGAGATGGCTTTCCAAAAATGAGATGAAATGAGGACATACCTATGGGATTTTTATAAGCTGTTCTACAAGCCCATAATGCATCTTGTAATTTCGTGTGCCAATCTTTCTTATCTAGTTTAACTATTTTTCTCAAAATTCTCTGAATTTCCCTATTTGCTACTTCAGCTTGCCCATTTGTTTGGGGATAATATGCAGTGGCTAATCTATGGTGTACTCAATTATTTTTCAATAATTCCCTGAAATGTTTATTTGTAAAATGTGTTCCTCCATCACTAATAATCACTCTAGAACATCCAAATCTCGAAAAAATATTTTTTTGTGCAAATTTCATCACGATTTTATGATCATTAGTTCTAGTAGGAATAGCTTCCATCCACTTCGACACATAATCAACAGCAAGCAAAATATATTCATATTTTTCAGTTGATGGGAAGGGACCCATGAAATCTATTCCCTATACGTCAAAACTTTTGACTACTAACATGTTACTCATGGGCATTTCATCTTTTTTACTCATGTTACCTATAGATTGACATGAAATAATATTCTACTAAATTCTATAGAATCTCTAATGATTGTAGGCTAATAAAAACCACACTGAAAAAAATTTGCAGCTATTTTTTTGTCTAGAGAAATGTCCTCCACAGTTAGATGAATGGCACATGTTAATAATGCTATGATATTCTTCTTCAAGAACACATCTCCTTAAAATTTGATCATTGCCCAAGTAATATAAATCAAGATCATGACAAAAATAATTTTTAATCTTAGAAAAGAAATGATGTTTTCTATTCTTATCCCACTGTCCTAGAATTTTTCTAGAAACCAGAAAATTAACAATATGTGCATACCATGGTGATGGTTGATGTTGAGCTGCCATCAATTGTTCATCTGGAAGTACATCTTGTAAAGGTGCTGCATTTATTCTTGTATCACTTAATCTAGAAAAATGATCAAAACCTTTTTATCTTTTATTTCTAAGTCAAATTCTTGTAACAATAAATCCATCTTAATAAATGTGGCTTTATATTTTCTTATTTAACAAATATTTAAATGCTATATGATCAGTATAAATAATAATTTTAGCTCCCAAAATATATGATCTAAACCTTTTTAATGAAAATACTACAACTAACAACTCTTTTCAATCGTGATATAATTTAATTGAGCATTGGATATAGTTTTACTAGCATATGAAATTACTATGGGTTTTGACTCTTTTGTTTGTCCTAGAACGGCCCCCACTGTATAATTTGATGCATCACACATTATTTCAAAAGGAAAGGACCAATCAGGAGCTTGTAAAATGGGTGCCTTAGTAAGTAATCTTTTTATTTCAGAAAAAGACTCAAAACATTTCTCATCAAAATTAAAAAGGCACATCTATAGATAATAACTTGGTGAGAGGTTTAAAAATTTTCAAAAAATCTTGAATAAATTTTGTATAATAACCTACATGACCCAAGAAAGATATAATCTGTTTTACTAAATTTGGAGGTTTTATTTTAGATATAATATCAATTTTTGCTCTATCTGCCTCTAAACCCCTTTCACTCACAATATGACCCAACACAACTCCCTCTCTAACTATAAAATGTGATTTCTCCCAACTCAAAACTAATTTTTTTCTCTATATATTTCTCAAGTACATGTTGTAAATGATTTAAACATTTATCAAATGATTCACCAAAAACAGAAAAAGCGTTCATAAAAATTTCCACACATTTTCTAGTCTCATTAGAAAAAATAGACAACATACATCTTTGAAATGTGGTTGGAGCATTACATAGACCAAAAGGCATGTGTTTAAAAGTAAAAGTACTAAATAGAAAAGTGAAAGTTATTTTTTCTTAATCTAAAAGATTTATATAAATTTGATTATAACTAGAGTATCCATCCAAAAAACAAAAATAGTTTTTTCTAAATAATTTTTCTAGAATTTGATTAGTAAATGGTAGGGTGACGTGACTTAGTCGTTGTATAGTAAATCACGCAAATTTAAAATTTATAAAACTAGAAAATACGACTTTTTAGATATTTAGAAGTATTTCTGAACAAATATATCAATTATAATTCGATAAAACTTTCAAAAATAGTGATAATTTTCTAGGTCGATCACAAGGATGTAATATAATATCTAGTAATTATTTAGAATTTTTCTCAAAGAATAACATTTTTTATGAATTTAATACTAGGAAATGAAAAGGAAATATATTTAAAGTTCACAAAAAAGGGAATAAGGGTGTGGATGTCAGGATGACGTCATCACTCGACGAATGCAAATTGGGCGGAAATAGAGTTCTGGCATAATGAAATGAAGATCTGTAAAAGCTGGAAGAATCGTAATAAAATGAAGTATATCTTGGCAATTTAAAATCAACAAATTATCACTAAATAAAACAGAAGTTAAGTTGAAAGTAGAAAAATAGAGTTCCGACATCGCGGCAGCGATGCGTCGGTGATGCACTAGAATCCTAAGCGTTCGGGAGGATCCTCGTGTAGTGTCCACGGCCTCGAAGGCTCTCCTTGGACAAAGACAACGTGGGCAATCTCTAGATCTCCTTGCAAAGTCTAGAGATTAATAAAATGAGTCGTCGAATCGTCTCCGGCAGCTGTCACCCGGCGGAGTGGAAAAATAGCAACTTTGTGGCTCTCTGGTGGCTGTCACCCGACGGAGAGGAGCTGGATGGAGGTGGGGCGCATGTCAGGGCGCTTCATCCTCAGGTCCGCGCAGCAAGAGGAGGCTCTTCATCGCATCCAGTACTTTCTCAGGAGGTGGCGACTCATCTCCCAGTAGATGGTCCTCTTCCCGATGATGACTTGTTCGTCAATCAATCAGAGATGCTTTACTCAATGGATTCGCGATCCTTTTATCGCGAATCGTTCAGTAATTTTAGTAACAATACTCTACGAATCGTGTTGACAAGATTTTCGCCGATGATCTAGTAATTTTGGTTGCTTAATCCTTCACTGGCAATCTGCAAGAAAGTCGTGATAATCAAATAAAAAAATATAAACTTTGGCTCTAGGAGGATTCGAACCCGTATCGGTTGCCCGCCCTTTTTGGGGAAGGTGACGTGGGTTTAGTCCCACATCGGCTGTGTGCTGAAGTTTCTGGCAAATATAAAGTAATATTACATTCCCGATCAAGTCCCTTTCTCATGCGTGTACGACCACTCCTTGCCCCACAGCCGACTGGCCACCGGTGACGTGGAAGGAGAGTGGCGCACACATGCCCCCATCGGTTCAAGCCGCTCGAGCCCCTGCT
Source organism: Spirodela intermedia (assembly GCA_902729315.2). Classification (NCBI taxonomy): domain Eukaryota; kingdom Viridiplantae; phylum Streptophyta; class Magnoliopsida; order Alismatales; family Araceae; genus Spirodela; species Spirodela intermedia. Next base: position 1,194,466 of record LR746279.1, read on the forward strand.
CACGCCTCTTGCCTGATTGTGCTTCCGACCCGCTTGCGGGCCCAGCTGGCCGGCGGGCCCCCCCATTTTGTTATATTTTTATTTTAATTTCTTTTCCTTCATTTATCTCAAAAGTAAGACTGTAAAAATTGTATAAAATCACATAATTACCCAAAAGTTTATGTTAATCAACTGAAAACCATTTTTCACACTTTAACATAAATATAAGTCTATTTATCATGAGTTAAGGCTAAAACTATATTATTTACTAATTATTAACTCATGATAATGAAGACTTATCAAGGGAAAAATGATCTTTTCTAGTAACTAAATTTAATTTTCTATAATCAATGCAAACCCACCAACTGGTAGTTAATCTTGTTTGTATTTCATCCCCATTTTTTTTTTCTATAACTGTGATCCCTGATTTTTTTGGCACCACTTTTGTTGGTATCTGAAATAGGATAAATAATATCAACAACCAACAACTTTAAAATTTATTTTTTTACAATTTTCATCATGTTAGGATTTAATCTTCGTTGTTGTTCCCTACTAAATCTAGCCCCCTCCTCTAGATATATATTATGCATGCATACACTCATATCAATGCCCCTTTGATCATCCATTTTCCAGCCCATAGCCTTCTTATTTTTTCAAAGTACATCTAATAATTCTTCTTCCTATTCATCACTCAAATCAACTGCAATAATAACAGGAAATGAATTATTTTCCTCTAAAAACAGATATTTTAAACAAGAAAGAAGAAGTTTCAACTCTAAATTCAGATGATCATCCTCTTTCTTTTCTCCCAAATTTATGTTCTCTATTTCCTCTAATTCTTCTAGCATAGAGTCATCAATAACATCTGGATCATCAAAATTATTTATAAGATCTATGGTATGACAATCTTATACTTGGGATTTCTTAAGATCATTGGATACCTAAAAATTTTAATTTCTACTGATTGATCTCCACATGAAATTTTCGCAATACCTGTGGGAAAACTAATATTCATCTTTGTTTTATACAAAATTGGTCTCCCTAGGATGATTGACGTATCATAAAACTATCCATTAAAATTCATTTCCAGCACTACAAAATCAACTGGAAATTTACACCCCTTTAATTGTCACTATCACATTTTCTAAAATACCTTTAGGATGTTTTATGGATCTATTAGTAAATTATAAGGTAACAATAGATGGTTTAAGATTAGAAATATTAAACTTATCACAAATACTTGTAGGTAATAAATTAATACTAGCACCGGTGTCAAGTAAAGCTTTCTAAAAAATGGATCCACCAATATCACACGAAATTAAAGGGGCACCTGTATCTCTCAATTTATATGGTAATTGATTTAATAATAATGCACTAGCATGCATAGATAATTTTTCTACTCTAGGTGCCCTTTTTGGTGTACACATTTCTTTCAAAACTCTAGCATATTCAGGAATATGTTCAATGGCAGTGAGTAAAGGAAGACTAATTTGCACATCTTGTAAAATTTTCTTTATTTCTTCATTGTGTTCCTTTTTCTTTCTTTCTCTAGGCTCTAGAGCTTTAGGAAATGGAATGGTTGTCCTCTCTTTCGAAATTTCCTTGGTAGAATCTATAAAATCCTCTTCTACTCTTATTTGATTTTGTTTTGGGTTGTCCATGTTTTCTTTTTCTTCTAATGTTTGGAGATAAGGATTAGGTAGGATCTTACCACTCCTTAATGCATTCATTGTCCTAACATTTACATTTCGTGAGTTTTTTCCTAGATTCATGCTACTAGACTCCCCTTGCTGAAATTTTATTATTGGGCGGTTCTCTGAATTTTCTATGGGCTGACTAGGTAGCTGTCTCTCTTCTCTCTTATTCCTAAGGGCCTCTATAATTTGTTTCTACTGCAGCATCATTTGATTCATAGTTTGTTGCATCATTTGGCTCATGTTTTACATCATTTCCATAGTATCAGATTGGGTTTGAGAAGACTGATTTTTTTGAAATCTGTTTTCTTATTTTAGACGAAATTCAGAGTTTAAATTGGGTCTAAGTGCTTCTGGATTTTGAATATTATTTGGGTCTCTCCATGAAAAATTATTCCTCTAATAGAGATTATAAGAATTTGAATAAGGTTCCCTATTTCTATTAAAACCATGAGCTACTTGCACTTGTTCTTGCATAGGGTGAAATGATTGATCTAAATTATAATATTGAAATTCGAAATAATCATTTTCACCATACATAAGACATATACTATTTTAATTAAATTGAGGGTTAAGAGACTTTCTAATATTGTCAATAAGTAAATCAAGTTTTTCTAATCTTTGATTAATCTGATTAACCTCATTTCTTAATTTAGAATCATCATCATGATGCAATTCATAAATTTCTCTCTTCTTATCCCTGTCATATAATTCAAAAGAGACTTGATCTCTAGAATTTTCACTTAAATTCTCATAAAGACTGTAAATTTCATCAAGAGTTTTCTCCATAAAAGCTCCTCCACATATAGAATCAACCATATTTCTATGTTGTTCTAATAATTCATCATAAAAAATTCTATTGAGCTGTCACTTGGGTGTAGCATGATGAGGACACTTTATAAATAAATCTTTGAATATTTCTCATCTCTCATGTAAAGTTTCTCCTGGTCTTTCAAAAAAACTCTATATATATTTTCTCATATTTTGAGTTTTTCTTAAGGGATAAATTTTTTGAAGAAAAGTCTATTCTATGTCTTTCCAACTAGTTAATTCTCTATCTAATGTGGATAGCCAATGGCTAGCTTTGTCCCTAAGTGTATGAGAAAATAATTTCATCTTAATAATTTCTAGTGTAACTTGAGGGAGATTAACTAAATCACAGACAATATGAAATTTTTCTAAGTGCTGATGAGGTTCCTCTAAAGGCAATCCATGAAAATTAGGGAGCATTTGAAAACTTTCTGGATTTATTTCGAATTTAACAGTGGATGCTAAAGGGACTCTAATATTAGATGTTCCTTGAAATGAATTAGGGATATAATAATTTTTCATGACCATAGGATTGTTCTCGATTTGACCTGTACTTCCTTCAAGATCCATCAAAATTATATTTTCTTTCGGATTTTTTGTTTTGAATGAAATAATGAAAGGATTTTCTAGCCTTGGATACAAGGATTTTCTACCATGTATAAAAAATCAATAAATTTGAGGAAAAATTTTAGTAATTGTTATACTCCTTCAGGATGCTCCAGTCCTTGCCTTGCTTCTCTTCATTCCTTTTAAAATAAAATAAAAATTGACAAGAAGAAAATAAAACAAGAGTTAATTTTTTTGTGTACTCTAAGAGAAAAATAGAAAAATTCTAAATATTATGTAATACCTCCCTGGCAACCGCACAAAAATTTGACATGACTTAGTCATTGTTTAGTAAATCATGCAAATTTAAAATTTATAAAACTAGAAAATATGAAGTTTTGGATATTTAGAAGTATTTCTGAACAAATATATCAATTATAATTCAATAAAATTTCCAAAAAATAGTGGTAATTTTTCAGGTCAATCACACGGATGTAATATAATATCAGGTAATTATTCAAACTTTTCCTCAAAGAATACTATTTTCTATAAATTTTATACTAGGAAATAAAAATAAAATATATTTAAAATTCACGAAAAAGGGAAATAAGGGTGTGGACGTCAGGATGAGGTCTGCGCCCAGCGAACACGAATCAAGCAGAAATAGAGTTCTCCTCAGCAATTCTTACGTAAGTGATGATTTAATTGATCAAATTAAGATTTGTAAAAGTCAGAGGAATCATAATTGAATGAAGTATATCTTGGTAAATTTAAATCATGTAAATTATCATTAAATGAAGCAAAAACTAAGTTCAAAGCAAGAAAACAAAGTTCTGGTATCATGGCAGCAATGCGTTAGTGATGCACCGGAATCTTGAGTGTTCGAGAAGATCATCGTATAGTGTCCACGGCCTCAAAGGCTCTTCTTAGACAAGGACAACGTGAGTGATAAGTCTTCATTATCATGAGTTAATAATTAGTAAATAATGTAGTTTTAGCCTTAACTCATGATAAATAGACTTATATTTATGTTAAAGTGTGAGAAATGGTTTTTAATTGATTAATGTGAATTTTTGGGTAATTATGTGATTTTACACGAATTTATATGATTTTTACAGTTTTACTTTTGAGATAAATGAAGAAAAAGAAATAAAAAATAAAAATAAGACAAAATGAGGGGGACCCGCCGGCCAGCCAGGCCCCGCAAGCGGGTCGGAAGCTCAGTTAGGGAGTAGCCACGAGCAAGGGCTCGAGTGGCTTGGACCAATAGGGGCACGTGTGCACCACTCCCCTTCCACGTCACCGATGGCTAGCCGGCTGTGGGGCAAGGAGTGGTCATACACGTGAGGGAAGGGACTTGCTAACAAATGTAATATTAGTATATATTCACCCAAAAAATCGGTGCACAACTGATGTGGGACTAAACTTGCATCACCTTCCCTAGAAAGGGCGGGCAACCGACGCGGGTTCGAATCCTCCTAGAGTCAAAAGTCATATACTTTTATCTGATTATCGCGACATACCTGCAAATCGCCGGTGAAGGATTAAGCAATGAGAATCGCTGGATCACTGGCGAAAATCTCGTCAACGTGATTCACGGAGCATTACTACTAAAATTGTTAAACGATTCGCGATAAAAGGATCACGAATCCATCGAGTAAATCATCTCCAATTGATCGACAAACAAGCCGTCGTCGGGAAGAGGACGATCCGCTGAGAGACGAGTCGCCACCTCCTGAGAGCGTACCGGATGCAATGAAGAGCCTCCTCTTGCTGCGCAGACCTGAGGATGAAGCTCCCTGACACGCGCCCCACCTCCATCCAGCTCCTCTTCATCGGGTGACAGCCACCGGAGAGCCGCAAAGTCGCCGTTTTTCCGCTCCACTGGGTGACAGCCGCCGGAGACGATTCGACGACCCATTTCATTAATCTCTAGACTTTGCAAGGAGATCTAGAGATTGTCCACGTTGTCTTTGTCCAAGGAGAGCCTTCAAGGCTGTGGACACTGCACGACAATCCTCCTGAATGCTCAAGATTCCGGTGCATCGCTGACGCATTGTCGTCGCGACGCCGGAACTTTGTTTTCTTGCTTTCAACTTACTTTACGCTTCATTTAGTGATAATTTTTGTGATTTTAATTTATCAAAATATACTTTGTTCAATTACGATTCTTCTCACTTTTACAGATATTAATTTGATTAATTTAATCGTCTATAATCGCTTACATTAGAATCACCGGGCGGAATTCTATTTCTGTCCGATTTACGTTCGCCGGGTGCTGACATCATCCTGATGTCCGCACCCTTATTTCCTTTTTTCGTGAATTTTAAATATATTTCCTTTTCATTTCCTAGTATAAAATTCATAGAAAATCTTATTCATTGAGAAAAATTCTGAATACTTACCAGATATTATATTACATTCTTGTGATCAACCTGAAAAATTATTGTTATTTTTTGGAAGTTTTATTGAATTATAATTGATATATTTGTTCAGAAATACTTCTAAATATCCAAAAAATTGTATTTTCTAGTTTTATAAATTTAAAATTTACATGATTTACTATACAACGACTGAGTCACGTCAAATTTTGGCGTTGTTGCTGGGGTTGTATTGCATAATATTTAGTATTTTTCTATTTTTCTCTTAGAGTACACAAAAAAAATTAACTCTTGTTTGATTTTTTTTTTGCCGATTTTTTTTTTAGAAAAAGGCAACGAAAAGAAGCAAGGCAAGGACTGGAGCATACTGAAGGAGGGTAACAATTACTAAATTTTTCCCTCGAAATTATTGATTTTTATACATGGTAGAAGATCCTTACATCCAAGGCTAAAAAATCCTTTCATTATTTCATTCAAAAATAAAAATCCGAAAGAAAAATTAATTTTGATGGATCCTGAAGGAAGTACAAGTCAAATTGAGAACAATCCTATGGCCATGAAAAATTATTATATCCTTGATTCAATTCAAAGAGCATCCAATATTAGAGTCCCATTAGCATCCACTGTTAAATTCGAAATAAATCTAAGAATTTTTCAAATGTTCCCTAATTTTCATGGATTGCCTTTAGAGGAACCTCATCAGTACTTAGAAAAATTTCATATGATCTGTGATTTAGTTAATCTCCCTCAAATTACACCGAAAATTATTAAGATGAAATTATTTCCTCATACACTTAGGGACAAAGCTAGTCATTGGCTATCCACATTAGATAGAGAATTAACTAGCTAGAAAGACATAGAACAGGCCTTTCTTCGAAAAATTTATCCCTTAGAAAAAACTCAAAATATGAGAAAACATATATAGAATTTTTCTCAAAGACCAGGAGAAACTTTACATGAGACATGGAAAAGATTCAAAGATTTACTTAGAAAGTATCCTCATCATGTTATACCCAAGTGGCAGCTCCATAGAATTTTTTATGATGGATTATTAGAACAACATAGAAATATAGTTGATTCTATATGTGGAGGAGCTTTTATGGAGAAAACCCCTGATGAGATTTACAGTCTTTATGAGAATTTAAGTGAAAATTCTAGAGATCAAGCCTCTTTTGAATTATATGATAGGGATAAGAAGAGAGGAATTTATGAATTGCATCATGATGATGATTCTAAATTTAGAAATGAGGTTAATTAGATTAATCAAAGATTAGAAAAACTTCATTTACTTATTGACAATATGAGAAAGCCTCTTAACCCTCAATTTAATTCAAATAGTACACATCTTATGTATGGTGAAAATGATCATTTCAAATTTCAATATCATCCTAGGCAAGAACAAGTGCAAGTACCCCACGATTTTAGTAAAAAATTGGGAATATTCTTCTAATTCTTATAATCTTAATTGGGGGAATAATTTTTCGTGGAGAAACCCAAATAATATTCAAAATCCAGAAGCACTTAGATCCAATTCAGACTCTGAATTTCATCTAAAACAAGAAAACGGATTTCAGAAAAATCAACCCTCTCAAACCCAACCTGATACTATAGAAATGATGCAGCAAATGAGCCAAATGATGTAACAAACTATGAGCCAAATGATGCAAAAAACTATAAATCAAATGATGTTGCACCAAAAACAAATTATAGAAGCTTTTGAGAATAGGAGAGAAGAGGGACAACTACCTAGTCAGCCCATAGAAAATCCAAGGAACCGCCCAACAATAGGATTTCAGCAAGGGGAGTCTAGTAGCATGAATCTAGGAAAAAACCCACGAAATGAAAATGTTAGGACAGTGAATACATTGAGTGAGAATATTTTATTTGATCCTTATTTCTAACTATTAGAAGAAATCGATGATCCATTAGAAGTAAATGAGAATATTAAGGCTGAAAATATAGTAGCAGAAAATTTGAATAAAATCATTTATTGCTCACAATTGATGAATGAATATTGTGAGGATGATGAGGAGAAAGAGCCCTTAGATAAAGAAACAGCAGCTGATCATGGAAAAATCATCCAAATTTTAATAGAAGGGAGTAAGGATAGAAATGAAGAAAAAATATATTTCAGGTGAGAAAAAATCAGTTGATTTGGAAGATGTAGGAGACGAAATTAATAAATCTAATCATAATTTTGCAGCCATGGATGTTGATAGTGAGGATGATGATGTATATCATATACCGAAATTAAAAGATAGCTCTTGGGAAGATGAAGAGTTTGATGAGTTGAGAAATGAAAAGCTAGAAAAAGAGTTGATTCAACTAATGGGGAGAAACGAAAATAATGAATATGAATATAGAGATAATTTTGGAGGAGAAAATTTAAATTTTACTGAATTCATTAGATCTGAGATTAAAGAAGACAATCCTTCCATCCTTCAAAACCCACAGCCCATTAGAATTATTTCTAAGCTTGAAATATTTCACTCCTCGCAAATTGAACAAATATGTATGGAAGATAAAATGGAGCAGGGGAAGATTATGCAGATAAAAGAGCACATTAAGAAATGGGTGAGTGGAAGAATTAGAGATATCAATTTAGATGAAAAAATTCTAGATTGGGTAAGAGCTAATTTAAAAATTATATGACCTGATCACACTTTATGATCTATTAATAGAAAGTATTTATTAATGAATGATAGCCTTACAAAACAAGATAGAAATGAGGAAAGATTCTTTTCAAAATAAAAATATTAATTTTGGGAAAATTTTGATAATTTCCATTTTTTTTTTGCTGAAAGTATGTCAAGGTATATATATGAAGTATATAAATTTATGCTAAATCTGAAAAAGAATATCATGAAACTTACCTTGGGATACAAATATATTTTGATGGCCATAGATCATCTTATATGATCTAAGAGCTGTCCAGTTGAAGACATTAAATTCAGTGCTGCATGGGAGGCAACCCATGGTTTTTATTTCATTCTGTTTGATTTTTTTTAAGCTCTGTTTTTCTTAGAATTTCGCAATACTTGTTTCTGTATTTGTTTTTTCGAAAAAGTGCAGTAGGAGTATAAGATGAAGTGAAAAATTAAAAACTTGGTTGAGGTGATGTCTTTCTGAGTTTTATCATTTATGAAAATATTTTTAATGCTTAACTTTACACATATGCATGCTTCACTTGAAAATTATATTTTCTGCATATTCTATTTCGATTTTTCTGTGTCATTAAGGACAATGTCATTTTTAAGTTGGGGGGTGAAGTGTTCATTATTAATTTATGTTGTAGGAAGATTAAGAACATGTGTTTGCATTTTATTCAACTTAGAACAGCAACTAAAAAAATAAAAATAAAATAAAATTCAAAAAAACTGCAACATCTATTTTTTGGTTTTCTATTAGGAACAACAGACTGTCAAAAATAGCAGACAAAAAAATAGCCTGAAATTTGAAATTCTAGAGACCCTTTTCTCACATTTCAATCCCCTAGACATATATTACTGAAATTCGAAATTACAACTATAAAGAGGATAGTTTTGATTTATCTTTGACAAATTTATTGCTGCTAAAAATAGAACTGAAAACAGAAAAGAGAATTGTTAGAACTATCTAATTTACAAATCTCTTACATCATATTGCATGCATGAAAAATTAAATCAATTAGATTGATTGATACCAAAAGATACTAGGAAGATTATTATTGAGTCAAAAGAATGATCTAGTAGCATGAAATGTTGGAATACTCCTTGGATACATGATAGATAACATAGATTTGATTTTACAGATTTTCACTTCATGATCTTGATGGATAGTATTTACTTGATGTGAAAATTTGATTGATCATTTGAGTTTAATGGAGATTTTTACACCCTGATCTATAGGACTTGTGAGAAGAAATCACTTATTTCAAAAAAAAAAAAAAAGAGAGAGCAATGTGAAAAATTTAGAAATGAAGAGTACACATAGAGGGTGTGAGACATCATTCTCATTGTCGAAAATCATGCATAGAAAAACACTTGCTGCAAAATAAGTGGATAAAGTGAAAGCCCTGAAAATGAAGAGTACACATGGAGGGTGTGAGACATCATTCTTATTGTCGAAATTTGTCTACATGAAAAGCTACTTATCCACTATATATAAAAAAAAAGTAAAAAAGAAGGAAGAAATATAGTGCAAACTTCAAAAATCAAGCCATAGAAAAAAGGAAATGTAGGATCAATATTATTCTTGGATGAGTATTGATAATTCGAACATCTTGTAAATACATCTATGAGTGAAGAAGTGATAAAGATGTAAATAGAAGAAGTGACGTCTAGATTGTTATTCCAAGGAGTGTTTAAACATTTAAGTGCCTGACATCATTCTTAAATACTTGATATAAGAATCCAAAGTGTCTAAAGGTGCATCATTTCTAATCGTATTTTTTTTCTGTATTGAAATATGATGTTTGAGATTTGTAAATTTTTATTTTCGTAATTCCATTGCTAAGGAACTAGCAATGATTTAAGTTGGGGGCTGTGATAAGTCTTCATTATCATGAGTTAATAATTAGTAAATAATGTAATTTTAGCTTTAACTCATGATAAATAGACTTATATTTGTGTTAAAGTGTGGGAAATGGTTTTCAGTTGATTACTGTAAATTTTTGGGTAATTATGTGATTTTACACGAATTTATATGATTTTTATAGTCTTGCTTTTGAGATAAATGAAGAAAAAGAAATAGAAAATAAAAATAAGACAAAATGATGGGGACCCGCTGGCTAGCTGGGCCCACAAGCGGGTCGGAAGCTCAGTCAGGGAGTAGCCGCGAGCAGGGGCTCGAGCGGCTTGGACCAATAGGGGCACATGTGCACCACTCCCCTTCCACATCACCGGTGGCCAACCGGTTGTGGGGCAAAGAGTGGTCGTACACGCGAGGGAAGGGACTTGCTAACAAATGTAACATTAGTATATATTCGCCCAAAAAATCGGTGCACAATTGATGTGGGACTAAACCTACATTACCTTCCTTAGAAAGGGCGGGCAACCGGCGCGGATTCGAATCCTCCCAAAGTCAAAAGTCATATATTTTTATCTGATTATCACGACTTTCCTGCAAATTGCCAGTGAAGGATTAAGCAACGAGAATCGCTGGATCACTGGTGAAAATCTCGTCAACACGATTCGTGGAGCATTGCTACTAAAATTGTTGAACGATTCGCGATAAAAGGATCGCAAATCCATCGAGTAAATCATCTCTGATTGATCGATGAAGAAGCCATCGTCGAGAAGAGGACGATCCACCGAGAGACGAGTCGTCACCTCTTGAGAGCATACTGGATGCGATGAAGAGCCTCCTCTTGCTGCGCAGACCTGAGGATGAAGCTCCCTAACACGCGCCCCACCTCCATTCAGCTCCTCTCCGTCAGGTGACAGCCGTCGGAGAGCCGCAAAGTCACCATTTTTCCACTCCACGGGGTGACAGCCGCCGGAGACGATTCGACAACCCATTTCATTAATCTCTAGACTTCGCAAGGAGATCTAGAGATTGCCCACATCATTTTTGTCCAAGGAGAGCCTTCGAGGCTGTGGACACTGCACGACAATCCTCCCAAATGCTCAAGATTCTGGTGCATCACCGACGCATCACCGTCGTGACGCCAGAACTCTGTTTTCTTGCTTTCAACTTACTTTACGCTTCATTTAGTGATAATTTTTCTGATTTTAATTTACCAAAATATACTTTGTTCAATTACGATTCTTCTGGCTTTTATAGATCTTAATTTAATTCATTAAATCATCTGTAATCGCTTACGTAAGAATCATTGGGCGGAACTCTATTTCCGCTCGATTCGCGTTTGCCAGGCACTAATGTCATCTTGATGTCTGCACCCTTATTTCCCTTTTTCGTGACTTTTAAATATATTTCCTTTTCATTTCCTAGTATAAAATTCATAGAAAATCTTATTCATTAAGAAAAATTCTGAATAATTACCAGATATTATATTACATCCATGTGATCGACTTGGAAAATTATCGCTATTTTTTGGAAGTTTTATTGAATTATAATTGATATATTTTTTCAGAAATACTTCTAAATATTCAAAAAATTGTATTTTCTAGTTTTGTAAATTTAAAATTTGCATGATTTACTATACAACGACTGAGTCACGTCAGTGGGCAATCTCTAGATCTCGTTGCAAAGTCTAGAGATCAATGAAATGGGTCGTCGAATCATCTTCGGCGGCTGTCACCCAGCGGAGCGAAAAAATGATGACTTTGCGGTTCTTTGGCAGCTGTCACCCCACGAAGAGGAGCTGGATGGAGGTGAGGCACATGTTAGAGAACTTCATGCTCAGGTCCTCGCAGCAAAAGGAGTGATAAGTCTTCATTATCATGAGTTAATAATTAGTAGATAATATAGTTTTAGCCTTAACTCATGATAAATAGACTTATATTTGTGTTAAAGTGTGAAAAGTGGTTTTTAGTTGATTAACATGAATTTTTGGGTAGTTATGTGATTTTATACGAATTTATATGATTTTTACAGTCTTACTTTTGAGATAAATGAAGAAAAAGAAATAAAAATAAAAATAAAATAAAATGGGTGGAACCCGCCAGCCAGCTGAGCCCACAAGCGGGTCGGAAGTGCAGTTAGGGAGTAGCCACGAGTAGGGGCTCAAGCGGCTTGGACCGATAGGGGCACGTGTGTGCCACTCCCTTTCCACATCATCAGTGGTCAGCCGACTGTGGGGCAAGGAGTGGTCGTACATGCGTAAAAAAAAGACTTGCTTGCAAATCTAACATTAGTATATATTCGCCCGAAATTTTGGCGCAAGCGATGTGGGACTAAACCCGTGTCACAACTTCCTCAGAAAGGGACGGGCAACCGGGGCGGGTTCGAATCCTCCTAGAGCCAAAACTCATATTTTTTTATCTGATTATTGCGACTTTCCTGTAGATCGCCAGCGAAGGATTAAGCTGCCAAAAATACTGGATCATTGGTGAAAATATTATCAATGTGATTCGCAGAGCATTGTTACTAAAATTGCTGAATAATTCGCGATAAAAGGATCGCGAATCCATGGAGTAAAGCATCTCCGATTGATTGACGAACAAGTCGTCGTTGGGAAGAGAATGATCTGCCGGGAGATGAGTCACCACCTCCTAGGAGCGTACCAGATGCGATGAAGAGCCTCATCTTGTTGTGTAGACTTGAGGATGAAGCTCCTTGACATGTGCCCCACCTCCATCCAACTCCTCTCCGTCGGGTGACAGCCGCCAAAGAACCGCAAAGTTGTCGTTTTTCCGCTCCACCAGGTGACAGTCGTCGGAGACAATTCAACGACTCATTTCATTGATCTTTAGACTTTGCAAGGAGATCTAGAGATTGCCCAATCATCCTTGTCCAAGGAGAGCCTTCAAGGCCGTGGAGACTATACGACGATCCTCCCAAATACTTAGGATTCCAATGCATCGCCAACGCATCGCCGTAGCGATGCCGGAACTTTATTTTCTTGCTTTCAACTTAATTTTCACTTCATTTAGTGATAATTTGTGTGATTTAAATTTACACCAAAATATATTTCATTCAATTACGATTCTTCCGGCTTTTACAGATCTTAATTTGATTAATTAAATCGTCTATAATCGCTTACGTAAGAATTGTCAGGCAGAACTCTATTTCTACCCAATTTGTGTTCACAAGGTGCTGACGTCATCCTAACATCCGCACCCTTATTTTCCTTTATCATAAATTTTAAATATATTTCATTTTTATTTTCTAATTTAAAATTCATAGAAAACAGTATTCTTTGAGAAAAATTCTGAATAATTACCTGATATTATATTACATTCTTGTGATCGACCTGGAAAATTATCGCTATTTTTGAAAGTTTTATTGAATTATAATTGATATATTTGTTCAGAAATACTTCTAAATATCTAAAAATTCGTATTTTCTAATTTCAAAAATTTTAAATTTGTGTGATTTACTATACAATGACTAAGTCACATCAAGTAGGCTCTTCATCGCATTCGATACACTCTCAAGAGGTGGTGACTCGTCTCTTGACGGATCATCCTCTTCTCGATGACAACTTGTTCATCGATCAATCAGAGATGCTTTACTCAATGGATTCGCGATCGTTTTATCGTGAATCGTTCAATAATTTTAGTAACAATACTCTGCAAATCACGTTGACGAGATTTTTGCCGATGATCCAGCAATTCTGGTGGCTTAATCCTTCACTGGCAATCTGTAGGAAGTCACGATAATCAAATAAAAATTATGAGTTTTGGCTCTAGGAGGATTCAAACTCGCACCAGTTGCCCGCCCTTTCTGAGGAATGCGTGATGCAAGTTTAGTTCCACATCGCTTGTGTGCCGAAGTTTTTGGCAAATATATAGTAATATTAGATTTACAATCAAGTCCCTTTCTCGTGCGTGTACGACCACTTCTTGCCCCATAGTTGACTAGCCACCGGTGACGTGGAAGGGGAGTGGGGCACACGTGCCCCTATCAGTTCTAGCCGCTTGAGCCCCTACTCGTAGCTCCTCCCCCCCATTTTGCTATAGTTTTATTTTTATTTATTTTTATTTATTTATCTCAAAAGTAAGACTGTAAAAATCATATAAATTCGTATAAAATCACATAATTACCCAAAAATTCACGTTAATCAACTGAAAACCACTTTTCACACTTTAACATAAACATAAGTCTATTTATTATGAGTTAAGGCTAAAACTATATTATTTACTAATTATTAACTCATGATAATGAAGACTTATCAGTCCCCATCCCCACATGCCTCAGAGCTCTTACTAGACAACGTTCTACCTCCTCTAGTGCCCTCCCCCCTTCACACGCCACTCTATTACGACACAACTCACTCGGCATGCTTACACATTCAATGGCCATAAAAATTCTATAAATAATCTGTAGGCTAGATGGAAAGAATTAATCTATAAGACTATACGATGCTCTATATGGGCATATAGGACAGCATATAAAACTCTCTTAGGCATGTCACCATATAGATTATTTTTTGGTAAAGTATGTGATCTTCTCATAGAACTAGAGCATAGAACATATTGGGCAATTAAAAAATTGAATTTATCTATTGATGATGCTAGAAAGAAATGATTACGTGAATGACATGAGTTAAATGAGATTTGAAATGAGGCATATGAGAATTCTAAGATTTATAAAGTTAAAATGAAAGCATGAACACATCATGGGTGTTCGGCTTCAAACTCTTTCTGTAATCTCATTGCCTCCATCATCTCACGGATGACTCTCTAGCTCTCCGTGACCCTTCTTTTGCCTACTAGTCGCAAATCAACTTAGTCATTATCACTTGGATGCTCCATAGCATCGAGCAGAGCATCACCGAGCCTCTCTCTCATATCAAGTTGACATGCCTTCTATGGGACAATCTAGAGATCATGTACGCCAACTAGATGTACATCAGTCAGAGTGGTAGAAATCATCGAGTCTCTCCTCAACTACAAGCAAGATAATCTCTCTCTCTCTAGGTATCCTACGGTCACCTACAAGCCCTCATTCAAGAGGTGGACATTTATCAACCTCTCACCTCAGACCTCTTGATGCTCTAGTGCTATCGTCAAGAGTTCTATGCTGATGTGTACCTTAGCAGACTTCATCCTTCCACTGTGTCCTAGATCTGCAATTCTGTTCTTTCTAGTGATTGGGTACTCAGCCTCACTCCCATCTTCTTTGCGGCACTTTGGGTCATAACTAGTACGTCCTTGCCCTCTCCACCTTCCTCCACAAGTGCCGCAACTTCCCCCTCGGCTATGGTCATCATCGCTCTTCAGGCTCAGGATGATGGCCCATCTTCTTGCCTTGAGGGCAGTCCTCCTCCTTGTGGAAAGGGCCCCAACTCCTTCCCCTGTGTCCCTATTGCAGCAAGTAGAACCACTAGGCCAACAAATGTTGGAAGTAATTCAACAAACCTACTTCCCCCCAATCAACAATGGCTCCTTCAGCTCTCATCTCACTCGCTCCTTCAAACGTTCATGCCTTGACTTTCAACATCAACCTGACGTCTACGAAGTATGACGTGTTTTGTCACACATCAATCATAATAGTCTTAGCAACACCTCTTCTTCCACCAACCTCACCTCATTTTCGACTCCTTCTACATCAAGTACACATGCTCTCCTTACTTTCCTCTTCATCATTAGGGATTATCAACTTAGGGGCCTCCACTCATATGACCAGTGATAAGTCTTCATATCATGAGTTAATAATTAGTAAATAATATAGTTTTAGCCTTAAATCATGATAAATAGACTTATATTTGTGTTAAAGTGTGAAAAGTGGTTTTCAATTGATTAACGTGAATTTTTGGGTAATTATGTGATTTTATACGAATTTATATGATTTTTCTAATCTTATTTTTGAGATAAATGAAGATAAAAAAATTAAAATAAAAATATAGCAAAATGGGGGGGGACTCACCAGCCAGCTGGGCTTACAAGTGGGTCGAAAGCGTAGTCGAGGAAGAGCCGTGAGCAAGGGCTCAAGCAGTTAGGACTGATGGGGGCACGTGTGCGCCACTCCCCTTCCACATCACCAATGGCCAGCCAATTGTGGGGTAAAGAGTGGTCGTACATGTGAGAGAAAGGGACTCATTACTTACAAATATAATATTACTATATATGCACCCAAAACTTTGACGTACAAGTGATGTGGGACTAAACCCATGTCATACCTTCCCTCGAAAAGGTTTGAAGATTTAAATACCTAAAATATCTTTTATTTATAACAAAGATATATCATGATGACGTCACTTGATAAAGGCATTATAATACTTATTTCAATCTCTCTCATGCAAGCGGACAACTGGCACAAGTTCAAATCTTCCTAGAGCCAAAACTCGTATTTTTATCTAATTATCATGACTTTCCTACAGATCGCTGGTAAAGGATTAAGTCGCTAAAATCACTAGATCATCGGCGAAAATCTCATCAACGCGATTCGCGGAACATTGTTACTAAAATTGTTGAATGATTCGCGATAAAAGGATTGTGAATCCATCGAGTAAATCATCTCCAATTGATCTACGAACAAGCCGTTGTCGAGAAGAGGATGATTCATCGGGAGACAAATCATCACCTTCTAAGAGCATACCAGATGTGACGAAGAGCCTCCTCTTGCTGTGTGGACGTGAAGATGAAGCTCCCAGACACGTGCCCCACCTCTATCCAGCTCCTCTCTGTCATGTGACAATTATCAGAGAGCTGCAAAGTTGCTATTTTTTCACTCCATCAAGTGACAGCTACCGGAGACGATTCGACGACCTATTTTATTGATCTCTAGACTTTGCAAGAAGATGTAAAGATTGCCCACATCGTACTTGTCCAAGGAGAGCCTTGGAGGCTATAGACACTACACAACGATCCTCCCAAATGCTCAAGATTTCAGTGCATCACCGACGCATTGCTGCCATGACGCCGGAACTCTATTTTCCTATTTTTAACTTTATTTCTGCTTTATTTAGTGATAATTTGTGTGATTTAAATTTACCAAACTATACTTCATTCAATTACGATTCTTCTGACTTTTACAGATCTTAATTTGGTCAATTAAATTGTCTGTAATCACTTATGTAAAAATCATTAGGTAGAACTCTATTTTCGTCCAATTCACGTTCGTCGGGCGTTGACATCATCATGACGTCCATACCCTTGTTTCCCTTTTTCGTGAATTTTAAATATATTTCATTTTTATTTCCTAGTATATAATTCATAGAAAATCATATTCTTTGAAGAAAATTCTAAAAAATTGCTCAATCCCTATGATCGATTTGGAAAATTACCACTATTTTTGAAAATTTTATTGAATTATAATTGATATATTTGTTCAGAAATACTTCCAAGTATCTAAAAATTAGTATTTTCTAGTTTTATAAATTTTAATTTGGGTGATTTACTATACAACAACTAAGTTACATCAACCGACACTTCATCCCTTTTATCTTCATATCAACCTACTCCTCATCCCCCTATCACCATTGTCGTTGGTCAGACTTGTTCAATCAAAGGCCGTGGCACTACCCTCATCACTCCTAATCTTCCCCTCTAGCATGTCCTTTATGTTCATGACTTTACTATGAACCTTCTCTCGATTAGTGTCATTACTCATGCCCTTGGTTGTATTGTTACCTTTTTTCTTTTTCATTACACTTTCTAGGATCTGCACACTAGCTAGAAAATTAGTTTGGACCGTGAGAATGGATGAGGTATCTATGAACTTATTTCTACTGAACCTTCTTCTAGCCTTCAAGTCCTTTTTGTTGTCTCTACCATCACTTGTTCCCTCTTATGGCATTGAAGGTTACGCCATCCCTGTTTTGAGAAACTTCAAAAAAAATTACTGTAACTTTCTCTTAAGAAGTATGTGTGTGAGTCATGTCAACTAAGTAAACATCACCGTTCCTTCTACCTCAGTTGAGATGGTATTCTCTCTTCTTCCTCTTCTGATCTCATCCATTGTAATGTATGGGGTCCTACTCATACTCCTTCCCTCTCAGGCTACTAATATTAGATCGTTCTTATTGATGACTGACGTGACTCAATCATTGTATAGTAAATCACGCAAATTTAAAATTTATAAAATTAGAAAATATGATTTTTTTGATATTTAGAAGTATTTCTAAATAAATATATCAATTATAATTCCATAAAATTTCCAAAAATAGCGGTCATTTTCCAGGTAGATCATAGGGATGTAATATAATATTTGGTAATTATTCTGAATTTTTCTCAATGAATACGATTTTCTATGAATTTTATACTAGGAAATGAAAAGGAAATATATTTAAAATTCACAAAAAAAAGAAAATAAGGGTGTGGACGTCAGGATGACGTCAGCGCCCGGCGAACGCGAATCGAGCGAAAATAGAGTTCTGCCTGGCAATTCTTACATAAGCGATTACAAACGATTTAATTAATCAAATTAAGATCTGTAAAAACCAGAAGAATCGTAGTTGAACGGAGTATCTTTTGGTAAATTAAAAACACAAAGATTATCACTAAATGAACCGTAAAGTAAGTTGAAAGCAGGAAAACAGAGTTCTAGTGTCGTGACGGCGATGCGTCGGTGATGCACCAGAATCTTGAGCGTTCGGGAGGATCGTCGTGTAGTGTCCACAGCCTCGAAGGCTCTCCTTGGACAAAGACGACGTGGGCAATCTCTAGATCTTCTTGCGAAGTCTAGAGATCAATGAAGTGGGTCGCCGAGTCATCTCCAGCAGCTGTCACTCGACGGAGCGGAAAAACGGGGCCCTCTCTTATATTACTTGTGTGATACACTCTCAAGAGGTGATGACTTGTCTCCCGGTGGATCGTCCTCTTCCCAACGACAGCTTGTTCGCCGATCAATCGGAGATGATTTACTCGATGGATTCGCGATCCTTTTATCGCGAATCCTTCAGCAATTTTAGTAACAATGCTCCGTGAATCGCGTTGATGAGATTTTTGCCGATGATCTAGCAATTCTGGTTGCTTAATCCCTCACCGGCAATCTGCAGGAAAGTCGCAATAATCAGATAAAAATATGAGTTTTGGCTCTAGGAGGATTCGAACCCACGCCGGTTGCCCCGCCTCTTCTGAGGAAGGTGACGGGTTTAGTCTCACATCGATTGTGCGCCGAATTTTCGGGCGAATATATAGTAATGCTACATTCCTAAGCAAAGTCCCTTTCTCGCACATGTACGACCACTCCTTGCCCCACAGCCGGCTGGCCATAGGTGACGTGGAAGGGGAGTGGCGCACACGTGCCCCCATCAGTTCAAGCTGCTCGAGCCCCTGCTCGCGGCTACTCTCTGACTACGCTTCCGACCCGCTTGCGGTCCCGGCTGGCCGGCGGGTCCTCTCATTTTGCAATATTTTTATTTTTATTTCTTGATCTTCATTTATCTAAAAGCAAGACTATAAAAATCGTATAAAATCACATAATTACCCAAAAAATCACGTTAATCAACTAAAAACCACTTTTCACACTTTAACACAAATATAAGTCTATTTATCATGAGTTAACGCTAAAACTATATTATTTACTAATTATTAACTCATGATAATGAAGACTTATCACAGCCCCCAACTTAAATCATTGCTAGTCCCTTAGCAATGGAATTACGAAAATAAAAATTTACAAATCTCAAACATCATATTTCAATACAAAAAAAAATACAATTAGAAATGATGCACCTTTAGACACTTTAGATTCTTATATTAAATATTTAAGAATGATGTCAAGTACTTAAATGTTTAAACACTCCTTGGAATAACAATCTAGACTTCACTTCTTCTATTCACATCTTTATCACTTCTTCACTCATAGATGTATTTACAAGATGTTCCAATTATCAATACTCATCTAAGAATAATATTGATCCTACATTTTCCCTTTTTCTATGGCTTGATTTTTGAAGTTTGCACTATATTTCTTCCTTTTTTTTTCTCTTTTCTTTTTTATATAGTGGATAAGTAGCTTTTCTTGTAGACAAATTTCAAAAATAAGAATGATGTCTCACACCCTCCATGTGTACTCTTTATTTTCAGGGCTTTCACTTTATCCACTTATTTTGCAGCAAGTGTTTTTCTATACACGATTTTCGACAATGAGAATGATGTCTTACACCCTCCATGTGTATTCTTCATTTCTAGATTTTTCACATTGCTCTCTCTTTTTTTTTTCGAAATAAGTGATTTCTCCTCACAAGTCCTATAGATCAAGGTGCAAAAATCTCCATTAAACTCAAATGATCAATCAAATTTTCACATCAAGTAAATACTATCCATCAAGATCATGAAGTGAAAATCTGTAAAATCAAATCCATGTTATCTATCATGTATCCAAGGAGTATTCCAACATTTCATGCTACTAGATCATTCTTTTGACTCAATAATAATCTTCCTAGTATCTTTTGATATCAATCAATCTAATTGATTTAATTTTTGCATGCGTGTAATATGATGTAAGAAATTTGTAAATTAGATAGTTCTGAAAGTTCTATTTTCTATTTTCAATTCTATTTTTAGCAACAATAAATTTGTCAAAAATAAATCAAAACTATCCTCTTTATAGCTGTAATTTTGAATTTCAGTAATATATGTCTAGGGGATTGAAATGTGAGAAAAGGGTCTCTAGAATTTAAAATTTTGGGCTGTTTTTTTTGTCTACTATTTTTGATAGTTTGTTGTTCCTAACAAAAAACCAGAAAATAGATGTTACAGCTTTTTCGAATTTTATTTTATTTTTATTTTTTTAGTTGCTACTCTAAGTTGAATAAAATGCAAACACATGTTCTTAATCGTACTCCAGCATAAATTAATAATGAACACTTCACCCCCCAACTTAAAAATGACATTGTCCTTAATGACACAGAAAAATCGAAACAATATGCAGAAAATATAATTTTCAAGTGAAGCATGCATATGTGCAAAGTTAAGCATTAAAAATATTTTCATAAATGATAAAGCTCAAAAAGACATCACCTCAACCTCGTTCTTAATTTTCCACTTCATCTTACACTCCTCCTGCACTTCTTCGAAAAAATAAATACAGAAATAAGTACTGCGAAATTCTAAGAAAAACAGAACTTAAAAAACAATCAAACAGAATGAAATAAAAACCATGGGTTGCCTCCCATGCAGCGCTGAATTTAATGTCTTCAGCTAGACTCCTTGATCTTACTCTTGAATTTCTTTTAATAATAAATTTTCTTTTTCTGCAAGGCGTTCATGCTCTATGTAATGTTTAAGCTACTGTCCATTTACCTTAAAGGTATGATCACTTTTAGGATCTTTAATCATTATAGCCCTGATAAGTCTTCATTATCATGAGTTAATAATTAGTAAATAATATAGTTTTAGCCTTAACTCATGATAAATAGACTTATATTTGTGTTAAAGTGTGAAAAGTGGTTTTCAGTTGATTAACGTGATTTTTTGGGTAATTATGTGATTTTATACGATTTTTACAGTCTTACTTTTGAGATAAATAAAGAACAAGAAATAAAAATAAAAATATTGCAAAATGGGGGACCCGCCGGCCAGCCGGGCCCGCAAGCGGGTCGGAAGCTCAGTCGGGGAGTGGCCGCGAGCAGGGGCTTGAGCAGCTTGGACCGATAGGGGCACGTGTGCGCCACTCCCCTTCCACGTCATCGGTGGCCAGCCGGCTGTGGGGCAAGGAGTGGTCGTACACGCGAAAGAAGGGACTTTGCTTACAAAGCTAACATTACTATATATTCGCCCGAAAAATCGGCGCACAACCGATGTGGGACTAAACCACACCTTCCTCCGAGGCAGGCAACCAGCGCGGGTTTGAATCCTCCCAGAGTCAAAATTCATATATTTTTATCTGATTATCACGACTTTCTTGCAGATCGCCGGTGAAGGATTAAGCAACCAGAATCGCTAGATCATCGGCGAAAATCTCGTCAACGCGATTCGCGGAGCATTGCTACTAAAATTGTTGAACGATTCGCGATAAAAGGATCGCAAATCCATCGAGTAAATCATCTCCGATTGATCAACGAACAAGCCGTCGTCGGGAAGAGGACGATCCGCCGGGAGACGAGTCGCCACCTCCTGAGAGCGTATCAGATGTGATGAAGAGCCTCCTCTTGCTGCGCAGACCTGAGGATGAAGCTCCTTGACACGCGCCCCACCTCTATCCAGCTCCTCTCCGTTGGGTGACAGCCGCCGAAGAGCCGCAAAGTCGCTGTTTTTCCGCTCCGCGGGGTGACAGCCGCCGGAGACGACTCGACAACCTATTTCAGTGATCTCTAGACTTTGCGAGAAGATCTAGAGATTGCCCACGTCGTCTTTGTCCAAGGAGAGCCTTCGAGGCCGTGGACACTGCACAACGATCCTCCCGAACGCTCAGGATCCAGTGCATCGCCGACGCATCGCTGTCGCGACGCCGGAACTCTGTTTTCCTGCTTTCAAACTTACTTTACGCTTCATTTAGTGATTAATTTTTGTGTTTTTAATTTACCAAAATATACTTTGTTTAATTACGATTCTTCCGGCTTTTACAAATCTTAATTTGATTAATTAAATCGTCTATAATCGCTTACGAAAGAATTACTGGGCAGAACTCTGTTTCTGCCTGATTCACGTTCGTCGGGCGCTGATGTCATCCTGACGTCTGCACCCTTATTTCCTTTTTTTTGTGAATTTTAAATATATTTCCTTTTTATTTCCTAGTATAAAATTCATAGAAAATCGTATTCATTGAGAAAAATTCTGAATAATTACCAGATGTTATATTACATCCATGTGATCGACTTGGAAAATTACCACTATTTTTGGAAGTTTTATTAAATTATAATTGATATATTTATTCAGAAATACTTCTAAATATCTGAAAATTCGTATTTTCTAGTTTTATAAATTTTATATTCGCGTGATTTAATATACAACGACTGAGTCACGTCAAGCCCCATGATCATATGTCTCTTCCACCACATAAGGCCCTTTCCATTTTGATTTTAATTTTCCTGAGAATAATTTCAGCCTAGAATCATATAACCACACTTTTTGTCCAACATCAAATTTTTTTTTGCTAATGTATTTATCATGAAAAGTTTTAGTTTTTTCTTTATATATTCTATGATTTTCATAAGCTTCATTCCTCAACTCCTCTAGTTCACGTAGTTGAAAAATTCTATACCTACCAGTTGATTTTTCATCCATACATAAATTTTTTATAGCCCATAATGCTTTATGCTCTATTTCCACAAGAAGATGACATGGCTTTCCAAAAATGAGACGAAATGGGGACATTGACGTGACTCAGTCGTTTTCTATTAAATCACGCAAATCTAAAATTTATAAAACTAGAAAATACGAATTTTTGGATATTTAGAAGTATTTCTAAATAAATATATCAATTATAATTCAATAAAAGTTCCAAAAATAGCAATTTTTCCAGGTCGATCACAGGGATGTAATATAATATCTGGTAATTATTCAGAATTTTTCTCAATGAATATGATTTTCTATAAATTTTATACTAGGAAATAAAAAGGAAATATATTTAAAATTCACGAAAAAGGGAAATAAGGGCGCGGACGTCAGGATGACGTCAGCGCCCGGCGAACGCGAATCGGGCGGAAACAGAGTTCCGCCCGGCGATTCTTACGTAAGTGATTACAGACGATTTAATTAATCAAATTAAGATCTGTAAAAGCCGGAAGAATCGTAATAGAACAAAGTATATTTTGGTAAATTAAAATCACAAAGAAATATCACTAAATGAAGTGTAAAGTAAGTTTAAAAGTAGGAAAACAGAGTTCTGGCATCGCGACGGCGATGCGTCGGCGATGCACCAGAATCCTGAGCGTTCGGGAGGTTCGTCGTATAGTGTCCATGGCCTCGAAGGCTCTCCTTGGGCAAAGACGACATGGGCAATCTCTAGATCTTCTCGCGAAGTCTAGAAATTAATGAAATGGGTCGCCGAGTCGTCTCCGGCGGCTGTCACCCGGCGGAGCGGAAAAACGGCGACTTTGCGGCTCTCCGGCGACTGTCACCCGACGGAGAGGAGCTGGATGGAGGTGGGGCGCGTGTTAGGGAGCTTCATCCTCAGGTCCGCGCAGCAAGAGGAGGCTCTTCATCGCATCTGGTACGCTCTCAGGAGGTGGCGACTGGTCTCCCGGCGGATCGTCCTCTTCCCGACGACGGCTTGTTCGTCGATCAATCGGAGATGATTTACTCGATGGATTCGCGATCCTTTTATCGCGAATCGTTCAGCAATTTTAGTAGCAATGCTCCGCGAATCGCGTTGACGAGATTTTCGCCGATGATCCAGCGATTCTGGTTGCTTAATCCTTCACCGGCGATCTGCAGGAAAGTCGCGATAATCAGATAAAAATATATGAATTTTGACTCTGGGAGGATTCGAACCCGCGCCAGTTGTCCGCCCCCCCTTCTGAGGAAGGTGTGACGCGGGTTTAGTCTCACATCGGTTGTGCGCCGATTTTTCAAGCGAATATATAGTAATGTTAGCTTTTTAGGCAAAGTCCCTTCTCTCGCGTGTACGACCACTCCTTGCCCCACAGCCGGCTGGCCACCAGTGACGTGGAAGGGGAGTGGCGCACACGTGCCCCTATCGGTCCAAGCTAAGCCGCTCGAGCCCTTGCTCGCGGCTACTCCTGACTGCGCTTCCGACCCACTTGCGGGCCCGGCTGGCCGGCGGGTCCCCCCATTTTGCAATATTTTTATTTTTATTTCTTGTTCTTCATTTATCTCAAAAGTAAGACTGTAAAAATCGTATAAAATCACATAATTACCCAAAAATTCACATTAATCAACTGAAAACCACTTTTCACACTTTAACACAAATATAAGTCTATTTATCATGAGTTAAGGCTAAAACTATATTATTTACTAATTGGTGCTGTCCCAAGAGAGCTTGGATCATGTTTTACTGCATGGTGAGGTCGCAGAGATTGTCTGGATGCGGTTCCATGAGTTCGGTCTTACCTTCACTAAAAAAGGATTTTTGCAGACTTTCTATGGGGCACAAGTTAATTTGGGAAGAGAAGACACTGGGTATCCTGGGACCAACTAACCAACCCAAAGGAGAAGAGGATAGGATAAAGTGTGACCTGTACCTATATCATCTCGAATTCTTAAAGATAATCCAATTCTCTCGTTTCGTCACATTAGAGTTGATAAAGTGCGTGCCACACTATGACATCCAATAGCAGAGACAGAAAAAAAGGCCAACTTCAATTCACCAAACCCAGGTTCATCTCGTATAGTGATTGTGGACTCGTGCCCAGAGGCCAGAGGCAAATCTGTTCACGGTCCGTAGGACCAACACCATTCGAAGGAACCCGTCCCGCCATGAATAGTCATGTTTGACTGGGCTTACACACATTCGCTCACTTACGCTGTCCCCCCTCAGCTGCTGAGATCCCAAGTCTCCAAGTGGGCCCTCTTGGCCACCCACGACCTTGGCTTTTTAGAGAATCCCGCTCCTGTGTCGTAGGACTTGTAGCTCGGCAGTCCACCAGGGATGCTCTCAAATAGGGCTATGGGATCCCGCCCCTAAAAAGAGAGGGAGACCCATAGCCCATGAAAGAGAGCTTATCTTGCGCTCGAGTGCCGCCTACTACTAAAATCCCGGTTTTTGCAAGAGTTACGTTCAGAAAGAGGCTTCATCAGAAAGCTCGGAATCCTCATCTTCGAATCCAAGCTCTGAACCACAAAAGAATCGAAGATTGATAGAAATGTTGGAGGAACAACATTATCAACTGACTCCCGAATTCTATCTCTAGAAAAGAGAAACCACATGTGATATGGATGCCCGGGCGTTTACATTCAATATGTAAAAGATGAAGCCCTTCTGAAATCTAAATATATGGAAATTCCACGCGCAAAGGCTTCGGTCCAATGTCCGAACATCAAAACACTTCTGGATGTCGGGCCCCAGTTTCCCAATGTGGAAACTGCTCTCGTATGACTGAGTCTACCATATCGGTTTCCAAGTCAGCTGGTACCGACTTTCCCGTTCTTCACCTCAAGCCCAAGCGGTCTTGAGTGATGCATGAAGTTTGCTTGTAAAAAAAAAAGAGGAAGCCGGTTGTTAACCGGGGAAAGAATGGGAGACAGGGTAACCCACACAAGTAATATAAGAGAGGGCGATCCAAACAAAAAAACATCTTTGATTACGATTAAAAGGAACAATCTCAAATAGACCAAGATCCATTTTCGGGTAATTTCTTGGTGAACATAATCTGCCATAATCTCTTCGATCCCTACATTTATGTGCCAGACGGAATGGGGCCCCTTCCCCCCCATTCCTTAGTGGTTACAGGGAACTCCTAATAATTTTAAACTCAAAACTACATTTTTCAGATTTATCAAAAACTAAAATCATGATTTTTCACTATTGAAAATATCATAGTTAATGTTCGAAATCACTGCTTCCCTTGTTTTGAGTTTTGACTTGACACTGAATAGAGCTCTTTGAGATGTTCAGGGACGTCGTCAACCCATCCACTTGTCAAGATGTTCGGGTGACGATAACTTAAGTTTCTAGCCAAACCAGATTCAGAAAAGGGGTTCGATTAGCAGCTCCAACGAAGAGAACTCAATCGATAGAACCTAAACCCACTCGCCGCCCTCGCTCAGCAGAAGCAGAACGAATCAACAAAGCACGCCGCACTGGAGTAATCCAATATGTGGTTCCGCACGTTCCACCACTTCTCCGTTCATTTCCAATACTGATCGTGAAACACCATGAGCAGCAGGATGTTGAGGTCCGGAATTCGA
Organism: Spirodela intermedia; assembly: GCA_902729315.2. Classification (NCBI taxonomy): domain Eukaryota; kingdom Viridiplantae; phylum Streptophyta; class Magnoliopsida; order Alismatales; family Araceae; genus Spirodela; species Spirodela intermedia. The sequence continues at coordinate 1,221,181 of LR746279.1, forward strand.
AGTGAAATTTTTGATTTGCCCGTTCCTAGTCGTCATGGAAAAGAAAGGCAGAAATTAGAAAGACATTATTTACAATACCTTGCTACATTAATGCGCACTAGAAAGCTGCTTTCCCGTACAGAAGGAGCTTCCGCGGTTGGTCGACAATGGCGAGTCGTCCGGCACCGGATGAGCGGCGAGGAAGTCGGCCAACGCCTGACCCTTGATCGCTTTTGGGGCACATAAGTCATATCGAATTCCATGAGGAGTAGTGACTACTTTTTTGCCAACCTTCCTGACAACCCTCCCTTTAGAAAATCTACTCAAATTCGACCAAGGAGCAGCGGATCTTGCAGCTGCCACACGCGTATTTGCCGCCATGTTTAAGCGGATACGACCGAGGGTGGCTCCATACCGGGTGTTATTGGAGTTCTTTTTTAAGATTTGAATGGAAAGGGAATCCCTCAAATAAAAAGCTTTAAGCAAAACAGTAGGGGCAACTCTATGTGATTCGCTACGCTTGCTTGCGCCCCACCCCGTAAGCTGACTCTATTGCCTGCCGGTTAGCGACTTCGGTAGTACGAATCGTCATCTTTTTCTGACGAACAGATGACAGAATTAGCATAATGGTCTATTCAAAGCCAATGTTCTGACCTTCTAACCTGAGGAAAATGGTTCTCAGTATAAAAGTGCTTATTCGGCCGGTTCCTTTCTATTCACGAAGCTATTACACAATCAAAGCCTTTTGAGCAAAGAAAATAATGTCTAATTTCATCGACTTGGTTCATATCCAGTAACCCCGACTCACATGGATCAAACTAACATCGAATCCGTTAGTCAATACTCCGAAAAAAACTTTCACAGCAACCGACAACAAAAAAAATAAAATGTTTTTTTGGAGCCCCAACCCAAGTAAAAGGCGCTTGCGGCTTCTTTGGTTGGTGTTCAGCATGGAATGGAAGATCCGACTTAAGAACTAGTGAGCCTGTGACTAGTTTTGAGCAAGCTTTCGCTCCCCCTCCCTCTCCATTTTCCCGCTTTGCTAATCTTCCACTCTAACGCGGGCCGGGCGGCGGCGGGGTAAGGAAAACGCTGTCGGAGATCGAGATGTCGATTTGTTTTTCATCGAAAACGAAGAAGGCCTTATCTTTTTTATTTCCGCCCCTACGAAGAACTCCATACATAATAGTTTAGCTCTGAGCATTCGGCTGACACTCCCACCGCCTACTCCCTTGCTTCTCGCAGCGAACGGCTCCTCGGTGGAGGAGTAGAAGCGCTGGTCCCCTTCGGTCAAGTGCGTGTGCCTGCTGTTACCTACCGTGGGACCTCCGTCCAACTGAGGACGTTTCCAATACCGACAGCAGCTCCCGCTAAAGCAATTGTAGCAGCTCCAGCACCTATTGATTTTGCACCTTCTAACATAAGGGGAGGATCATTCTCCTCACGCAAGCGCCTTCGCTTTTCCTTGATTCGGCGTCGATTCCTCTTCTCCACGTTACTTTTTCGGGGGAAGGAGTCTAAATCAATTGAAATTAATGAACCATCATTGAAGGACGTTGCACATGACACGATCAATTCGACTCGACGGGCTATCTTTCTTCAAGTGAGAGAGAGGCCGGAGCCCATTCACGACAGCTTCGCTTCCTCACTCTTTTTGCCTTCAACAAAAACCATTGGATTCAGTGTACAAGATTCATGTCATCTTCTTTCGAGTTGGTGTATATATCATAGTGAAAGTTAGAGGTCAGGAGAGATAATGTTAAGTAGTAGGCCCGGTTCACCGGTCAGGTCGAGACACTGCTTCCGAATCCATGGATTCCCAATCCGTAGCTGCTGCGCTATAGTTGATCTCAGTCGCCTTGTCCTTGGCCCCCTCTTCCTGACTGCTACAAAGTGTATTTTATACACAGCAGGGGTTCTTTTTTTCTTTTAATAGGAGTTCTAGGTATGGGTTTATATGGTTCCCATGAACCAACATAAAATTTGAGAGCATCCCTCAGATATACATAAATATACCGTACGTAAGAGGTGTTCTCAATCGGCGAAGCCTCACTCTATAACTCCGTAACTCCCTAACTCCAGGCCAATGTAGCTTTCGGGGAAGGGGATCAGATAGACTAAACCGGGAGTGCAGTTCAAGCTAAAGTTCTGTTAAGGGCTTATACCCTTTAAAAGTATGACACGCAAAAGATGTAATGGGCCAGTTGGGGGGACGTCCATAAAGATGCATAAGAAGATAATCAAAATCAAAATAAAGAATATGAATCGGGTTGTCATAACCTAGTTTAGTCTTCCGAGTCCTTTCAGGCTTACTGAAGACTAAGCCAACGCAAGCGCCTTATTTCAAAACATGGTTAAAGGATCAAGCCGCAAGATTCCAGGTCAACTTGACTTGGTACTGATTCCGGGTAACCATAGAAAAGGAAGGGACGGTGACGACTCATTGATATCGGCTTGTCGTTGTCACGAATTTCATATGCCGCAAGCTGAGACCGTCGACTTTGCTTTGTGGATATGACGCATATTAGCTTAGCTGCGCATATAACGATGGAATTAGCATAATGATCGAATGCCACTAGAAAGAATTTCTCAATATGAGAGAGCCATTACAAGTAGTATAGATCCCGAATTACTTAAATCCTTTTTAGAAAAAGGGGGGTTAACTAACGAAAGAAAGATGGAACCAGAAGCTTCTTTAAAAGAAAGCGCTTTGCCTTACCTATAATACGGGGAAACCGTAGCCCTATTGGAGAGCATCCATCTAGTATACTTAACCTAACTTGAGTCTTCGGTTGACAGCGTAACTCCCTAACTCGTTAACTCAAAAACCAGTAACACCATAACTCCCCAGCTCGAGAAAAGCAAAAGATTCGAGAGTCAAGGCGGAAAAAACATGCATAGATAGTGGTCTAATGACAAGGGCCGACGAAGTGAGAGGCAATCTTAAAAAAAAAACCTGTTGTGGAGTTCGTTTCAGCTCTTGAATCGGACTCGGATAAGATGTAGCAACTTTTTTCTTTATTGATGAGTTGACCTGAAGCTGCTTCATAGCTAGAGATAAAAGTCGGAACAGTGGCATGGCAACAGGGAGGCTTCACCCGATCCAGTGGATCACTATAGAAGATTCTAGAAGCAAGCTACGCTACCTTCTGGCTAGCTCGTGCAATCTTAGAAAAATTCTTGCTTTTTGCCAGATAGATTCTTTAGAAAGATTCTCCGGAAATCTAATATTTAGAAGAAAAATAAAGGCGCATACGTGGGCGGGAAGGGGGCCCCACTACTTATTCATTCAGGGGGGGCTCCATGTTCCTTTGATGGTTCGAAGACCAGTGAGGGTGCCTTTATTCATTAAGGCAACCGACTTCAGAATGGATTCGCCACTCAAGGCGCTTGCGAGGCAGTTGAAAGTTCTGTACGTGTTCCCAGAAGTCGTCTTGTCCTAGCATGAACAAGTCTGTCGGGCCCCAATAGATCAGATCAAGAGTGATTCCTCACCTATCCGGGGAACGCTCGAGTATAGATTCCCTATGCTCATGTGAACGGCCGGGGCCGGCCGGCCAAGCGTAGCGAATCACATAGAGTTGCCCCTACCTGCCGGCGCGCAGATAGATAGGGCGGGCGAAGCGCGAAGGGATGGATGTCTGAGCGGTTGAAAGAGTCGGTCTTGAAAACCGAAGTATTGATAGGAATACCGGGGGTTCGAATCCCTCTCCATCCGCGAGCCCCTTTATTTGAATACCCACCTACGGCTTTGATTGTTATAACTTTTGCAGGAGCTATGACGTCATTCCTTGCGGCAACTACAGGAATATTACAGAACGATCCAAAGAGGGTCATAGCTTATTCAACTTGCAGTCAATTAGGCTATATGATCTTTGCTTGCGGCATCTCTAAGCGAAACTCCACGAAAGGAACATTAATGATTCGTATGAATGACTTAATGGGAAATGTCCCGAATAAATCCAACGAATAACTAAGAAAATGAAACGCACGTGGTGGTAATTATAGCGGTTCCTTCTGATCCTAGAAAACGTCCGAAAAAACCTGCTACGGAACTACCGAGCAAAGGCACGGCTGGGCTTACTTGCTATATCCCTGCGTCCTTGTTATTCATGCAAAGATTCACCAACCCCGGTGAAAAGTGATCGCTCTGAAGTCAAGTCTTTACGTTTATAGGGGACTGAACGTCGACTGACACGTGTAGTAGTAGCTTGTTCATCAATTCACCCCCTGCTTCCACGGTCCGCTTACCGAGGAAGAGATGCGGGAGGACCCGAGGCCGGAGCAAGTTGGGAATCCCTCAAATAAAAAGCTTTAAGCAAAACCTGCTCAAAAGCCGAAAACAGAGGATTTTCACCTTTTGGAGTGGACCTGGAGGGGGCGGTGCCCTTCATCAGAATCAATGGGTTAATGGCAAATTGGTCAAGTGGGCTGTTGTGTGTAATCCGTATAAACTCCTATGGCTTCGTTTCCCAGGAAATCCGATTTTTTGAAGATCCTGTGAGACTTTATTTGGTATTCGTGCTTTGCTCACGTTTTACATGCCGGATTCATTGTATTCTGGGCTGGAGCACTGAACCTATTTGAAGTGGCTCGTTTATTGTACAATTATCCCACTTGGAGACTTGGGATCTCAGCAGGAAATGCGAAGGTTGCTTAAAGCCGGCCGGCCTAAACTTTTTGAGCTTTTATTATGAGACATCTTGATATAAAGAGATCTTTACTCTTACAAAAATATGGGATTTCTTAACTGACGGAATGGGGAACGGCTGCCTTCGTTGATTCCCCACGAAAGAATCGGAATATCACTGCTTTCCCTTACTGTCCTAAGTGGTGTCGTGGTGGTGCTACGAGATGGCGATTGAAGAAATGATAGTAGCTCGTTGTTTTATAGGCTTTTTCATATTCAGTCGGAAGAGTTTAGGTAAGACTTTCAAAGTAACTCTCGACGGGAGAATGGAGTCTATTCAGGAAGGGCCGGCCTATATTTGAACGAGAATGCCGTGTCGTCCAGCGGAGCTTAGAAGAAGGTGACTCGGAGCTTAGAAGAAGGTGACTCGGAGCCCCCTTTCCGTCATTTTAGCGAAAAACAGGCAAGCTCGGTTATTAAGAAAACGGAACCTGGATCGGTGCTCCATACAATTCCTTGAATTGGGCAGGATTCATGTACAGCCCTGTTTGGAAATTCCATAATGAATTTCTTTGGTTGCAGAATAGGAGGAGGGGCTCCCTTCCTTAGTGGTCACAAAAAGATCATAAAAATGAATGAAGACTTATCAGACATACCTATGGGATTTTTATAAGCTGTTCTATAAGCCCATAATGCATCTTGTAATTTTGTAGGCCAATCTTTCCTATCTGGTCTAACTATTTTTCTCAAAATTCTCTGAATTTTCCTATTTACTACTTCAGCTTGCCCATTTGTTTGGGGATGATATGGAGTGGCTACTCTATGGTGTACCCTATTCTTTTTCAATAGTTTCTTGAAATGTTTATTTATAAAATATGTTCCTCCATCACTAATAATCACTCTAAGACATCCAAATCTCGAAAAAATATTTTTTTGCACAAATTTCATCACGATTTTATGATCATTAGTTCTAGTAGGAATAGCTTCCACCCACTTCGACACATAATCAATAGCAAGCAAAATATATTCATATTTTTCAGCTGATGGGAAAGGACCCATGAAATCTATTCCCCATACATCAAAAATTTCGACTACTAATATGTTACTCATAGGCATTTCATCTTTTTTACTCATGTTACCTATAGATTGGCATGAAATACATGTTCTAATAAATTCTATAGAATCTGTAATGATTGTAGGCCAATAAAAACCACACTGAAAAAAATTTGCAGCTATTTTTCGTCTAGAGAAATGTCCTCCACAGTTAGATGAATGGCACATGTTAATAATGCTATGATATTCTTCTTCAGGAACACATCTCCTTAAAATTTGATCATTGCCCAAATAATATAAATCAAGATCATGCCAAAAATAATTTCTAATCTTAGAAAAGAAATGATGTTTTCTGTTCTTATCCCACTGTTTTAGAGTTTTTCCAAAAAACAAAAAATTAACAATATGTGCATACCATGGTGATGGTTGATGTTGAGCTGCCATCAATTGTTCATCTGGAAATACATCTTGTAAAGGTGCTGCATTTATTCTTGTATCACTTAATCTAGAAAGATGGTCAGCAACAACATTCTTGAAACCTTTTTTATCTTTTATTTCTAAGTCAAATTCCTGCAACAATAAAATCCATCTTAATAAACGTGGCTTTGCATCTTTCTTATTTAACAGATATTTTAATGCTGCATGATCAGTATAAATAATAATTTTAGCTCCCAAAATATATGATCTAAACCTTTCTAACAAAAATACTACAGCTAACAACTCTTTTTCAGTCGTGGTATAATTTAATTGAGCATTGGATATAGTTTTACTAGCATATGAAATTACTATGGGTTTTGACTCTTTTGTTTGTCCTAGAACAGCCCCCACTGCATAATTCAATGCATCACACATTATTTCAAAGGGAAGTGACCAATCAGGAGCTTGTAAAATAGGTGCCTCAGTAAGTAATCTTTTTATTTCAGAAAAAGACTCAAAACATTTCTCATCAAAATTAAAAGACACATCTTTAGATAATAGTATGGTGAGAGGTTTAGAAATTTTCAAAAAATCTTGAATAAATTTTCTATAATAACCTGCTTGACGCAAGAAAGATCTAATCTATTTTATTGAATTTGGAGGTTTCATTTTAGATATAATATCAATTTTTGCTCTATCCACCTCTAAACCCCTTTCACTCACAATATGACCCAACACAACTCCCTCTCTAACCATAAAATGTGATTTCTCCCAACTCAAAACTAATTTTTTCTCTATGCATTTCTCAAGTACATGCTGTCAATGATTTAAGCATTCATCAAATGATTCACCAAAAATAGAAAAATCGTCCATAAAAATTTTCATATATTTTCTAATCATATCAGAAAAAATAGACAACATACATCTTTGAAATGTGCCTGGAGCATTACACAGACCAAAAGGCATGCGTTTAAAAGCAAAAGTACCAAATGGACAAGTGAAAGTTGTTTTTTCTTGATCTAAAAGGTTTATATAAATTTGATTATAACCAGAGTATCCATCCAGAAAACAAAAAAAAGTTTTTTCCAGCTAATTTTTCTAGAATTTGATCAATAAATGGTAAGGGAAAATGATCTTTTCTAGTAACTGAATTTAATTTTCTATAATCAATACAAACCCTCCAACCGGTAGTTAATCTTATTTGTATTTCATCCCCATTTTCGTTTTTTATAACCGTGATCCCTGATTTTTTCGGCACCACTTGTATAGGACTAACCCATTTGCTATCTGAAATAGGATAAATAATATCAGCAACCAGCCACTTTAAAATTTCTTTTTTTAAAATTTCCATCATGTTAGGATTTAATCTTCATTGTGGTTCCCTGCTAGTTCTAGCCCCCTCCTCTAGATATATACTATGCATGCATACACTCATATCAATGTCCCTTAGATCGTCCATTTTCCAGCCCATAGCCTTCTTATTTTTTCGAAGTACATCTAATAATTCTTCTTCTTGTTCATCACTCAAATCAGCTGCAATAATAATAGGAAATGAATTATTTTCCTCCAAGAACATATATTTTAAACTAGAGGGAAGAGGTTTCAACTCTAAATTCAGATGATCTTCCTCTTTCTTTTCTCCCAAATTTATATTCTCTATTTCCTCTAATTCTTCCAGCACATAGTCATCAATAACATCTGGATCATCAAAATCATCTAGAAGATCTATGGTATGACAATCATATACTTGTGATTTCTTAAGATCATTTGGTACCTCAAAAGTTTTAATTTCTACTGATTGATCTCCACATGAAATTTTCGCAATACCTGTGGAAAAATCAATATTCATCTTTGCTGTATGCAAAAGTGGTCTCCCTAGGATGATTGGTGTATCATAAAACTGTCCATTAAAATCCATTTCCAGCACTACAAAATCAGCTGGAAATTTACATCTTTTAACTGTCACTATCACATTTTCTAAAATACCTTTAGGATGTTTTATGGATCTATCAGCAAATTGTAAGGTAACAGTGGAAGGTTTAAGATCAGAAATATTAAATTTATCACAAATACTTGTAGGTAATAAATTAATACTAGCACCAGTGTCAAGTAAAGCTTTCTAAAAAATGGATCCACCAATATCACACGAAATTAAAAGGGGCACCTGTATCTCTCAATTTATATGGTAATTGATTTAATAATAATGCACTAGCATGCATAGATAATTTTTCTACTCTAGGTGCCCTTTTTGGTGTACACATTTCTTTCAAAACTCTAGCATATTCAGGAATATGTTCAATGGCAGTAAGTAAAGGAAGACTAATTTGCACATCTTGTAAAATTTTCTTTATTTCTTCATTGTGTTCCTTTTTCTTTCTTTCTCTAGGCTCTAGAGCTTTAGGAAATGGAATGGTTGTCCTCTCTTTCGAAATTTCCTTGGTAGAATCTATAAAATCCTCTTCTACTCCTATTTGATTTTGTTTTGGGTTGTCCATGTTTACTTTTTCTTCTAATGTTTGGAGATAAGGATTAGGTAGGATCTTACCACTCCTTAATGCATTCATTGTCCTAACATTTTCATTTCGTGAGTTTTTTCCTAGATTCATGCTACTAGACTCCCCTTGCTGAAATTCTATTATTGGGCGGTTCTCTGAATTTTCTATGGGCTGACTAGGTAGCTGTCCCTCTTCTCTCTTATTCCTAAGGGCTTCTATAATTTGTTTCTAGCGTAGTATCATTTGATTCATAGTTTGTTGCATCATTTGATTCATAGTTTGTTGTATCATTTGGCTCATTTGCTGCATCATTTCTATAGTATTAGGTTGGGTTTGAGCGGGCTGATTTTTTTGAAATCTGTTTTCTTATTTTGGACGAAATTCAGAGTTTGAATTGGGTCTAAGTGCTTCTGGATTTTGAATATTATTTGGGTCTCTCCATGAAAAATTATTCATCCAATTAGGATTATAAGAATTTGAAAAAGGTTTCCTATTTCTATTAAAATCGTGAGCTACTTGCACTTGTTCTTGCATAGGGTGAAATGATTGATCATAATTATAGCATTGAAATTCAGAATAATCGTTTTCACCATACATAAGACATGTGCTATTTGAATTAGATTGAGAGTTAAGAAGCTTTCTAATATTGTCAATAAGTAAATCAAGTTTTTCTAATCTTTGATTAATCTGATTAACCTCATTTCTAAATTTAGAATCATCATCATGATGCAATTCATAAATTCCTCTCTTCTTATCCCTGTCATATAATTCAAAAGAGGCTTGATCTCTAGAATTTTCACTTAAATTCTCATAAAGACTAGAAATCTCATCAGGAGTTTTCTCCATAAAAGCTCCTCCACATATAGAATAAACTATATTTCTATGTTGTTCTAATAATCCATCATAAAAAATTCTATTGAGCTGCCACTTGGGTATAGCATGATGAGGACACTTTCTAAGTAAATCTTTGAATTTTTCCCATGTCTCATGTAAAGTTTCTCTTGGTCTTTGAGAAAAACTCCATATATATTTTCTCATATTTTAAGTTTTTTCTAAACGATAAAATTATCGAAGAAAGGCATGTTCTATATCTTTCCAGCTAGTTAATTCTCTATCTAATGTGAATAGCCAATGACTAGCTTTGTCCCTAAGTGTATGAGGGAATAATTTCATCTTAATAATTTCTGGTGTAACTTGAGGGAGATTAACTAAATCACAGACCATATGAATTTTTCTAAGTGGTGATGAGGTTCCTCTAAAGGCAATCCATGAAAATTAGGGAGCATTTGAAAAATTCCTAGATTTATTTCGAATTTAATAGTGGGTGCTAATGGGACTCTAATATTGGATGCTCTTTGAAATGAATCAGGGATATAATGATTTTTCATGGCCATAGGATTGTTCTCAATTTTTCTTTTTACTTCCTTCAAGATCCATCAAAATTAATTTTTCTTTCGGATTTTTATTTTTGACTGAAATAATGAAAGGATTTTCTAGCCTTGGATGCAAAGATCTTCTACCATGCATAAAAATCAATAAATTCGAAGGAAAAATTTAGTAATTGTTACCCTCCTTCAGTATGCTCCAGTCCTTGCCTTGCTTCTTTTTGTTACCTTTTTCTAAAAAAAAACATCAAAAAGAAAATAAAACAAGAGTTAAATTTTTTTGTGTACTCTAAGAGAAAAATAGAAAAATACTAAATATTATGCAATACATCTCTGGCAATGGCGCCAAAATTTGACGTGACTCAGTCGTTGTATAGTATATCACGCAAATTTAAAATTTATAAAACTAGAAAATATGATTTTTCAGATATTTAGAAATATTTATGAATAAATATATCAATTATAATTCAATAAAACTTCCAAAAATAGCGGTCATTTTCCAAGTCGATCACAGGGATGTAATATAATATCTGGTAATTATTCCGAATTTTTCTCAATGAATACGATTTTCTATGAATTTTATACTAGGAAATGAAAAGGAAATATATTTAAAATTCATGAAAAAAATGAAATAAGGGTGCGTACGTCAGGATGATGTCAGCGCCTGGCGAACACAAATCGAGTAGAAATAGAGTTCCGCTTGGCGATTCTTATGTAAGCGATTACAGACGATTTAATTAATCAAATTAAGATCTGTAAAAGCCGGAAGAATCGTAATTGAACGGAGTATCTTTTGGTAAATTAAAATCACAAAGATTATCACTAAATGAACCGTAAAGTAAGTTGAAAGCAGGAAAACAGAATTCTGGCGTCGCGACGGCGATGCGTCGGTGATGCACCAGAATCCTGAGCGTTCGGGAGAATCGTCGTGCAGTGTCCACGGCCTCGAAGGCTCTCCTTGGGCAAAGACGACGTGGACAATCTCTAGATCTTCTCGCGAAGTCTAGAGATCAATGAAGTGGGTCGCCGAGTCATCTCCGGCGGCTATCACCTGGTGGAGCGAAAAAATGACGACTTTGCGGCTCTCCGGCGACTATCATCCGACGGAGAGGAGCTGGATGGAGGTGGGGCGCGTGTCAGGGAGCTTCATCCTCAGGTCCGCGCAGCAAGAGGAGGCTCTTCATCGCATCTACTATGCTCTCAAGAGGTGGCGACTCATCTCCCGGCAGATCGTCCTCTTCCCGACGACGGCTTGTTCGTCGATCAATCGGAGATGATTTACTCAATGGATTCAAGATCCTTTTATCGCGAATCCTTCAGCAATTTTAGTAACAATGCTCCGTGAATCGCATTGACTAGATTTTTGCCAATGATCTAGCGATTCTGGTTGCTTAATCCCTCACCGGTGATTTGCAGGAAAGTCACGATAATCAGATAAAAATATGAGTTTTGGCTCTGGGAGGATTCGAACCCGCGCCGGTTGCCCTGCCTCTTCTGAGGAAGGTGACGGGTTTAGTCTCACATCGGTTGTGCGCCGAATTTTTGGGCGAATATATAGTAATGCTACATTCCTAAGCAAAGTCCCTTTCTCGCACGTGTACGACCACTCCTTGCCCCACAGCCAGCTGGCTATCGGTGATGTGGAAGGGGAGTGGCGCACACGTGCCCCCATCGGTTCAAGCTACTCGAGCCCCTACTCGCGGCTACTCTCCGACTACGCTTCCGACCCGCTTGCAGGCCCGGCTGGCCGGCGGGTCCCCTCATTTTGTAATATTTTTATTTTTATTTCTTGTTCTTCATTTATCTCAAAGTAAGACTGTAAAAATCGTATAAAATCACATAATTACCCAAAAAATCACGTTAATCAACTGAAAACTACTTTTCACACTTTAACACAAATATAAGTCTATTTATCATGAGTTAAGGCTAAAACTATATTATTTACTAATTATTAACTCATGATAATGAAGACTTATCAATGACTATACCTGTGTGAGTTGGGTATACCTTATACACGACCACTCTAAGGTCGTCACTCAATATTTCACTATGCTCGAAATTCTTCGCATTGACAACACCCTCGAGTCTTCTCTCTAGACCTTCTATGCCGATCGTGGTATTATTGATTAGACCACCTATCATTATACCTCACAACAAAATAGTGTCATTGGACATAAACATCGTCAGCTCCTTGACATCACTTGTACCCTACTTCTTGAGATGAATGTCTCACACTATCGGTGGACCAACGCCCTCATGATGATCAGTTACCTCTAGAATCGGTTTCCCTCTGCCCATCTAGGCAAGGTCATTCCCCTTTCAGGCCTCCTATTTATCTCACCCCTATTTTTCTTTCTCCTCAAGTCTTTGAATGCACTACCTTAATCAAGGATCACTCTCTTTCCTTATCCAAACTAGTCTCTCGTACTCTCAAAAAGGTCTTTCTTAGCTACTCCTGAATGTAGAAGGGCTATCTAGTTTATTTTTCTAACACTTGTTGCTATGTTACGTCAGCTGACATCACCTTCCATGAGGAGTCTGCCTTCTTCTCCTCTACCTTCCCTCCTCCTTCTTGAGCTGCCACTTGTCCTCCACCTAGCTTTTTCCCCTTGATGGTCCTTGTAGATTCGTCTTCTTTGAATCCCTCTTGTCCATCCTCTCCACCATCACCTCCTCCTCCTAGCTCCCCATCTTCCACCTACCTCTTCCACTTCGAATGTAGATCCGTCGTCCCCCTCCTCCACCAAGCCGCCTATGCCTCCCGCTAACGTCCCCAATGCTCCTCAAGATAATCTTCATCTTTCCATTGCCATGTGCATAGGTACATGTGCTTGCTTGTACCCTACACCCTATCTCTCATATCATTTCCTAGATCACCTTTCCCCCTCCTTTTGTACCTTTGCCCTTTCTGTGGCCTCCGAGTTGATTCTCCACTCACATGTTGAGGCGACATAGGTACCTGAGTGAAAGGTGACCATGGACTTGGAAGTAGATGTCTTAGTATCTTGAGGGACTTCGAAACTAGTTCTTTATTCGGCGAACGTCAATATCATCACGTATAAATGGGTGTTCACACTCAAATACCATCTAGATGACACTATTATATGTCACAAGACTCATTTGGTTGTTTGTGACTTCACCTAGGCATATGGCATCGACTATACTAAGATGTTCTCCCCTATCATCTGACTCGCTTCTATCTTAGTGTTCCTTTCTCTCATCATAAATCAAGCATAGTCTCTCCACTAGTTACATATTTTTAACACATTTCTCTATAGTGATCTCGAGGAGCAGGTCAAAGAGAATCACTAAGGTGTGTTTCTTGCAAAAGGTGATTTACAGGCTCAAGTAGAGTCCACACACTTGATTCGCCAAGTTCAATAGTCTTCTCACCACATTTGACTTCTCGTCATGCATTGTGGATCTTACTATGCTCAAATTTAGGGTGGCCTAATTATTCTTACGATCTACGTCAGCGACATTCTTGTGACTAAGAGTGATGAGGCTAGCATTTATTCTACTAAAGCTTATTTGTAGTAGTACCTCAACATTTGTGACTTGGGGACTCTAAGATATTTTCTTGAGATTGAGTTTGCATACTAGGATAAAAAGCTCATCATGACCCAATAGAAGTATATCCTTAACATGTTTTAGGAGACTTGACTCCTTGGGTGCAAGTCATAGATTTCTCCTATAAAAGTTCATTTGCAGTTCTAGGACACTTCATCTTCACTCCTTGAGGATGGTAATCAGTACAAGCGATTATTGGGCAAGCTAGTGTATATCTCACCATCACTCATTCCAACATCGTGTATACAATTAGTATTCTGAGTTAATTCATGCAGGAACCACGATGAGTTCATTAGAAGGGAGCTCTACATGTTCTAACATGCATCAAGCGAGCCTCAATGAAATGACTCATCTATCAGCGACATGGTCATCTCAATGTTGAAGCCTATTTTGATGCTGCGTATGCAGGTGACAAGGGCGAACGGAAGTCTACTATGGGTTACTACACATATGTTGCAGATAACCTCATCACATGGCGATCTCAGAAATAAAGAGTGGTGTCATGCTCTAGCATAGAGTTTGAATATTGATAGGAATCAACATCACTTTGAGGACAAGGTGAAACTCATTATGGGGAGAATTGTTAAGCCTCTATGCACTCATTTTAGAAGGAAGAAGACCTAAGTTCAACTAGGGAATAACTGAAGGTGAGATTATAGGGGACTCCTAATAGACTAAAGGAATAATAAGAGCTTCACAAACAATGCACATGGGCTACCTCAGAATAAAGAAGGGCATACATAAAGGAAAGGAGGAGAAAGAATGCACCTTTGGAGAAAGTGATTCATCAAGCATGTACTTATTATTATCTTAGATCTAAGGCAATTGAATTTGATTTTCTTTGATCTCTCCCCTCTCTTCTTCTATCTTACCCACTTCAGATGGGCAGATGACTGCAGCCTCCACCCCTAGCAGAAGTGAATCAGAAGCCCCCAATTGGTGGAGATGCTTTGTAGGTCCTAATCTTCTGGTTGGCAGCCCGAATGTGAGCGGACAGAGGCTAGAACCGTCGCATAGGAGGCCATCGCCACTTCGCTGCCTCTTCCTTCTCAAGTTCCTCCAATCTTCTAGAGATTCAGAAGCTCCCATGTACCTTAATGCTTCCCCATAGACATGAAGTTCTGAGCTTCACATCGCTCAGAACTGTAGTCTACATAAGTAGGCTTTCATTTGTACGGTTTGAACTTTTTCTCTTAACAAGAGGCAAGCAGAGTCGTTCATCATAATTAGTTAATTAGAGGCCTAAAATTCAGTTTATAAAACTTATTGGGCTTGTGGGCCTATTTATGTGGGCTGGCCCAATAATGGGATGACGATTGGGCTTGTCGACAGGTTCTATGGTCCAGCCCAATAATGGGATGTTTGGGGCCAGTCCGGGCCTCGGAAAAGCGGTCCACTGAGATTGGAGTATTTCAGCTGTTCCGCTGGAACAGTTTTGGATTAACGAGGATCTGTCCGTTGACTCGCTGTTTTCTTCCCCGACGACTACCATAGATGCTACGACTTTACCAATGACTCCCGTCGCTGGCTCGCAACAAAGGAGCCATTGATCCCCGAATCGTGGATTATGGTCCCTTCTCTCTCTCGCTCTCTCTCTGTGTATATATGTGTATGCATGCCTTCATCTATGCATCTCTCTACAATTAAGCCACGAAGGGTCAAGAAAAACCAAAAAAGTGTATAGTTTATGCAGTTATCCTTCAGCCGGATCGTGGCTTTAGGCTGACCTGGGAATTCTCTCTCTCTCTCTCTCTCTCTCTCCCTCCCTCCATCTCGCTGGCTAGCTCCGAAAGCATGCACGTTGACAACCTCTCTCTGCCGTGTTTAACGAGAGGTTCACTGTCCACGACACTGGAGCTATCATCCCGAAGATATCTTCGCCGCCCCCCACCCCGGTCCCCACCGTCGATCTTGCCGGCCGACCGCCGCACGTGCCGCTTCAGCGGCGAACATGTGAGTCGACAAGGACCACCCATTCAATTACCCCGACTTCGTAGTTTCCTCCTCCTGAAGCCCCCCACCAGGTGCTCCATCTCCCTCTGTCTCTCTCTCTCTCTGTCTCTCTCTTCAGTGTTCATCATTTATTGGTCTCAGACATATTTAAAGCTCTCTCAGCTCACTGAGGAAGGAGATGGCTCTATTCATAATGGGTAAGTTATGCACAGGGAGGTGCACCATTTTCTGTGATGAACTCCATCTTCTCTCTCTCCTCTCTCTCTCTCTCTCTCTCTCTCTCTCTCTCTCTCTCTCTCTCTCTCTATCTATCTATCTACATCTGTATTCTCTGTCTGCGATCGTTTATAGACCGTTTTCGGCGGTACTCTGCTCGCAGAGATCAGTTGTGAATCGGGGGCTTCCTCGTAGCCGGAGAATAGTCCATCCCTTCTATGTCCATGACGCCGGGGTCCATCTCCTCGGCCGGCGGGTCGTGCTCGGCGACGACAGGGACGGCGGCGACCTCTTGTACCCGTTGACTTCTGGCGCTCTGTGGAAGATAACGAAAATCAACGTGAGGATGAAGACGACTACAGTGCTGGAATAATCGGAACGCCAGTTTGACTTTAATTGTTCTGACTAAAAGACAAACCTTTCGTGGCGCCCGGGTCAGAAGTTTTCTACTGTTTCCTGCGCGATAAGAGGGATAAAGTGAGTACTCTGAGCAAGTGAGAGAGCGAGAGAGAGAGAGAGAGGGAGAGAGAGAGAGAGAGGGAGAGAGAGAGAGAGATCATGTTTCGGATGATCAGAAGCAATAATCTTCATGAAAGTTTTCCCATCTACGGTTGGATTCTAACTAAAATTCTAACTCTCCTTCATCATACCTGAATGGAGAGCTGTTCTTCCCACCGGAGCTCTCCCTGCTCTCACACTCCCACTGTCATCCTGA
The DNA here is from genome assembly GCA_902729315.2 of Spirodela intermedia. Lineage (NCBI taxonomy): Eukaryota > Viridiplantae > Streptophyta > Magnoliopsida > Alismatales > Araceae > Spirodela > Spirodela intermedia. The sequence continues at coordinate 1,237,594 of LR746279.1, forward strand.
AACCGACCGAATACCTTCAGCTTTCGATCCCCAGAATAGAGTAAAACAAGATGAGGGGTCCCGAAAACAAGAAACCCACCTGCTGGTTCCTCTCCAAGGCGGACGAAGGCTCTTCTTCCATCCCATTCCCTAGATAGACAGATTAGCGAGAGAGAGAGAGAGAGAGAGAGAGAGGGAGGGAGGGAGAGAGGGAGGGAGAGAGGGAGAGAGAGTAGACCATCTTAGTCATCCAGAAATCCACTAATAAACGGCTGTGATGGGAGGAATAGTGAGGGTTTCCGTCATCGTACCTCTTCCCGCGGCGGTGTCTAGAGGCAGCAGCAACAGCAGCAGCAGCAGCAGCAGCAGCAAGAGGAGCAACGCTGACACCCGAGCCCTCATTCTGGAGGAGTCCACCGGCGAGAGAGAGGCGACCAAGGAGAAGGAAAGAGTAGATGGCGGGAGCTCCCTCTCAGTTTCTTCCTCAAATAATACTCCACCAGGCGGATGTGGGGTATCGAGACAATGTTCTCAATATCCCCCCGTTTCCGCTATATATACAATCATAGAACATATACTATCATATATCATCATCTCTCACATTTTTCACTGTTTTACTGTGCCTTCGGGGGCCTCTCCCCCTACTTCGGAAGAGCGAGTAAATGAGATTATGTACTACTATTACGTTGCACCATGCAGGAAACAGCGGCCGGACGGCGGTCGGGAGGGGCGGGCATGTTGCCGGTTGCCGGCCAGTTGGTCCCCCCGCCGGCCGGCCACGTGGATGTCCACGTCTGGCCTCCATCGGAAAGCGGCGTGTTGACTTGGGGCGTCCACGTGGCGGCCGGCTGCCCACGCCGCCTGTCTGCGCTTTCTCTGGCAAGAAGACATGGTGGGTGGTGACCCTGCCTGGGCTTGACGACGGCTGCTCCCCCGGCGATACCGCCGCCGACCTCTCCCCACCTTCCGGCGGCCGCCATTAAATTCCGTCTCAAAGAAACGTGAGATCGACGTCGGAGGAAGCTCGAAAATCTGATCAGACGGATAAAAACGGCGCCACGCAGCTTCACTGTCTCACCCAACTTCGTTTACCATCATATTGTAACCAGGAGCCCTTAATCTTGATTCAGGAATTCAGCGCCGAAGAGAGGATATACCTTCCTTGTAATCAACGAGGGCTGCCACGGGAGGGACCGCATCCGAGAGATTCCCCCGTCATAAATTTCTACGCAAGTAGCCGTTGACCCAGAGCAGCGGCTGACCCTGAAGTATCCTTCATAGCCCCGGATTATTCTAATCAGCCCATGTAAACTTACCAAACAGACATTTATACACTAAAGTTCATAGAATAAAGTCCCAGAAACGAAATCTTCGTCGGATCTCCGCGAAGCCTGTCAATCTCTCCTCGTTCTCAACGCCCATCTGGTGTCGGAAACATCCATCTACCTCGCATTTAATGTGTCGAAAACAGTCCCTTCTCCCATAGATCAATCAAGGTACGCTCGAACAAGTGACGTGTGGGATCTTATCTCGCCTTCTGAATCCCGCGAGGACCACTGCTGGTGCAGGAACAGCTCGTTAATGCGCAGGCAGAGACCATAGTGAATATAGTTCACCGCATCACGCAGTAATCGGCTGGAGATCGTTTGAGAGAGAAGATATCGTCAGGTTAGGTGCAGTCTTATTGACACGTAAGTTACGAGGTGGGATAGTGGGTAATTTAGAGAATTATTCAGGAGTGAGCAACCTTTTGACTAAGACCATAACCGCGTAATAGTCCATACGTAGGCCAGCTTTGACTTTTCTTAAAAGTGATTAAATCTGAGTAAAGCTTTACTTATGTAGTAATAAGGCAGAGCTATTCTTAACAAGGGCCAAAGAAGTCAACAACGTAGCCCTTGAGAAAGGAAATCAATCACCCTTGGGAGTTTTTTAAGTCTAAGAAAGAGGTGACTGAAGGACGTCAGGTGTCAGCACTATCCGAAGGGTAACAAGTAACCGATACGGTGAGCCGACGAGACCGTCAGCCCGGATCGACGTGAGAGACGCCTAGTGGTGGTCTAGAGTCAAAGAGTGACAGATAGCCACGTGAGGGACATCTGCGATGGTCAAAAGTGAAGAAGAGGCTTGGAGAAGGAGATGGGTGCCTCGGTCAAAGGGTGACAGATCCTAAAAGTAGTCAAAAACTGAGATCAAATACCTATCATATAAGAGATTGACGAGCTCTTCTTGTTCCCAGTTCCCATCCATCCTCCGTTCGTTCCTGCCCTTCGCTAACATTCAACTACTGGCAAAGGGTCTCCATCGCCATCGTTTTCTCAGTCCCCTCTCATGTCTCCCAGACGTTTGCATGGCGACGGCACTTGGCTCTCCTTCCAACTGCCCACCGTGGGCACGATGGAGATCTTGCCGCGAGACATGGCGGTCCCGCCGGAGCAACTCACCGGTCCCCGGAGCCGATGTGCCGCTGGGTGAGATACGGAGCGCGCAAGTGAATGTCTGTTCTCTTCCTCCTCCTACATCTCTCCTCTCCCGAACTGTCCCTGTCTCTCTCTCCTTCTCTCTCTCTCTCTATCTCTGTACCATCCTATTTCTCTGTCTCTGTCTTTTTCTGTATGTTTATGCGTCTCTCCCTCCCTTCCTGAAGATTGAGAGCTCTCCTACCGCACTGTCTCCATGGGATCAAGTGACCTCTTCAGATTTCTCAATGGGATCACAGAAGCCACCCCTGCTTTCTCTCTGTGGAATGCTATTCAATCTCCTGCGGATTATCCCTCCCTCTCTCTCTCTCTCTCTCTCTCTCTCTCTCTACATCCCCTTTAAGCGACAAAGCCTGCCCCCAGCAATCACAAACTTGCAGCCTTTCGCAGTCAGTATGGGATTTTGATCCTCCGCGGGATGACAAACTTTAAATTCTGTGTCTCTCTATCCCATTGTTTTTTCTACGGGATACAAATCTTGCGACTGTTCAGCTCGTTCTCCGTCAATATTGGATTTTGATCTCCACGGGACCATAAACTTATAACTCTCTCTCTCCCCCTCTCTCCCCCTCTCCCTCTCGTTCTCACACTCTCTCTCTCCCCCCTCCAAATCCCCTTATACGTGACGACTACCCACTCATCTCCTTACGTGCTGTTGTGCACGATAAATATACATGTTTGCATCAACTTTCTGGAGATTCCCACTCTCGCCAGGGTAATGAATAATTTCTGGACCCTCCTTTCTTTCGAGAAGTTTCCTTTTATGGTATATATATAGCCAGAATATTAATTATTATTTGAGACAGATATATTAATAAATGTAAAATAATGTTGATACGGAAACGTTGGATTTTTATTTTGTTGGATTTTTATTTTGATGAAAATATATCACGAATAATATTATTATACAATATTTGAGTAGAGAGAGAGAGAGAGAGAGAGAGAGAGAGGGGTTTTTAGTGCGGGACCCGGTCCGTGGAAACCGGCCCGGTCCAATTTTCGGGGCAACGCGGTTCAACGAGAGTATTTCGAAAGAGTAGAAACCATTATTGGGCCACGGAGTGAAGTCCGGGTCCGGATATTTCCTTATTGGGCCTGTCCGTTGACAATGCACACCAGGGAAAAGAAAAATGGGAGAATAAACGAATTTCGGCAATAAATTCCTAAATCGAAGAAAATTGTCGCTCCTTTCGGGGAAGGGGGATGAGCGGAAGGAAGGCTGACAGAAGAGTGTATCCGGGCCTACTTTTCTACTTGATCTTCCATTCCGCGCCTCTTTTCCCCCCTCCGCTTCTAGATTTGTTCTGCTCGTCTCCCGCCGTGGAGACGCGTCCAACAGCTCAGGTAATTTGGATTTCTATGCCACACTCTGGAGTACGGCTTGTTCGAATTATTGCCCCTTGATGCTTGCTCGACGATTAGAATCTGGTAGTCATGAGAAGCGTTAGGTTTTTATCTGTACCGTTTGTTATGCACGGGGTTAGATGTTTTCTTCCTTTAACTGTACTTCTGGTTGCGTTGCCCATGGCGTACTGTGCCCTTACAGAATTTTCTTCTTCTCTTTTGTTGCTTGGGTTGTCCGTGGTTAGACTTATTGGGTTTTTTTGATAGAGCGATGGATTTAAGAAGGGTCGTGCTTCCTTGTTGTTCTTGCTGCCGGAGCCTTTTTCTTTCCGGAAATCGGGCATTTCCGCGTCAAGATTCGTGAATCGACTCTCCTTTTTATGATCAGGTAATCGGTGTTGGTATTTTTCGATTTTTTCCGCGATTCTGATTCCAGTAGCATCACTGACGTCTGGTGTAGTGTTGGTATTTTTTTATTTTATTTTCTTTTTGCCGAATTTCTTTGATGTTTAGGCTTAGTATAACTATGATGCTTCATTCTCTCGTTAGAAACTGGACCTGCTATTCTAAACGAAATTATTTCAATGAACCCAAGTTTCTGTCAGGAGAACTATACTCACGTCGTGTCTTTGGTAGTCTTTGGGTTCATTGTTGGGGTTCCTTGTTTTGGGAAATCTCTGTTGGTAATAGATTTATGTTTGCATTGACTCTCCAATTAAACGTCCAACATGAAATGATTTTGCCATAATCTGTTTTATTCGGAAAATGCAGATTCCTTCAAGTGTTAGGGACTGAATTTTTTACTAGTAAAATACGATATCGTCCTGTCTGAATTTTGAAAATTAATATTTTTATATTTTTTTTCTTATCAAGGAAGTTGTTGTTGGAAGTTGATGGCCTTTCTACACCTCAGATTTGCATGATCTACCTTTTGAAGTATCTTTTGACCATTATCCTGTGCCGCATATTTTTTTCCAAATATGGATCTATATCTGTTTTCTCTTGATGAAAGTTCTTGTTGGAGACTTAGGCAACCTTCTTCAGACCTGGATCTAGAGAAGTGGTGACTCCGACTGACAGTCTTTTAGATAAAGGCATAAACTTCCCAGCACATATTCGTTCATTCCACTAGTTCTTTTATCCTATCTATGGAGGACATTGATGATTATCAAGCCAAGATCTGCTGCTTTTCTCTTAAGATGTATTTCAAAATTAGTAGGGAAAAAAACACTCAGGCCAGTTGTTTTCGAGTGGCTCTTACCCTTTTGTCCCCGTTCATTATTGAGTGACTATTGCTTGAACTTGTACTGCTTGTTTCTCACGAACTGGATCCTTCGTCAATTGTGTGGTGCGAGGTAGTGTAGTCAATTTTTTAGATTTTTTTTCTGTTTTTCTTTGAGCATGCATAAATGGTATTACTATCTTCCTCTCTTTGTTGAAAAGTATTGCGTACACTATGTATTGAAACACCTGGAGAGTTTGCAGTGACCTCGTCATTTTTTATCATTATATATGCATGGTGTTTTCGATCACAGTCCTTGTCCTGAACAGTTTTTTCACTTGTGCTGTTATCATCTTGGCTGTTCCTTGAGATATAAAGCCTATTCCTGGTTGTCTCACATTAATGCTTTTGATTTGCATTAACTTATAGCAATTACTTTGGGGTTAGCTTTTTGAAAACCTTCCCTGGATGTCAAACACCTGGCTACAGCAATTGGCTTCATGAGTTTCAAACCATCCAGGAACTTAGGGTGGTAAGGGATCTGGGAATGTCTAGTTCCAGAAGCTCGTAATGCACATAGAATCAATGGAAGATACTGTCCCAATGGCACTTCTTGCTGATTGGAAACGATATCCATCTGAAAATAGAATATTAGATTGTCATTCTCCCATTTAGAGGCTTATTTTTTAAAAATAACTTTTAAAAAATGCTTCGTTTTGAGAAGCTTTTCCAAAAAAAAATTATCTAGCACTTCTTTATGTCATTGATGGTCTACTTCTTCCAGGTTTTAATCTGGGCGTGATGGAAACTACCAATGCCAATGAAGTTGGTGTTTCTGGGACAACCGAGGAATTTCCAGAGTCAACTGTTGAGATAAATGTAAAAACTTTGGACTCGCAGACATATACTCTACGGGTTAATAAATATGTAAGTTTTGGTTTTCTTCAAATTCCTGACAACAGCATTAATATTGTAGCTGTTCTGGATTTTTCTGAAATTTTATTCCCTCAGTCCTTATATATCTGTTTTACATGATTGGTTTTCTTGCCTATTCATTCATCACCATGGTATCCACTGTTTGAATTGTTGCCACATAAATTTCAGGGTTTTTCTTTTGATGGGTAAACAATGCCTGTGGGTGCTATTTATTTGACGAAATTAAATAAGAATTACAATATTTATCTTCACCTCTGAAAGGAAAAAAGGTATTATGGCCTTCTTAGTGCCCTTTCAAAAGAGCCATAAGTTACTTATGAAGATAATTTTTTAATGACATCGTTTTACGCCAAAATCAAATATGACACTCAGTTACGCTTACCTATACATCGTTGGTGTCTCTTTTCGCATGTTGCTTACCTTTTCGCTGCTCCATCGCTCTTTTCCCTCTGCTGCTACATGTCACCTGTCTTTTTGAGGGAAGGGATGGAAGAAGAACCTGCATTGACCTTGGGAAGTCATTTCGATATTTCTGCTTGAAGGTTTTCAATCGAGGGTTTGCCTAAATATCATTCCTGATTATCTCTCTACTAGTCTTCTAATTATTTAATGTCATATGTTGAGACTTAACTCTTTTACGAAAGAAAGTTATGGCACAATCTGCAAACATGATAGACTGAGCCACGTCCTGTGCTATTTGATTTTAAAAAGTAGTGGGACGTCATTTAATGTTTATGGAGACGAGCAAATTTTGTTTGATGGAACGTTGTGGGAAGATGTTAAAAGTGATACTTGCCATTGAGTCAACCAATGGCCCATTATAGGGAAAGCAATGACACGAAATTCCAAGAAATCTTCAAAAGTGTGCGATTGATGGTCAATGAAGTCGTATTATTGTATCTTCATAGTTTAATGTAATGGAGATAGGGGGTGAACTTCAATGTTTGAAAATATGACGAGTAGGATTCTTATTCTGCTATGTTTTATTTTTCTTAATAAAATACCAGCCCAATATGTGAGGAGGGGACATTGGCCGCTTTTCTAGCTGTAGTATTTGTGTGTTGCTGTTTTTGCCTCACTACATTTTGGTCATTTCATGTTACTCTGAGGGCACTGGGTGAGACTGGATGATAGGCACTCAACGTGTGTGCACTGGGTAAGACTGGTCATTGCATGTCTGTATTTTTTGGCAGCTTTACTTCACTTGGATGCCAGACACCTTTCTAATTTCTCGAAACAATTTTCTATCCCAACCTCCTGGCATCAGTGCCTACCACTCAAAAAGAATCCATGTTTGTAGCTCCCTTTTTCCAACCACCACAATGCACAAATCAATTGCAGTCATATTCCTCTCATTGAAACCTTAGAATCTATTATCATACCAGTGTAATCTTCACCACGTCTTTCCTGAAATATGCATGCAGATTTTCTCCTGATCCGTGATAGAAGCTGAACAACTTGTCATCTTCATGCCAAGCATTCTAGAGTTTTCAGGATTTTTCCCTTTAAGGATGTCTATTTCGTCCATTTAATATCTCTAGATTATCGGTTTGCATTTTAATCTTGCTTTTTCCTCTAGTTTGAAATTTTTTAGTTTAATCTGTTGATTACAGACCTCAGTTGATGTGGAAGCTAAGAAAATCAATATTTGTACCTGTAACGTTGTAATTGAGGATTACCCTTCGAGAAGACTGAAACACCAGTGGAAGATAAATGAACTTTTGACATACAGAAACATAAGAGAACATATTAGATCATTGAGCACTGTGGGATGATACTTGCTGTTAGCAAGATCCCCAGATCTGTTTACCTAAAATAGAGGTGGCCTTCAACAACATTAGAGCTGATATTTAACGTATGATGATAAATTCTCAGAAAGTTTTTACATGTTATACCATGAGGCAGTTGGCCATAATGATTAATAGAATATTCAGAAATAGGATATTGAGCATTTTTATACCATCAATCTGCCTTTTACTTTCATATCTGCATGACTCTCTATGACAGAGGGGTGAAGAATTTTGCAGGGGTGAAGCTGGTTCGGGTAGAAGTGATAAATAAAAGTCGTTAAAAGGTTTTGTCGCGTTTTTGTTTAATCTGCTATTAGATTTGTAATCACTTGGGCTTATATGATGTTAAGACAAATTGTTCTGGAACCGAAAGAGGCTTGATGCATTTTTTCTATTCAAAATAAAGAAACTTCTATTCTGAAGTCCTTGTGGACATAAAAGTTGTATGTTTGAGGCATACTTATTTGATTTTGTTTCAATTTGTAACACTTGAAGAATGGACTGACTATTGGAAAACAGGTGTATGGGTTTTTCTTCATCTCCATGGTTTTGTCCTTGTCAATCCAGTGTGAGACTATGATTTGTAGATTTGTAGACTCAATTATGACAGTGTCTGAGATCTTGATTGCATGAGTTCTTGCCGTTTTTTTCCTTTTTCATTCTGACCTGTGCACGAAAGCAGTTCATGACAGTCTTACATTCAAGATTATCAACACCGCATCTTCTGCATCACTATCTGTTCTTGGACTATGAATAGTTTAATATTTTACGTGTCTGATTAATTGTATATTGTATTTTCATATTTTAGCATTAATCATGAACAGTTGTGGCTGTCCGTTTCTCTTTATATAATGATTATTCCGTTATGCACATAGCATTAATCATGTATTATTCCGTTTCTCCTCGTGCAGGTGCCAGTCCCTGCCCTGAAGGAACAAATTGCTAATTTAACTGGGATATTATCAGGGCAACAACGCCTCATTTGTCGGGGAAAGGTGTTAAAGGATGATCAGCTACTTTCAGCTTACCGTATCCTTCGATTTTTTAACCATATTTATTCCTTCGCAAACGGTATTGAGGCTGCAAATTTTTAATTTTTTTCCACCTGATTACAGTGGAGATTTTAATAACCCTACTATAAACTACGATAGACATTTTTTTTTTTTCCATTGCAACAGAGAAAAACATAGACTTTTAGTTGTTTGTATGAATGCTTCAGGACCTGTGATTCTAGGGTAATCATTTACAGTTAGTAATTTATCGATCAACAGATTGCCTTCATTATTAACAGAGTATTTAACGCTTGATGATATCTCTGTCTATATGAGGTCAAAAATCTGATAGCATAAAAGTGAGGGGCAAAGTAAGTTGGTTTTGATCATTTTTTAGCCACGGTCATAATAAAGGACTTTTTCTTCTTGAGAGATCATTACTGATGGTTTTATCAGAATAAAATCATATATTGGTTGATTATGAGAGATTCTGCATTCGAGTAAATTTTAGGAATTCTTTTTTGAACACGTTGTTTTTCAGGGGCTGGGTAAGTGAGATTATTATCTGCAGCTTTAAGTTTTAAAAGCTGTGGGATATGATGATAATGATCCCTGATGATGTCTTAAGCCAGATATTACGAATAATCTTGCTTATGTCTGTGGTGTCAGCTTTGCTGGGTAGGATTGCTTTGTTTTCTCTCTTGCTCATTTTTCGGAACCATCATCCTATATGACCCATATTTGACGATTTTTTTTCCACATTCTCTATAGCATTATTTTCAAGTGATCTTTGGAACTCTTTTCACATTGTTCTGGTAAAGCCGTTTTAGTGTTTGAGCACTCTTTTTTTTTTTTCCTTTCAAAGGCAGTTCTTGGTTGATAAACTGTGCTTGAATGATGGTGGCTTAATAAACTTTTGACGATTTTTTAGTGTTTCGGATGGCATAATGCTGGTTAAAAGACAAATTTTTTATAGTGTTTGTATGTAACTTTGATTGATCAGCTATTTTCGTGTAAATTTGATTTCAAATTTTGTTTTGAAAATGAGGAAATAGTTATTTTTGCTAACTTTTACTGGCACAGTTCATTTTTCTAATTCCTGTAGATACTCAAGATATTTACTGATTTCTTCGTACATGGAATGTTTCTAATTCTGTGTGACATTTTTGATCCAATTTTCGAATCCGGGTGTATTGTTGCCTTAATGGAAGATGTCTAGATGTGGAAGATGGTCACACATTGCACCTAGTTGTCAGACAGCCACAGTCACAAACAATACCTAGCTCCATGCGACTTGATGATATACCCAGTCATCCAGGTTTAACTTTTTCCCAGACATGTTTACGTGCATATACATTCCTAGACCTATACATTGTTGTCTGTATCTATACGTTTACATAAATTTGTTGACCGACGCTCCTTGTTTTGTTTCATTTTCCAATTCTCACGAGGCACCATATTGTCAATAGTATGGCCATATGACATTTGTTGACTGAGTAATGTGCAGATTCAATATCGAAGAAATGTGGATGAAGTGGATTATTTATGTGACCACCTTCAAAAAGCTCGTGAGCAAAACATAATTCGATTTCTTGATACGGCTCACTTTGCTTGAAAATAACCACGTTAGGGACAATTTGGCTAGTAAATGACCAAAGAAAAGGAGGGGGGGAGAGAGAGAGAAAGAGCACTTAATAGGAGGTCAGGTGAGAGGTGGACCTTTTCTTCTTCGATCATTGGTGCAAGCATTCGGTGGTTCTTTGTGATCCCCCATTCATCTGTCATTTAAGTAGCAGGGTGGGTTACATCTCCAGGAGGTACCCTTTGAAGAAGGTTATGATAGCTGCTTGCAATGGTGGAAAACACCAACAAGATTGTGTACCTCAATGCCTCCATTAGTCAGGGGAGTGTCAGTGCTGAGATCACTCCTGGTTGCCATCATGACGGGTGTTGTCTGTACATTGGATATGGCTAAAGATGACTTTTGATGGTTTGGATATAGTAGACATTTTATACTTGGGTTCAATGAGAGTGATGATGGTATCTTCTTCTCGTGGTGGTCAGTGGAGAAAATCACATTTAACAGACTTGCTATGGTAAGGCACACGAATACAGTTTTATCTCGTAGATGACAGAGATCATAGGTGACCTAAAGCTCCCAAGAAAGTAATGGGATACAAATTTTTCCTTTTGCGTGGTTACCTATGCCTCAAAGGCAGAGGCAAGTTGTTTAGCATCTGGAGGAAGAGGTTAGTTGATTACACTACAAAAAAGAGATGTTTTCTTTTTCTTCTGAATCATGTGTATACTGAACTGATAAAAAAACTGATGATACCTGACCCGATCATCGAATAATTATACTGCCAGCTTGAAAATTGATGTAGGGAGTAGTCTATAAGAATATCCTGCGGAACTAAATTGAAAAGTAAAAAGTGTGTCGAATGAGAAGAGACCAGTTAGTTGAAAAAACTGAGAAATCAAAGGGAAAAAAGGAGAAAAAATGTAAAGGAAAAAGGCAAAGAAAGTGAAGAACCATGATTTGACTCCTTGTTGCTGAAATTGGTGGCAGCAGCAGCTGAAGCACCAATATCATCCGCTGCAGCTCTTCTCTATATGTAGCATTCTTTTCTTCTATTTGTCTGCCTCCTTTTCTTTATAATTTCTGTCAAACTAGGATCTCGATCTTCTTGTTCAGGTCTTCACCCTCCCCTCTCTCACTGTAGCCACCCAGAAATCCCTTTAGTGTAGATTTCCGAAAAGTCATTCTTCAATTAACCTCTACACCTGTTTAAATACCGGTTACATCTATAGTAGACCAAACCCACCCTCTTATTTTGACGAAACAAAGGAGCCCATTAAGTAGTCCATAACTGACTTACATAAGGGCCCAAATAGAAGAGCGGCTCTACATAAGGAAATACACACAACGAAATCCTAGCTTGTCTGACAGTTTCTTCTTTTTATACTTCTTCTCTCCCCCTTTCTCTTTTCCTTCCGTTTGACCAGCCAGACTTAAGGAGAAGCAATATATCATAAATAGTTTCAAATTTTACAAATGATTTTTCAAGTCTAATAAGATAAATTCCCATCAGTCATTCTTAATTTCTAAAATTCTAATTGGCTTCTTTTTCAATGCACCGGAAATTGTACTAGATCCCAGTCTGATCACCCAGTCCTGATGCATATGAACCTCTTTTCATATGCATGGCATCCACCTGGTTTAATCCTCCACGCTTCTGCTGCTGATTGAATTGATTTTATATTACCCTGGCATAGACTCTTAGAGAATTCACTAATTGGAAGTTGGTTGCTTGAATCTTTCTGCAAGACTAAGTGGTGACAAATGTCCATCCCATCATGTTTCCCGTTCGTGTTATCCTAATATTTTGGTACATTAGATTCTTTTTATTTTTTAAAAAATTTCTGATAACGTTGTTTGCTGCGTTATGCTGACTTGTTTGTCATATCATACTCTAATGCGTTTTTTCTTTCAGCTTCAGTATTTCTCCTTTTGGGGAAAAAAGAAAGAGTTTCTATATGCTTCTCTTTCTGGGGCATCATTGTTTATGTTAGCTAGCTTATCCTAATGCTCGAATAGCATGATATGCAGGTTCCAATTCTGGTTTGAATCCCATGCACAATCCACTGGGGCACAACGTGGTGCTTGGGGCAGTCAACTTAGCTGATCCAGGGGATGCTGGTACTTCGGATTTTAATCAGGTTAGGCTGTCTAAGAGAACTTCTAGGGCATTTGTATTCATTTCCTTGCTTATGTTCCTTGTTACGGAATAAAATATACTATCTTACCCCCTAGGATAGCTGGCTTCAGGGGAGGTTGTCCTGTGTATCGTTTCCTATTTTCGAAGTCTTTAATGCTACTTATTAGTATTCAACAATATATTTCAACATAAACATGAAACTTTGCTTCATTAATTTTTCGGTGATAGTTTCTACTGTTCTTCTCATTTGTTTCATTGTTCTATGTTGGCAGGTCTTCTCAGCTTTATTCAATTCTCTTGGACTCACCAATATTGGAATGGCTAGTGAAAGGCTAGATTCCAGGGTATTTACAAATATGATGAGAATATTCGGTAATTTGAATCTGATATTTATTATTGGTGAACGTTTGGTTTTAAATAAAGGAATTCTTCTGGCAGGATGTGAACTATGGCAGATCGGAGAGAACAGCCGGAAGTGGTGTTTCAGCAACTGCCCAGTCTGAAGCCAGCCTGGGTGTTGGGAGGGCTGAAATCAGCCCTCATCAGAGTGCTTTTGGACCTCAAAGTGTCCATTATTTGGGGCAGCAGCATCCAACGGTAGTTCGCTGTTCTCTCAATCCATTTGGTTACTATGCTTTACATTTTCCCTCTGTTATCACCTATTTATGACTTCTATCAGTAGCTATCAATTTGATCTTCTTTCAGGTCATTCCTGATTCTTTGACTACTTTATCTCAATTTTTAAGTCATGTGAGGCATCAATTTGATATCAGAGGTCAGTTTCTTTTTAAAGTTTAGACCGCTTATGAAGCTGGATGTCATATCAGTGACCAGTGACTTCTTTTCATCAGACCATCTGCTAGGTGATGCTGACAGACAGCATAGTGCCAGGGCTGAAGGAGGAAGGACACAGCATGTCGGTGGACACAATGATGCCTCACCTTTTAATTTATCCCCAGAGCAAAGAGGTCTGCCCACGCCTGCGTGCTTGGCAGAAATTCTCCTCTCTACGAGGCAGCTGTTCACAGAACGAGTTGGAGAATGCTTTTACGTATGCATAAACTGATTGACCACCTATTTCTTCATTTCTTCGAGTTTTTATATTATGCCTTAATTCATTAGAGATGGTTCTCGTTCCTTCTACCTTGCGTACTTTCTTTTGTTTCTGAGGGTTCAAATATTCTCTTCTTCCTGTTACCAAATTATTTTTTTCAGTACTTCAAGACTATCCCGCCAAGAGAGATAATGTTTTTTGTACACATGATGGCAATGATTTGAATACGTAAAATTTATTTTAAAAACCATGCGCTTTGGGCTGTAAATAGGATCTTTCTGCCTTGTGCTTATGATCGACTCTTAACATTCAAAAACTTATTCAATTGGTAAAGCAGTAAGACTACTATGGTGTACATATTTCAGCCTGCTTGGCGTTATGATGTCAATTTATCAGGGTATGTTTTTGGCTCGACTTCAGAAAGCCATGTGGTGTGCCATAGAAGGATCTTTCAAATGCTGTGTATGCTTGTGGTGACTTCAAAAAATAGATTCAGTTGTGTATGAAATAGAAAATCTACCTATCAAATTTTTCAATAAGTGTAACTAGCCCAACAATACCGAGTGATGATATGGCTTAGTGCTAGTCTGGCCTACTCATTTTCGGCATATATCTTTGTGCCCATGACTGAACAGTATTGCCCACTGTTTAATAGAATTGACCGTACAATTTCTTTTGAGGACTATCGAGATATGTATGTGTTGCTTACGGCCTTGATTGATTAAGGTTGTTTGAATTAGTAACATATTGAACATATTAGATGTAAAATCAAAGTCAGATCCATTTCGACCCATTTTTAAAGATTTTATTCAAACCGTGCATTACCTTTAAATGTTTTAGCATTGTAATTCAGTTAAGTCTTACTTCTAAATTTCTGCTTTCTTCATTGCCGCAGAGTTGAGTGCACTTTGACATTTTTCAAAGGTTCTTATCAAACAAATAATATGCTTGAAAGAGGATACCTATGGAAGTATACCTTCCCTCGCTTCTTTATTATGCCAGTCCAAGCCCCAAATCTAGATCCCACCACTCAGAACTGATTTCTTTCTCACTTTCTAAAAGAGGAAAAAAATGAACGTTTTGATAAAATACTTTTCCTGTCTAGGACTTTTCCAGTTATGAAAGATCTCTCTTTTTTCTAACTCTTCCGTTTCACCTAGATCTGGGCTCACTGCATTCGTCTTTTCCATCAAGATTAGTTTTTGATAATTTTCTTCCTTGATTGAGGAATAAGACCGTGCTAATTGATCTTCTGTGTTTTTTGAGAACTAAAGGTTTCCACTGTGGATGCATGTCAATGGATCATATTACGGTGTCCCCCTTTACATCCACTTTTGCATTGCCCACAACCATGTCTGGTGCAGCTTCTGGAACCAAATTTGGGATAGGATCCCTTCTGACAGGCACATTGTTGCTTTAGTCTCATGGCGACAATATGCCCAACTCCTATCTTTTGACGAACAGCTCGTTCTCTATTGGTAGATACATCCATCATGGTGATATGGAGTACCGTTTCTAATGAAGTAGCTTTTTTTTTCCTTCATATTTGTCCTTGTTTGATAGTGGAACCGAAACCAAGAATGGTAAATTCCCCTGCGTAATTTGTTATTTGAGAATCAAAAGATGAGTAGAAAGGCTTCTGGAATCACTTGCTATGATAGATCGGATCTTGATTTCAGACTGAAATATTTCTGTTCGTTTTTAAAAGACAAACTTCAGATTTCTCATACAACTAGAATTGCTACTTCATCGATTAATTTTCATGGTAAATTTATGAATTTTACTGCATATTTCGTGTGATCAAGATTTTTTTTCTTGATAGTGGTCTACTAATGAGCAGGAACTTGCAAAAGAATTGGAGGACCAGGCCAATGTCACTGATCCATTGGCACGATCAATGATCCAATCTAGGGCAGTAAGATATGGAACTTTGTTTCAAAATTTTGGTTCTTTGTTCCTCGAGCTTGGTCGGACAGTTATGACATTACGTATGGGTCAAACACCAGTGAGTTCATTTTAATGATTCATATTCAGTTTCCCGATTTAGTTTCACTGGCACGAGAAACTATAACACCTCATTGTGCAGTCGGAAGCTGTCGTGAATGCTGGACCGGCCATTTTTGTGTCATCAACGGGGGCCACTCCTCTGATGGTTCAGGTGAGATAGTTTCACCATAATTCCTCCCTCGTTTTACCCTAATCTCCTCCCCAGTATGTTGACTCGTCTCTTGCAAGCCTCTTCCCTGGCAGGCGGGAACAAGCTTTGGTGGAATCCCAATGGGCAACCAGCAGCCTGGTGGCTTGCCTCATGGTTCTGGTCTCTTGGCTGGGAATATTAACATAAGGATACACAGAGGTGTGACAACCTTCTTCCCTTCCCTCTTCCCCGATGTCCAAGCTACTTCCACTCCCATCAGTGTTCGTGGACCAAAGCCTCACTGGATATTATCCTCGTTTGATGATCGTCAGGGCCTTCGGTACCTGTAGCCGCAGAAAATGTGAGCGGGCAACCCACTGAAGAGCAACCATCCGGAACAGCAGATCCGCCAAGGACATCTGCAGAAAATTTAGCTCACCAAGTGTTCCAAGGGCTTTTGTCCAATGCATCTATTCCCCAAGAGTCCGGGCCAAGAGTGGTGCCTCTGAGAACTGTGGTTGCTGTACCCGCTGGAGTCTCCCGTCCTCCACCACCAGATTCTTCTGGCGGTGCGGTGGGATTGCTCTATCCTCTTTATGCAGGGTTTCATCAAAGAATCCCAGGAACCTTGGATGACGCAAGGATTTCTCAGGTGTCCCTTAGACCAACAGCTCAGCCGCAAACTCCGGATTCTATCACCAGAGGTAATAAGGGTTGCCCTTTCACCCTTGTAGCTTGTAGGTTTATACCATTTATACTGGTTGATTTCGGCAGAATGGTAGCAAGCCAACCAAGTCCCAAACTTAGACTAAACGCCTGAATTTATTATTGATCAAACTGCGCATAGTGGGAAATGATCATCATTGTGAAAAACGATGAGACAAAAAATTAAGTGGCTGGCTTGGCAGGAGTATGAGATTCTTCTGAGTACATTAATGGCCATTCAAAGTTTATTGGTTTCTGTGTTGCAACCTCATTAAATATTCTTACCCACTTTATTTGAAGAGTTGCATTTATCCAGTTAAGAAGTGTTCATA
This sequence comes from Spirodela intermedia, assembly GCA_902729315.2. Classification (NCBI taxonomy): domain Eukaryota; kingdom Viridiplantae; phylum Streptophyta; class Magnoliopsida; order Alismatales; family Araceae; genus Spirodela; species Spirodela intermedia. Next base: position 1,254,284 of record LR746279.1, read on the forward strand.
GAACAGTTGTCTGATTTCCGTTGGATCTTTTACTATTCGTGTACTGTCCGTCACATGGTTTTCTGTCTTGCCAGTACAATGCTGGTCGTGGACCTCGATTTTCTGATTTTTAGGGGGTTTGACTTTAGTGAAGAATTGACCTCCGCAACACTCTGGGCTTTTCCAGCCTACGATTTTGTAGCTGCCGGTGCTTAGCCTAATATGCTGCAGCTTATCTTTCTGAGGCTGACTCCTCATTCTAATGCGGAGGGGTTAAGACTTTCAAAGAAATTGACTAGTGGGTGTGCTTAATGACCTGAGACTCTCTAGGGTAGACTTTTTTATGGCTTTTGACTTTAGTTCGTGTCCTATCCTGAGTCAAAATCAGACAGCAGTCCTGTGCGGGTCTTCTCTGTGGGAGGATGGAAGCTTCTCTCTCTATCATCTGTATCTGGGATCTACATAGAAATATTTTCATATCCTCAGACCTAATGCTCTCCTCCATTCCAACCCCTTGCTCTCCAGGGCCCTCTGCAGCCTCCACGCCTCCTAGTGGACAGGTGACCTCGCCCATTAATGGCGAACAAGCTCCCGAGGGAGAACAGGGCAGCGCCGCCCAAGATCCTGTTACTCCGTTTGGGGAAGATGCCCAGGGGGGAGTGGGCGGCGATGGGCTGTTCTTCTCCAGCTTAGTTCGTCAACTCATGCCATTTATATCTGAGAATGCATCAGAGGCAGGGGGTAGCTCGTCTTCAGGGCGAGTAAGTGACAGAAAACTTCCCCTTGATTGTATCATGGCTTTAGTATGGGGGAAAAAAATCTTTCTTTGACGCTATAATCACATCCGATCATGCATGCAGGATCCAAGCTCCTCCCCACGCCGCTCCAAGCTGCCTGAGGAGCCGGAGCCTAAGCGCCGGAGGGTACGACCTTGATCTTTCCTTTATTTGGTTCCGCCCTTAATCCGCTATACTCTCTCTCTCTCTCTCTCTCTCTCTCTCTCTCTCTCTCTACGTGTTTGTCTCTTGTTCATGCGTACTCATGGATGCAGAGGGAATGAGATGGCCGAAGAGTGGAGGGCACTGGGATATGATCCAGTTGGGAATGCTTGAAACGGGAGCCATTGACCATGCTTGGGAGTTCTCATCCTGCTTTTCGTGTATAATGTTTTCCCGTCGATGCACACGTGATAACAATAAGATGAGACTTGGATAGACCCCTTAGAAGGGCCCCCCTTCCTCTCTCTCCCTCTCTCTCTCTCTCTCTCTCTCTCTCTCTCTCTCTCTCTAGACACCCTTCTTCAGAATGAGCGTTGCAAATGATGGGTGGCCAGTAGAGAGATGGGCCATGGCGGGCTGGCTTGGTCCATTGACATTCACATTTACAGGTTGCCATGAAGAAGGTTGACCAGCAGAGAGTGCGATCTATATGAGATATTGCAATAATTAATTGACTATGATGCAAAAACTTCCACTGCTTTCGATTGAATGAGTAGTCCTCGTTGGCTCACATGTTTGTCGCTGAAGTGACATGTGAATTTATAAAGTGCTAAGAGTAGGGTTGATCTTTCAGATCAGCACATAGGAGTTGTCTAATGGCATTCTCAAAGAGATGAGATATTCTAAGGGCAACTCTTGATGTGTAACTCAAAGATCATGACCCCTAATTTATATATAAAAGGTATTTTTTTGTTTTTTTTTAATTTAATTTATTATAAAATCAGAATAAAAAAATATCTACACAATTATATTTACATTCATATTTATGACATATGTTGTAATATAATCGTTTCAAAATGTCATAATTAAGGAGTGTCAAAAATAAAATGTATAATGTTTGGATGTCTTCCTAGTGATACTAATGAGTATAATTTAAGGAGTATTCAAGTCAAATCAAAGTGAGTTATTTAAATTAGAAGAGATTTAATTTCTAATCACGATTGAATTTTTTATAAAGAATAAGGTGAGGAGATAAAAGAGAGTTGACTTAAACATATTAACGAGGAGAATAAATTTATCTTTTTTTGATGATTTTTAATCACTAAAAGAAAGAAAATTAGTTGAAAAATAAATGGTGAAATATGAAATGATTGTAAATTCCTTAACCTTAATATGTGTAAATAAAAATTCTAATCTTCTTAGATCTTCTTATGTCACTTAAAAAATCAATAGAAAGATTGAAAGAGACTAGTCTACTCTTACACTACTTCCTAATTTCTCCTTATCCCTCTCTACTTCTAATAAATGCTCAACTTGTTGAATCAAAGGGCCAAAATAATATGGAAGGAGAAAGATCAAAAGAATAATATAAAGTACCTTAAATTTGTCATACTTTGCTCACTCTTAGAAATGTGATCAATCTTGATAAATCAAGAGATTTATATACATCTAGAGAATCAAGAGAATGATAAAAAGATTAGATTCTATCTTAGGATCAACGTAGTGTCACTCTAGAGATTAAATAATTGAATCCCTACTTATTCTTCAATTAAATAAACTCTTTTTCACCAAGAGGGTCTCAAGAAAAAGAGAATGCAATAAGAAACAAAACTCATTCATTCAAAATAAAAATTAATATATAATGAAAGAAATAAATACATGAAAAATGCCTTTTCTATGCCATTTGGAGTGGTCAAATGAATCCATCCTTAATGTTCTTAGATTAATTCAAGGAGTGAAGTTTGTGGACATATTCTATTTTCCCTCTTAAGTATCACTGTCTTATAAGCAGAATGTACTTCTTTCTCCTATGTGGCTTTTTATTCTCCCTTTGGTCGTGTCCATTATAAGCCCTTGGATCATGGGGGAGGGTGCACAACCCTTGAATTAGATTTCTCACCAAAGGCAGCATAAGAAAGGTGGGCAGTGCCTAGGGTGTACTCTCACCTTCCCTCACCCTAAGACTCATCTCAGCCCTTGGATTTGGGCTGATTGAGGGAGAGGATAGTCTAATTAGGGAAAGGGGCATGACTGATCAGATGGTGCCACATACCCCTCCCTCTAATTAAGGAAGAAATTTACCCACCTTAAGTGGGCAGTTTCCTTAATTTGAGCGGAGGGAAAATGACTCCTTGTTGGGCCTCCTTAATTAATATGGGCTGTCCAGCTTACCCATAGGCTTGATATGACATGAAACATAATACTAAAATAAAGCCCATTACCCCTTAAACTAATAAATATAATAAATTAGGCATAAGAGGGAATCAATATGATAAATCTAGGCTCATTTATATATGAGTTGACTTAGGGCTTAAGAGATGCATAGTAAATCATTAAAATCATATGAATTATATTTTATAATTTAAATATTCATTAGTCAAAACACTGATGTTAATTCGGATTTAATAGGAAATTCTGAGAAAATAGAAAAACTTTTAAAATACTCATTTAAACTTGAAATAAATCTTAGAATAATCAAAAAAATCTTGAAAATGAGGAAATATATTTTTAACGTATTAAATCATTATAAAATATTTTAATCATAATTTAGGCATAAAATGACATTTTATTTATAATTATTATTCAAGTGAAGCATATAAATAAATATACATGTTATAGAAAATACGAAAAATTCGCAATTACACATATATTTAGAATATGGATCATAAATTATGTTTCACCTATTTTATGTATAAATAAATGTCATTTTGTATCAAATTAAATACTAATTGTCTAAATTATACCATACTTAACATGTAGAATTTGCCTATTATCTTAAACTTTGGTGAATCACTTTAAATAGAATTAACCCAATAATAGGTACATAATATATATGTTAGATATAACTGTCCACATTGAGATTAATTCTAACTATCTACTATTTAGAAAATATATATAAGAATTTGATATTGTACATTCAACTTTATGAGCTACATCACTATCATTACCAAAGTCATCTCCAACATTATTTTGTATCATTAAATCACTATAGAATTAAAGTAACTTTTGTCAAAAAAATTATATAATTAAACCCAGTAATAGTCATGTTTATTAAAATATGATTCATATATACACATGTCCAACTTAGTCTTCCTTATTTCAAATAGAGATCAATCAACACTTAAAGAGAGAATAGTCAAACTTTATTTATGCATGAAATTTTCAAAACATGTGTCTATAAACTTATGAACATCAAAATATGAACTCTCATTGAAATCACATATCCTCATAATGTATTACATCTATATGAGTAGTATGCTCATGAAAGACCTTTTGTGATAATTCATTAGTAAATAGATATACTACCATAAAGTTTGTTTCAATATGTTTTATCGACACCTGACCACTTTGAATCATTTATTTAACAATTAGTAACTTAATTTATATTTAAAATTACTTTGTCAAGCTCTTATTGTTATTAGAAAAATAAGTATTATCTTATTGTCACAAAAATAACTTTAGTAGTCTTTTAATTCCATAACGAATTTAAATTCATGTGACAAAATTTCTTAGCCAAATTTGATGATTGGATGTCTCATAGCTATAAACTCTACTAGCATGATGGAATAAGTTATGAGTATATGCTTCAATCATATTATAATACCTAATTCATGTGACACTCTTCCATGATATAATTTCTTCAGTCATCCTAAAAGTATAATCAGTAGTGAATATTTTATTATTAGTACATATAACAAAATTTGAATAAGAATACCTAATGATCTCCAATTGATCTAATTTATTAAATGTGAGCATGTAGTTCTTTATCTTTTGTAAATACCATATGGCCGTTTTGATTGCCTTTAAGTGATCTACAATTAGATAGCTTAAATATTTGATTAATATTCTAATTATGTATGCAATATATGTACACATACATTTTTTAGCACACAAGATTTCATATGGTTGATGTATATAGAAAATCTTCTGCATCTTTTCAGTCTCATAATCATTATTATGACACATTGAGATTAAACTTGTCTCATTTAATTACAAAGTATCATATGGTTTAAATCATTATGTCAAATATCTCAAGGACTTCTCAATATAGATTATTGTGATAGTTTAATGGTTTAATGATATTTTGGAAGTGATCTCGATATATCTCTATGCAATACAAAAGAGACTTCATTGCAATAATTCATCTCAAAATTTCTCAATAGAAGCCTTTGGTGCCACATAATAAATTTATATTATTGTTGGCTAGTAATATGTCATTGACATATAAAATTAGAAAAATATATTTACTCTCACTAAACTTATGATATATCTATTCATCAGTTATATTTATCTTGAAATCAAATGTAATGATAATTTAATAAAATTTATGATACCATTGGCAAAAATCATGCTTCAACCCATAGATAAATTTCTCTTATTTGCATATCATTTTCTTTGAGTCTTTAGACATAGTTTTCTAGTTACAACATATAAATCATTTCATTAATGTCACCATTGAAAAATATGATATTTACATCCATATAATATAACTAAATATCCATATAAATGTTACTATTATTTTAAAATAGTCTTTCAATGAAACCAAAGAGAAGTCTCTATATAATTTATGCTTTTTCTTTGAGTGAATTCCTTAGTGACAAGAAATGTTTTATATCTATCTACATTATCCTTCGAATCTCTCTTAGTTTTAAATGTCCATTTATAATTAATGAGCATTGCACCTTCATGCAATGGGATATGATCACAAACCTTATTATCTTTCATGAATTTAATCTCTTCATTCATTACATGTATCCACTTATGAGAATTAAAACTCTAAATCACTTGATAAAAATACATAGGACCATCTTCTATCATTTTGATGTTAACCTCAAGTTCTTGAAGAAATACAATATAATCATCATAAATTATATTTCTCCATTTCTAGAAGATCTTCTTAATGACATTGGTAATTGTGAGTGTTTAGTTTATTCTTTCAAAATGAGAGGTATGAGATATTATTTTGATCTGAAGTTGTTTCTTAATCAATGTTCACCAAGCTGATTGTCATCTTGATTTTTGTTAATAGAAAATGAAGGAATATCAACATATCCCTCTTCAAGTAATGTCTCTAACCATATCTTTCTTTGCAAATTCAACACATCCCCAAAGAAACATATTTGTTATCTCAAAGATAACTTTAATAGTGGGATCATATGACTTGTACCTCATTACATTTCAATGTATCTAATAAAATAGTAACTCAATATTTTTGAAATTAAATTTCTTTCACTAGGTCTGTAAAGTCTTGTCTTCACTAAACAACCCCAAATTTATAAATATTTTAAATTAGGCTTATTGCACATATAAAGCTCATTAGGAGTTTTGATAGTTGCTTTAGTTGGTTTTAAAATAAATAATATGCAATTTTAATATTTCTCCCTAGAGGTTTTCTGACAAAATATATTGACTAATCATACTCTATCATATCTTTAAGTTTAATATTTCATTATTTAGTAACATCATTCATCTTAAGAGATTATGGCATAATGTATTCTTGGATAATGCCACACTCTTCTAAGAACTTAGCAAAAGGTCCTTAATATTCTTCACCTAATCTATCATATCTATTGTACTTTTTACTATCACTAATAGCCTTAATTCTTTTTAAGTTGATTCTCAACTTCGTCTTTTTATTTTTAGAATATATCCAATGATTTAGACCTCTTGTAAATAAGATACAAATGGCCATATCGAGAATAATTATCTATGAATGTAACAAATATTATTGACCATTCTATGAAGTCATATAAATTTTAAGACATCTCAAACTTGATTGACGTCTATTCTTCTTATATTTGTTTCTTTTCTCTCTTGATACAATTGACATGTGTCAAAAAATTTATAATCAAGTGAATTAAAAATTTCATCAAACACAAGTTAATCAATTCTCTTTATAGAGATATGATCTAATCTTTTGTCCCATAATAAAGTATAGTTCTTATTGATTAATTTTTTTTGTAGTCTTTAAAACATATAAATATGATTTAATTAGAAGATACTATGATATCAAGCAAATATATATTATGAAAAATTGATAAAAAGATAGTACTAATATGATTTGATTTATCAAAAAGATTGAATTTTATACTTCTAAATAAACAATCATAATCATACTTGTCTATAATAAAAATAAAAATCAAATTCTATCTAAAAGATAGTATAACATAAGTCTCAATCAAATACAAATGATGAGCAATCTTTAATAATAACTTAAGTGTGACTATTGACTACACTTCTAATATATTGTCATCATGTATATAGATATATCTTTCATTATCAATTGACTTTTGATAATAGAGATAATTTTGTATAAACATACATGCGAATAACAACACCAAAGTCCATCTAGCAAGTGTGTAAGAGTACATAATTAAAATTAAGCTCTGAATAAATCAAAGTAAAAATGTTACCTTTCTTTATATGCTAAGTATGATACTTACTATAATCCTTCTTCATGTGTCTATCATACTTATAAAAGAAACAAGTAGGTTTCTTATTTTATTCTTTAATAGTGGTTGACTTGTAATTAAACCGTTTTTGATCTTCCTTCAAGATCACAGTCAAATAAACACTCTCATTTTTATCTTACTTTAACCTTTCTTATACAACCTCTATAAATCGTGCGGCCTTATCAACTCCTCCCTCATCATGTTCTTTGCTCAAAAGTGTTGACTTATCACCCTTTGTGAATGATTCTCAATCACTGATCCTTGTGATTTGGAGCATAGAGAGCCTTGTTGGGCTGTCTCGAACCTTGTGTTATGGGCCGGGCCTGGCTCTACTGGGCCTATGACTGAGAAGCCCATAATTGGAAAGGTCACTCCCAGTCAACGGCCCATTAATACAAGTTGACTACAGTGCATATGGATGTACTTCATCGCCGCCGCGGCCGCCGCCGCCACCTGGCCTCTCGTTAAGATAAAAAATTCCATGGGTACAAATGAACCCTGGTTATTGTGGCGGGAAGTAGAGAAGGACGTGAAGCTCAGAATGTCACACGTCTGCGAGGGAAGAAGCTTCGAAGGAGACGGTGATGGATCAAGAGCGGCGGGGTTTTCCGAATCTCCAGAAGATCGAAGGATCGAAGAGTAGAGAGAGGGGAAATTGATCGAAGGATCGAGGAAGGGGCGATGGCTTCCTCCGCGACGGTTCCGGCGTCCTTCTGCTCCCATTCTCGGCTTCAACAGGAAGGGCGGGACATGCGGAGGATCTCCGCCAATCCCGGGCTTCTGATTCGATTCCGCCAGGGGAGGAGGCTGCGTTCACCAGCAAGGTTTCGGATCAACGCCGCGGCGGTCGTTGTTGAGAAGGTAGGGATCGGGCTTTACTTCCTGAGACTGGTCTCGGATCACTGTGACTGTGGAGGATTTAGTACGCCTGCTAGTCTTAGATTTGTTCCGGTCGTTCCTTCACATCTTAATCTTCAGAGTTTTCAATATTGAATCGAGAAACTTCACCTTTGCAGGAGGAAAGGGCGCAAGACAACGCTAGTCCGGAATTCGACATATTTGCGTGCCCAATTTGCTATGAGCCACTGATAAGGAAGGGGCCCTCAGGCCTAAACCTGTGAGAACTCCTCATTTCTGAACCTCTCTGGCATGCCTATTATCTTCGCTTGGCTATCTGAACGTTGGTGTGGTTCATCAGGTCGGCCATCTACAGGTCTGGTTTCAAGTGTGAAAGGTGCAACAAGCCATTCTCAAGCAGGAATACGTTTCTGGATCTCACCGTCACATCCGGGACTAGGGAGTACACTGAATTCAAGCCTTCAAGGACTGAGCTGTTCAGGTCCGTGACGTAGTACATGTTTCTTCTTGTTTGTGTGCCTGCGTTTACTTTTGCAAAAAGAGTGAAGTTTCCTCTAATGTTTCGAAGGCCCTCTGTGGCTTTGGCACTTTGCCCTTGCTTGAGTTTTCTCGCACAAACAAGAAGAGGTCGAGAACGAGTGGAGAAAGAAAGGGGATAGAGAGAGAGAGAGAGAGAGAGAGAGATGCGCAGAACCCTCCCTCGGATGTGTAGTTTGATTCCTCAAGGGGTTCCAGGGGACCTAGAGACCCATGTGTAAAACAGGACTTCACCGGCTTAAATGATTTGAATTCCAGGATACCAAAAGACCCACCCATCTACGAGGTAAAAGAATCATTTCTAAATTTGGAAGACTGGCTATTGTTTTATATCTGCGTCCTATCTCAAGTAACAATATTAAATTCAATCAGGAAATGCTCGTTTTTTAAAAAAAATATATGAACCTTTATTCGGTAAAGCTTCTTGCAACTATGATTCCGGAAGGCAGAAGACCGATTTTGTCAGACTGATGGGCATTTTCTTTGGCAACAAATAACTAGAATTTCTATTTTCTGCCGTTCAATTCATAACTTGATTACACCTGCAAATCTGGGGACTTCATAATTATACGCTCATGTGTGTTTAATTTGTTCCCTCTTCAGGAGTCCACTTGTCTCATTTCTTTATGAGAGGGGATGGCGGCAGAATTTTGCTCGAAGTGGCTTCCCTGGCCCTGATGAGGAGGTATTATACAAAAATAAATACCTAATTAATCAAAATAAGTTAATTTATATAGGCTCGTGTTTTATATTCGTTGACTGGATTCACATGACGTTACTGATTATTATTATTACTATTATTATTATTATTACTACTATATTTCTTCATCCTCTGTGGTATTATACTGAGAATGTTTCACCCCTGCAGTTCAAAATGGCTCAGGAGTACTTCAAGCCTGTAGCAGGTGGGCTTCTATTAGATGTAAGCTGTGGGAGTGGCCTGTTTTCCAGAAAATTCGCCAGCTCCGGGACTTTCTCCGGAGTCATTGCACTGGACTTCTCTGAGAACATGCTTCGCCAGTGCTATGAGTTCATTGCGAAAGATGATGCTCTCTTGAATGCGTAAGCTAATTCTGGTATTCCATTTTAGTCAATTTTGTAGATGATTACCTTGAACCTGTGGTCATCTCTAAATCGGCTCTAAAACGTTGTAGACCTGAAACCATAAATCCTAAACATATTGTCTCGTTAGATCAAATCCTATGCAAGTAAAGGAACCCACTTGTCAGTTGACTTTATGCCTTGATGAAAAATGCTTTCGTGAGGGATCTCATATTAGGAAGAGGACATGAGAGTATCTGCCCAAAAAATTAAATAATGATTAAAGATCATCAGTATTGGGTTCACTGCCATCAGGTTTATGAAATTGTTGAAGCAGTTTATCAATATCTGGATTTCTTGAAAGATAATAGAGCTCCTATGCCCATGTTTTCAATCTTCAGCCTCAAAAATATTCTCTCTCTCTCTCTCTCTCTCTCTCTCTCTCTCTCTCTCTCTCTCTCTCTCTCTCTCTCTCTCTCTCTCTCTCTCTCTCTCGCTCATGCTCATGAGAGCATGTCTCTCTACTATTAGTTAATCTTCTAGTGGTTCCACATGTGGATGTAATTTTCAGGAACCTCGCTCTTGTTAGAGCGGATGTCTCAAGGCTCCCCTTTGAATCGGGTTCCATCGATGCTGTTCATGCTGGTGCGGCCCTCCACTGCTGGCCTTCACCTTCTAATGCGGTAATCCTTCTCCCTCTCACCATTGCAGCTACCTTAGATCCCTCGCTTCCGGAAAAACCCTGCCCCATATGGATAACTATTCAAGAAAATTGCCAAAACTGGAATTGCGAACCGACAACTGGATGGCCCGTTGACTCTGATGAACATGAACCTGAGGACCCACTTACCCTTATGATTCTTATCTGGAGTTCCTCCTCTTCACAGGTCGCCGAGATCAACCGCGTCCTGAGAAGTGGGGGCGTCTTCGTCGCCACCACCTTCCTTTCTACCCGGTTAAACACCCCGCCCCCCCTCGGCCCTCTCGGACAGGTAAGTCAAACCCCACATCTCTCTCTCTCTCTCTCTCTCTCTCTCTCTCTCTCTCTCTCTCTCTCTCTCTCTCTCATATTCTCTTTTGTGGTGGATCGGACGCAGTCTATAGGGGCCTCTAACACATACGCCTACTTCAAGAAAGAGGAGATCGAGGACCTCTGCAGGTCGTGCGGCCTGATCAACTACTCCTGCAATGTGGACCGCGCCTTCATCATGTTCTCCGCTCAGAAGCGTTGACTTTTCATTCTTCAATGAACGATCCTCGTGATCTTATTTATCACATATACCACCGATGTTATGCGCTCTAGACATGAGTGGAAAATAGAGGCCCTAATTGGGCCTAGGACTGAGAAGCCCATTATTGGACATGTTTCTCCTAGTCAACGGCCTATTAAAGCAAGTTGACTATGCATGCGAATTGATGTACTTCATCACCGTTCGATTAAAGGTCCGGTTTTTCGGGGTCTTCCATCTTATCTTCTGACATGTCTGCGGTTGTGGCGGCGGCGGCGCCGCCGCCGCCTCTCAAGGGCAGACGCATTGCCTTCACCGCGCCGCCAGTCCACGGCGCCAGGCTCGCCGAGCTTCTCCAGGTGCGCGGCGCAGAGCCTCTCCCCATTCCCACGGTGTTCGTCGAGTCCACTCCCTCCACAATCGCCGCACTCCGCCGCTACCTCCCCGGCGGAGGCCGCGGCGCCGCCGAAGCCCTGGAGTCCTTCTCCGCCTTAGCGTTCACCTCCCGCGTCGGGATCTCCGCCTTCGCCGCCGCCCTCTCCGGCGCCAGCGAGCCCCCGCTCGCCGATTCCGGCGAGTCCTTCACCGTCGGCGCCCTAGGGAAGGACGCAGAGCTCCTCCATCACGACGGCTTCCTCTCCAAGCTCTGCCGCAACCCCCACCGGATTAGGGTGCTCGTGCCGGAGATCGCCTCTCCCGACGGCCTGGTGGCGGCGCTCGGAGAGGGCTCCGGGAAGAAGATCCTCTGCCCGGTGCCCGCCGTCGTGGGCCTGGCGGAGCCGCCGGTGGTGCCGGAATTCCTCCGGGCACTGGCGGCGATGGGGTGGGCTCCGGCTAGGGTGCCCGCCTACGAGACGCGGTGGGCCGGCGCCGCCTGCGCGGCGTCGCTGCTGGCAGCGCCTCCGGTGGATGCGGTGGTGTTCACGAGCACGGCGGAGGTGGAAGGTCTGCTAAAGGCGCTGGCGGCGGCGGGGTGGCGGTGGCGGGCTGTGGCAGAGCGGCGGCCGCAGATGCTGGTGGCGGCTCACGGTCCGGTCACCGCCCGCGGGGCGGCGGCGCTGGGGGTTCCAGTGGACGTCGTCGGATCCAAGTTCAGCACCTTCGATGGGGTCTTGGAAGCCCTTGCTGCCCGCTGGGGCTCTCCCTCTGACCCACTACGTTGACCGAGAAAGTGTTGAAATCAAGCTAGGAAATAAGACTAAATCCGAGCTCTGAGGTCAATCACTTGAGAGTTGTAGGTATTGCACGAAGAACTTGTTGCTGCTATTCTTGGCCACGGGAAGGGGATGATCTACCCACCGTCGACCCCCTTCTCTCTCTAGAGTCCTCCCCCTGACCGATCGCGTTGACCGAGAAAGAGTTGAAAATCAAGCGAGGAAATAAGACTACATCGGAGCTCTGAAGTCAACGACCGGAGAGTGGTAGGTCTTAGCCATATGAAGGGGATGATCAACCTACCGTCGATCCCCTTCTCTCTCCGTCCTTTATAAGAAAGAGCGTTTGGAGGAGGGTTGACCCGGGGATCTCTCGCGATATTGTAGAAACAGGCAGGTCAACGGCCATGGAAGGGAAGGGAGGGAAGAAGGGGACGGTGTGCGTCACCGGAGCCGCCGGTTTCCTGGCATCCTGGCTGGTCAAGCGGCTTCTCCTCTCGGGGTATCACGTCAGGGGGACTGTCAGGGACCCAGGTCAACGCTCGCTATTTCTCTCTCTAAACCTAGAGAGAGAGAGAGATGAATGGACTGATGATGAGTTGGGTTTCTGGTTCATGGTGGGCAGAGGACAGAGATAAGGTGGCGCACCTGTGGGAACTGGAGGGAGCTGGGGAAAGACTCCAGCTGGTCCGCGCTAACCTCATGGAGGAGGGCAGCTTCGACGACGCCGTCTGGGGTTGCGAGGGCGTCTTCCACACTGCTTCCCCCGTCGTCGTCGTCAAGTCTGACCCAAAGGTCAACTTCTCTCTCTCTCTCTCTCTCTCTCTCTCTCTCTCTCTCTCTCTCTCTCTCTAGAGCTCTCAATTGGGGTCGTCAACGGTTGCAGGGAGAGATTCTTGACCCGGCCATCAAAGGCACGCTGAACGTACTGAGATCTTGCAAGAAGAACCCGTCCCTGAGACGGGTCGTCCTCACGTCCTCTTCCTCGGCCGTGAGAGTGCGCCCAAGGGAAGACTTTGACCCCTCAGTCCCTCTAAACGAGACGTCCTGGTCCTCCGTTGATCTCTGCCAGCGTCTTCAGGTGAGTCAGCCCCCTCCTGCTTCTTCTCCTTCCCTTCCGTTGACCTCTTGGTGAGTCAACCCCTTCCTTCTCCTTCTCTTCTATTGACCTCTAGTTACCTATCTCCGTTGACCTCTTGGATCTGCATGTCGGAAGATATGGTACCCACTGGCCAAGGTGCTCTCCGAGAAGGCGGCCTGGAAGTTCGCCGGAGAAAACCAGCTGGACTTGGTGACGGTCCTCCCCTCCTTCATCGTGGGCCCCAGCCTGCCACGTCAGCCCTGCAAGACCGTCTCAGACGTGGTCGACCTCCTGAAAGGTGGTGATCTGTTGAAATCCCAGTCATCAGGTCATATCCATCCCCGTTGACTTTTTTCTTCCCATTTAAGGTAAGACGGATGGATTCGCCTGGTACGGCAGGATGGGCTACGCCCACATCGATGACGTGGCCAGCTGCCACATCCTCGTCTACGAGGCCCCCGCTGCCAGCGGACGCTACCTCTGCAGCTCCACAGTCTTAGACAACCACGAGCTCGCCGCGAGGCTGGCGGCGCGATACACGTGGCTTCCCATTCCAAGAAGGTGCGTGCGTCCGTTGACCCCATAGGAAGTAAAGTCAACACATGGTCAGCCCTCTACTGATGCTGGGTGGTACTGTTTTTGGTATCAGGTTTGACAATCCCCTCCGTGTGGAGAGCCCTTTCTACGACCTGGACACCTCCAAACTACAGAGCATGGGATTCAAATTCAGAGGCATCGAAGACATGTTTGACGACGTCATTGAGTCCGTGGAAGAACTTGGCCGGGGGTTGACTTCTATTCTGCCCAGAGAGAAAAATGTCGTCTAGTCAACGTGTTCATGAAGGTCTGATGTGGGCGGGCTTCGTCTAGTCAGCGTGGTTCATGAAGCCTCAGTGTCATTCCTCAGTTGGGACACCACTCTGTCAGCTGATCAGTTGACCAGCTCTCCCAGTCAACAACATAAAAAAAAACGAGATAATATTGACCACCTTCAGGAGACCATGGTAGCATCAAAAAGTCAAAATGATTATTATCTATACGGATGAATTTCCCATGAAACAGATGCGAAATGATGATCGTAGAGTACCTGGATTTGGAAATCAGAAGGTTCTCTGAGACGGCTTCTTTCCAAAAATGGCCTCCCAAATCTGGGGAGTTGACGGCCCCTTCTTGTCCAAATGCTCCCTGACGGCCCTGTCGTCAACGGCCAGACCTCTCTCGCGCAATCTCTTCACAACCTCCCCAGCTTCCTCCACGCCTTTGACCTTGCAAATCTCGTCGATCACATCTGTGAAGGTCGCCACGGTGAGGGAGTGTCCGGCGTCCAGCATCTCCTGACAAAAGTCAACGGAATCCTCCAATCTCTTCCCTCTGAGAAGGCCCTCGATCAGGATCTTGTAGCTGAAAGCATTCGGGGAGATGCCATGATTCTGCATCTTCCTGAAGACCCTCTTGGCATCGTCGAATCTCTCCGCCTTGCAGAATCCCTCCACCACGGCGGTGTAGATGACGATCTCTGGGATCGTACCTCTCTCGCGCATTTCTCCGAACAGCTTCATGGCCTCCTGGATCAGCCCGTCCTTGCAGAGCCCGTCGAGCATCGCGACGGCGCTAGGGATCAGCCCCGTCTCCTTCATCTTCCTGAAAATGTCATCGGCGTCCGGTGCCGCTGACTCTGAGAGAGGCGGATCGCCATTAGGGATCTGGATCGACGCCTCTGCTTGAGCCTTATCTTCATTTTTCTTCATCCCCAGTTTAAGCTTCTGCAACAGGAAACTCTCCGGCCGATCGCCGCTTAGCCTGTGCTTTTTTCCATCGGCGAGATTCTCCAACAAGCCTCCCGCTTCATCTTTGCCCTGGATCTCGCCGGCAGGGAAGAGAGAGGAACTCTGACGGGAAGCTCCGAACCTCCCGCTGAAGAACTCACCGCCAAGCCGAGAAGAAGCAGCTTCTCTCTCTTCGTTTTGGGAGGAGAGAGGAACCTTCCCGCTGCTGCGTGAGTTCTCGTCGGCGTCGTCAACGGGAAAGAGCTTCTCCGATCTCTCACGGCCATCCGTCTCCTTCCTGTCGTCTCCAGCATTGCGGCTTCCGAAATTAAGGCTACGAAGGAACTGATCCTCCGATCGATCGTCCACCGGATCTCCTCTCTTCGGTCTCCTGGGAGCAAATCCGTATGATCTGCTCTGCGACGACGGGAGGGATTGGCTGTACAGAGCAGCGGCGCAGTCACTCCGAATCCTCGATACCTCGGAAATCTGACAGGAACTCTTCCGCAGGCCGGAGAAGACGAGAAGCTCCGCAACTAGCTTTGTTTTCATGGCCGCTCCACCACCTTTCGGAGCCAGAGGGAGAAAATCGCAGTAGAGAGAGAAAGAGTGAGGGTTAGGGTTTAATGAAAAGAGGAAGAAGAAGAAGAAGAAGAAGAAGAAGAGGGGGGATTTGGTGATTATAATGATAATTTAGGGGTATAAGAGGAATTATTAATCATACAAGTATATAAACGTTCTTCCTCCTCCCCGTTCCTCCCTCGGGGATAAGGCGTGTGGGTAACCTCCGGAAGAACGAGCTCCTGTCTCCGCCATGGATTCTAGCAGCTCTGCTTGAAGGTGAGGAACTCTGCGCCACCTAAATCCTTCCTCCTTCTTCCCGTCCCTCTTCTCTCTGGCTGAGCTCTGAAGAAGAAGAAAGAGGAGGAGGGGGTTCTGTGGTCTGGTGATGGGGGAAGGGGAGAGGGCCGCCATTGTGGGGTTCTTCAAAGAGAAAGGGTTCGAGGATGCGAGCATCGAGGCGATGCTGAAGAAATGCCGCCGTCTGGATATCGTCGGAAGGGAGAAGATGGCGGAGAATTGGGAGTACCTGAGAAGCATCGGAATCCACGAGAGGAAGCTCCGCTGTGTGGTCTCCAAGTGCCCCAAGCTCCTCGCCGCCGGCATCGACGAGAAGCTGTCGCCAGCGGTGCACTGCCTCGCCACCCTGGGGACGAAGCCCGGCGATGTCGCCGCCGCCGTCGTCAAGTTCCCGCAGATCCTCTCCCACAGCGTGGAGGAGAAGCTCTGTCCGCTGCTGGCCTTCTTCCAAACCCTAGGGATCTCGTCGGAGAAAGCTGGGAAGCTCGTCCTCCTCAATCCCCGCCTGGTCAGTTACAGCATCCAGGAGAAGCTCTCGGATATGGCGGTCTTCCTCGCCGGCCTCGGCTTCGGGGGAGACGGCAGCAAGATCGGGAAGATCCTGGTGAAGAATCCCTATATGATGGGGTACAGCGTGGAGAGGCGACTCCGCCCCACGGCGGAGTTCCTGAGATCGATCGGCCTGAAGGATCCCGATCTGAGGAAGGTGGCGGCGAGCTTCCCGCAGGTCCTCTGCAGAGACGTGGATAAAACCCTGAGGCCCAATCTGAACTTCCTGAAGCAGAGCGGCTTCAGCGACCGGGAGATCGCCATGGTGGTGGCCGGCTACCCTCCTGTTCTCATCAAGAGCGTGGAGAATTCCCTGAAACCGAGGATCAGATTCCTGGTGGAGGCGATGGGGAGGGAGCTGAGAGAGGTCGCGGAGTACCCGGAGTTCTTCCGCCACGGCCTGAAGAAGAGCTTGGAGGCCCGGCACCGGCAGCTGGAGCAGAGGGGCCTTAAATGCAGCCTGAGCGAGATGCTCGACTGCAACAAGAACAAGTTCGCCGCCAAATTCTCTCCCATCAGCAACCTCGGCTGATCATCTGATCTTCCTCCTCTCCTTGTTTCCATTTTTTTCTTCTTCTTCTTCTTCTTCTTCTTCTTCCTCGTCTGTGGGATCTCATTCCCTCTCTAGTTCTTCACCCGGATGATCACAATGAGCATCGGCATTTATTTTTTCGGATCAAAATCAGTGCGAGCCGTACCTGGAACAGTTTCCGAGATTGAAGATTTCTGGGCTCTACCGATCACAATCTGCACAGTGGAAGAACAAAGTATGGGTCTTTGTGGTGTTGTTCTTCAGGTCAGTGTGATGGATCTCCCTCGGCGTCGTCCCCCAGAGTTTCTTCAGAGCCCAAGCTACAAAACTAATCCTAGAAAGAAAAATAGGCACTGAGGATCCAATTGGGCATTTGTTCCACGATCTTGTTTTTTTTTTTTTTTGTTTTTTTTACCTGATGACAATATTTAATTCAGAGTTTATTTAATCGGCTTGTGACCGATGTTTGAATGCTTTATAGATAATGAAGCAGATGTTTTAATCATTAGAAATTAGAGGTTTTAATCACTATAATTCATAATCATTAATTTAACTATGGATATTACGCCAATTAAAATATCAAGTATATAACATTGAATTCACAATACTTTTACTTATTGTGAATTTACGTTGTATTACAAAAGTAATATATTGTATTCAATTAGACTGTTTAATTAGTATGCCTATCATAATATCGATTTTAAAACACTTTTATTAAGAAAAATATTTAAAAATAAACACAATTTCAATTAGTTTATACTTTTTTATATAATACAATAAAATATTTTTCATAGTTTATTAGTTAATATATATTTAATAAAAAAATAAGCACAATTATTTAATAATCAATATTTAGATCATGGATTAAATGTTTAAATGATCAAATCAATTTCTTATAATAATTTATTATATTTTTTATTCCAATATTGAATTCAACATAATTTTAGCGATTGTGGATTAAATGTGTTAATCATCTAATCAATTTGTTAAATTCAATTAAAAATTTAAATTATAAAGAGCAAGATCATCTCTAACTATTACTCAAGACAATATAGAGGAAGATCAGCTCTAAGATCTACAACTTCACAATAAATAAAAGAGAGGTTCCAACTTGTTGAATGGTCAAAGAACATATGAGAACATCTGCTAAAGTAACATCTAGATAGACAATAGATCAAACTAAAGTCATTGGTATTTTAGTTATTTTTAATTATCATCCTTATAGTTTAGTAACCACATTAATTTTTTGGCCCCTTTGTTTTCAAAGTGCATTTTAATGACTTGACTTTTTTGGTGGGTTAAAACCATTGAAGCAAGTAGGAGCCTTTATAATGATGCAATAGTAACTAATGGAGGTTTGATAGTTATGTGATTGTTGTTTGGTGTGCCAAAGTCAACAAAGCCAGTAGAACATTAATGATGTCTTGATTGTTGTTTCTTGTGTCAAAGCTAGTAAAGTCAACCATAGAGTGGTTGCTATAAAAACAATTTTGTTTTTAATTCCATTAGCATCAAATAAGTCAATAAGAAACTATCTAATTCTTAGAGTCATGACTTGTTAAATATAGTATTTGCAAATGATTAGTAGAAACCCAAGGAGCACAACTCTTGGATAGTGGATACAATCTGGGGCCCAAAGTATTACAAAACATGTATTGTGCAATCTTATTATGTATTTGATGTTTCCTTTCAAATCAATTAAATAGTCTTGCTAAGTCACAATAAATTATAATGGTTAATATGATTCTCTTGATCATATTACCTATTTTAAATCCTGTATTAATGATCTAAAAATATTATTTAATTATATTTTAACTTTGCTACATGGTATAAGACCATTGATTACTCAATCCACTCAATTAGAAAGTTTAATCCTCAAGATTGTAGCATGTGAAATGAGGATTCATTTTTCAATGATAAATCAACTATATTCAGCCCCCTCCTAGATTACAATAGTCATCAATGGCATGAAGGAATAAGATTTGGGGCACATAACATCACTACATACATGAGACCATACATGTACACATGCAATCGCTCATGATAAGTACATCATGTTGTAAGTGCAAACATAGGTTGACACGATGTGAGATGTGAGGGGCATATGTGTATACACTACATGCCTATGGTATGAAGGAATAAGATTTGGGGCACATAACACCACTACATACATGAGGGCCATCTGTGTGTACATGCAATTGCACATGAGGCATCATAAGTACAACATGTTGTAAGTGCAGACACAGGTTGACATGAAGCAAGATGTCAAGAGCGCATGAAGTTCATGCATAGCTTGCATAGAGAATACCAACATGTTGGAGCAAGGTTCAGGGAGGCACCCTATGAATCTTGAAGGCCGATAGCACAACATCGCCATGACATAGCACAATGCAGCATGAGCAACACACTTGTAGAGGTGCATGACATCATCAGACATGGCACAACATGAGGAGGCATGATGCGAGATAGGCAGCACAAATTCATAAAAAGCTGTTCTATAAAAGGTTTAATAATATTTTCTATAAACTATTACAAGTATGGTCCTCACCATACTTTTCTATAACCAACAGCTTTATATGAAAAAAGCTCTAAAAAATTTACAAGTATGGTCAATGCTTTGCAAGTGATTCCATTAATAATATACAAAGGAATAATGACTTCATGAATGGCTGAGGAGAGAGAGGACGTTGTTGTGGAAAGGGTCAGCTAGGTGTTCTACAAGATTCTGGATAGGGCCCTTACCGGTCAACGCAGCCTGGAAGGCGAAGCCAAGCCAGGAGACCATGGCCAGGCGCCCGTTCTTGATCTCCTTCACCTTGAGCTCCTCGAAGGCAGCAGGGTCCTCGGAGATCCCCAGCGGATCGAAGAGGAGGCCGCCGGGGTAGTTTATGTCTCCAGGCAGGTAGATGCCAAGGGGCTCCAGGGCTTCTATTCCACAGTATCTGGCATACTCCGGTCCAACCTGGGGGACCCACATCCCCAAGAGTGACCATGCTTTTCTTGGTTTCACTCACAATAAAACATTCAAATCGAAGGGCTATTTCTACATGGAAAATTGGGCGTGAAACAGGAGCTACAAATTCACAGGCCCACAGAATATCTGACTGGGGACGAACACGATCTGTGACAGAGTTTTAGAGGGAGGGAGGAGATGTAATTCTTTGCTTCTCTCTCTAAAAACATTCAAGTCCAAGTGATTTCCCCCCAGGGGAAATGGTTCTGAGGCAGACTGCAATGAATTCAGAGGTCCTGCATAATATTTTGTCTGGGGATGAAAAAGGGATGTGGTAGGTACAGACAACGACGCAGGTTGAAGCACCGGGAAGAGAAAATAAGCTTGTGATAGATTGGCCAGCAAGGGTTTTATCAAATATAAATTCAAGTAATTTTTTGAAATAAATAAAAAATCATGTGGATTACCATTAGAAGAGCTTGGCAGATGGCTATGACGATAATTCCCTGACTTCCAGCAATGTGAAACCCAGGAATGCCAAGGTAATCGAGGGTGTCACCCTAAACAGAAGAAATTGATATCAGACAAAAAAAAAGCAGCATTTATGTTCGTTTCTCATGAATAAGAAAAAAAAATCTGTTATCATATAACAAGAGATTAATCAGAAGAAATGGGTCCTTTTCACTGTCAATATTTGGCCTTTGTTCTATGCGTCTCTACCAGTGCTTCAGACCTGGTGTGATTAATGGCTGCAATGCCACGTGGAAGATACCAAGATGTCCATGGGCATGTTCAAGCGTGCAACTCAAGAGTGATGATGAAATAAAGAACTTGTATGAATTTCGTCTCAGAAGTTTCACAATTCCCAGCTAGCTCTATAAAAGTATGCATCATGACAGTTAATCTTCTTATCAATAGTTTTACTGTTAAATTCTGAGGAAAACATTTCGTGTCAAGATTATCTTGACTCCATCTTTGAATATATGTCCATTATTATTGGATGGGTCACAATTCACAATTTAAAGTGTCTAAAAAACATTTACACAAGCTTCATTCTCTTTTATCTCTGTAAAGATGCTTGCCTTCAATTTTGCGTAGCCAACCTTCCACCACACAGGCTCGACAAAGTGCACAACACCCAGTTGGTCCAACCCCTCTGGAACAAGAACACCAAGAGAGGCAAGCATTGCCCAACGAGCATGAAGGATTTCAAAGCTGCAACCAGGAGTAGCAGAGAACAGATGTTTGAGGGCTGAATTAATAAATTAACAAGAATAGAAGTGCATGCTCCTGCATAATTGTGAAAACATACTCATTCAAAGTCCTTCCAAACAGAAAAAATTTATACACAAATATTATTATGCAGATAAAATAAAAATAAGGTTTAATTATAAGACTAAAATCATTTCGGAGGTGATTCAGTGCATGCTTTAAATAGTAACGAGACGCCAAGTTTCATTTGCAGTGAACTGAGACAAAAATTGAATTCTAGATAAGAAAAAAAATACAAGGATGAAACACATACTTGAAGTATTTCTCAAAAGCCTTGCGATCCTCGCTTAAATTTGCAATATCAAAGCCGTAGTCGCCAGGAAATTCTCCGGTGAGGTAGGTGGGGTATTCATATGGTAAAGGACCAAGCCAGCGAGGCCGATGCTTCCCATACCACAAGCTTAACAGAAAAATAGATATGGATCATTCAGAAGACAACCGCCCAAAAATCCCCTCAGATGCTGAGCAATAAATAGAAATGCAGAAATCTATGCGCGAGCAGACGGATCTTAGGCAGACATAATTGGAGAATTTCCATTCGGAACATATATTTGGTATAGTTCCATACAGGAATCCAAGAGAATGTTAGATCTGCTTCAGCATCTACGGGGATTTTCGAGATTGTGCCGGTTTTCAAGATAAAGTTGAAAGCCTGTTCCACTAGTTACCTTGCCTCTCTCGCCCTTTCTGAGAGGGCCTTAAACCTCGAGGATTTCTCCACGTTGGTCCTCTTCGTTCCCTCCAACCTCCTCCGCAGCTCCTCTCCCACCGAGCTGTTGGCCACGGCCTTCACCGCCGCGAACGGGATCGCGGAGAAGACCAGGACCCCGACTAGCTGGACGAATCGGAAGAAATAAAAAACTAAAATCAAACAAAAAACTAGGGCGATGAGGGGAAACCATCAAACTACGATCAGAAATGAAACGAGAGGGGAAAAAAATTCAAAGAAGAATGTGGATACCTCCCCCCACGAGGCTCTGCAGATGGAAGGAATTCGCCTGCCATCGGAGAATCTATCGGTCCTCGGCTTAGGGCAACAGCTCGCCAGAGCTTGGCCATCGCCTAGCAGAGAAGAACGGCGAGCAGAGAGAGAGGGTGGCCGTGGGAGCAGCGCCATGGAAGCGGATCCCCATGGTCGCTCAGCCCCTCTCTACAAGTACCCGTGGACGAGGATATTTCAAAATATTAAAAAAATGGAAGTCCAGGATATCCACGGGCCGGGCCGTCCCGGGCTGCTGAGTCCAGACTCATGTAAGCCCGCCCGATGCCGGGCCTATTTTGTCTCCCCGAACTTGAATTTTGGCCCGAGTTTGGACAACCGGACCCGGGTTTTCGAATTATCCGGCCCGTTTCTGTAACGTGCCCCGCCATCCTCTGACAGAGGTGGCTACCATCTCCTCCGTCGAAGGCTCGCCCAGAAGGCGTTGTCTTTCCCTTCCACCAAGCAATGAGCGGCGGCGGCGGCGGCTTCTGCTCGCGACTCTCGTCGCTCGTCGGCAGGGCCCGAAGAATCGCTGGCGCCTCTGCCGCCGCCGCCGCCACATTGTCGACGGCGGCCGCGGCGGGGCAGCCGGCGAAGGCTGTGCCCGCATCCTGCGCCACCGTGGAAGAAGCCCAGAAAACCCTGAGGACCCGCCTGTGCATCATCGGCAGCGGCCCCGCCGCGCACACGGCGGCGATATACGCTGCCAGAGCCGAGCTGAAGCCCGTCCTCTTCGAGGGATGGATGGCCAACGACATCGCCGCCGGCGGGCAGCTGACCACCACCTCCGAGGTGGAGAACTTTCCGGGATTCCCGGAGGGCATCCCCGGTCTCGAGCTGACCGACCGCTTCCGCGCCCAGTCAGCGCGATTCGGGACCCACATCATCTCCGAGACCGTCACCTCCGTTGACTTCTCCTCTCGCCCATTCAAGGTTGTCTCCGATTCCACCACCGTCCTCTCCGACGCCGTCATCGTCGCCACCGGCGCTGTCGCCCGCCGCCTCAAATTCCCGGGCGCCGGCGAGTTTTGGAATCGCGGGATCTCCGCCTGCGCCGTCTGCGATGGGGCGGCGCCCATCTTCCGCAAGCGCCCCATTGCAGTCGTCGGCGGCGGGGACTCGGCCATGGAGGAGGCAAATTTCCTTACAAAGTATGGATCCAAAGTCTACATCATCCATCGCCGGGACTCCTTCAGGGCATCGAAGATCATGCAGGGGAGGGCAATGGCGAACCCGAAGATCGAAATTATCTGGAACTCTGCGGTGGAGGAGGCCTACGGCTCCGAGAAGGGAGGATTGGGTGGTCTCAAGCTACGTAGCACTCTGAGCGGGGAGCTGTCGGATTTGCAGGTTTCCGGTCTGTTCTTCGCCATTGGGCACGAACCTGCGACGAGATTCCTCCAAGGGAAGCTGGAGCTGGATCCAGATGGGTACATTGTGACAAAGGTTGGCAGCACAGAGACCAGTGTGAAGGGGGTCTTTGCTGCCGGAGATGTTCAGGACAAGAAGTACCGCCAAGCCATCACTGCTGCTGGAACAGGTCAGCCGATGGGCCTCTTCCCTCTCCTCTAATTTTCCACTTTTCTTGATCAAAGAACGCTTTTATTTTATTACAGGATTTGGTAGTTTTTTCACAGTTTTCGTCTCTGGTAATCAGATTAAAAACCCAATTTATTGAATTAAAAATTAACATCCGTTTACAGCGGATATGTGATCTATACACCTTTGGAACGGGGAAACTTCAACTTATTCATGCATAAAGATCAATTTTTTCCATAAACATATGTTTTATTTTACCTATTTGAGCTAAAAAATGGCCCCACTCGTCCTTTTCCTGGTTGTTTATGGATGACCCATTATTTGTTCCTGATGATCCATGAGAGCTCCGACTCTAGAAATCTCATTCAGCGAGGAGATGTGGGCTCAGAGAACGCCGATCTCCGTTCTAAAAACCCCATTTTTGGCTCCTCCATACCCATCATGCTGATATTTTTAGACCAGTCAGTGCGGCGCTGTAAAGTCCATAAATGGGTACTATTTCATGGTTGCGGATATAATCATACTAATCTAGGAATCATATCAAGCCTTGTTTCCTGGTAGCTCTAGTGTGAGCTCATCACTCAGATCCAGTAGGGGAGGACTCGATTGGCCGGATTAGCCTAAAAGCCTGGCCCTTTTATGTGCCATAAAATCCCCATATATAGCTATTTTCATATCGTAGATCCATTGAATCATAGACTAATTAATATCAGTGATGTTCCCAATTAAATCGCCATACTTAGCCACCTGGGCCGCATGCTTTCCCCCTGAGTTCTTCAGCTGATGCTATCTTGCAGCCGCATACTCGGCCACTTTGGCCGCATGATTATATCAAGCAAATACCCCTGAGTTTGTCATCTGACGCTGTCTTTTGGAGGCGCAGGGTGCATGGCTGCGTTGGATGCTGAGCATTATCTTCAAGAAATTGCAGCTCAGGAAGGGGCAGAAGCCTGAGTGACTTGCTGGTGGGTCCTGACAAAGAACAGCAACTGATCGGTAGAAAAAGAGAAAAAATTCACATATATATATACATATATATATATATATATTATTTCTATAAATGGCATTTCTATAAACTTAGGACTTCCCCATTTTCATATCCTATGACCACTAAAACAGGAATATATCTGTGAAATTTCCATCAGATATTTATCTGGGAACAGCTCTGTTACATCTGAATTCCTGTGGTTGGCTTTGTTATGGATGATAAATGGGTTGACTTATTGTTTCTGCCCTGAGAAATTGGGAGAATTGGGGTCGTTTTATGGGGATATAATTGTGTTCTAAATCGGTATTGGACGGTCCATCACTCACCGATGGGTTATTTTCTAGTTTTTTCATTTAATTTTGGGCCCTTATAAAAAAAAATTATGGTGGGGAACTCCTCAATTTTCCAATTTGGTTAAAAACCCTTGAGAACTGTATATTTATATAAATTACGTACATTTTTTATAGAAAAAGGCATATTTTCCAAATTTGGAAAGTCCTCTTAGATGGGTTGATTTAACTGAAGGTTTTTTTTTTTTTCTTGAAGGACCTTTAAAAAATATTCGTTTAAACTAAGGTGAACACCATTATAGTATGTAAGTAGACAAAAATGTCTTCTCGAATAACAAAAAAGCCTCTCTTTTCTTGTTAATTAGATATTGGGCTTCTAGCAGGAAGACAATAAAAAAGGTCCAACTTGTTGGATTTATTCTAAATTCTGCAAAGATGAAGTCCCAAGTGTAGTTACTTATTAGAGTCAACGTTGTTTTCCGAGTCCAAAATATGAATCCTAAATAATAGTCCCAGTTGTTGTAATTTTAAGAAAGATGGTGTTTTTTTCCAAGTCTAAATATATATGGGGTCTTTCTTGAAATATAATCTTCTTCATAAATCCTACCGAGCGATCAATAATATGTACCAAAACTTGTTCTGAATAATACAAAGTTGGGGTTTTTTTCAAATTTAAAATTCATAGGGGTTAATGACATATAAACCTTTGATAAACCTCCATAAAATCATCAATGAAAAGGTTAAATGTGCAATTCTAGAAAGGTTGAGTATTGTTTTGCAGTAGTGATGTTTGTGAAGGTTAAGAGCTAAGAATCCATTTCAATAAATCCTACGAAGCATGCTGGTAGAAGGTAACCATGGGGATAATGCCCAAGGATTGATGGGCCGGGCGGGGCCTCTGGGAGACCAAATTTGGGCTTTTTTCTCCGGGCCCGGCCCTCCCGTGATGAAGCAGCATTCACTATGTCAGGATGAGCTCTGTCGGTAAGAAAAAAATAGCAACTTGCAATGGCGGCCAATGATGGAGACAGCTTCAGAACTTTTCGGAGATCGATCGAAGGGCATGAAGAGAGAGAGTGAGAGAGAGAGAGAGAGAGGGGGGGGAGGTGGGAGGGGGACCCGCAGACCCATTCTGTGTGCTGCAGTGGGGAGGATCGTCGAAAGGGCATCGGTGATCGCCGGTGGAAGTCGTTGCCCCCTTCGTTTCTCTTTCTTCCTTCTCTCTCTTTCCTCCTCTGTCCCGGGGGGGGAAGGGGGGGGAGGAGGGGGGGTGTTCTTCGCCCGAGTATTCCTCTCGATCGGTGTTCCGTGGAGGGCCCATGCCGTGGTCCAGAGTACCGCCGTAATCCGCTGCTCCTGCTCCCGTGGGGATTACTGCCGTCGCCATGGCATCTTTTGTTGTTTTCCCATGAGATGGGGCAAAGGGTTCCCTTTGTTCATCGCAGCATCATTCGATCCGCCGGTTCCGTCATCTTTCCTCCAATTCTTCCTCTTCCGCTGTGATCGTCTCCCTTCTAGGTATAGGAATTAGGGTTTGGGTTTGTTCGCCGCTACATGGCGAATCCCCCCGGTGCTCCTGGTCCGGCTCCAGGATCCGGACAGAGCTCGAATTCCGGGCTTCCCTACCTGAATTCCCCATTTGGTGACACAACGTACACGAAGGTCTTCGTTGGTGGCTTGGCGTGGGAGACCCAGAGTGAGACGTTGCGCCGCCACTTTGAGCAGTACGGGGACATCCTCGAGGCCGTGGTAATCACCGATAAGAACACCAGGAGATCGAAGGGCTATGGCTTTGTGAGTATCTACTGTCATCGTCCTCGATTCACCGCGATTAATGCAAAGGAGATCTTCCTTCTCCCCAACTCAGAGATGTAATCCTCGGGCGATGGCTTGCTTTGGAGGTTACAGGTGACTTTCCGTGATCCTGAGTCTGCAGCGAGAGCCTGCGCCGATCCAAGCCCTACCATAGATGGTAGACGGGCGAATTGCAACCTGGCTTCTCTTGGGCGCCCCCGGCACCCTCCGACGCAGGGTATGCCATCTTTTCCCTAACCTTGCTTACATGGGTCTTCTTTTGCCCATTTTCTCTGGCTCAAGCTCGTCGTATTATATTCATCACAGCTCTCGGAAGTAAGTGATCCTTTTTGGTTTTCCCTCGACGTGTTTACACATCTACATGATCAAATCCAGGTGTTTTCTGGCTTTTGCTTGATTTTGTGGGCATACCTCATCATTTGGTCCTTTACTTGTATGGCGTTAATGGGGGAATCAATTGGGGATGATGATTGCAGTTTATGTGCTTAGAATTTGAATGGATATTGCCTAAAATCCTAGACCCAATTCTAGAAACGAGGACCCTTTTGAAAAAAATTATTCTCAGGTGCTTCCTATAATTTAATATTTACACATTATTTTAAATTTAACTGAGATTTAATCTGTTTTGATGCGTTATAACTGTCTCATCTTTGCGGAGCTGCAAATCTTCCCAAGGCTCCACAATTTCATCTGTCATTTTCTCCTCTAATCCATACTATTCGTTTCCTCAATTTTTTTCTGGAAATTGAATATTTTAAAGCAATAAAATAAAGCGAATGATACCTTTTATTCTTCTCTATCTGATCTCCCGAATGGCAGTATGTCCTAGAAGAATAAGTGATTGTAAGATTCATCCAGTCATGTATATATGACTAATTTCCAAACACTAAACAGAGCCATCTCTATAACTTATGGCGATCATAAGAAGTTCTTGGGAAGATTACAGAAACAACTTTTTTCTCTCTCTGTAAAGAATTCTTTGAAAAATACTGGATGACTCAATATGTGTTATGAATTTTTTTGAGGGCATATCGAGAGAGAAGTTCCGCTTCAGGATTTCCTGAATTGACAAAACACTTTTTGGAGGTTTTTATTAATCTCTAACTCATCTAACTATAAATAAACAACTTTTCTCGTGAAGGCTCTGGTGAAATAGATATCTTGGCGCATCTCTGAAGTGCTCACTGCATGCTTGGTCCGAAATTAAAATGCACCTATGGCAACACCGACGGCTTTCTTTAAGGGGCATGATTTGTATTTAGAAAGCAAAAAAGTTTGAATCTGATACCTTTCATCCTTCTCTGCATGAAATATTTTTAAGTATCTTTGTGGTATATATTTTATTGCTGTGATGGTGTGTTGTCTTTCCATTTATGCTGTTTTACCCTTTTTAGCACGCCCAGGTACAGCGGGCCCATACATTGGAGGTGTGCCAGTTCCACATGGGGCTTATGTGGGAAGCTCTGGTTATCAACATCTGCTGCCTTACGGCTACAACCAACAAGGTTTTCCCTATCTACCATACGGGTGAGTTTGTCAGAATGCTGCTTCTTAGTCATGCTGTCTGGATGGATATCTGGATTCAAGTAAGCTGGGGTTATATCAGTTGACATCTCTTAACAAAAGACAAAAAAAGGAAAGGAAAGAAGAAGGAAGAGGCTCTACAACAAGGGAGTTTAGGTTGATATGTGCATTTGTGGAACATTAGTGGCCGTAAAGGTGGGTGAGCAGGGATAATCAGAGTTTTGTTAGGCTTCGTCGTTGTTTTTTTATATATATATTATTATTATTATTATTATTATTATCATTTTATATGGAGTAAGAAAGATAAATGTAGGAAAATTATAGCTCCGAAATCATAAACGTTATTTTCTTTCTTGGATGTGAGGCTTAGTTTGGTGGAATGTGAAGGAGAGAGGGGTTACTCATTAATGTCTCTTCACAAGTTACCCAACACTGCAGAGTAAGCATCTGGCATACATCTAGAAAAATGTCGAAAAGAAGCAGTCAATATTTCTTATAAATTAATATTATTTTCGCCCTCTGCATTTCTGGTTTTTGTTACCAAAATAAAAATTTGAATAAACATTGGATATGAGAATCCTCTTTAAAAAAATGTGCCACTATCCTTATGCAGGTATGCAGCATATGGATCCGAGTATGCCTCGTATCCTCAGGTTATGTTATCCTGTCAAGAAAAAATATTCTCCTCTGGAGATTTATGATCAGTATAGTATGTGCTCATATCTACTTGCTTTATGTCATTTCTTTCAGATGTACAATCCATACACGGGGCAGCAGTTCGTTCAGGTATATGGTGTTCCTGCACCTGTGAATAGCATGGCCTACCCATTGGGGCAACCTGGTCAACCTGGTCAACCTGGTCAACCACTTCCTGGTGGGCCAGGCTATATGGCATTCCAAAACTATCAAGTGCCAAATCAGACCCTGCTGCAATTCGGCGCACCAAATGTCAATGGAGTAGCTCCTGGAGGCCTCTCTTCTGTCCAATCTTCATTTCCTCCAGGTACCTTCTTTGGTATCAAACTTTATAGTACTTACATGAAGAGGACATCTCGTCGTTTGCCCACTTTCCATTCTTGGGTATGTCTGTGAATTGTCCAGGGCATTGTTCTTGGGAGATAAATCAAAATCATGACGATATTTCTCACATATAATACATTTAAATGGTATCTTACTCTCTTTCTGGCAACAAAAATGGAGTTTAATCTTGGAAGTTTCGACGTCTAATATCCAGGAGCAGCACAATTTCCTCAATCGCACCTTGTAGTGACAGTTCCTTCACCACAGTTCTCACAGGGAAATGGCTCAGACCAGACGGCAGGTTGATCTGAGCATCATTATGACGAATTTCTTGAGGTATTTCGGACCTCTCTGCCCTTAATTCCTGAATCTGGTCTTACTTCTCCAGGCTCATATGGTGTTAGAAATGCGCCCTTGGACAGGGTTATCAATCAGATAGACTTAAAAGCAGGAGTAAGAGCTGCAGCGCTGCCAACTCGGTGGCTTGCTTCAAATTCTTGTCTTGCAAGTTCTTCATCTTTGCATTTTAGAGGCAAGTTCGTGTGATTCTTTTCGTTTTGAGAATTCCAGATGGGCCTCTCATCAATCTGTTCATCTTCTTTGTATCTATTGGGCTATGCGATTTTTTCTCTCAGGCTGTTAAAAATAAAATTAAAATTGGGGAAAATTAGAGAACTCAGAAGTTATATGCTTTTTAATCAGGCTGATCATTAACGGCGAACTAATTGAAAAGAATGATCTCATCCTTCCCTTGCCTTTTTGTAGGTCCTTCTTTGTCATGGTCTCTGTAGACCAACCATAGTCAAGGTCAACTCGCTCCAAAATGTCTGGAGCAGAGGAAGCATAAGAGGTTGGCTCTCCCCCTCCTCCAATGCCTCGGTGCTGTAAAGCGTCTGTAAATCCATTGGCGGCTGGAACCTGGGTCCGCCGGCCGTGAGCCCAGGTGCGCTCAAGATCTCGACCACTCTGACCGAGTCGACTTGTCGAGTTGGGTGTATTCATGGTTCTTGGGACGGTTGGCCTGTTAGTGGCCAACGCTTGTGTAAATTGTTGTTTAATTGGGGTCCACATCATCATTCATTCACGGTGATCATCTTGCTAGTTTCAAGTCATTTGCCCATGAAAACTTTGCCGATTTGGGTAAATATTTATTAGATCGAGCGAGAATCCCCTTGTTTTTGTATGTCATATCATCAAAGCTTAGCTGCTCGGTCAAATTTTATGGTGTTTAATGTAGAAGTTGGGTGAGAATGAAAATTATTGTTTGATGAGTAATTGGGTACAGGTATTTATATTGGTCCTAAGTTGATCAGATCTAATTAATCAGGCTTCACTTATGACGAATTGGATCTAATATTTTCGTGAAAAGAGAAAAGTTGAAAGAGCAATATAAGAAATGATATATACATAGTTAATTATAGAACTTATGTATATCTGTAATCTCTCATGCTCTTACATTCTCATTTGGTGAGAATATTTGTGAGTTGCTCATGAGTTGAGACATAGGTGTAAATGATGTAATTATCAAGTTTTTCGTTAATATATTGCTGATCAATCTCACTACACAAAGTACGATCATGTTGCCTCATATTGTATGCGATAATATAGTGGATTTGTTGTCACAATATAATATGATCAGACTTCTTATTTGATTCTAAGGTCTTTTAGAATGCATCTTGCTCACAAGACTGCATATATGTTTTGTGTAATAGTTTGAAATTTTGATTTTGCACTCACTTGTTATTTCTTGCTCCTCCATGTGGTGAAGAGTGTAATAGCCTGAAGTTGATTGTTAGTAAATAGTAAACATGCATACCAAACATCGGTATAGATTTCATGTTATTATTTTTCTTAAATAAGATTCTTCTACCAAGAGTCAACTTAAATTATTATAAAATGCCATCAATCGTTAAGAGATGAGTTTCCCTCAAGTCATGCATTTATTGAGTAAGAATTGTTACTGAGTATGTAATATCATATATAGTTTTCATCATCTTTAAAAAAAGATGACCAAGACAACAATAGTACAACACTTGGGGTTTTATCAAAACAATAGTTTCAAGTCTAAATGAAGGTTGCAATTTTACAATGTAGGCTCACAAGATAACAAAGTTTTTTACACTCGTCAATATGTCCAATCTTCTTGTGATCTTATTTATCACAGACATTACAGATATCACAATTGAAAATCACTTTATAATTTATGTCATCAAATAAATTATTAACTAAGCTAAGATTTATGAGAAAATTAAGGACATAGAATATATTTTTAATTATGCTAAGATAATCAATTTTTAAATTTCCTTTGTCAACTACTGTGATTAATGATACATCAACTAAGGCCACTTTACTATGACTTAGATAAGGATTATAAGTTAAGAAATAATTTGAAATATTTAAAATCAATGATGTAGGAAAGGAGTTACATGTCGCGTGTAGTACAAATAGCCTGAAGTTGATTGTTAGTAAATAGTAAACATGCATACCCAACATCAGTATAGATTTCAACATCCATGTTATTTGGTATCAAACTTTATAGTACTTACATGAAGAGGATATCTCGTAGTCTGCCCACTTTCCATTCTTGGGTATGTCGATGAATTGTCCAAGAGATTTGGACAATTTGATCTGTGAATTATCAAACTTAGTTTCCTCATTGGGGCAACCTGGTCAATCAGGTTCTAATGGCTGGGCTGCACAACAGATGCAGTGATCTGAAGTAAGGCTATTCTCTTCTTGAGATTTATGATAACTATAGTATGTGCTCATACCCATTTTCTTTATGTTATTTCTTTTAGACTACAATCTTAGATACAACAAATCTTACTCAAGTAAATGATGTTTTCCTGCACCTATGGACAAAGCTTCTTCATTGGGGCAACTTGGTCAATTGGGTCAACCAGCTCCTGGTGACTGGGCTACACATCAAATGTCAACATAGTAGCTAGGGGCCTTTCTTATGTTGGCTTTCGAATTCATGTTCTCGTAATGGGTTCTAATGATGACTAATAAATATAAGAAAAAATAAAATGTACCAAATTATAATTATAGTTTTAAAGCATTTCTTTATATATGTGAACATTTGAACACATTGTCGAAGTATGTTAATTATAGGTTTATTGATATTAAATGTTAATGACAAGTGTTTTCATGTAAGTTCTTTGATTGTGTTAGACCTTCTTATTTATAATATATTTTAATTTTTCTGAAATGAAAAATAACAACTTTGAGTATGTGTTTTGCTCAATTTACTACAACAATATTGCTCAATTTGCTTTTAATTTTAATTTCAAATAATTTCATCTCATTTATGAGCTATTGTGTCTACATTATCACTCTTATGTTAATCAAAATGTAACAAAATGGAAAATATGTGTTTTTTAAAATAAAAAATAACCTCTTCTATATGTGTTATGTTCAATTTACTATAATAATATTGCTGAGATGTATCAATATAATATAATTTGAAAGTCAATTTCAATTAATGCATCTCACTTATGAGTTCTTAAGTTTGCATTATTTTTGATGCAGAATCAAAGAAAGAGAAAGAGCAATATTCATATAGAAAAGAAAGTTGGGATTTAGGATTGACTTTAGCTAAGTTAAAGAGGATTGTGGATAAACTAATTTTACTGATTTTAGAAGAATTAGGATTATAATTAACTGAGAATAATTGTACTTTCAAAGGTTCAGATAAAGTTACAACCAGGAGTATTAGGATCACTAATAAAAGACACAAGAGAGGCCTATCATATGGTTCACTCAATTTCTATAAAGAGCAAGGATATAAAATAATGATCACTTCACAAAGAGAATTGAAATCAAGCGTACCTTACTAAAATAGATTTTAGATTAATTTTCTTGACTCTAGTGGCTTGAAATCCATTGATTCTTGAATTGATTTCCAAGAGTATTAGAAAAAAGAAAATAAGAATGCTAAGAGTGTGGAGGAGGAATTGAGAATGGAAGAGTTAGATAGATACGAAATAGGAGGAAAGAATGATGAGAGTCAACGGAAAAGAAATAGAAATGAAGGAGAGGGAAGAGAGATAGAGGAAATGGGGTGTCTGTGGCAATGGCGACAGAGAGAGAAAATGAGTGAGGTACGTGGCGACGGGGAGAGAGAGAAGAAAGAGGGTTCTCGTGAGGATGAGAATCAAGGGTGGATTTAAATAATAAAGGGGCGAAATGAGAGAGAGAGAGAGAGCACGGACTCGCCGAGACGGGCGTCAAAAGAAAAAGGTCGGATGGTGGCGACAGTGAAAGAGAGAAAAAAGGAAGAGGGTTTCGAGATGGGAGGACAGCGGGAAGGGGATCTAGTGGCAATGGCAGGTTCGCGACGGGACAGACGGCGAGGAGGCGGAACGGCGGTGATGAGGCGGATGAGGAGGACGAGGAATGGCAACGACGGGGCAGATGAGGAGGAGGCGGAATGACGACGAGGAGGTGGAATGGCGGTGACGAGGCAGATGACAAAGAGGTGGAACGAGGGCGACGAGGCTGCTGGCGAGGAGGTGGAATGGTGGCGGTGGTAGGAGAGAGGAAAGGGAGGGCTGGCGACGGGACGGATGATGAAGACGATGTGGGAGAAGAGGAAAAGAGAGAGGTCTCCTAATCCAAGAGGACGAGAAGAAGAGAGGAAGCCCCCCCAATCCAAGAGGCGATGAACGGAGGGGAGGAACCCACCCAAATCCAAGGGGCGAGATGAGAAAGGAGACGACTTTCTAATCAAAGAAGGTAAAAAATAAACTTCTTGACTAATTTCACAAATCACTGTCCAAATACAAGATGAGTTTTAGAATGTATAGAGGAGTAGAGAGAGAAAGAGAAGAAAAGGGTGAAAGAGACAACCTTTCCCAAGAGATGCCCCACTTAAGAAGGAATTGAGGAGAGTGAGGTTGACTTAGCCTCTTCTCTCTCTCTCTTCTTCTTCTCCTTCTCCTTCTCTCTCTTCTTCTTGTTGGGTCATCATTTGTGAGTGGATCCTCTTGCTTGTTGGTAGGGATCAATTACTCATTGATCCAATATTTCATGTTGGATCCAAGAGAGGAGGAAGGTGCCCGATTGACTTAGAATTGAACTCTTTGAGGTCAAAGACCCTAATTCTTACACTTCTTCTTGGAAGGGTTGACCTCAAAGGTTGAACCTCTAGTTAACAATTTTTCATTGAATTGAGTTGACTTGACTTTCTTGAGTGAAAAATCATTGATTGAATCTAATGATCTCATCAATTTCTCTTGTGTCATTCAAAATATAACAAAATCACTAATATAAGAGTTTCATTAAAATTTAAAATAGTAACATATTGTTTGTGTGTAATGTTTAATTATCTGCAAAAATGTTGTTAAAATTTATCAATATAAGATAAATAATTTAAATTGAAATCAATTTGATCTAAGAAATTAAATTTATTACTATTTTGTGGTTATAAATGTAAATATCATATGAAAATAGAATTTATTTGTACCTCATCTTCCATAGCAAGTTTGATGTTTGATTTCTTGCCCATAGGTCATGAAAAATATACAGATTGTGTCAGAGTTTGAGTTGAAATATTAATCAAGTTCTTCCATAATATGAGTTTTTATATCTCACTATTCAAGGAGAAAAAAAATTGGGATTATACCCAGATTGTATGGACTCATTATATAATTCAAGTCATCATCTTCCACCACCATGTTACCTAAAGGAAGGGAGATTGCCAGAGACCCAGATCATTTCTTTGAATCGAGGTGTGGTTCGTGAACCTAGGACTTTAGAGAGAGAGAGAGAGAGAGAGAGAGAGAGAGAGAGAGAGAAACGAACCAGTGAACGAAGCGCGGCCCATGACTTGGTGCCAAAAGCTCAGATAGTTTTTTCACGTGGTATTTGGACGGCTAGATGAGGTCCATCGGGTTTTGACTGCCCCCCCGTTTCCCATAAGACAATGGGTTGCTCTCCATAAACCCTAGCAGTCCGGCCGCCCATGCCTGGGTAGAAAGAGGCTGGCTAGTGGCTTGGTTCCGCGAGGTCAAAGATGGAGGTTAGTCGTCTCTGATGTTATCGCTCTCCGTCTACTGTTGTTGCCAGGATCGTTCTACTTCCTTCGTGGTTGTTTGTACGCGTGATGATCCCCTGCGTATGCATTTGTTTTTTCCTTGTTTTTTCCATGACGCGAATCTCTTATACACCGGCAACTTGTGACGGGGGATGATTTTCCGGGTGAAATCTCCCTTGCTACGTTGGAGCAAACCTTGAGTGTTTGCATATTCCAGAGCTAACGTCATATGTTAAGGGAAATGAAGTTGACGGTGTTTTTTCAGAGGAAATCTTCGAAGAAAGGACCTCCTTCAGCCCATGTCTCATATTCCATTGCCCTGAGTAGCAGCGTTGCTGCCATTACCTGTTGGGACTGGCCATGAGACATATATTTCGCGATACTTCCTAGTCATATATGTCGTCCTGATACTCTCCCTTTCGTCATTGAATCAACCTACCATAGCACTTTCAACGGGTCATTCTCTGCAATGTGTTGGTATCTTCTCCGATCTATGCCTCTGCACTGTCATATTCCATTGCTAAGCGTGAACGATTCTTTGTATTGGCTGATACGGCTGGCTACGGAACATATACATTTCCCATTTGTTTGATAGGGCTCGCTTCTTAAGGATGTAATTCAGATTTGTAAGCCAACCTGACATCATCGCTGACGAACTTATTTGTAGTAGTAATTACAACGACAAATTTCAACTATTTGTTCTTTGGTAAACGTGATGGGGGATGGTTTTCCGGGTGAAATCTCCCCTGCTTCATTGGAGCAAACCTTTAATGTTTGCATATTCCAAAGCTAACGTCACATAGCAAGTGAAATGAAGTCGATGGTTCTTCATTCAAAGGAAATCTTTGAAGAAAGTTCCTCCTTCAGCACTTTTATCATATTCCATTGCCCTGAGTAGCAGCATTGCTGCCATTACCTGTTGGGACTGGCCATGAGAAAGATATTATCACAGTCGATTGGACATGATTCGTTTTGAAATCCGCAGTGCGAAAGAGATTGTTCATATAAGAAACATGCCGCATCTTCATTTCTCCCGGATTATGTTTAGTAAGATTTCCCACGGTTTCTCCACTATCTATCTAGATGCTTTGATTAACGATGAAGCAGAAGTTTCCTTGATTGGATCTTTCTTGGGCTGATCCAAGCAATTTCATTGAATCCCTGAAAAATTGATTCGTGTCAGTTTCACTCACCTGGTTCTAACTAATAATGATTTTCCGGGCCCTTTACATCTGACATGTTTTTTGTGTTCTTGCCATTTCCAAAATTTCTAAAGGAAATGAAGTATTTATATTTTTCTGATCAAACTCACTCTGCCAGAAAACTATACTTGATGCATGTAAAGGCGAATGTTTACATGAAAAGGGTTTTTTTGTTCCCCATCTGCTTTACTTGCCACTAATTTCATGATCTTGTGAATGTATGGTTAGCTTACATTATCAATATTCTCTGGTATTTCATGGCTTTATCAATTACAATATAACTTTCATTGATGTTCACTAAATTGTTGCTTCCCTTTTCGATGTTTCTCTAAAATTTGCGTTTTGCTACAGGCTTGTTATTGTCTATTCATTCCCTATGAAATTTGCTACAGGTGCATGGAATGTGATGAAGGACAGGATCTTCAGCAGGGTTGCGATCCTTGTAGAACTTTGTGATCTGTCTGTTCATGCATAGGAAAACAGAGAGAGAGAGAGAGAGAGAGAGAGAGAGAGAGAATTTGTGCAGTATGCACAGGGGTATTTTAGATATTTGTTAGGGGCTCTATCCGTATCATTATTTTTAAAAAGTTATAGCTCATAAATCATTTTTTTTTTGGAATGTTGATTTGGTTTGGGGGAATGTGAAGGAGAGAATGGTTATTAATGATAGATTTGACAAACATCTTGAAAAAATATATAAAAGAAGTTAGAATCTGACAAATTTAGAAGCTCATTATCTTGAAATGAGTTTTAGTACAAGCACCTACATTAAAAGCTATTAAATAGGCTCAACTTTATGAAATTATGTGATATGAAATAATTTTTAATAGTAGCTGTGGTAAGGTATGAAATCTAAGAAAAATCAGTAGTTATTTAATATGCAAATAAAAGTTCAGTTGAAGTGTAAACCAATTACATTTTGAAAAATTCAGACCTTATTTGATAGGAGTAAAGGTACTAATTTATAAAGATCATTTGCTTAAATTACTTATGAAGAAAGAATCTAAACATTGCTTAATCGAAAGAATTTTGCTACTAATTTTTATTTATTTAAAGATTAAGGATGGCTTTGAAAGTGTAGTAATTTCTCATCTTTCTAGAATTAGTGGACTTGAAAATGCCCCATTAAGACTCATTTCTAGATCAACAAGTAATGCTTGTAGGTTGTATATTTGATATGTATATATATAGCTAATTATTTGGTGATATAAAAAATTTCACATAAGTTGTGAATGAATAAAAAGGATGTATTCTTTACTAAGATTAAATAAATTCACATTGAGGAGGATAATCCATGTAATCAAAAAATTTCTCCCAAGAGCCATGAATAGTGAGATAATTTTGATTTCAAATTCTGAAGGAATTAAACCCTTGTAAGCAATTAAGTGTACACCAAGTAATTAGCAGCAGCCAATAAGTAGGTGTTCTTAATAAAATGAAGTAGGCAAGAGGTCAAACCACTGTAATTTTTTTGTTCTTTAAAATTTAAATATAATTGGCCAATAGAAATTCAGCATTAGGAAAGAAATATTAAGAAAAAAAGTTGATTAAATTTTTTTCCAAGCATCTCTTAAAAGTTGATAGTCCAAAGTGTTTTAATAATTACAAAAGTCGACACATGGTCAAATAAAAATTCAAACAATTCAACTTCCACATCTCAAGGTTAGCGCCATCTTAAATCCAACACTTGCTATACAACCTTATTTCCTCCAAATAGTTTCTTTGATATTGAACTTTATCTTACTATTTGATGGATGATATACAATGCATCATAGATCATATGATAGTATTTGAGCTCACCTTTGATCTTGACCAAAAAGGTAAGCTTTCTTGCCGGGTTCTGAACAAAAATTCAATGAAAAACTTTGCTATATTTTTGTCATTATGAGGGATTCACGAAGCTTGTGATAAATTAACCTGTAGATTACCAAAACACCAATAGAGAGGGAGAGGAAGAGAGAGAGAGAGAGAGAGAGAGAGAGAGAGAGAGAGAGCATACAATGCGTAGAAATCTCACGTGGAAGGGAGAATTATGGGGCCTATAGATGACTGGAAGATTTCGCAGAGGACTTGCTGGACCTCACTGGAGCTGTGTTCACACCGGACGAGGTTGACCAGTGAAGGGAAGAGGGAGGGGAGGTACCTCTTGAAGGCGTCTCTCTCCAGCCGGGTGAGCAGGCGGACTGCAGAAACCACCAGTGGCGCCCGGGCCGCAAGCTCCTCCTTTCGGGCCGAGCCTAGGGGAACCACCCAACGCAGGGGAGCTCCGCTGGCCGGGCGGCGGCCGCCAGCGGCACAGGCGAGGTACGTGTCGAGGACCTTGGCGCAGGCGGCGACAAGCTGTGGCTGAACACCGAGCTTGATCGAGAGGGAGGGATGGGAGCTGAGGATGGACTCGAGGAGCTTGAGGTGGCACTGGAGAGACTCGTTCTGGAAGTGGACCAGCGGGGGGTCGGAGATGTCCAGGTAGGCGCAGGCGCGGCGGAGCTTCCGCTGGAGTGCTGCCGCCTCCACCGTCTCGCTGGCGTGGAATGCAATGGAGGACAGGAGCTCCAGCAGGGTGGCAACGTGGGCTGGGGACAGCATGCTGGAATGCGCTTCATAAAGCTTCGTGATCGCCTGTTCATGCAGAGAGAGAGAGAGAGAGAGAGAGGATCAGAATTCAAGAGTGACTCGGGGCCAGACACTAATGAACACAGTGCTCCTTCGAATGCTCCTACCATGGAGACACAGACAGAGGGGGGAGAGAGAGAGAGAGAGAGAGAGAGAGAGCACCTTTGCTAGGAGCAATTGCACGGCAATGTGGCCCTTCATCCTGAGCACCGCATACGAAGCCGCCTCCATGTGATCCTCCTCCACTTCGTTTCCATGAAATTCCTCCTGATCCGAGTAAACTTCCATGTCGACGAACGCCTGAGAAGCCTCAGGAATCTCGACCTTCTCCATGATCTGGACGACCCTCGAGAACTCCGGCAATGCAGCAGCAACCGCCTCCTTCAATGCCTGCAGAATCTCCCCCCACTCCTCCTCAGACAGCCGCCCTTCCAGGGCCCCCGCCAGCTGCAGCAGAGACCCAACTCCGGTGCCTGTAGAGCTCTGATGGGGGCTCCTGATGAACCCCGACAAGACCAGCACCACGTCCCGGAGAAGCACCCGGACGACGTCGAAGTAGTCAACGAACAGGTCAACGAGGCACTTCGCCGCCACCGCCTGGATGCTGGCATTCCATGTGTCCTCATCGAGGTCCACCGGGCTCACGCCGCCAAATATGGGGAAGATGACCGACTTGAAGACGCTCATCCAGAAGGGGCGCGAGAAGAGCCGCCCATGGTCCCTGAGGATGTTGAACAGGACCTCCAGAGCTCCTCTCCTGATGGTCGGCCTGGGGTCGGAAGTCAACCTCGATAAACCTGCAGCGGATATGTAAAAAGTTAAATTAAAATTTCCCTACAAAAAAGTCAACGCCATGACCAGCGGAGATTAATTTGTACCGGCAAGGAGGGGCACCCAGAAGTAGACATGGTCATCATCCTCTGTGAAGGCGGCTCCTTCCGGCGACCCGCCGCCTGCTGTGTTCTTGTCATAGCAGACCAGCCCGCCTTCTGCAAGCTTGACGGCGCAGAAGCGGAGGAAGGCGATGGCATTGAGGCTGACGTCAGTGTTGAGCTTGCTGCTGGTGAAGGTGATGAGGCACTTGACGCAGTCCGTGAAGGTTGTGGTCTCCGTCTCTGTTATGTACGGGAAGTAGTCGCGGACGATCTTCTCCATGGTCTCGAAGGCCAGTAGCACGATGCTCTTGCGCTCATCGGCGGCGGCGGCAGTGAAGACCTGAAAATGGAAAATAAAATAAAATAAGGCAATCTGAGTGAGGAACTCACGAGATTCGTCGCAGAATCTTGGCCAATAGGGGAAGATTAATGGATCACCATGAAGACACTCTTCCAGCCGGACTTGACATTGCCTACACGGCTCAGGACCATCTGAGAGATGCATCGGACGATCAGCTCCCGGATTTCGGCGGAGCCGCTCTTCTGCATGACGATCACAAATGGTCGCAAGAACTCGTTCTGGAAGTTGTAGTTGGCGAGTTCTTCCCGCTCCAGAAACTTCATGGCGAGCTGCCTCAAGGAATCCATCACAAAGATGGAAACGGAGAGGTTCTCAAAGATGCCCACCGTCACGAAGAATTCAGAGAGGACACTCCAAATGCGAGACCACACCAGCCTGATGCGGTTCATGTTGTAGTGCCTGAAAAACAGATGGAAAATAAATCAGTAAGAGAGAGAGAGAGAGAGAGATGGTTTTGGTTCAAAGTCAACGATGACTCACGCGATTTCTACTATTTTTGTTAGGCTGAAGATGCGAGGGTCTGATGGGGACTGCAGCTCTGCCATGGAGACCTTGCACAGGGCCTTCACAAAGGCTACTATGGCTTCGCTGTTTAGTCTCTGACTGTGGGCGAATATGTGGTTGAGCTCGAAACTGCCGATCTGGTCTAATAGATTTAGGTTGGAGATGAAATGGGTGATCTGCTCGGGGCTGACCAGTCCAGAGACAGTTCCGACCCGATTGCTGTCATATGAGCCCCCACGGACAGCAGCCACCACGGCTGGGTTCTGAAGGGAGTTGACTTTTTTCTTCTGGGTTGGCGTGCCAGGTGACTTCTGTGGCTTCTCTTCTGTTCCACTGGCGGATGCGGTGAAATAGGAAGCATCGGGAGGAGCGCCCTCACCCAGCAGCTGCAAGTGCTCGAATCGGGAAAGGCATGTCAGCACATGCTCCCACGACTCCTGGAGGAAGTCCCCATCTTCAATGGCGATAGATATGATGGCCTGTAAGAACAGAGGATCGGAAGTCAACAAGAATCTTGGAGAGATAAAGAGGGTATGAACTAGCTAGATTGAGAAAAAAGTGGGAAGCCGAGTCAGATTTTGCACAGGCCACATAATAAGTGAAACTAGGGAAATTCTGGACTAAATAAAAGAGAAAAATTACTATGAACTCATGATTGAAGAATCAAGAGTCAACATATCATGATCCCGTTTGGCTTATCAGCAATGGATCTAATCCTCAGTCAAAGTTTGCCAAAAGAGTAGCCAAGAGGGCTAGCCTTTTTCCAACGAAATTCATCCCTCACTGAACATGAAATTCACCAGCTAAACGTTTGTAAAACAGAAGACTAGCATACTTCAGCTAAGTTCCTGTAAACATTCCACAAATTAAAACTAGCATGCTTGAGTTAATTTTCGTGGTAAACCGTAAAAAGTAGCTTTCAGCTTTTACAAATATTTAGATTTTTTTTTTTAAAATCAATGCAGGAGTACTACAAGGTAGCCCAAATCAACAACACTACTCACTGCCCAGAGCATGGCTTGTCGAAACACATTGATTCAGAAAATTGACGCAGTTCCCATTTGCCAATATGCTGGTTAGGAGGAATTCTTACATGAACAAGCCCCAGCGAAATAGAAGTTTCAAAGTCGGATCTAGTTTCACGGTTTCACCTACCTACCAATATGTATGCCATTTTCAAATGTTAATGAATCTAATCTCCCGGATTAGTTTATGTAGCTACCCCAAGAACATGAACTCAGACATGCACATGTTTATCTAGGAAAAAAGTTTCGAGAGTGTGGTCTCACTTTCACAGCATCGACATTCTTCTGTTTCATGTCAGCAGCACAGTGCAAGTAAGTGAACTTGGCCACAGATGTGACGAAAGCATCTCTCTGTGTCTGCATGGACATTACTGAAGTGACATGCACAGCATGACGAAAGCCTTGCAAGCACCGAGATGTAGCAGTCTTGTCATCACTCTGGTCAAGTGTCACACTAAATGCAGCCAACAATGGGGCCCAGCAAACCTCCACCATGAATCTTAATATCGATGCATCGGTGACAGTATAATACAGCCTGCAAGATTGATGAGGGACATCCAAAATTAGGAGAGATAGGAGTGATGGTGTTTCAGTGGATCGAAGGTGAGCTTACTCTGATTTGCCAGCATTTGCCTTAAACTGCTCTTGAATATGCCTAATGAGCAAGTCGTTTGCACCCACTGCTTTCTCTTCAGATTGCCTCCCAGTGACTAGGTTGAAGATACTGTCAAGGCCCAAGAGCTTATTGATGGTGTTCCCCTGTCTACTCTGCGGAACAGAAGAATTGGTATTCATCTTTATCTCATTTTTTACAATCTGGTCGTACAGAGATCCCAAGTACTCCTCTGCTAGATCTTTCCCTCCATCTATCCCTCTGTTATTGCGAATGAAGTCAGCCTTGGACATCTTCAGGGAAAAAGTTTCAAAAAAAAATCAGAGAAGGCATTTCTATCTGACTGTCTGAGGAAAAATATTGTTATAAACACATGCCACCCACCTTATCTTTTACCATGTTATTGTGCGCATCTGTGTTGAGCATTATGACAGAATAAGCAAGAACATATGCAGTATCTGCACTGGTAAATGAATTTGGATTGCATTTACAATAACGTTCAGCAAATTTTTCCATGATACGATCAATCTTCTGCGCTTCTCCGGGCAATCTGAAGCCCTGAAGGAAAAACCGAATGGCTTCACCAAAGTCCATACTATCAAAAACAAAGGAATCCACATATGCATGCATTACTTTCAAAGGAAATTCCTCCCTATCACCCAAATAATCTCCAATCACTTCCTTGTTCAAGCCACCAGTGACTTTGAGAAATGAAGCCACTTCTTGAGGAGAATCCCCAACTTTCTTTGAGTTTATAAGAAAATCAATGCCTTTGGAGGGTTTCCTATTGAATAGTGAGATACCTCTCTGCAATAACCAATAAATGTCACAAGAAGAGTTGAATGATATGCAAAATATGAAAGAAACTTTCAAGAGGAACAATGAATGTTTTACCTGGAGCTCTTTCTTGTATGCCCGACGTTGCTCAAGCGTGGCAGCATCAGATAGCTCAGAATTTACTTCAGAATGCAGGTCAAAGTCCAGTCCTCCTTCCTCTCCATTCAGTGAAGCATGATTGTCAGTAGATGAATCAACTGATGAGTTTTTGGGTGAGAACTCCCCAATTCGTAACTGTTGGTCCATCCAGAATCCCATTGACTTGATGATGCAGACTAAACAACTGACAGATCCATTTCGGAATGAAATATCTTGGGTAGGTGACAGTGTAGTTGCAGAACCAGGTGGTACACCAAG
Organism: Spirodela intermedia; assembly: GCA_902729315.2. Classification (NCBI taxonomy): domain Eukaryota; kingdom Viridiplantae; phylum Streptophyta; class Magnoliopsida; order Alismatales; family Araceae; genus Spirodela; species Spirodela intermedia. The sequence goes on from LR746279.1 coordinate 1,298,068, forward strand.
AGCAGTTTTCAGGAGTCCATTGACAGTCCTGCAAACATCTGATGGAATTAAAGTTGCTTTAATACATTTTATAAAATAGACTACTACAAATGATTTTAAAAACTGGATATAATAGTTATTTTCTGTTGATGTATTTTTTCTGGCTTATTAATTGTTGTACTCAAGTGCTCAAGGTACATAGTTCTTGCAAGTTGTTTGGATTCTCACTTGTGAATCAGAAATGAGAGCAATTTTGCTGGTGATTTAAAGATATGGTGGATTCTCTTGCATGCAACACTCTGAATGATATCGGACGAAAAGATTGGAGTTGAATCAGGGGAATTCCAATTGATGAGATAGTTTGGAAGACCACTACAAGGTTGAAGGTATGAGCTCTGGTGTTAGGTAACGTACAGAGGAATGGGTTTCGTTTTTCTTAGTATGTTAGTGTAACGGAGACTGCAATTGAATTGGGACTGGTCAGTCTGAGCTTGACCTTTATAGGTAATTCAGTTTTGGGCGTTTAAATAGAGGTAGACATCTGGATATGTGCTTTCTCAGAAAACTGAGATTGAGGCAACACCACTAGAAAACAAAAACACTACTCGGTAGCTTATTTCTTGTTTTAATTGGTACAATAAAATAATACAAAAAATAAAAAGAGAATGCGACCAATTATGATTGTGCAAAGTACCTTTCGAAAATATTTGGTGCGTCAACATCACAATCATAGTTCACAAAGATGTCAATAACAATCTGAGAATCTTGACAAATCTTTTCAAGCAAGTTCAGCACTGTCATTTTCTGCAAGAAACTGGGTTGAAGCACATTCTCTAGCACCCGAAGGATAAGCATGGGGAAGAAAATCCCAATTTCCCCTTTCAATCCCGATCTAAACTTTGACAATAGGCTCATAAATATAGAGCATAAGAGCTGAAAAATACTCATCGAGGACAATCCACTATTCTTTAGCAATGACAAGCAGAGGTACTGTTTGATAGCTCCAAGAAACCTGCACAAGTTTTAAAGTTCAAGAAATGATGGAAAATTCCAGTCGAATTTACCAAATATATGCGTGTTTCTTTAAATTGAAATAAATGCACGGTTAATTATCCAATGGAAGATCAACTCTTCTATTAGATAAAACCTCACAAGATCACATAAAGGATCCATCTTACAAGATAAAATGGAGATTGCGATCCACGATGTGGAAAAGGTCCATGCTTTATTTCACCAAATTTGAGTTTTCAATTCAAACTTCACTAGTCAACTACGGGTAATAAAAATAAAGGACTCTCTACTCCTAATAAAGCTCAAATTAGAAGACAACCTCTAAATGACAAGAAAATACAAATAAAGGACTTCTGAAAATTCAAAAGAATGGTGATGAGATATGTAAAAGCTATTGCAAAATGAACTGGAGGATAACTTCCGGTGTCTCAACCCCATCTATTTGAAGGAAACAGAGTATTGTGATATTGTATCCACATTCATGTCATCAACCAGCACTCACTACTAATCTTTAATTCTACGTCAGTGGCCAATTTATTAAGAACTTTGATGACATATATCACTAACGGTCTTTCCTTTTGACCCAAGGCAACTCCTTTTATTCATCCTCATGGTTCCATAGCCAGCACCATCCAAAGGCTATCAAACCTTCTGCATGATTGATTCACAAAATACTGTGCTTCTTCTTCTTCTCAAATGAACCAACATTTTTAATAGACTGCATTTATGAGTTCATAACAAAAAAACATTTAGAACTTTAAATTAAACTAGAAAAGCTGTTTTCTCATTCGTGAATAAGATTTCACAATCAAAGATAAAAACAGTACTTTCAAGTGTCCTTCTGAAGCCATGGGGAATGATTTTAACAATTTAGGTTTATCTTATCAGCTCTAATTTTTTTATGTTGAACGATCCGTTGAATTACTTTTTTTCTTAGTCTTTTAGCATAAATATGGAAGTATGATTGAACTCAACAAGAATTCTTTAGGATATCACATGGTAGTGTTCATTTTAACGTCAGAAGAATAGCTTTAGCAGAATACCGACATGGAGTAGAAATGTACAATTAACGTAAGCTCATAAAAGTGATTATGTGTGTCTTCACAACAGGTAGGATACTTCGTATCAAATAATAAACGATTAAGAAGTATATAGGTGTACAATCAAGAAGAGTTTACTAAAAAATTTTTAATATGTCCAAATAAATGGTAAGACGGAGCATATCAAAATATGCAGCAATCCAAGCATTACAATGATTTATCTATGTTTCAAAAGTATTTCCCTGATAAACAACTGTTAGAATTTCCATTTTCATGACAGAAGTAGAGGATTAATGTTGAATAACTGACATCTAATATGGGCAAAAAATGGGGTTTGAATAGGAATCTGGAACATATAACCCAACTCTCATTGGATGCTAGAAATAGAACCTCAGGGCACTTACTTCTCATTTGTTCGCCAAATCGGGCCAGCATTGTCAATAATGCTTTTCAGTAATTCCAATGATAACACTTTCCCCCTTATTAACAATGGATCCTCTGGGTTTTCATGTGGGGAAACCTTCATCGAAAACTTGCACAAGTTTTTAAATAAGAAAAACCCATCTTCGTGGATTTTACTCCCACCAGAATTTCCATCGGCAGAGGAATCGATGCTTCCCAACTCATGCTTCTCACCCCCAGAAGGACCTGATACTTCACCATTCTGTGACTCCGAAGGAATGCTTACACATTCACTGCCATCCATGACGTCCTTGATAAAATTCTGGGCAAGCTGGACCAGATTTGAGTCATTCAAGTTCTTATCTGACAGATCCAAGATGTCCGCAATAGATACGCTTTGGACCTTAACAACCATGTCATTGGCCTCTACTCTCGCGTAGACAATCATGAGAATTTGAGCCAGGATCGCCTTTGCGCACAACTGGTTGACCCCACTGTGGCTACCAAGGTACACATTGTAGCAGCTTTTCACGATCTGGACCAGGCACGTCCCGCGGAGAGCCACGAACGGTGACCGGACGGCAGCAATGAGAACCCTCAGCATGCCGAGCTCGATGTTCTCGTCCCCAAAGCCGCCGCACTTACAGACGGAATCCATTATACGGGACGTCACGTCTAGATCATCGTCGCCATCCGATCGACAACCTACGTCGCCGCGAACGACGCCCTGGAGGAAGAGCTTCTGCATGCATTCCAGCGCAGGTTCGACGACCTTCGCAGAGGACGAGTCTAGCGCGAGGATGAGGGGCTGAAGAACCGACTCGGCATCCGACGGAGGTAGCCCCGCGAGAGAGGAACCAGAGGCGGCGTCAGAAGATTCGCTCAAGCCTTCCAGCCTGTCGAGCGCGGATTTGCAGGCGGAGACAATGTTCCCGTGCTTCCTCCAGGCGGCGTTCTTCACGATCTTGTCCAGCGAAGGCCCCAGGATCCTCCCCGCCCGGGAATTACCCCCGAGGGCTTGCGATGCCGCCATCGCTCGCAGATTTCAGATCCAGGCTTCGCCCAAGCCTGCATCAACCCGCTGAGCACAGAGGGAGAGAAATCATACCAGGAACAAGGAAGAGGAGACGAGATCGCACCGATCCTCCACCTCCTCCGGCAGCGTGTGCAGGGAGCTCTCGAGGATAAGAAGAGAGAGAGAGAGAGAGAGAGAGAGAGAGAGAGAGAGAGAGAGAGAGAGAGAGAGAGAGAGAGAGAACCACGAGAGGCTGCTCTTCTGACCGACCCCGTCGTCTTTGCCCGACGGTGGGAGGCGAAGGTAGGAGATCGTACAAAACAGAGCTGCCCTCCATGCGGAGGTTTGTGGGCCGGTTTGGACCGTGGAAGGAACATCAGGGCCCAGAATATGGACTTGTGGCGTTGACTGGCCAACCTCACGTCTGAGGTTTGACTCACAAAACCAAGTCAACGCATGACCCCACAGTACTAGTACGCCTATCGCCCGGATGTAACCTCTCTCTCTCTCTCTCTCGTAGTGATCTTATATAAAGTTAAGCAATAAAGTAATTTAGATATTAAAGCTAAAAATATAATATTAATTTGATTAATTACTCTACGTTGAAACTCGTAGATATTGAGCTGAATCATATGGATGGGGTCAACTCCACAGGGTCAAACTTGAGCTAACAAGAGGAAATATATGATTAGAAGTCAACGCTAGGAAACCCGGAAGAGAAAAATATACGATTAAAGGTCAACGCTGCGGAACCCAGAGGATACAATCAACTAAAGTCAACACTCTCGAGAGAAAATATGCGATTAGAAGTCAACTCTGGGAAACCCAGAAGAGATCTTCAGAAGAATCAGGAATGCTTATGGACGAAGGCGACCTACATTTTCCCGAACAGTATAAAGAAAGAAATTGAATAAAAGGCGATATAATCAAAGAGAATATGAGAATAATCCGAAAGCATATAGATTATCTTCCTCGTTCAAGAGATGGAAGTCAACGCCCAATACGCTACACAACATCAGGTGCTTCAAAGCCGATAGGGAAATCACCTGAGTTGAGCTCATGCTGGTAAAACTGTCAGCAAATGGCAATGCTGCTTCAAGTATCCAAAGATAGAAATACGAAATAATTTTGGAGGATGTCAAGTATAGGCATGTCATGTATCCTTGGTTGCCTTGTCATCCCAATTAACCAGTTGGCAACACAAAGTCAACTGCCCACCAAGTCATACTCCTCTCTCTCTCTCTCTCTCTCTCTCTCTCTCTCTCTCTCTCTCTCCCCCCCCTCCCCTCTCCCTCCCTCTCTGTCTCTGTCTGTCTGTCTCTGTCTCTCTCTCTCTCTATCTCTCTCTCTCCCACCTTGTTCTGACGATGGATGCTCCACCACCATGGGGCAGTTTCAGTTCATCGAGATTAACAAAACAAGATGAAATTTTTAGCCATTAATGGAAAAAAAAAACAGCGTATCAACAAGAATTCGTAAGACTTTACTCACTACTTAAGATCAAAGCTTGGAAAGCATGCGAGAGTAAAGATCTCATGAAACTGTTTTCTACTGATTAACATTTCCTACTGATCTCAAGGGGGGTGGAGACAGGGCCAAATAGCTGTTAGATATCAGAATTCTCATACACATCACAGAAAGGAAGAGACAAGGTGGAGTTTCAACACAGCCATTATACCTGGGCTTCTAGGATTACCATAGAATGAGCCGGACAAGACCAAACTAAAACCTCTCTCTCCAATATCTTTCAGTCTAAAAGCAATGAACTGAAGAAACTAAGATGATAAAAATTCATCCTTGCTTCTGCTCTCTTTCTCTGTTCCATTGTTCAATCCTGGCCCGTCGTTCTTCGCTGCCTTCTCTGGCAGGGCTCCTCATCCGTCTGGGGCTCCCATGACGGCGGCGCCCGCCATCATTCTCATGCCTTCCCGGCCTGTCACCTCCTCTGCGTCCGCCGTCACGGTGCTCGCCACGGTCACGGTAGTCCCCATGATCACGAGGCTCTTTCCGATGGTGGGGGCTCGGGCTCCGACTGCGGCTCCCTTTTGATCTCCGGTAACGTCCGTAAAGCTTCCTTCGCAGTTCCCTTCCAATCTGCTTCACGTGCATGAAATTGCAGTATCCACCACGATTGCAGTTGTTCTCCTCGAACTGTCGGCAGGTGGCCTCACGAAAATCCGTGACAGGGGAGAAGTCGGCAATGATGGGACGACCAGAATAGAACCGGCCCTGGAGTGCACGCAGAGCTGCCTCAGCCTGTTCTTCCTCCTTGAACTGGACATAGACATTCCCCACCATATGATCAGCAAGGTTGTCACATACATTCAGGCTCTCAATCTCCCCAAACTTGTTGAGCTCCTCAAAGATATCCTCGTAGAAATCCTCGAAATGCTCCTGGATCTTCCGGGGGTCAATGGGCTGCCCCTGAGTGTCCACGCCGGGGGTGATCATATCGGGTCTCTGATACATGTTGGAGAGCAGAAGGGTGGGAGATATTGTCGGACGGTTGTGGAGCCGGGAACATCGGTCCCCGTGCCGGCATGCCCCAATCTTGAAGTAGAATGGACAATTCACCCTGTCCTTCTCCGTACCAAATATAGAAGCCAAGTGTTCCGCCATTAGAGTGAGGCTTCGTAACCGGCAGGACCTTCACCTCGCAGAGAAGACCTGTCCAGAAAAAGATGATACAAAGTCTGAGTTCCTACGCAGATGATTAAAGCTTATTAGCGTCCAAGAGATCAACGGACAACGACGATCCGAAATGCTTCCTCGCTCTACGAGAGAGGTGCAGCAGACTTTCAGAATAGAAGAAAACACCAGAAAAATGGCTCTCACCACTCCCCCCGACAAAAGATTAGGTGCACCACAACCTAGCTATGAAATCGAGCATAACACCACCATTGACGATCTACAGAACAACAGATATCTTATCCCAGCTTGATATCAGATGTTCAGGCCTAAAAAATCCCTCAACTCGTAGACGAACGGGATCACGGGACGAACAACAGGAATCAACAGAATGAGGGGGAGGGTGGGGGAAATCAATCAAAACGAGGTTTACAAAGAGATTAGATCATGTTCAGGATAATGGCGACGCTGACCTCTAGACCTCCGGGGATCGCACTCCGGGAGGGAGGAGATTCCTAGGGTTTCGCCACCGTGAGGTTTCACTCCAGCGACGAACGAGCGATCGGGGGCACTGCTCCAGGGTTTTCTTTTTTCTTAAAAGGCCACTATTGGACACTTTCGGATTGTCTCGAACACGGGTACCCGTTTTTGCGATCCGATAAACTTACTAGTTTGGCCGGGGTCAACTCAGTTGCTTGGATCGAAAGCGGCCCGACTTAGCTCGGATCGTCCACCCGTTCCGCAACCCGAATCACAAAATCACCCCCCAAGACAAATCAAATCCGAACAATGAATTCTACAGATTCCTAGAATCGTCAACAGGCCGAGAACGCCCGCAGCCCGGCCAAGCCAGATTAACTTGTCGGGCTTTTGACGCAAAATAGGCCCGATTTGGCCTCCCTCTCTCCCTCTTACCTCTCTCCTCTGTGTCTCCCTCCTTATGTTCTGACTGACCCCCCAATGTTCCGCCTTGGGCCCACATTTCGGGCTTTTCTGGGTAAAATCGGCGCCAGGCCCGGACCCATATGAGGCCGGGCCTTATGAAGCCCGAAATTACACATCCTTTGGAAAAAAATAATTATTTAATTGGATTCTGAGGAAATAATCCGAATGCACGATTTTATTTTTACTTTATTTATTTTAATGATTACCGTAATATTTATGAGAAGAAAATAAGTTTATTTAAATAAATTATTCTCTTCCTTTCTCACCATCATCATCATCGTCCCTGCCTTCTTACCCTCCCCGACTCCGGCGATGTCGGCTCTGCAACCCGGCCAGCCCTCCACGAGTCTCTCCCCCCAAAGACCTGCTAATATTAGCAAGACCCTCTAGAGAGAGAGAGAGTTGGAGGCCGAGTCAAAGGAGAGGGGAGGAGGGCGATGGAACTGACGGTGAGAGACTCTCTCTCTCTCTCTCTCTGTGTTTCTCTCTCCAGGACTTCGACGTTCCTGCATGGGGCGGAATGGCGGTGGATATCTCCAAGGAAGCTCCGTTAATGGCGGCACCTCCTCCCTGAGAAGACCCACACACCCATCTTCTCCTCTCTCCTGAACCCCCTACCAGAGCTCCCGACAAAGAGAGAGAGAGAGAGAAACTGCGGGGGATTCGAGCTCGGGTGATGAGATAGAGGAATAATGGCTTCGCAGCCGCAGAACCCATCGAAGAAGGCCCTCCGAACTCCGGGAGGGAGCGGATCGCAGAGCTCGAGGACGAACCAGACGGTGAAATTCGCTCGTCGGACTTCGAGCGGCCGCTACGTGAGCCTCTCGAGGGAGGACATTGACATCTCCGGCGAGATCTCCGGCGACTACATGAACTACACCGTGCACATCCCTCCGACGCCCGATAACCAACCCATGAACGAGCCCATGGAGGCCTCCTCAGTGGCGCTGAAGGCGGAGGAGCAGTACGTCTCCAACTCCCTCTTCACCGGCGGCTTCAACACCGTCACCAGAGCCCATCTCATGGACAAGGTCATCGATCACCAAACCAGGCACCCCCAGATGGCCGCCGGCAAGGGTTCCCTCTGCTCCATGGCCGCCTGCGACGGCAAGGTCATGACCGACGAGAATGGCGACGATCTCGACCCCTGCGAGTGCCGGTAAATCTTTTCTTTTTAGGTTTGATTCTTTCCGCTGGTCGTCTTCTCCGGCACCGGCGAGGTACTCCGGCAGTGGTGATCGGCGTGTGCAGGTTCAAGATATGCAGGGATTGTTATATGGACGCGCAGAAGGGAGGGGGGATGTGCCCGGGATGCAAGGAGCCGTACAAGGTGGGGGAGTACGACGACGGCGACCCGCCGGAGTTCTCCGCCGGGGCGGCGCTGCCGCTGCCGGCGCCGGCGAGCCAGAAGACGGACCGCCGAATGTCGGTTATGAAGTCCACCAACAAGTCGCTTCTGATGAGGAGCCAAACGGGAGAGTTCGACCACAACCGGTGGCTGTTCGAGACCAAGGGAACCTACGGCTACGGCAACGCCTTCTGGGCCAAGGACGACGGCTACGGCGGCGCCGGCGCCGGAGAAGACGACAGCGACTTCAGTGGGCCGCCGCCGGAGGCCATGGACAAGCAATGGAAGCCGCTCACCCGCAAGATCCCCATGCCCACCGCCATCATCAGCCCTTACAGGCTCCTCATCGCCGTCCGCATCGTCGCGTTAGGGTTCTTCCTCCAGTGGCGGGTGAAGCATCCCAACGAGGAGGCCCTCTGGCTCTGGGGCATGTCCATCGTCTGCGAGCTCTGGTTCGCCTTCTCATGGCTTCTGGACCAGATCCCCAAGCTCTGTCCCATCAACCGGGCCACCGATCTTGCCGTGCTCCGGGACAAGTTCGACTCGCCGTCGCCGGCGAACCCCGCCGGCCGCTCCGACCTCCCCGGCGTCGACGTCTTCGTCTCCACCGCCGACCCAGAAAAGGAGCCGCCGCTGGTCACCGCCAACACCATCCTCTCCATCCTCGCTGTCGACTACCCGGTGGAGAAGCTCGCTTGCTACGTCTCCGACGACGGCGGCGCTCTTCTCACCTTCGAGGCCATGGCGGAGGCCGCAAGTTTCGCTGCCATCTGGGTCCCCTTCTGCCGGAAGCACGATATCGAGCCCAGAAATCCAGACAGCTACTTCAACGTGAAGGGCGACCCCACGAAGAACAAGCGGCGGTCTGATTTCGTCAAGGACCGGCGGCGGATCAAGCGGGAGTACGATGAATTCAAGGTGAGGATCAACGGGTTGCCGGATTCCATCCGACGGCGCTCCGACGCGTTCAACGCGAGGGAGGAGATGAAGATGCTGAAGATGATGAGGGAGAAGGGGGCCGATCCTTCTGAGCCCATCAAGGTGCAGAAGGCGACTTGGATGGCGGATGGAACCCACTGGCCGGCGACTTGGGCAGTCTCCGCCGCTGACCACGGGAAGGGAGATCACCCCAGCGTGTTGCAGGTGATGCTCCGGCCGCCGGCGCCGGAGCCGGTGATGGGTCCGCCGGAGGAGGAGAGGATGATGGACTTCTCAGACGTGGACGTGAGGTTGCCGATGCTGGTGTACATGTCCAGGGAGAAGAGGAGGGGATATGATCATAATAAGAAGGCCGGGGCCATGAATGCTCTGGTTAGGTCATCGGCGGTGCTCTCCAATGGTGCCTTCATCCTGAACCTGGACTGCGACCACTACGTTTACAACTCGCAGGCCATTAGAGAGGGGATGTGCTTTATGATGGACCGCGGTGGGGACCGGATCTGCTACATCCAGTTCCCCCAGAGGTTCGAGGGGATCGACCCCTCCGACCGCTACGCGAATCACAACACCGTCTTCTTCGACGGCAACATGCGCGCCCTCGACGGCGTCCAGGTAACTAACCCTAACCCTTCTTCGTCTTCTTCTTCCTCTACTTCTACTACTACTACTACAATTTTCTTCTTCTCGCCGATGGTTCTGGGTTCTTCTCTGCGCAGGGGCCGGTGTACGTCGGCACGGGGTGCCTCTTCCGGCGCTTCGCTCTCTACGGCTTCGACCCGCCGAGGGCGACGGAGTACTCCGGCTGGTTCATCAAGAGGAAGAAGAAGAGCAAGATCGGCGATGGAAATCCAGAGTCGGAGACGAGAGCGTTGAGATCAGACGAGCTCGAAGAAGACGGCTTGGAGGTGGCCCTCCTTCAGAAGAGCTTCGGAAACTCCACCGCCCTCGCCAAGTCCGTCGCCATCGCCGAGTTTCAGGGCCGCCCCCTCGCCGACCACCCCGGCGTCAAGAACGGCCGCCCCCCCGGCGCCCTCCGCGTCCCCCGCGAACCCCTTGACTCCTCCGTCGTCACCGAGGCCGTCTCCGTCATCTCCTGCTGGTAATCTCCTCTTCCTCTCTTCCTTTCTTCTTCTTCCTCTCCGGCGAGTGACTGACCAACCAGCCGGTGCAGGTACGAGGACAAGACGGAGTGGGGCAGCCGCATCGGCTGGATCTACGGTTCCGTCACGGAGGACGTCGTCACCGGCTACCGCATGCACAACCGCGGGTGGCGCTCCGTCTACTGCATCACCAAAAGAGATGCCTTCCGCGGCTCCGCCCCCATCAACCTCACCGACCGCCTCCACCAGGTCCTCCGGTGGGCCACCGGCTCCGTCGAGATATTCTTCTCCAGGAACAACGCCCTCCTGGCCTCCTCCCGCCTGAAGCTCCTCCAGAGGATCGCCTACCTCAACGTGGGCATCTACCCATTCACCTCCATGTTCCTCATAATGTACTGCTTCATCCCCGCCCTCTCGCTCTTCTCCGGCCACTTCATCGTGCAGAGCTTGGACGTCACCTTCCTCGTCTACCTCCTGATCATCACTATAACCCTAACACTTCTGGCCATCCTGGAGGTGAAGTGGTCCGGAGTTGGGTTAGAGGAATGGTGGCGGAACGAGCAGTTCTGGTTGATCTCCGGCACCAGCGCCCACCTGGCGGCGGTGGTGCAGGGCCTGCTGAAGGTCATCGCCGGGATCGAGATCTCCTTCACGCTGACCTCCAAGTCCGCCGGAGAAGATGTTGAGGACGCCTTCGCGGAGCTGTACATCGTGAAGTGGACTTCACTGATGATACCGCCGATCACGATAATGATGGTGAACATCATCGCCATTGCTGTGGGCTTCTCGAGGACGATCTACAGCGAGACGCCGCAGTGGAGCAAGCTCATGGGGGGGGCCTTCTTCAGCTTCTGGGTGCTTGCTCATCTGTACCCTTTTGCCAAAGGGTTGATGGGTAGGAGGGGGAAGACGCCCACCATCGTTTTCGTTTGGTCTGGTCTCATCGCCATCACCATCTCCTTGCTCTGGATCGCCATCAACCCCCCCAAGGGCTCTGCAACTCACGCCGGCAGCAGCGGCTTCCAGTTCCCCTGAGGCGCACACAGATTTTCTCCCTCTTTCTCTCTCTCTCTCTCTCCTCTTCTCTCTCTTCTTCTATCTGCTCCAAGACTGGGTTTTTGGAATCTTAGGGGTTTCTTCTTTTTTTGTTCTTCTGTAATGTAAGCATGAAGGACTGTAAACGGCGGCGCGTTCCTCCCGATCTGAGGGAGGCACCGCTGCAAGAATTCGGCTCACACAGTTCTTACTGAATTACGAAACAGATCTGAAAGCGCAGCTATGAATTCACACTGTGTTGAGCTCTAGATCGATAATTTCCTCACTTTCAGGTAAGTTCCCCTCCCCCCCCTTCTCTCTCTCTCTCTCTCTCTCTCTCTCTCTCTCTCTCTCTCTCATAATTTCCTTTTTCATTGCTATGCTCAATCAAGAGCAAGCATCAAGGTCGTCGTCAAACACTTTCTCCATATACAGTCACAGCTTTGCAGACATTGCAAGCAGGGTTTTATTTGAGAGAGAGAAAGAGAGGCCCAAGTACTTACCCGAGGCCCAAAACCTTAAACAGGGCCCTTCAATAAATACATCCCATAGTATAATTATTCATATAAAATCATTAAAAATATAATTTTCAGAAAGTTGCATACCCTAAACAGATTAAAGAAGAGCCAATTTCGTCTATTTTCTCACAATAAAGCAATAGAAAGAACAACAATAACTAAAAAAGAAAAACTGGGCGATGATAAACATAGAAAAATTGCCCAGGTGGGGTAAAATGGATGACTAATGGGCTACTCACTCTACAGGGTTGACTTCGATTGAAGAACTTAGGGTTTCATCAGTGGGTGGCCGTGGTGGTGGCTGACTCGAGCTGGGGCTCTGAGTCCCTGAAGGCCTCCCAGTCGAGGTCTCTGAGGAGCTTGAACCTCTCATCCAAAGTCAAAAAGCCCACTTCAGGCCCGACGACTCCAGACTTGCCGGCCTCGTAGAGCAAGGCTATGCTGCCCCCCATCTCAGGGCCATGGAGCTTCCCTGTCAGCAGCACTCGCAGAGGCATGAAGAGAGACTTCCCCTGCAGAGACGAGTGGGGACAAGAGGAAGAATCTGGATCATAGGGTTTACAAATATAATGAGGGAGAACCAGAAAAAGAAAAAAAAAGGTTGACCCTGGTCCAATTTTATTTTGGACAGATCAAAAGGAACAAAAAAAGAATAATCTGGGTTTCAAATCATTACTTTTGTTCAAGTAGAATAATCTGTAGTTCCATCATATATATATATATATGGATGCACAAAATAAGAAGCTGATTTCTGTATAATTCTATAATGTTTCTTGTGTAATGTCATCCGGATATTATATAAATAATTTAAAACATTTTTTGAAGCCTGGACCAGTTTTCTAGGACAAAGAAAAAAAAAAAAAGGATTTGGTTCTCTGGATTATAAAATTAGCAAGTAGCAAGATTTGGATCTGAGATTTGGTGTTCAGAGAAGAAAGAATAGCAAGTAGGTAAGTCAACGGGTCAGTAAGAACTTGAGACTTGGTGGTCACAATATGCAGGACCATCAACAGACTTTGTATGGGTTGTGGTTTGACCTAGGATGAAACCCGTTGACCACTCACCACCCCCCCACAAACCCAATACAAATAATATTTCCAGTGAACTTAGAAAAGCCTAAGATAAGATTAGCTAGGGATGGTTTAATATTGATGATTCTGTGAAAGGTGCCATTAAAAATGCGGTTGACCCTCACCTTGCGCTTCAGTGCTTTTCCAAAGCTCTTGACCCACTTCTGCCAGCCAGCCTTCCCTTCCTCGAGAGCTTCTCGGAGCTCTCCACTGTCGTAAGCGGAGATCAAGCTGGCAGCCACATCGGCAAGCTTGTCTTCATATATGGGTTTGCCCTCCGCACTGATGATCAGGCATTTCCACCATGTTTCAGCAAAAAAAATTGCATCCGTTGACTTATAGAAAAGATATTCCAAGCAGAAAAAATTAAATTTTCCCTCACATATATTATCATGTTCAAAGAAAAACTTATTATCAAATTTATAGAAAAGAGATTCTACACGAAAAAAAATTCTATAATAATCAGGGCGAATTAAATAAATACTTGAGATTAAAAGCTTGAACGAGCCAACCCACATTTACAGGAGGCGGCGCAGTTGAGGAAATTAAGGGCAGCTGCATTCTCATTCAGCTCAGAGTAGGTACCTGGCTAAAGTGGAATGCAGGGGATAGGCTAGCAAGTTTTTCAGGGCTGAATCTGAATCGGCAATCAAATCAATTCCATCCTTCAGCAACTCAGTTGCTTCCTGCACTCCATTTCCGTAACAATGTTAGCAGATGACACTGTAGCTTTGCCCAAAGAAAGCGATGTGAGCAATGGAGGGCACAGCAAAGCAGAAGATGCAGAATTGGTATGTCTGTCACAGAATTAATGCGGGATAACACTTAGACCAAACTTATATGTATATATATATAGATACATACATGATATTGTAAGCCAATCTACTGAGGATATAAACCTAGTGTACACAGAAATAGCACGGAAACACCGAAACCTTAACTCTTGGCCTCACTTTTGAGAGAACAAAGTCAGAGGGATTTCATAAAATCCAACGATTTGAGATATAATAAGTGTATACATCTACATAATTAATTACAAACTATTCAACAATAACCATTTAAGTATAAAGATAGGAGTGGAGGGTAGTAAGCTGCTGCCCGGTCGCAATGGAAGGAGGTGATGGTAGCCAACGTATGGACACAGTAGCAGGAGGCAACCACAAGAGACTTTGATATTAAGAATTTCTATGTTCATATTCTAACACCATTGAACATGAAAATTACTTTCCCCAAATTCGCTGATTTTGACGGTTCACATTCAAATCAGCACGAGCCGTTCCAAGAAAAGGGTGGATCGATTGGCAGTCGAATCAGTTTGGAATTGGGTGATTCTAGCATTTCTATTAATTTTCTTTAAAGCCCTTAAATACCCAATCTGGTTTTGAAGAACCTGTTATTGGTTCTTGTTCTTCCAGCCCACAACTTCAATGGATGGAAGGGAGAAGGCTATGAAATGCACAACTTTATACATTGATACATTTCCAAAGGACAAAAAAAGAAACTAGTACGCAGCGTAAGTTGTACACAGATCCCATCATTTTGACTTTTCCAGAAAATATGTGATACCATCAAGTCAACGCCTAAATGTATTAAGTGGTTGATTGTACCTCTACAAACATCCCCTCGGACTCTAACAGTATCCCAGCAGTCTTCCACTGTTGGCCTAAGATGTTGACCAACTTATCCGCTGGGAGGGACCTCAAGTGCTGCCCATTCATCCACCTTGAGTTAGAGAGGCAAAAACGAACAGTTAAACGACATTCAGAGATAAATACCAAAAACCCACGCAAATCGTGATTTAATCAAAATGGAAAGTACACTAGCACAAGCACCACTTCGAAGAAAATAAAAAACAGTAAACCAGCCAACGAAAGTACAAGAGCTTAGCTTGCATTTCTCCAACATTCGTGTTAACAGACAAATTTGATGCTAAAAGGTGTACATTGAACGAACATTTTTGCAAGCCATTACAGCTAAGTGTTGAGAGTCTAACTTAAAGAGTGTCAGCATCTGATGAAGCTCAATTAGAAAAAAGGCTAAGAATAGAAACTGGAATAGGTGATTAGAGCAGCTACACAGGAGAATTTTCATCCAGAAAAAAGAGGATAGTCGAAGCCAGATAATCATCAAATTCGTGGGCCTTCATACCCCTCAAATATCCTCTTTTTCTCAGTCAAGCTAATCATATTTCAAGACGTAAAGAAGGATATTCAGGACGTCTCTAGAAGCATCTCAAGAGAATTTGAACCTTCGTAGGACTGAAACTTCACTTATACCGCGAGTACAGGAGCTTGTAATTTTTGATAACATGCTTACTACTATTGAGTGAGATTTCGCTAGTTGGGTAAGCTAATCTATAATAAGTCAAAGGGTAACTTAATGATAGCCTGACAAGGAAAGAAAGTTTGAGATTTTACTTAAACAAGATATATCTTGGTGCCATTATGTGCTTATTTCACAGAAACAAGATAAATCTTTAATTTCTGCATACTCCGATTAATCTATGAAACAATCCACCTCCTTTTCACCCTCTTGAAAGGATTTATCTCCTTCCCAGGGCCGACAGTTTAAAAAAGATAAAACTGATCTAATCATGATCTTCAAGCTAAAGGATTAAGGAACGCATACGAGGGGTGAAATAATTGACTACATTTCAAGAGAAAAAGGCAGCAACAAAAACAGTCTCATAACTTACAGAATTACCTTAACTTTGTTGAATCAAAGATAGCTCCACTCTTATTAACTCTCTCTATTGAAAACTTCTCAACTGAAATTGAAATTTGGTAAAGAGAAAGAAATTGTCACATGGTCATCCCAAATCCATTGGAAAAATGAATTCAAAAGGGAAAAAAAGGAAGACTCACCAAGCTGGTCAATTGTAAAAAATTCATTTTCGGTTCCATCACCCCAACCTAAAAGTGCCAAATAATTCACCATTGCCTGAGGCAAATATCCCATTTCCCGGAACTACCAATGGAAACATGGTAAAATGGAAACACTATTACAACTGTTCATCCAAGAAATAAAATACGGCATTAAAAATACTGAAAAATTCTTATAATCTTAAGGCTTCATGTAATTGTTAACATCAAGTACCTGACCGACCGAGGTTGCACCATGACGTTTTGATAGTTTACTCCTATCAGGCGCAAGAATCAATGAGACATGGGCAAAAGAGGGCATCGAAAATCCTAGGGCCTAGCAAAACAAATAATATTAACACTTGAGACCGAATCAGCAAAAAGCAAAGGGAGACGTAATATTTTTGAAAAAAGATCCAATGAAAAGCAAGATTACATTATAAATCAGTGCCTGCCGTAGGGTGTTTGGCAAGTGCTCTTCTGCCCTGGAGAACATAAAATAAGAACGTGATAAGCTAAAATGATTCGTACATTGTTTTACAGCAGGGTAGAAGTACATCTTGAAGTGGACGTATCAATTACTTTGACGGCAGATACAACAATCAAAGACAGCATGAAACAGCATTACAACCATCCTTATTTAAAGGAATGGGAACTTGGATCGAAAACATGTAAACGAGAATACTGTACACGTGAATGTCAGCTTCTAGAATGAGCATGGCCAAAAAGATTCAATATGACTTTGAAAGGCTTATCCCAGATCTTGAGTTAATAGACCCATTCAATTCGACAGAGATTTCTCACTTTCAACATCAATAGATTACCAGAGATTTTCATCATAGATAAAAATTTTGCATTCTTTTTGAAACCATGATGATATGTTAAGAAGAGGTCGTGTGTACCTTATAACATGTGATATCCGCATATTTGCATCATCTACCGTGACACAAAAGTTGTACACAGGTTGTCCATTGCTTCTCAAAATAACGAAATCTCCAAGTGTGTCCAAACTCCAACTAACCTTCATGACACATCAAGTCAATCAAAACCTCACACATGCAACCACGAATAATAAAGCAAAATCAATTAGTGACTCCATTCCAACAGACTGCAGAAAATTTCAAGAATACATGATTAATGTACCCAACCATCTGAATGCTGAAAAGGTAGTCTACATTAAAGTTCTTAAAAACATACTTCGCCACGAATAAGGTCATTGATTTTCACGCTTCCCTCCTTTGGTACACGAAAACGGTACGTATAAGGTGTTCCCTTTTCCAGCTGTTCCTCTATTTCTTTCTCTGTGGCCGTGGACCATTTTCCGGTATATACAGGGGGCAGCTGCTTCAATTTGGCTATCTCCTTCATTTCCTCTAATTCCTAGAAAGAATCAACAAATCTATCATTTCCAAAATTATGACGTTATTCAACCTGAGCAATAATAAGGTTAATGGCATATAAAAATTAAGAAAATGACACAAAACGTGGCATAAAACGTTATGTTTGAAAAAAAATGTCTGCAATTATCAGTTGAACTAAGTAATTTTCCCTTATTATGACACTAAACAATCTCAAATGCATACAACCGAGAATGCAACTCAGGACAAGCCACTCTTTCAACAACAGGAAAATGTTCAAAAAAGAATTCCAAGGTTTCCCCAAATTCACATGACGCTGGGGCGCAACAATAACACTGCCACAATCAATGTCCCCACCAATGCAAAGAAATCATAGTCGAGAGAGCAGCATTCTCAAGGATTCATCACAGATGCTCATGACAATGATGCAGTCTCCGGTTCATAAAAGGAAGCCTTCATAAATACATCATGGACTCTCAAAATGTACTTACTAAAAAGCATCTGTTCTCTTGTCCATAAGGACCAGCGAAAATTGAGATACCGAAAGACCACAAGGTTTCATGTTCCATTAACCAAAAAAATATCATTCATGAACATGCAAAACTTGCAATCTTAACGGATTTAAATATAATTTTGATCTGGCAAATTAAATTAAAATTAAAATCTTTAGCCCACGCCAGAAATCTTATCTGGGTTATTGAAAAGCCACCGATGTTAACAGGAAGACCTGAATTCTCACTCACTGCGTCAAAAAAAATTCAATTCTATTGCCTTATAATTTGGAGCGACCTTTAAAAATGAAAATGGAAGAATAGTAAAACATGGAGCTACTAATCTTGGATGGTTTTGTTTTTGTATGAATTTCAATCAAGTCTTCCTCTCTAATCGAATCATCAGAAGCATTACCTAATCTCATTAACAGTGATCTTTCAAAATACAACATAGTTTAAGTCACCCCCAAGCCATGACGTAGGTGCATCTTACAAAAGCAGAAGTTTTAGTAAAATAAACAGGTGATTCGTCAAAATTAATCACAACTTTTTTACAGGTCACAACAACTAACTGAAAACGTTAATTAGATGATGATACGAAAATGCCAGATAATTGTACTGCATGGATGATAAGAAAGTCAAAAAAGATTTCACTCAACCAACATGTAAATGGTGGGAAAAAAATACCTCATTGGAACAAAAGCACCTATAAGCACGACCATCCTCTAGCAATTTGTCACAATAATTCCTGTATAGTGAATTTCTTTCAGATTGCCGATAAGGGCCAAAGTCCCCACCAACATCGGGGCCTGCAGGCTCAAACATAATAGAGTCATGATCAAGAACTATAACTCATGAATGTTCACAAAAGGCTATAAGTCAGAAAGAATCAAGATAAAAGTAAAATGACATACTATAAATTGATAGAATGTGGTTTAGCAAGCAATGGACGTGAAAAAAACAGAGAGCACAAATAATGCTAGGAAGAATCAATACAATGAATTTTAAAATAAATTTCTAAAACTTTAGTCCTTTTCATTTGTCCAGTCCTAAGACAGTGAATACTCCAATCAAAATTATGACGTGATTAAGTATATTTCTCTAAATCACAGAAGATTAGGTCAGTAATGTACTTTATTTGATGTCACCACAAATACTAGAGAAGAGCATGAAAATCAAGGTTAGAAATCAAAATAATAACTAGTCCGAACTAAGAAGACAGACAAGAAGCAGTGGGCATTATCATTAGATACTTTCTCTTTAAAAGGGTTTTTCAAGGAGAAGACAAGAAAAAGGTCTGACAAATAAAGATCACACATCGTAGAATTAGTTATTTGTATATATTATTTACACAGCAACTTATCCATTTTGGCAATAACCCACATAATTTGAACCGTTCATTAGCTCAGAAAAAGAAAATCCTCCTCTAAGTTAACTAAAAAACAAGAAAATTAGTCCATAAACAGGTGTCTTGGTCAAGGCCGTCCGATTCAATCTATTTTGAGTAATAAATGTGAATCTGATAAAATCCGAAGGATGGCTCCAAAAACCTTTCAACTTCAATCATTTAAACATAAAAAATATAAAAGTCATCTGCAATGCTATGAGAAAGTTTAGGTACAGAGACAAGCACAATGGTCACAACGACCTTTGCTATAGTTGGAAAAATAGATGAAAAATGAGAAAATCAATAGCTTAAGAAAGCCTGAAAGTAAACTGACCTTCATCCCATTCAAGACCAAGCCATGAGAGATCACGGATAACTGCTTCCTCCGATTTCTTTGTTGATCTCTCCAAGTCAGTATCTTCAATTCGAAGGATAAACTTTCCACCCTTAGATCTGGAAGAAAAAAATCACCATTCATAAATATTATGTAACATAGAGTCGTTGTATTGTAATTTAGAAACAAAGGAATTCTCCGAACAGTGACATGGAATAGAAATTGAGGGCACAACAGAGTGAGCAATGGAGCATGAAAACTATTATTTCCAATGGAGCATTAAACACATTCCTGGTCTCCTTCTCTTCTTTCCTTTTTTATATATTTGACTCTTCTTTGCATATACATTCAACCTTGTCTTCTTCATTCTCTGTCATTTGGACTATAACAAATCATAGAGAGCACAATGCTTGGAGCCTCTGATGCTCATGTTTGAGGACAACTAAAGGGGTCCAAAATAATTCTGGTTACAGGTAGAGTTCCCATGTCTTCCCGCAGAGGAAGAGTGATAACCGTTAAAAACACAATACGGTGTTCACCGGGTCCAATAGTTTAGGTAACTATATCGGTCTCAACCCAATAGATCATCCATCTCAGGCATCATTTAGTAGGGTAATTGCTGACCATGATGGGGACCAATACCCACCAAGATGGGTGATTTTTACACTCTCGAAAGCTCCAATCTCTGACGTCCCTTGACGACTGTGCTGCCACGGCTGAATTTTCTGACCTTGTACTCATGGGTTGTAACCGAATCAACCGCAAAAAACTTGTCAGTGAAGAGATTGTTTTCTCCCACATTTTTCATCTTCCAGAAGGTTCCTCTCCAATAGGAGCCCACTTGAGTATACTACAGCTAAGGCAGTTGGTTCGAGTGGGATGAATGGACTCGGACCTAGCTGACTAGATGGTCAGATCATCCTCTAAGAGTCTCCTGAGTTGTCTAATTCAGTGAGACCTACTGACTCTTTATCATAATTCAAGAAGCACTATACAACAGATATCCTGATGACAGTTGACCCATTGAGTTTCTTCTTGAAGCTAGTGCCTACTTTTTCTCAAGCTAATGGGCCACATGGCAAATATTTTGTAACATTTCCAAGTAAATCCATATCTTTTTCCAGCATGACAAAATCTATACATCTCTAACACTGCATCTCATCTTTTTCCCCTAGAGATGACAATAATCCTGACTCTGACGTATGAAACAGGTTCTATGTTAATAACTCATCAACTTCCATCAGCAAAGCAACACTAGTGATGATAAGGCATGTCTTAACATTCAAAGCAACACTAGTTGATTGATGGAAAATTTTCATCACATTACGACCATAGGTTGCCAGCTCAGCTTTCAATGGCCTGAATCTTCGTTGTTCATCCTCCAATGTGAGGTTTGATCATACGAAATAATCATCTAGAAAGTGTATTGGAACCTCATGAAGTATAATCGATTCCACAAATTATTTTTCTCTCTTGACTATGAGAGGAATCATAGGGGGAACACAGTCGCCACCTTGATTCACATGACGTCAAATCCCCACATCAATCATTCTTCTACGTTCTTAGTCTCTAAGGTCAGGAGGGTTTGAATTTTCGGATGGGCTTCTTCCATTTTTGTCTGGGCCAGTTCTTATCTCCTCTATTTGAGTAAGATCCTATTTTTCCTCTCCCTTTCCATTGTAGCTACCTCCTCTCCAGGTTAACTGGGTAACCACGAAGGGACATTACAATGCTCGCCGAAAAACAGGGTCAGCCCAACTACCCCTTGGTGGGAGAAACCAATGGAGTTCCCATCACTTGAGTAAATAATAGCCTTACTTCCCAGTTGATCATTTGGGTATTCAAATCATAGTCTAGACCGTCTTATCATATAAGTTTTTAGGTACATACCCAATTCAAAAAAACAAGAAAGCTTGAAAAACTCGGTCGTTGTTCCCAGGTAAGAAGTGATTGATAGTATCCGGCATGTGAAGAATGAATATTTCATTCATCATACTACAAGAATTTTTATGAAAATTTTTCTTTCGTTTCTCTTCAATTAATGAGAGCAGCAGGCGCTGTTCATGTTCAATATAATGAAGGCATAGAGTTTTTAATTTCCTCAAACAAATTAAGACGACTCGTTGGCACCACGGATGGGGGAATGAAAGATGCCATTTGAAGCAGCTTTGCTTCTAGCAGTAAAAATAGCCATACGGTTTAATAATTCAGTTAATGTAAAAGTTTCGCATCAACTGAAAATAACATGATTTCCGGTAATTCTTTTATGGCTGCGTGTGGCACGCATTTCCAAAAGGTCCCATAAACTTCTCACAGCTTCAATGTCTCTGACCCTGCTCAGACACCACGACTTGCACTTTTTTCTAAAGAGGATTCTCAAGCACTTATCTGTCTCCTTCAAAGAACGACCTGCAGAATCTTGATATCTAAGATGCTAATCCTTCTATGAACCTTCACGTGCTAGAACAAAAGGCACGGCTAATCTAACCAAGGTGTAAATGCGATATCCTAGAACAAGGCTGCTACATTCACCACAAAACCCGGAGCAATCCTCCGCGAAAGAGGTCAAAGCAGAAGAGCAGGGTGAAATTAATTCCAAGAACCTGGCAAATAGGTAATTGAACAGCGCCGTTCTCGCCCCGCCGACGTGAAGGTTCCCAGTGGGCGAAGGGGCAAACCGAACGCGGACTTCTCCCTCCCCTGCAGAAGCGGAGACCGGGAACCGGCGACGGCGGAGGGAGACTTGAGGCCTGAAGGCGGCGGCTTGATGGAAGAATGGCGGCGCCACCTCCGGGAGAATCCTCACCCTCAGCCATGGCGATCCCACCAGCGACGCCATCGCTTCAACTGTCGCGCTAGGAGACCCACTGAGCGCACTTTATCCCGAAGAAAACGAAAGACCAAAAATATTACACCTATACCACATTATATTTATTATTACTTATAAACGACATTTAAAATATATACTACTTTATACTCACTCCATGTTTAAATATACTTGAAAAATGTTAATCTTAAATAGTACAGGGACTATTCTGTAATAACATGCTGTAAGCCTTCTCCATATCTACTTCGCCGTCCGAGAGCGAGGAGAGTTTGTGATGTTGGACATCGAGCGAGAGAGAGAGAGAGGAATATTTCTTATACCAAATTAAGAATATATACTACTTTATACTCTATTTAAGTTTAAAGATACTCATTTGTTGAAAAGAGCTCATCTCAAAATGTACAGGGACCATTCTGTAATAACACGGTGTAAGCCTCCCTCTCTATCTACTCTTCAGAGAACGAGGAAAAGAGATGTTGGACATCGGGAGAGAGAGAGAGAGAGAGAGGGATGGCTTCTGCGCTGCTGCCATCGCCTTTCTTTCCGTTGTCCTCTCTCTGCATCAGCAGGCACAGCCCCGAATCTGTAGCCTTGTACTGCTTGTGTCACTCCTGGTTGCGGCGGGATTCCTCTGCGGAATGGAGGACTATATCCATGAGGGACAGGAGCAAGAACCGTAAGCCACTTCAGAAGGGGAGAAACCTCAGCAGCGAGGCGATTCAGGCCATCCAGGCCCTGAAGAGGGCGAGGAGACACGGTGACGAGGGGCGACTCGTGGGTGGAGGGGCCCTGGACGTCGTCATCGAGTCGAAGATCCGCCGGCTGATCAAATTTGACTTGATGGCCGTGCTCGGGGAGCTCCAGCGGCAGAACGAAGCCTTTCTGGCTCTCCAGGTGGCGAAAATCTCCTTTCCAATTAGCTCCGCACTATACATGATTTGGTTTTCTTCATTTCTGCGAGGTGCGACGTTAGGATCTAGCTGAGTGATTTTCAACGATGCAAAAGATAGGGTTCGAATATATCTCAATAACGTGCGTCGAAGTTTATTTCATCTACGTCAGTCAATATTTCCTTGCATATTCCATATAATTTCTTGGAATTATCAGACAAAAATTCGTTGATCTGAGAATAGTGAAACTTTAGTAGGAAATGTAAGACCTCTGGATTCCATTGTTGATAGACGAAAGGTTTTGTCCGCTGATCGAAGAACAAAGGTACAAGGAAGAACACATGTTTAATCAGTAATGGTCTGGAATAATCAGAACAAAATTTGCTCATCTGAAACTATTGTAGGAAATCATAGGAGCTCTAGATTCCATTTCTGTTAGACGAGAGGTGTTGTCTACTGACCGAGGGACAAAGATACAAGGAAGAATACGCGCTTCAGTGTGCTCAGTCTTCTACCTTTCCTCTTTTCTAAAACTTTTAGGCAACCTCCATCAATTTTGCGATACTTTTGGAAATCTGCAGCTTGATGAACCCCTTTCTTCCAGTGGAGGCCCTTTCAACTCCCACCTTGATGAACTAGTCTTCATCGATGAATTTTCGTTCCCTGGTGGTCTGTGAACCAGTATTTGATTCTCCATTGTTTTCAAAGTATAATTTTCGATGTTTAATGGTGAGGATGGATTGACAGGTCCTATATTTATTTTGATCCAGGTTTTCGAAGAGATTCGCAAGGAGTACTGGTATAAACCTAAGCTGTCAGTATATGTGAATCTGATCAGTGTGCTTGCAAGAAATGGGTCTCTTGAGGAGGTTGAACGGGTCTGCTCTTATCTGATGATGGAAAGATGGGACCCTGACACTGAGGGATTCAACTCCTTGCTTAGGACCCTTCTGGATTTTGGCCGCATCCACACCACGATGGACTGCTATCGTTTGATGAAGTTGTGGGAGAGCGACCCAGATGAGGCAACGTTTAAAATCTTGATATGTGGGCTTGAGTCAATGGGAGAGATGGACATTGCTGCCAGTTTAAAGCAGGAAGCGGAGAGGTACTTTGGAAGTTTGGACTTTCTTGAAGAAGATGAGGAGACAGTCCCAGCTTAACACTAGTAGAAAGGAAACGGAAAAAGATCCTTTTATGGAAGATAATCTATTCTCGGAATCGATTTTATCAACTACAAACAAGGCAATTCAATCGCATCACAACATTGTATTTGGTGGTAGGTATTTCATCTTTAGGAGTCACTTCGCTCTTCGTGACTTTGTGAAGCAGTAAATTATGCTTTAAGTTAATTTTTTCTGTTGCAGTTGTAGCATATCAGTCTGTTCGGGTTATCAAATCCTATTGAAAGGGGTCAATCATTTGGTTAAAATTCATGGGGCGCGCATGCCCTTCATTGTGAATGGACAGTATGATTATCTTCTTGAGTTAGTAAAATCATCTATACTGTCCACATCATATAGCTTTCCAAAATTATTCCGCACATGTGAGGATATGTAAGAACAGTCTCACATCAACTGATCTATGTTAAACCAGTTTTCAAAGTGCATGGGCCTACAACACCAGTTGTTCTTTTCATTTAAATTCTGAGAGCAATTTCTTGATCCATCAGCTTCCCTTCATTGACGGCATATACTCTGATACAGAGGAAAATATTACATGGTAATGTCACCCATCTGTAGTTGATTAGATACATTGTCAGAGAGATTTTGAGCGGTGACCACTCACGAAATCTTTCTGACTACCACAACCACATAATTATTATGTTTAGATGCACTGCAGAGAACGCATGACCATCATTTAACATTGTGCTCCTTCCACAGGGGATTGATCATCAAGGTTGGTCATGATCTTCTGGGGGAACATTATCAGAATCATGAAGAATGTGAAGTTTTGGAAGATAGGTTGAAACTATTTACCACAAAGAATGAAGGAAAAGGAAATTGGGTGAGGCTCTAAGCGATTCAGATGGTGTCATGTAAACATGTAGACCGCCTTCCCAGTGTTTAATATGAACAATGTTTCTCTTGGTGAAGTTTATTCCATCACTTGTCTATGGCGTGTCTTGAATGGATTGAACTGTATGAAGAAGATAACAGGCTTCCAACCCGATTGAGACCCCCCATTTCTTGCCCAGTATCTGCCGAAATCACCAAAAGTAGCAAAGTATGCTGTTAATTGCCTTGGCAAAAGATCATCATCATCAAGGGAGGAGAAAAGGATGCTGCCCACCATACCACCAGCTTCTTCTTGTGAATCCAAATTATTTCTCGTCTCTATTGGTTTACTGTACAGGGGAACAAGAAAGACTGCCCCTTTTGTTCTTCCATGTCCTCAGATTTCAGTTCCTTCTCAGCCACAGAGAAGAATTCAAGCTCTCAGCATTCATACTCTTGGAGCTTCAGCTCTTTCAATGGTGCTATTTCCAGTAAGAATCGCTATTATTGTCAAAAAATCAGAGACCATTAATGAATCCAAGCAGCTACAAAAGGATCTGCATACCCATGAACTGGTGCCAGCAGCTTCACTCTTCACTTTGCAGGGGCCAAGAAACCAAGATATGTCAATAATAGGGTTCATCAAGGATAACTCAGATCTCCCCCTCTGGACCTTCAGAGTCCATGGCAGAGCTCTCCCATGGCCACCGACCAGCAAGCTTCATCTCACCAGTAATCTCCACAAGAGCACTCTCCATCAACGAAATGGTGGAACCTCACTGGATCTCTTATTATGATCCTCCGATTCTCGGCCTTGGACACGATCTTGGCAAAGTTATGGCAGTCGCCACAGATCCTGAGGTTCTTCATCACTCGAATGGGCTTCCCCTCTATGGAATTCATCAGCCCAAAGACGATCGCCAGCTTCTCACTATGATACCTCAGCACCTCTTCCTTCTGCTCTCTCTCAAGATCATGCAGCACGAAGATGGTATCAGGAAGGTACCCAGCATCAGCAATTCTGCAGATCAACCGGTCGAGCTCCTTGCCAATGGCTTCCGCCTGTGGGTGGGACTTGTCTCCTGCAACAAATAAGTGAGCCTCCTTCCCCACTTCGATCCAGCTGCAACCAGGTTCCTTCTTCACCCTCCTGTCTCTCATGGCTCTCCTCACTTCCTCTGCATCTCCCCACTGGTTGCAGCCTGCGTACACATTGGACAAGAGGATGTAAGCTCCTTCATCGTCTGGGTCCAGCAGAAGAATCTGCTTGGCCACCTGTGTCGCCATGCCCACGTCCCTGTGAACCCTGCAAGCTCCAAGGAGGGATTTCCAGATGATGGTGTCCGGTTCACAGTCCATCTTCATGATAAACCTCAGGGCTTCCTCAAGCTTTCCGGCCCTCCCAAGGAGATCCACCATGCAGCCATGGTGCTCCCTCTCGGGCTTGATCCCGAAGAGCTGCTCCATCGACCAGAAGAGTTTCTGGCCCTCCTCCACCAACCCGGCATGGCTGCAGGCAAAGAGAACCCCCACCAGAGTTATATGGTTTGGCGGCGGCCCTGCCTTCTTCATCGCCTCAAAAAGCTCCAGCGCCGCCATGCTGCGCCCATTCTGTGCCAGCCCGGCGATCATCGTGCTCCAGGAGATCACATCCCGGCGGCACATCCGCCAGAAGGCGGCAGCCGCCTCCGCCAATTCACCGCACTTGCAGTACATGTCCAGCAGTGCGTTGTGGAGGATCAGATCGGCATCAGATTTCACCGCCTGCGCATGCACCTGCCGCCCCATCTCCAGCATCGCCGTGCCGGCGCAGGCCCTGAGGAGGCTGGTGAGGGCTGCCTCGCTTGAGCGGAACCCGGCTCTCCTCATCTCCACAAACACCGCCACCGACTCAGAGGTGCCGCCGGCCTGCGCAAAGGCGCCGATCAAGGAATTCCACACAACCAGATCTTGCGTACTCATCTCATCAAAGACGGAGCGCCCGCTTGGAAGATCGCCGCACTTGGCATAGCTGTCGATGAGGGAGCTCCTGACGAAGACGTCCGATTCCAAGCCGGCCTTCACCACCGGGCAGTGGATCCCCCGCAACGTCTGCAAATCGCTGCAGGAGCGGAGGACGGAGGAGTAAGTGTACATGTTGGGCCTCACGCCGTCTCTGATCATCTGAACCAGGAGATTCAGTGCTTCTTCTTCCCCGCAGGTCGAGATCATGGTGGTCCAGGAGACGACATTTCTCTCCGGCATTTGGTCAAACAGCTTCCGGGCCTCTTCTGCAAGCCCAAGCTTCGCGTACATGTTGAGGAGGACGTTGCAGAGGAACATGCTGAGCAGGGAGCCGCCGCCGCCGGCGAGGTGGCGGTGGACGCGCCGCCCGTCCTCCGCCGCGTTGTTCTTGAGGCAGCACTTGATCAGCTCTGAGTAGGCGACGGGGTCCCCGCGGAGGCCGCGTCGGTGGAGGGATTCCATGGCGGCCATGGCCGCCGGGAGCTCGTGCCGGCGGCAGAGCTCGGCGAACTCCGCCGTCGCCGCCGACGGCGGCGGTGGGGAAGACGTCAGGCGGCGAAGCAACAGCCGTGGGAATAGTCTTCTCCTGCTGCTGAAGCCCACGGGGGGCTTCATAGCTACGAAATATCAAGCCAGGTGAGTCGTTCCCCTTCGTGAGAGGTTTGTCTACACTTTTTATACATTTACACTAAAAAATAAAACATATAACGACTATTACCCTTCTCTTCTCATTATTGTATCCAGGGTCCGATTGTAGGTTGCGGAGAGCTTTTGGGGGTATATGTGTAATATAGATGATATCTTAAGATAAAAAAGTATTAACAGTATTTACGAAACGTTTGCGTTTACTCTTTTGTTCCCAAGGTCGGGTGGGTTTTTTCATAAATTAACGGGAAAAAGCAATTTATATCGACTACTTTCTACCCTTCTCTCCCATTGTCTTATCCAGGGTTCGATTGTAGGGCCCAGAGAGTTTTGGGGGTAATTTGATAATATAAACTTGTTGACATCTTTAGATAAATTTAAAAAATATTAAGATTATTAACATAGAAAATTTTGAAGGGTATACTGAGAATATAAATTGTTGCCATCTTAGCATAAATTTAAAAATCATCAAGATTATGAACGAAATGTTCATTTTACCTTTTTGTCCCCAGCTTCATTTATGAAAAGTCCTTGGAATTTTATAAATAAACCCCCCTTCCTTAAACGAGCAGTCCTGTCCGGACCCCGGAGGAAAGTATTCAAGGGTATATGGAATAATATAAACTTGTTGACATCTTACGATAAGTTTTAAAAAGTAAGGGTATAACGAAAAAATATTTTTCTTAGTTTTGGCCTTCATTCGTGGAAAGTTTGTATGGATTTTCATAAATTCACATTAAAATATTTTTTATTGATTATTATCCTTCCTGTCCCATGATCTTGTTAATACCCCCCCCACAGTTACCAAATGAAGGAGCAGCGTCCCCATCCAGGGCTCGATTATGGGGCCTGGAGAGAGTTTTGAGGGTATATTGACAATACAAACTTATCGACTCAAATAAATTAAAAATTGTTAAAAGCATGCAACAAAGTTTGCATTTTCTTTTTGTCCCTACTTTCATTAGTGAAAAGCTTGTCTAGACTTTCATAATGTATATCAAAAATAATTTTATATTAAATTAGGAGGTATAATTGTAATAATAAATGGTTTAATGTCTTCAGATAAAATTTGAAAAGTATGAGTATTAACAAAAAAAATGCTTTTACCTTTTTGTCCCCTACATTCCTCCTCAGGAGCGGATTCGTTTCCCTTACCTTCACTCCTCCCCTCTCTCCTCGGAAGCTACTTGCTCGGCCCCACCACTTTCCTTCTCCTTCTGAAACCCTAACGGAGGGCCATGGCGGCTCTGAGAAGGGCCTCAGAGATCCATGGCGGAGTCTCAGGCCGGTGAGGAGCTGCCACCGTAGGCTTGGGCGGGCGGCTGGACGGAAGTGGCCAGAGAGATAATAAAGAGAGGTCAGAATGTCTGGCAGATTCCAGTGAGAAGGGATTGCAGTAGATAGGCTGCGGGAGGTCAGGCCGCGTGGATTTCCGGTGGCCATGTCGCTCCGCATCAAGGCCGTGGTGGATAAGTTCGTGAAGGAGCTGAAGGAGGCCCTGGACGCGGATATTCAGGACAGGATCATGAAAGAGAGGGAGATGCAGAGCTACATAGAGGAGCGGGAAAGAGAGGTCGCTGAGAGGGAGGCCGCCTGGAAGGCGGAGCTCTCCCGCCGCGAGGTAAACTGTTGGCTGTTTTTTTTTTAGATTTCTGGGGAACAAAATGCCCGTAACGCGTGAATTTCTTGGGATTTCTGTCGTGCTTAATTTTTTTTCCCTATAAATGGACATATAATCTATTGAGAAACAATTGATCGGTGGCTCGAAGAAGAAAGCAACGAGGAGGTGGTACACAAAGTCTTCTCTGCAAGTATCAAGTAATGTCGGAGCTGATTTGAGACTGCTCGGGGCGTTTCTGTGTTCCATTGCTTGATGTAGGTAACCACGAGGGGGGACGCTTCCTATTAGCATCCTAGAGAGGAGGAACAACTAGACAATCAGACAGTTCCAGGGATCTTCCCCTTAGTAAATTTTTCATAATGCATCTGTAGCACTGTCCACTTTATGAAAACAAAAACAGAGAGAGAAAAATAAATCAGTGATCGGCGACCAGCAATCGTCTTTTCAGGGAGCATTGGTTTCCTTTGAATGGAAATTTCTAAGCTCTGATTATTATTATTTTTCACTAAGGATCTTGGCACAATCCTGCTCATGTGAAGTTACAGAAATTCGTGCATCTGCAGGCAGGTCCTCGATGCAGAATCATTTGATTATGGGCATTTTCATGATCTAAGGATCTTGGTACAATTCTGCTCCTGGGATGTTACAGAAATCCGTGCATCCGCAGGCAGGTCCTCGATGCAGAATCATCTGGTTATGGGCATTTTCATGAACACAGATATGCACAGCGCTCAGTATCAGATTTGAAGAGCTGCCCTTTTAGATCTGACGATCAAAAGCATCTAGAACAAGCAACTTACCTTGTACCTTATGTGTTTTGAATGCTTACCATCTTATTTTCTTCAATGGATATTTTTGAGTCCATCTGACTGGTGAATTGCATGAAACAATTGGGAGAGAGAGGCCACTGCTACTGTGCACATCTTTGATCAGAAGTTTGTCCTCGTTTTTCTCTGGTGATAATGAGAAACCAGATCAACCACTATGAGAAAAATCTCGAGAAATGCATCTTGTTGTTCTTGCTGAGAAAAAAGCAAATAGATCGTACTGGTAATCTTTTCATCAGACCGTGATTGGAGGATGATATTCGTATTGGAGACTGATTACTTTGGTTTTGCAAAATCGGAGAGATTTGTGATGACGATATGAAAATAGATGAATATATTGCAAAGTTTTTGTTCAGAAATTGAGCCATTTCTGTGTTCTTAATGTTTGATTTACCTGAGTTTTCGCATACTTTATAATTCTGATTAACCATCTCTTCTTTTTATCAGCATTTTTCTCTAATGTTTCTCGTATTAAATTAATTCTTCACTTCCCCCAATGGATTTGATGATTTCTTGAATGATTATGTGAATTTATCTTTTGAATGATTTTTACCTTTTTATAGAAAATTCAGCCTCTTCAGAGAAATTTTTGTGAGGTTGTGGACGAGCGATCTTAATCTCTCTGTTCCTCGCCCATGAAACTTGCTAAATCAGGAGAAATAAAATCTGCAGGCCGAGATCACCCGACAAGAAGCCCGGCTGAAGATCGAGAAGGAGAACCTCGAGAAGGAGAAGAGTGTTCTCATGGGCACAGCATCGAACCAGGATAACCAGGACGGCGCCCTCGAGATCACCGTCAGCGGTGAGAAGTACCGCTGCCTGAGATTCGCCAAGGCAAAGAAGTGAATCTAGAGAGAGAGAGAGAGTCTGTGAAGATCCAATGGGTTTGGGCTGGTGTTCAAGATTCTTTACTCCTTGATTCATGATACCATAGACTTTTGGTGATTATCATCAATGATGTATAGTCTTCTCCAAATGTTCGATGTCAATGTCATGGCACTAACTTTATTAGGGAATTTTAATGATTTAATGATTCTTCTTAAACCTCTCTCTCTCTCTTTCTATCCATTGTGTGGGAAATATTCAAAATGTTTAATATTAATCCGGGATTAACTTTTAAAAAAATAATGTAGAATTTTCTGGATTGTCCTTTCTCCCTCTCTCTCTCTCTCTCTCTCTCTCTCTCTCTCTCTCTCTCTCTCTATACATTCTGTAGGAAAATTTTGAAAATGTTTAATATTTATACGGCATTAGCTTTATCAAAATAATGTACGATTTCGTGGGTTGTCTTATGTTTCCCCTCTCTCTCTCTAGAGCTGAAGCCCGGACCTAGCTGCCATATCATCACCAACAAGGTCCATCCATCCGACGGCCAGGATCGATCGACAGATATGCTTCTTCCGGGTGCTCGGCTCTGTGGACGGGCACAGTTTGCGCCGCGGCGAACGACGCCACAACGATCCTGGCTCGAGGTTGGTCATGGGTGGACCCCACTCCAGGGTAGATTACGAGCTACGTGGCTATGCGGGCCCCACATTCCTCAAAAGAGCGAATCACGGGACTAACACACGGGATCTTTTGAGTTTGATTCCTATAATAGATTAAAAAACCAAATAAACCTTGAAAGATTGATAATATATTATCACTTTCTTATCCAAACATTTTAACGGTAGTTTTATTGATATTTTTAAATATATGAAAATTTTGCGGTTGTTCGACTCCTGAGGGTGTTTCATGTAAAAAGCTGAGCCTCTTCTTCTCCACGGAGAAGACGGAGAAGGAAGTGTGAACCTCGCGTCCTGACCACCCCGTGACAGGGAAGGAAGGCAATGGCTTCCGCAGCTCCACCGTTCCTCGTCGGACCGACGCCTGGCGATATCAAAATCTGGAGCGGCGGAGGTGGCCGTCGACGGAGGCGCCGCCATTTTCTTCTGAGGATATCGTCGATCGATTTGCAGAAACCAGACTGTCCGGGACAGCTTGATTGGAAACGAAGCGAGTGCATAAATTTTGAAAAATCCGGGATTAGGCGAAGAATCGGAGCAGTTTCCTCCGGCCTGAGGTGCCGCAGGTTTCGGCCGGTGCTGTTCTTTCTCCGTTCCTGAGGCAATTAAGGGTGGAATGGGGTAATCCGTGGCGACTGATGAGGGGGGACATCTCTCTCCTCCGTTGATCTTTATCAAGTAGTGGTTCTTTCTAATTTAGCGTCGAGCTTGTTCTGTAAATTTCCCTACCACTCGTTACCTTTGTCTCAGCGGAGAAATGGCGGAGATCAGGTGAACGGGATTCGAGCTTTTCGTGCTCGTCAGTCGTTTTCTCAGACTAAAAGTTAAGCTCGCCTCTCGCCTCCTCATAAGGCGTTTTCTAGATGGTCCTTCCCTCGTCGTCTGAATCTATCCGTAGCAGTATCCAAGGGAAGCGATCTCGTGAGGTTGAGTGGGACACTGGGCTCTTTCTGCTCTTAAATTCATCACATTTCCTGTCTGAGATTTCTCGGCAATAGCGAGAATGGGTCGCTTCTTCCGATCCACCGATGAAGTTGTCGAAGAGGTGAAGAAAATCCACCGGTCTCTTCCACCGAGGCCAGGGATAGACGAGGTCGATGCCGCAGTAGCTCTGGTCAGGGATGCCGACAAGGAAGAACAATCCCGCCTGGAAGATATCCAGAAGCAGAAGAAAGGGTTCGACATCCCTGATGAGCTCTTCTCCGCTCTCCTGGAGATGCAGAAGAATCTCGAGACGTTCCGATGCAAGGACCAGAAGAACGACGCCCTGAAGCTGCTTGAGCTGGAGAACGCTCACGTTCTCTTCGACGAGTTGGTTCAGAGAGCCTCTAGATGCGTGGCATCTAGCTCACATGGACCAAACTCCTCCTTGTCGATGAGTTCTTCCTCCGCTGCTGCTGCCCCCACTCCAAAACCTGTCTTGAACTCTCTGACCACGGAGATAGGAAACACAAGAACCGAGCTGTTCACCAGAGACGACGGTTACGTGAAGAAAGCGAAATCTAACTTTCTTGCCGATAGAATCGGTCTCCATCCGTTCGCATTGCAAAGCTCGTCGCCAAATGCAACAACTAAACCTATGGCATCAGCTGGTAAGGATTAGCCCGGTGTTTTGGACTAGCTAATCTACTACGTATATGCGATTCTATTTCAATGAAAAACATATAAATTTCATTGAAAATTCCCTTTTTATTGAATGGTTCACTGTTCAATTTTCTGGACATTCAGTATAGCCAGACTTGAGATTTCATTGACAATATCCGTATTGAAAATTTCGCAGTCTAATCTCTAGACATATCATAATGTTTCATGATAGAACTTAATGTAAGTTGTGGTTAAATCTTAGTGTAGTTTAATCTTCCATGTTATTATACTGGGATTGTAATTGAGATCCTGAGCATTTTTTTAGAATTCAATGAGAAGTTGAGATATCTGATGGTCCCTAGATATAACGTAATATAAGTGTTGGTTAATTTCAGTGCATTTTCACTCACCATTGCTGCGATACATTGTTTGCTGACTTCGGATCATTTCATCTGTTTGGTGTTTTGTAGGAGAAGGCAGTGGGAAACTAAGTCTGATAAAGCTAGCCACCTTAATTGAGATGTCTTCAAAGAAAGGGCTCAAGGATCTGGATCTTCAGAACAAGCTTATGGATCAACTAGATTGGTTACCTGATTCAATAGGGAAATTATCCGCTCTCCTCACCCTCAATCTATCAGAAAATAGTATAACTGCACTCCCAAGAACGATTGGTACCCTTTACTCTCTAAAAAGGTTGGCTCTTCGTTCAAATCGGATTGCTGAACTCCCTGAGGAAATCACAGATCTTCTGAGCCTCACTTGCCTTGACCTTCAAGGAAATCGGTTGAAATCACTACCGTCGAATCTAAGCAAGCTAGTCCTCCTCCAAGAACTGGACCTGAGCGCAAATCAGTTGTCTGTCCTTCCTGATGCAATCGGAGACCTGCTGAACTTGAGGAAGTTAGTTGTTGAAACAAACAACTTGGAAGAACTCCCACATTCAATCGGTAACTGTACCTCTCTCATTGAGCTCCGCGCCGATTATAATCGCCTGAAGGCCCTCCCAGAAGCTGTGGGCAGGCTTAAAACCTTGGAGATTCTTTCCATCCGGTACAATACCATAAAATCTCTTCCGACCACGATGTCTTCCCTTTCAAACTTGAAGGAGATTGATGTCAGCTTCAATGAGTTGGAGTCAGTGCCGGAGAGCCTATGCCTGGCTTCTACACTGGTCAAGATGAACATTGGAAATAATTTTGCAGATATGAGGTCGCTGCCACAATCCATTGGGGATCTCGTGATGCTTGAGGAACTGAATATAAGCAATAATCAGATAACTGTTCTTCCTGACTCCTTTGCGATGTTGTCGCGTCTCCGAGTGCTTCATGCAGAAGAGAATCCTCTGGAGATGCCGCCAAGGCATCTTGCCAAAATGGGTGCCCAGGTAATCAGCCATCTCCATTAATTTACTGTTGTGCGGTTTATTTTGCTTTCAGTCCCTGTAAAACACTTTGATGGAAATCCCCAAACTTTTCCTGTTGACGATCTACTCCGAGACCAGCCTAAGACTATTTTTCTAGCATTCAGATTATGTTTCCGTCTGCAAATGAAGAGCATTCTACAGCCACCAGTTAACCTCAGCTATGCTTCTTTCTATCACAAACAAAAGTACATCTCATGGCCGGGGAGCTGTTCACTGGTGTCTCCAGGGCAAAGGGTTGGAAAAAGGAAGGGTTTTATAGGGTAAACAGTAGGGGCTTACCCATTAATGACAGATTTTTCAGGGGCTGAAAAGCTAAGAAACCAGAATTTTTTTAATATATATGGCATGATTTGACGTAATAACTCGGAATTTTTATGTGATATGGAAGGCTGTAGTACAGCACATGGCTGAACATGTTGCTAAAAGAGAAATCAGTGTACGGAATGCGAGGACAAGGAAGAGCTGGACCCAGTTTTGCTTCTTCTCCAGCTCTAACAAGGGAAAACACAACAGTTTGGCTTATGCAAGGGCCTGATCATTGAAGACCCAGGTGAGTGCCCTTGAGCTAACCACTGGTGCTCGTTTACCTATATTTTCATATTTATTTCTTTTGTG
This sequence comes from Spirodela intermedia, assembly GCA_902729315.2. Lineage (NCBI taxonomy): Eukaryota > Viridiplantae > Streptophyta > Magnoliopsida > Alismatales > Araceae > Spirodela > Spirodela intermedia. Next base: position 1,333,467 of record LR746279.1, read on the forward strand.
CTCTTGCCCGTAATGTTGCTGCTGGGAACATTTATCCAGGAACTTCAAGATCCTGCTTAATCTTCTGTGTTCTCATTTTTACTTATTTTTTCGTTCTCGCCCATGATTCTGCAGCTGATAAATATTTATCCAGAAATATGTATGCTAAAGCATGTTGTATAATTAAAATCCTGCTTACCCTAAGATGTTGCCCATGATTATGTTCTTGCCCGTGACTGCAAAGCTAGATATATTTATCCGGAAGCATATATTATCATGGAATTTAATTATAATCATCCTCATTCCCCTGTGCTTAGATATGCATGCCTGCATTATCACAGAATATAATCTTACAGCCGGAAATATTTATCCAGAGATATATGTGGAATCATGGAGTCTGATTAAAATATTCCTCATTTCCTGTACTTTCATATGTATTAATTGTCTCCTTCTTGCCCATTATTCCATTGCAGGGAAAACTCACCCAGAAACTCTGATAGAAACCATGGAATATAATTAAAAACCCTGCTTATTCTCCCACACTTTTTTTTTTTCCAATTTTATTTTCTTTTGTGCTCCGGGAAACCTTTATCGTGTGAAATCATTGAATGTACTAAAAATCCAGGGAGGCTGCTGTCATGGAGAAGGATATGGATGTTCTTTGCACTGAGAGGAGGTCCTATCTGAGTCCTCATTTCTTTCTCCACCTGGATCATCTCTTCTATAGTTGCATTATGTCATGAAATAAAAATGGGATGCAGGATTAGTTCCCTGGCAAAATTAGGACCGTACTCATTCATGTATACATTAGATGTCTGATGGCATTCATTCTCGATGATAATGGGCCGTGCTGGGCCTGATGAGGTCCTCACCCTTCCAGACCCACCTTGAAGGAAGAGAAGCTGATTAGTGATTACAGCTACTCCCCCCCGGGCCGATAACTATTGCCAGCCCAACGAATGGATCGTGGAATATGTGGCGACCTCTTCACTGCCAGATTCTATCAATGCAACGAGACAACCTTACAGCATGTTGGTCCCATATCATCTATTAAAACCTTCAGCCTTCTTGGGAGGGGAGATGGGTTCAGACAAAGAGTTAGTCCTAAGGAGATTGACCATCCCAAATTAGTCATTCGTCCTCTTCCCACTTTCCTTTTGATGTCAGCCCAGAGGCCCCACCTCTTCCATGTTACTTGAGTTTAATTATTTTCTTACTTGAGTAAATAATGTCTATTCTAGTAAACCTAATCTTATAGAAATTACCACAATACCTCATTTTTCCTTAGATTTTGGGTTTCCATCAATTAGGTATCATATTAAATGCCTCTCAAATCAAATCAAACGATGAAAAGATGGAATCATTTGAGAAGAAATTAGATGAGCTTCACCAGAATTTTTGTCACACATCGATTGATTTATTAGAAAACATCAATGAGCGTTGCAATGAAATTTTAACAATCAAACAACAATTCAAATTTATTTCACAAGTTCTTGAGGAGCTTTGTTACCCACGTAATGTTACTATGGCATGTCATCTAGGAGAAAAATCCTCATTAACCCTATCTAAAGGCTGTAATTCTTGCTAATCTAGTCATGGAAGGCCAACTCAAAATTCTGACAATATTAGTTATTTGAGCCAGCTCAAGTCATAATATCTTTTATTCACGAAGCATTAGCCTTTATAAATGATCAACAATCAAATCCGTCCTTCCTGAACAGAAGCTTGGCATGGATGAAGGAATTTTGAGATGCCCATCTTCAAGGGAATATACCTCAAATGGTGGGTTTTTGGGCAAAACTATAGTTCTCCATGTTCTAACTTTTACTCTGGAGAAATTAATCACAACAAGACTGATTCTTGAAGGAAAAGTCTTTACACGGTTCAAGTGGACCAACATGTGGGCACCCTTTTAGAATTAATGGCAATTATCTTGTCAACACTAAACTAGAAGCACTAAATCAAGTAGAGAACTATCTCTTGTGATAGTTCTCCATATTTTGAAACATGTTGAAAATTAATGGCAATTATCTTGTCAACACTAAACTAGAAGCATTATTTGTGTGAAAAGAAATTATATTATTTACTTATCAATAAAGCCTTTAATTTATTATGAATCAATGATGGGTCCTCCCAAAATAACATTAATGACTCTCTAATATTATGAGTTTTGATTTGAGATAAATTATAAAGTTAGATGGCAGGCAATGACTTATTTTAGATTTTTCCTCCTAATGTCATTGAACTCTTTGGACCAAACTTAATCAATTTAGATCAAATCAAGCACAAAAATCTTATAAACCCCTAATTATATATGATAATTAAGAAGTTAGAAGACAATCATGTTAAATATCAAAAGATTTAAAGAAATTTAATAACTTGATCACTAGAGGGCACTTCGAATTTCTCAAAACATATAAAATTGTTACTCAAAATATTCATTGGAAAGTAATGTAGAGCATCATCAAATGGTATGTAACTAGTTGTCAAGTATGTCAAAAAATTAAATTTAAATCCCTTTGTTCAGTCAAACTCTTGTAGCCTCTTCCCAATTATGAAAAGACATGAAATGATATGTTGATAGACTTCATCAAATGATTGTTCAAATTAGAAAGACTTAGTTCAATCATTGTCGTCAAGATTGACTTAACAAGTATGCACATTTCTCAATGCTTTGACATCCATGCACTAAAGAAGAAGTTGCTCATATTGTCACCTACGGTGTAGTTCACATACTTGGAATCTCAATGTTGATACCTAAGTTAACTAATACCTTCTCGAAGCAGGCCGGACCTCCCAACTTACCCAAGCAGATTAAAGATGTTTTAGCCATCCCCAGATCCATCTAAGTCTTTATCATCTGTCTCTTAGTCTTAACTAAGTTATTAGTCAATTTCATAAGTATCTTATGGAGAAAGCTCTTTTGATCACAATGCACCTTCTTACAACTAGTAGCTGATACCATCTACAATAGGATTATTAGATAGAGGTCAAACATTGGGGCCTTGAGACCTCTCTATGATGCTTCCCCGACAAATGATCCGAATAATGGTATAAGTGGCCCATGTGGATGGAATATTGATTCAACACAAATTTAATTCATTAGCAAACACATTGGCCATCAAAATTGACAATAGATGGGATCCCCAACCCTTCTCCTTTATGAACTCAACTTGGCAAACTTTCGATGTAGTTAATTGGGAGCTACAAGATTAGGACATTACTCTAGGTAAATTTAACTCCACTTAGTCAAAGCACAAGTCTAGATGAAGAGTTATGCAAATAATATGATGAGATATTCAGTTCACCATCAACAACCAAGTTTCTTCACCTAAGGCTTCATTAGTAAAAAACCAGGGGCCATTGACCCTACAAGAAACTTGGGCCTCATTTGTTTGGCCCATATCAAATTCTAGAGTATATTGGGCTGATTGTTTACTGCTTGAATTTATCAACCACAACATGTGATCATCTGGTGTTCTACATTTCACAACTAAAGTGACCCATCAAAACTTTCTTCCTAGATGAATCTAGTTCATTAGTTCTTGATGAAAATCTCACATGGACAATCAAACCAGTAGATGTGTTGGCTACTTGACATGGGCCATGTGGTATCAAGGTTCTGATCAAATTACAAGAGTTGTTTGATTCTAAAGCTACTTGGGACCCAACAAGGACTACCCAACAATTATTTCAAGAATTTCAACTTACAGACAAAATCAAAGTGAAAGAAGGGTGCATTAAATTCATAGAAGCCCACAATTTGAAGAAAAATGGCGAGTGAAGTATCATGAGAATTTCACTACAATTAGATTCATTACAATGGATTATTTAATTCATTAAAAAAAAGAGAGAAAAGATTGTATAAATAGACTTAGATAATATGGAAGATGGAGGCATTTGTTGACACAAGAAGGGAAGGGGGAAGAGAGCAATGATTAGTTCAAGATGGTTGATTTCTTTAGACTAACTTTGTATCTTGATCCCCCCAAAGAAGGCTGAAATCCTTTTATAGATGATATTGGGTCAACATTCTTTTGGTAGTGTTGATTGGATTTTGGTAGTGATTTGCTCACTATATATTCCATAATCAATCTGTTGGGTCAGAAATAGTTGTGTCAACCCCAAGGGGGATGGACATAATCACCAGTCCACTTCTCTTCTTTCAATGTGGGCTTGAAGGGTGACAAGCTATTAAAGCGATACTAAATTGGGCCTTGAACTTGGCTTGAAATAAAAAATGGGCCCAATTAGATGGAGAGAGAGAGAGAGAGAGGGTTCTGGAGTTTTGCGTCTAGAGATTAAGAATATGGAGCAGGCCATGATTTTAAGCCCCACTAATTTGGAGAGTAACCTTCAACTCTCTCTCTCTCTCTCTCTCTCTCTCTCTCTCTCTCTCCCTCTCTGTCCCCCTCTCTCTCTCTCTCACGTTGGCTAGATTTTCACATTCTTCTACTTAATAATCATGTCTAGAAAGAGAATTAGAATTTGGCTGCCCCACAAGAACTTGTGTGGGCCAGCTTTAGTTTTGGCTCATTTTCTTTGTCACGTAGTTTCCCCGTGGCGGGCCCTCCACTCCCTCCTCTCTCTCTCTCTCTCTCTCTCGATTGCCAGCCTGGATATATGTAGAGTGGGCCCGAGGTTTTTATGGGCCTAACCCAAAGTTTATTTTCTGGGCCGAGCTTGGCCCTTTTACAGACGATGCGATGAGAGAGTCAGAGCAAGGTAGAGCGAGAGATATATACAGATAGAGAGAGAGAGAGAGAGAGAGGAGCACCGACAGCGAGTTTCGCCGGTGTCTGTCCACACGTGTTGCCATATTCGTCGGATCCTGAATCGAATCTCACCCCTCAGACGAGTGGACCTTGATGGGTCCATCCATACCGATTGAGACATTCTGGGCGGTCCGATTGAGGTCTACGGGCGGTCAGGATCCAACCACAGCGGGAACCAAGTTTAATACAAAAATATCATGTGGACGCCAAGCCACTTAAATTAGCTTTCCCCGAACCCGCCACCGAGAGGTGGACACAGCACCAACGGCACAGCGACAATAGTCTCTCTCTCTCTCTCTCTCTCTCTCTCTCTCTCTCTCTCTCTCGCTAGCTCTCTCTTTCTCTCTCGCTAGCGCTCTCTCTCTCTCTCTAGCTGTGGATGGGCATGAGGGCTGTGTACGAGAGGATCCAGGAGAGGAGTTTACTGGGCGGAAGAGAGGAGCTGCCCGTCTCTAATGGAGAAGGCAGGGGGATGAGGAGGAGGCTATCTTCGTTCTCGGAGAGGATCCCGCCGCTGCCGTCGTCGTCGGACGCGGCGGCGGCGTTCCGGCGAACAATGTCGATGCCGGCGGTGGAACGGCTTCGGGGATGGTCTCTGAGGGGCTGGTGGGACTGGGGGAGGAGATGGATCCTCTCCCGGAGAGCCCACTTCGCCGGCGACCTGGAGACGAACGAGGCGGCGCTGGGCGGCGGCGCTGGAACATGGGGCCGCCTACTCTACAGGCTCCGCCGCTGCTTCCGCCGGCCCTCCGGTGGGAAGGGTTTCCGCTACGATTCCTTCAGCTACGCACAGAACTTCGACGACGGCGTCCGGGCTGAAGACTGAGAACCCTCCGACTGCTTCTTCTTCTTCGTCAGATCTGCTGCTCCGGCGATCCTGGAGGAGGAGGAGGAGGAGATCTGGGTCGGCGTATGTAAAAATCTGTCATCAATATGAGAGTGCGAGTGATTGTACATGGATCTGTTTTTTGTCCAACGAAGCATAAAATCCATTCCTTCTTTGGGTGGCTCCGATCCTCTCCTTCTCTTCCTGACTGGAAAAATCCAGTTTTTCATTTTCTCCGGTTGAGGACAGCATGCCCAGGTCCCATAATCGAGAGACAGACAGAAGAGACATAGGAGAGAGAAAGAAGAGAGAGAGAGGAGGGAGATGCTGATGGGCCGGGCACTTAGTGACTCTTGGAAAGTGGGGTCTGGTCAGAGGTCCATGAAACTCCATGTCTGGGCCACCTTGTGACCCCACCTAATTATCACTGGGCCCGTTGGGTTATTTAGCAACTTTTAGACAAGAACCTTATTTTGTTTTGTTAAATCGGGGAAATAATGATCAGAGTCGTTGACATCGAACGTGATTTAAAAAGGACTATATTACCCCCTCCCCCGTGCACATAATCATCTACTCCTCTTTACTTACACGGTATTTCTTCTCCATAAACCCTAAATGTCTTGTCCATCTCTCTCTCTCTCTCTCTCTCTCTCTCTCTCTCTCTCTCGCTCCATCAAACGCCAAGAAAAGAGCAGAAACCTTTTGGCCAATGAAAGGGCATTTATGTCTTTACACATATAGACTGAATTATTCAAAATAAACAGACTATTTGACGAACATTCTTCATTTTAATAGAAAAATATCGACTAAATAGAGAGAAGAGGATGGTTTATTTAGGAGGAGGGGGGGCTAAAAGAGCAAGCCGAAAAACCAGAGAGGGTTGACCGATGAATAAGTCAGAATAACTTACGAGGTAAACCGCAAGAACCCTTCTTCTTATTTCCGTACTTGGTTCTGAGGGCCGAGCCTAAGAAGCGACTGAGCCCGTCCTGGCTCTCATCCTTCTGCTTGAAGAAGTACTATTTTTAGTATACATAACAAACAGGGTGGAAGTGCCTCTCTCTCTCTCTCTCTAGCCTTCCATGCCCCCCTCTTTCTTTCTCTCTCTTTCCCTCTCTCTCTCTCTCTTTGTTCAGAGTTTGAAGGTGTAATCAATGTATTCCATCACCAGCAGGACACAGCATGAGTCCTTGTTCTCGTGGATGAGGTGGAGGAGGGGCGATGGCCCACCTGCATGATCTGAAGAAGCGTGAAGAAATGTTAGACAGGCAGTGCGATCAGGGATGGTTTAATGCTAGCGGTTGACTTAGAGCTGGCTGTTGACCTGATTATGGGATTATGTGATATAGTCTTCCCGTGTGATGATATTAGGCAAACCTGGATGTTTGTCCAGGGCAGCTGAAGAAATAAATTGAGATAAAGATCTCCCTCCCTCCCTTCCTCTCTCTCTCTCTCTCTCACTCATTCAGTCTCTCTCTTTCTCTCTCTTTCTCTCTCTCTTTCTCTCTCTCTCTATCTCACTTTCTCTCTCTAGCTCATCAGGTAAAGGTAGCAACAGCTGAAGCCAAATTAGTTATATGAACAGATGACACTTTCTGGATAAATATAATTTTTTAAAATCTAATGTGGGTATATTTTAGTTTTTCACATGATATGGGCAGCGAAGAGGAGGGCCTGGTACATCCCCAGATCATACGAGTATACAAGTCAAACTAAGATCAATTTCTGACACTAAAATAAAATAATTACGTCTGGACTCGTAGCAAAAATACCCACTTCCTTTTCTTATGGAGAAAAATATAAAAAAAGACTAAAAAAATGGGGAAAATAGCGTACCACGGGTCAGCCACCAATATGAATCATGGGCCGGTTCGTCGTCTTTGCAAGGTCAAACATCCCAGCATGAGCAGCTTTCTTCCTCTTCACCTGATAAAACCCAGAGCCCTGTTTTCATCTCCTCTTCTGAACAAGGTTGCCTTGAAATCAAAAGGTGACAGAAACAATGCAGCAGACCCATTTGATGAAACCTTTAATAATGGCAAGGAATTGGGTAGTTTCTGTGGGAAAAACGTGTGATTTAGGGGTTAGTTTCTGTTGATCAGTTTCCTAATTGGGTAATTTCCTTAACCTAGGAAGTTTCCTTTTTTGGCTCCAGGGTAATTATATGATTTTAGGAGATTAATATATTTTTTCTTGACTGTTTACACTTGTATGGTTTGCGTCAATTTACTCATAGTTGAAGATAATTACTAAAAAGTCAACTTTCTAAGCTTGGGGAGACAAATCCTCTGCTTTCAGCCTCAGGAAATCCTGCCAATCCCATCTTCTACTATATGAAATTTCTTGCTCCATGTTAGTCTATCATATCTAGAACTTTGACCGAATTTTTTTTCCTTAGAAAGCAAGAAAGATAATATTGCCACATGTTTTCTACCAATATTGATTTAGATTAGATGCTTTTAAAAAGAAAGGGACATTCACATACACATGGCCTTCTTCTCCTTTCTACTCCTCAGTATAAATGCATAATTAACTCAAGCCACCTGACTTTTCAGTGATTTAAGTTGACTTGGCAACCTTCAGCGACTACATTATTCAACTGTTCAGTGGTTTCTAGAGTTGACATTTTGGCCTGGCAAGGGTAGATGACAATTATATTATGTATCTTTTCTTCGTGCATAAATAACAAAAGTCTGCATGATCCCTTTATAGCATTTTTAAATAGTAATTATTTTTAAGAATAATAATAATAAATAATAATTTTTAAGTGTTAATCACTGGTTAAATCCACGGTGAAATCAGGCTTACCGCACAGCCAATAATCTCCCTCATTCCGGAGTCATCAACGCCACTTCGAAGTGGATCTCTCAAACTTACCTGAATACAACAGATATCAAAGCGCATTAGTCTGAGAACAGTGCAAAATCGGAAAAAATAATTCAAAATTAACGTGATCATGGGTAATGAACACCAAAGTGCTTCTTATCCTGTGGAAATTTGATTTCAAGGGTATTGGCATCTGATCATACCTAGATAAACGCTATCATTCCCATTAATAAACTCAGATACTTTGGAAGAACGGAAGGGAGAGGATTGCATACCTCAGAAGGACCAAACAAGCACACTTTGAAGTTCCCATCAGCCAAAAGCCGCAGTCTATTGCAGCCCGAACAAAAGTGTTCAGTCATCGAGGTGATGAATGAGATGGTACCCAGATGCCCATCTACCATGAAGTTCTTGGCTGTATCAGTAGGGTGGTCCTTGAGCCTTCTCACACCTCTGTACTTCTGTAGCTGTTACAGGGGGAACTAGTGAACATTGGCAGGTCCTCAGATATGGGAATGGGCTTTCTGCAGAGGTTCTACCTTACCACTCTATCCATCATCTCTGCATATGGCACAAGTTTCTTCACATTCCAGACATTGCCGTCGAATGGCATGAACTCAATGAATCGGACATTGATCGGCTTCTCCCTGGTCAACTCCACGAAATCACAGATTTCATCATCATTTATTCCTCGCATTATGACACAATTTACCTGAAATAGGAAAAAAAATTGCAACATTATTGCATTTTAGCAGGGGATTAGATCATATCAAAGATATTTATTAAGAGGAATCTACTACCTTAACGGGATTGTATCCAAGCTGGATCGCTGCATCAATGGAGTCCATGACCCTTTCATGGCCTTTCCGCCTGGTCATGAACTCAAACTTAGCTGGAACCAGTGTATCCAGGCTTATGTTCACCAGATTGAGTCCGCACTCCTTTAATCTGGGAAGCCTCTTGGCTAGGGTAAGCCCATTGGTGGTGATGGCCAGCTTCTTCAGACCCATCAAGCTTGATAGCCGCAAGCAGATATCATCAATATCCTTTCTGATTGTGGGCTCCCCGCCGGTCAATCGGATCTTATCCACTCCAGCACCCACAAAGATGCTGGCCAGCCGGATGATCTCATCTTGGGATAGAAGCTGAGGGCTCGGGGTCAACTCCACACCTTCGTCAGGCATACAGTACTGGCACCTAAGATTACAACGCTCTGTCAACGATATCCTCAGGTAATTGTGCATCCTCCCGAATTTATCCACCAGCATGTCAGATGCAGCGGGGTTCTCCACCGATGGAGCTTCGGTCAAGGTGGCGCATGGAGTGGCATAGGTTCTCGACAGGGCCGGGCTTGTGGCGTCAGTCATGGAGTTCCACATTATCTTCCTGGTCTGCGAGGAGAAGCTCAGGATCATAATCAAGTAATTGCAGCACATAATGAAATCAGGAGACGCCCTAGGAATTCGGAAATGTTGATTTCTGAAATGGATTGAAGCATGATCGATCGCGATGAACAGATCGACCGTAAATCGACTGGTTTAGGATGAGGAATCCGGCAAAAACTAGGTCGAAGACAGTTTCTGATCCATCTGCGAAAAAGATCGAAGAGAGATTACCAGAGAGCTCGACCTCCTCCAAACTGACCATCGAGTGAACATCTCCGGCACGCACTGCCACATCCTGCCAGGAACCGAGAGACCAGTTCGCCTTTTCTGAGGATCACGAACTGGCGAAATCAAGAGCCAAAACTTTATCCTCCGGCTGGGGATGGAAATCAGAAACTCGTCGACGCTCCGAGACACGAAGAGGCGAGAGGGTTTCGAAGCCCCGGGAGGTCGATGGCGGCGCCCCGACGACGGCGGGCCCCCCTCTCCCCGTCCCATATGTCGTCACCGCCGACGGCAGCACCAAAGGGCGGCGCATGATCACAAGGATTTGCCGGATCCCAAGTACACACAGACGGAGGAATCACGCGTTGATGAGATCAACGCCAAGAAATACAAAACAATTAGGGAAATTCAGACCCCCCCGTTGACCCCTCTAATCCCCATTCGCAGCATATGTATCCAGGTCGACGTGGGTCCAGGCAACATAGTCAACGCTAGAGATATTTTATTTTAACTCTCAATAAATAATGTCTGTTATAAATTACCCTTATTTTAGTTATATTTGCGTCTCTTTGGTCAACTCATTAAGCATTACTTGGTATTGAAAGACGCGTGAACTTGAGCTTTAAAACAGAGTGGCATTGATGGTAAGTAGGATATCATTATTACAAAAACAAATATTATGTCAAGTATTTAGAGAAATACCCCCATCCACGTCAGATCCCACGTATGAAAAACATACAACACGTCAGATTTTCATTAATATTTTCTTCTCGCCAGTTCACTCAGGGGCAAGTCGTTAAGAGGGCCAAAGGGGTAAGGCCCATAGGCCCAGGACATCTACGTACCAGTCGGAACCGTCGTGATGTAGGTGGTTCGGCCTTTTTATTGGGCCCAAAGTAAGCCCAAAAAGGCCGGGATGGGCCCACGTTTAGAAACATCTCCCAGTAAACTTAATTCTCATTTTTCTAAATATATATATATAATTAAAGAAAGTAACCAAAAACAGAACATCACGTGAGAAGCGTGAGCCTGTCGCATCAAACACCCGTTGGAGTATTTAGTATATGTCTATAATACCCCTATAACACATTGTATATCTATCGTCTTCTTTGCTACTGTGAGGAACATTTTGGTCATTTGCTTTTATACTCCCACTGTGGGTCCCAGTCCAAAACCCTAACGCTATCCGTCGACCAACGGCCGGATACCTGGAAGCTGAGCCCTCTCCGATCATCCCCATTCTGCATCTCTCTTTCTCTCTCTCTCTCTCTTCCTTGTTCGTTCCTCCCTCTAAGGTTAGCGGTGCTGGGGGAGGCGTCAGAGAGGAGAATAATCCTGTCTGCAGCGGCTCCGGTGGGGAACAGGTGTGGTTATTTCGTCCAATGTGTCGGATTTAGTGAGAGTATTGTCGCATATTTCTGTGTGGGTCTGACCAGATTAGTGCATCTTGTAGAGGATTTTCCGGTTTTTCGCTCTCATAAGGTTCTTTCTTCTCGTTCCGTCGCACATCTTCGCAGTCCGTAAACGAAGTGTGGATGCATTTCTAGTTTCATGAGAGATTGTCGATCGGTGAAGCCTTCAACATTTTGTTCTGTTGTATTGTGCCATATTATGGGTGGGATTGCGAAAGCTCCTTATATTCTAATTTCCTTCGATGTTGTAGAAAATTTTCGTCGTATTATATTGGAAATAACATCTGATTTAGGACTTATTTTGGTGAAGAGAACTATTATCTGTTAGATTTATATATCGATCTTCACCAAGTGCCCTAACACTTTGCATGGTGTTCATCCCGCCACCGATCTGTTTCATACTCATTTGTTAATAGACCTCGTCGCGGAGCACGTGGTAACGCAACAATGCTGTAGATCCATTGCAGTATTTCTTTTCTACATTTGCTTCTTTACGTTGATCTCATCGCATTTATTATATCATATAAGCTAGCAAATTTTTCGTTCCAATGTGCAGAATTCTGTATTAAGAAAATGGCAGCAACAGCAGTTTCAGCCATGCAGATTATGAACGCGAGTCATTCCATCTATTCTTCTCGAGGATTGCTTGCGACAAATGCCTCAGTTCTGGTGCTCACCTCAAGAGAATCAGTGAGAAACATGCTCTCCAGCGTGTCCAGCATTTCGTCCACTCGTCATTTCCCTGTTCGCTCCTCATCTAGTTCCTCAAGGTTCAGTAAGAGCATCACGAGAGCCATGAGTGGAGAAACCGATAAAGGGCCCTCTACAGGATTGCCGATTGATCTGAGAGGTCTTCGTTTTGATTCTAGTCGTTCTTGTTTAACCTTTTACCTTGTTAAATTTCCCAAAGACTAATGCCCATTTGGGCGAAATACGCCAATTTATTATGTTCACTATGTAAAGGCCTGCTCTGTTCCAAGATTTGTCTCATGTTCTTCTCAACCTAGGAAAATTTTAATTTATATGGGTTAACTTTATGAACCTTTTTTGGGAATAAACAGTTTCAAAGATGATGCAGGATTTCCTAATCTTTCCAAGTAAACCCAGCTTTCATCACAGGATCGTCTATTTAAATTTCCGTGCTCAGTTGTCTTTTAAACTGATGTTCTAATGTCTTCAACAGGGAAAAGGGCCTTTATTGCCGGCGTAGCCGATGACAATGGCTATGGTTGGGCAATCGCAAAAGCACTCGCTGCTGCAGGTGCTGAAATTCTCGTCGGTACTTGGGTACCGGTATGTGAATCCGTGCCACCTTTTGCTCTCTTCTCTGCAAAGCCAACCCCCCACCCCCATTTTCATATGATTTATTTCTGATAAAATGCTTCATCTTCTAAAGGCATTAAATATCTTCGAGACAAACTTGAGGCGTGGGAAATTTGACGAATCACGTTTGTACGGGCTCAAGATGAACCTCATGTTCAACATCACCGTTTTTTGTCAACCCTTCTATCTGGCTGACGTACTCTTTTTGTTTCCTTCAAGGTTGCCGAATGGTTCTCTCATGGAGATTGCCAAGGTATATCCACTTGATGCTGTCTATGATACCCCAGAGGATGTTCCTGAAGACGTAAGGAATTTATTTAATTTTTCTGCGTGCTATTTTTCTTCAGAAATAGAATGGCAGATGGAATTCAACTTCGACCTAATGAACAGACTGTGATTTTCAGGTTAAAACGAATAAGAGATATTCTTCAGCATCCAAGTGGACTGTTATGGTACTGACTGTAAAATTGTGTTCAAGATTATGTTTGCACTTTTTCCCCAAATTCTTCAATCAATTTCTTTTATCCTAAAAAAAAAAGAAAAAAGTGAAAATTGTGGGTTATCTGGAGCCTCTTAGATCTTTCTTGGTTTATTTTCTCTCCCCATAAAATTTCAGGAAACAGCCGAATGTGTCAAAGAGGACTTTGGAAGTATTGACATCCTTGTGCATTCTCTTGCCAATGGACCTGAGGTAATCTTTCTCCTCTTGCTCAATAATATGATGACACTAAGGGAGAGGTTCGTTGGATTTCATGTTAGCATGAAATTTTCTGTTCTTTAATCATTTTGTTAATATCCAATTGGCAGGTTACCAAGCCTCTCTTGGAGACATCGAGGAATGGGTACCTTGCAGCAATATCTGCTTCAAGCTATTCCTTTGTCTCTCTACTCCAGCGTTTCCTTCCGATCATGAATCCAGGCATGCCTCACCGCCATGTTCTCTGCCCTGCAACTCATCTTCTATAAAATTGATATCTATATAGATACATAAATGAGTGTTGATTCTATATGGGCCTCCATTTTTTCCAAGAATTCAACTCTTGCTCTTCCCAATCGTAGATTTTATAGGTATAAATCATTTTGCTCGATTTTAATTGGTGGGCACGGTTAATTGATTCAGGGTTTCTCCTTTTAATTCATGTTGTATAAATATATATATATATATAGATATATATATATATATATATATATTATGTATCGTCCTTTCTATTTGCCGAATTAATTTGTAAGATTGAGGGCACTCTCCAGATTCGAATAGTATAAATCTGACTGTGACGATCTTCTGAACACCAGGCGGCGCCTCCATCTCCCTGACTTACATCGCTTCTGAGAGGATAATTCCAGGGTGCGCAGCTTCTCCTCTTCTGCCCAGCTCTTGCCCATCTCCGGAAGGGGAGTAATCCTCTTCGTTTGTCTTCTTCTCTTGCGATATGCAGCTATGGAGGAGGGATGAGCTCAGCCAAGGCAGCCCTCGAGAGCGACACTCGAGTAATCTCATCTTCTTCTTCCTTCCTGTGTGCTCCCCTTCGTCTCATTTTCGTCTTACTGGTGACGCAGGTGCTTGCTTTCGAAGCCGGGAGGAAAGGGAAGATCAGAGTTAACACCATATCAGCTGGTACCTATATATCACCTGTAATTTTTTAGAGAGAGAGAGAGAGGAGTTCCAACAGCGCCATGGATTTTTCTCAGGTCCGCTGGGAAGCCGCGCCGCGAAGGCCATCGGGTTCATAGAGAAGATGATCGACTACTCCTACGCCAACGCGCCGCTGCAGAAGGAGCTCCGAGCAGGTAATAGATAGATATTCCAGAGCCTCTCTCTCTCTCTCTCTCTTCTCTCTCTCTCTCTCTCTAACCTTGTTCTGTTGGGGGGGCGGCAGATGAAGTCGGAAATGCGGCGGCTTTCCTGGTATCTCCGTTGGCGTCGGCGATCACAGGGTCGGTGGTGTACGTCGACAACGGGCTGAACACGATGGGGCTCGCCATCGACAGCCCCTCTCTCTCTCTATGAGCTTCTTCCTCTTCCTCTCCTGGGCGCTTTGAAACGTATAGGGACGAGGGAATCAGTGGGGCCCGCTCGCTCTCCTCTCTTTTTTTTTCCTTTTTTTTTTGTAATTTCTGAGCTGGACAACGGATAATTAGTGGGAGAGGGGAAAATGGGAGTTACTGAGGATCGGGTAGTTATGGTAGTCGTTGTTCGTTGGTAGGCCAGTAAGGCCCACTCTCTGGGAGCGACGTGTCATATGGGGCCCACTCATTTTAAATTAAAGAGCTTTCCCGCGCGATCGTCGGACGTGGTTCGCCACGCCCGGGTAACCGCCGTCGACACGTCTTCCACCGAGAGTTACTTGGATCCTCACCCTCTCCCCCTCTCTCTCTCTTCTCCCTCCCCCTCTCCCTCTCTCTCTCTCCTCCCTCCTCCCTCCCTCCCCCTCTCCCCTCTCTCTCTCTCTCCTCCCTCCCCTTCTCTCCCTCCCCTTCTCTCCCTCTCTCCCTCTCTCTCTCTCTCTCTCTCCCTGTTCAATTGACATCCAAGTAACAATATAAACCCGGTTCACCTTAGCCAGATTCAGATTCCTTCACCTTGGATCCTCTCAGCTATTTTTCGCCGGGAACGTCACGCTCCGTCGGAACGGCAAGCTCGGAGGCGCACGTCGTAGAGGTCGGAATCTGGTCAGGAGAGTCGCCCCACGTTTATTTTTTTCCCGTGCACGCCGGCTCAAGTGTTCAACTGGTTCGTCTCCGAAGTTGACAATGGCGGAAACGTCCTTCACCGGTTGATGCATTGGCCGTGGGAGGACGAGTATATTGTGATCGATCCGACTCCTTTCTATGTCCGTCGAATTTCGCAACGATGACGTTTCTTTCTCTTTATGTTGCTGGGGATTTACATTCGGATGGCGATTATGTAGAGGTTATAAGGTAATTTATTCACGATATCCTATTCAATCCGCGTTCGAGGATGTTTTCTGCGGATCGATTGCCAGCCAAGTTTCAACTGCGTGATGGTGTTCCAATCCATCAGCCTATATGGTGTTAGGTCGTATGGTATTTTTCTCAGAGATATCAGATTTCAAGTGGCTCATCTTTTCAGGTAATCAGAACTATCGATGCCTTTATAAGTCTCGTTAGGAGCTTAAGTTAGGAGATTAACTGGCGGACATGATAACGTTTGTGAACATAGTCACTCGCTAATCAAGAGCTTTATCGATGGTATGTTTTGGGACACAATGCCACTTCTGATCAGTTTCATGCTGGATCTCTCAAGTTCTTCAATATATTTTAAAAATTAACAAGTTTATCCTCGACGACTTCGGCCATTGCTATCTGAGGACTGTGATTGAAACGATCCCATATAAATAAGGGATAAGTTTTGAGAAAAAGCTATAAGGTACAAGCCGTATTATTATCATCGTTTACGGAAACTCCCAATTTGGAATTTCTCTTGAATGTGTTTCTTTGTTTTATTTTTGAAAACCGTGCTAAATAAAAACGCTGCAGAAAAAAGAAAACGCAGGACGCAATCGGCAGGAGCAAGAGCCCAACTTCGATGGAGACAGATGTCGGGAAAAGTTATGCGCTCATTGTCCATGAATGTGAACATGGTAATCCCTGCATCAGTTATTAATTCTATAGCTGCTCTATTCGTTTGAACTATTAATATGCGACAGACTTTACAGTGAATAATATTCTCTCTGGCACAGGAGGAGAAACCCTGAAAGAAGAACTTCTCAGGCTTGATTTTCTGCTCGGAAGAGTGAACGGCTTGCACGAACGAGGTGACCCGAGGACCAAGTAGCTGCAGGCTTTTTTTAGTTCCCATTCCGCATAACCTGGTTCTCCTTTATTCCAGCCCAGAAACCTCGAGACCAAGTAGCCGACGCAGAAGCACTTCTTACAATAGCAGACCGTCTATGCTCTTCCCTCAAATCTATCCAGGAGCCTCAGAGCGTTCTTCCGTCGACCTTCATTTCCTGTTTGCTACAACGACACAAAGGAAGTTGTGGGGAGACGATCTCATGGGTCAACATGGGCCTTGCCGCATCACAAATAATTGGAAAAGCTCCAGGAATCCAAACTATGTAAACTATGAGAACATGTTTTTTTTATTTCAGTTTTTCTCTGGTTGACCAGCACGTATTTATTCCAGGATAGGAACGATGGAAGGCAAGATGACCCGAAGGAAAACTTTCACCAGGAGCAAACGACCAAGAGCAAGCGTTCTCTGTTGCCCTGAAGAGGTGACTCCACCTAGTCTACAACTTGCCTTCTTGGCATTCGAGCTTCCCACTTTACAAAAATCATATCTTCTTTTACCTCTTATGATGAGCATTTCAGCATCGGCTATTATCTGAGAATATGCTATTCGTTGGGTCTGCTCGACTTCTTCCACCAGATTGAAGATGCCACTTCAAACGAAGAGACGGGCACCCAGAGAAATGTTTCCATAATGTTCGACATTCTGAGACAGCAGAAGCGCGTCCGGCTGGAGAAGCTGGTTCTCAACAGAGCGTCCTTCTCGGAGACTGTAGAGAATATATTTGCCCTTTCGTTTCTCGTCAAAGATGGGCGATCGGAGATTACGGTTGACGACGGCGGAGCTCATCTCGTTTGTAAGTTGTACTGAATAATTAGGATAAAATATATTTATTTACTAAATTATTTTGTTCATTGTTTTACCCTGAATTCGAATATTTTTGGCCGTGGTTTTCAGCCCCCCGTAACGCTCCCTCCGCGGCAGCTGTGGCGAGCAGGGAGATCATCCACCGTCAGTTTGTCTTCAGATTTGACGTCAGCGATTGGAAGGTGCGTCAATATTTTATTTATAAACGGCCTCTCGGGTGCCGCCAATGGGCCGCGAAAAGTCAGAAAGCCCACCGGCGGCCCGGTATCTTCAGGGCTTTTGCCCACACACTTATGGGCCGGTATCTTCAGGGCTTTTGCCCACACACTTCAGGGCTTTTGCCCACACTTATCCCCCCCCTTAAAATCCGTAAATAAATAGCAATTTCTACGTAATTTTCTTTCACCGAACGAAGATATCTTACACAAACTCGCCCACCGGCCAAGATCCACTGAAGTCCGTGTTCTCCTCCTGTGAAGCTAATGAAGGGCTACGTTGTGGAAGGCGAGGAGCTGATGCCACGCAGGGGTTTGTCTGAGTTTCTTAGAAGTCTATTCATAATTAAGAAATTAATTATTATTCAAACACTTGGGTTAATTAATATTTAATATTTCCAGCTACTGCGGAAGCATCTTCGTCCTGTGGGCCTTCAAACTCAGGTATTTCTCGCACCCCTACTGCTCCCAGCAATGCAGCACTCGCGGGATGAAAAGAAATAATGTTAATGTCGGTCGGATTTTCGATATTTCTTTGCTTTAATTGTTTTAATTGCTGAAGATCTCACGTCATCAGATCCAACGGAAGTCGTAGTAATAGTAATAAGAATATTATTATTATTTATTATATTCGTGGATCACGGGAAACGTAAGGCGCATGGATTTATGGTGTTCCCAGTTTTGGAAAGAACTGAATATGAAAATATCGGGGGAGATTTGATGAACGGGAGCGGGTGAGTTTTGTGAAAAGTACAGATTTTTGAGCCGAGAACCAAATTCTGTGGTAAGAATTTTCAGATTCGATTGTTTATTTTTATTATCACTATTTTATCTAATTATGGTCTCCACTGTCATAGATTTCTTAAGTCACGAGTATCACAGCAATTATCAACCGATAATGTGGACAGTGAACTATGGCAGCGCCTCTCTCTATTCCTCCTTGAGCCCTCTCTCTCTATCATTGATTATGTTGAAGAAATTATTTTTCGAGGGCTTTTCCGACCCATACCATCTGAAAATGAAATGATGAAGAGCAGGGCATTGAGTGCCGAAACCGCGGTGAAAGTAAGCGGTTGTGCTTATTAGTCTCTGCCTAAAAATAGCCGTCTTTCCTTCTGTTCCTTTTTCCGGTACATGTTATCATCATCATCCATCCATTCTTCACCTATATTCACATCCCCTTCCATCACCTTCCTCCCTTTACCCCCCCTGCACACACTTCCCCCCACCCCCTCCCGGCCAGTCCCCCACCCCTCCCTCTGCATCTACCACGTAAAGCACATCCCTCAACCGCCCATATCCCTCAGGGCAGATCTCTTCCAGACCAGCGACGCGACTCAGTTGGCCGCGGCCCTCTCTCACGCCCCCTTCACTTCGCGGAAGGCAGCCAAGAGGGTGGGCGGAGAGGGGCTTCCGTGGATCTTGCCCAGCTTGCAGATCGTCTCATGTATGAAGGTATTGCCTCTCTCGCTCTCTCTCTCTACTTCTCTTTCTATTACTGTATTTATCACCCGCTTGGTCTGATCGCCGTTGATGAAATTTTCTGCTGAGTTTATATTGAAATATTAATTCTGAATGCCATGTCGACGATCCAATCTTCCACTGTTCTTCCCGGATTTTTCTTCCCCCTTTTCTCCTTAGATTTTGAAACATCCGTCCCTTTTCTGAATCTCCTTAGATTTTGAAGCATCCGTCTCCCCCTTTCTTTGTATTAGATAGTTGAGAGCAACCCTTCGTCTTCCTGAATTTGCTGGGATGGTCTCTTATCATTTCCATTCGAGTCTTCTTTGTTCAGATGAGTGGCCCCTTCTTTTGGCCATGATTCCTGCAAGGGAATGCTTCCATGGCCCGTCCTATCTTCAGAGAGCTGACCTCTGTTGCTTCTCATATCTAAAAACGCTTATCTTTATTTCTCAATTCAGACATTTGCCGTATTATCTTTCACTACCATACTCGAAGCTATGTCAGCTCTTTCAGCTCTTATTTCGCCCAAAAAGGAAACTATTTCCTGTAGTTGAATGCTGCTAGTGCCTGAGCTTGGAAGCCATTTATATCCTCTGCTAAGAGTTACCAAGAACACCAAAGTCGCCGATATGATTCTTTCTAGCTGTCTCTTAGAATGATTTTTTCTGCCGTCCTATTTGCTTCCATCGATTCTTTGTTCTTGGGATCAGCCGATGTGGACTAGATTCTTCGGATCTGATCTGATCTGGTCTGGCCTGTTCACTTTGGTCAACTTCAGGAACCCAAACCCACCCTTCACAGTGAGGCAAAACACAAGGGTAGAGAGAGAGAGAGAGAACCAGGGCTGATTGATCCAACCTGCAGACGGAAATGCCATTTTCAACAAATTTTTACATCAGTGTTCCCTAACCAATAATTTTACAAGGGTGTCACCAGGAATTCATTCTCTCTCTCTCTCTCTCTCTCTCTCTCTCTCTCTCTCTCTCTCTCTACCCGGATGGTGCAGAACTGGGCCTCAGTCTCTGGATCTCCGCGGCTCCTGCTTTCTGGAGGGCCATGCAAGTAAACAAACAGCAGTCAGCGTGAAACAGAAGTTAACTTCCCAAGTTCCATCTCGCAGGAGTTCAATCAGATTAGGCGACCGGCGGTGATCAGATGGCGAGGGTTCTCTTGCTGAGCCAGCTTCATCAGATCATGTCATTCTCCGCCGCTTGCCGGTAGTCCGACGGGGCCCCGCCGCCCTCTGAGCCCTCCCTGCCGCCACCTTGCCCCATGTTGTCCTCATAGTCCGGCGGCGCATGCTGTACCCCGCCATACTGCTTGCTCCTCCAATCCATAGGCTGCCCATGGTTCATCTGGTGCTCACCTTCTTCTGTGCCATCAAAGTGGGAAGAGGGGCAACATACATAGACCCTACTGTTAGCAGGACTCTAGAGAGAGGAAACCCTGTGCATCCCCATCATTTCACCTCTCTCTCTCTCTCTCTCTCTCTCTCTCTCTCTCTCTCTCTCTCTACATTGCTATGTTTTCAGATTCATACCCAAAAGGGCAATCGCCGGTTTAGAGAGAAGGGAGGTTGATCACGCACATAAATTGCCCATATATTTATATGTACATACACCCACAAGATTCATGCCTGATTTAGATCATATTTTACCCAAAATTGGAAGGGAAGAAAGAAGAAGATCACCCCCTCTTTTAGGTTAGATGCACAGAGAAGAGAACAGATCGGAAGAGAGACTAAGAGTATTTACCACTCTCACCATCGGATGCATCGGTGAGCCTGGCGATCGCATCGATCAGGGACTGCTCGTGATCCTGAGAATCCAAAAGTCAACCCACCATCAGCACAAGAGGAAAAAAAAGAGCTGATACTTTGGGTAATCTTTTTATTTCATAAATCTTCCCCCTACTTTTAGCGCCTTCTTCGCCTTCTCAATCTCGAATGGGTCCGGTTGGACCGACCCAAAGACCCTCTCCACCTGCAACCCAAAGAGTCAAATCAGAGAGAGAGAAGAGAGAGAGAGAGAGAGAGAGAGAGAGAGAGAGGTGAGCTTGTACCTCCTTGATTAGGCTGCCTGTGTCGAGTATCTCGATGTCATCTGGGCCCTTCTTGCCAATTCCATTCTGCGAGGGGGGTAAATCCTTCTTGGGCTGGCCCTTGAGGACCCCTCTACCCCGGCCGGCCATAGCGCTTCCCCGGCCGGTGCCCTTCTTGACCCCGCGTCCGGGCCCACCGCGGCCTATCCGGCGGGCTACGCCGGGCTCTTCGCCTTCCCAATGAAGGTCCTCGGGAGATATCTGTTGACCAAATGGCAAGCGCTGACTCTGTTAGCAAGTCGCCTTTACAGGGCAAATCAGTAATTAAAGCTACCATACGGTTGACTTTTGGTCTGTTTAGGAAGCTGGATCACGGTTTCTCCCTCCACTGATACTGCCCGACATAATCAGACACAAAAATCAGTAAAGGATCTAGCCTTTACAGGACCCAGAAGGGCAAATCAGTAATTAAAGCTCCAACATGGTTGACCTTTTGACTAGTTAAGATCTCGCCAGAACACAGCTTCTACCTCCACTAACACTGCCCAACGTAATCAGGCACGAAAAAGATCCAGCCTTTAAAGGGCTCATCCATGGCAAATCATTAATTAAAGCTCCAACATGGTTGACTTTCGGTCTGTCTAGGCCTCCACTGATACTGCCCGATATAATCAGGCACAAAAAAGATCCAGCATTTAGAAGGCTCATCCAGGGCAAATCAGTAATTAAAGCTCCAACATGGTTGAATTTTGGTCTGTTTAGGCCCACTATCCTCAAGACGTTGCGAGAATCTTATGAAGTGAAGAGCTACTATCGTCCAGACGCATCTTATATAGTTGCAACTTATATCAAAATTCAAAGGGATATATATATCTATATATGCAACCACTTTTCACGGTTCAAAAATGGTGGAGATTGGAGAATGAAGAAGGATGAACGAAGAAGAGTGGAGAGATTAAAAAAATAAAATAGATATGATAGAATAGGACCAAGAAAACAGAAGGAAAAAAAAACGAAATAAAAAAATGAAGAAGATGAAGAAGATGAACAGATAAGAGTGGAGAGGTTAAAAAAATATTTAGATATGATAGAATAGGACCAAGAAAACAGAAAAAAAAAACGAAATAAAAAAAATCAGTTCAAACAGCAAGTGACGATCTGCAAAAAAAATTGGAAACATGTACAAACTATACGTGAAGGTATGTGATATGGAAAGCGAATGCCATATATTTCGTTCACTAATTGATTCTGTTCTTCTGATTTATTTCTAAAAAATATCCCTTCTCCATATATTATCATACCTGAAATCTATTTTTCAAATATGGAGGATAAAATATGTGACTATATAAGTAACATGCTGAAATGAGATAGTCAACCACCACAGATTTACCCAAACGCAACCGGCAGTGTGCAGGTCTGGCGATCCTACAACTTCCTAGATCCTTCTCTATATCTAGAGACAGAAAATATGTGAAATAAATACTGTGAATGATGGTTTGATTTATTGATTGATAGAGCAAATCAGAATATGCAATGTACCATAATGCCTCTTGATTAAAAATATTTTCTGTATGTGGGATAACAAGATGAACAAGTCAAAAGGAAGAGGCAAAGTCAACGCCAAGAGAAAGATATTATATCAGGCCAAAATTGTAGTCATCATCAAAACACTCGCAATCATCATGTTCAGTGAGGAAAACAGCACTTGCCCATTCAAGAAAAACCCAAACTATGCTTCAGATGAGTGCGGAACGATATGGAAACCAGTTTGATAGAAATCCTAAGCATGATTAAACATTAACATGGAATTAAAGCCCTAATCAAGTCTTGATTATCCAAAAACTGATTTTTCATAATAATGCTGGAGGTGAATTAAAAAGAAAATAGTGGATAAGAGCGCTAAACAGAGCAGAAACACGAAGAAATACATAACATTGCCTACCTCTTTGAGGTTGACCCATTCCCAAGTCTCGTCCTTGGTATTTATGTCATAGACAAGAGCATGGAGACCCTGAATATTTGAAAGCATTTGATTCAGCTACATGGATGACTAAGAATCAGAACATTCAAGTTCAACAGCTACGAAATACCTCGATGGGATTATAGTCAGTGATGACAGCTTCGTAAAAGTTGTTATCTTCTGGCCATCGAGTCCAAACTTTGCGTCCAATTAGTGGGTCGAATGCTGAACCTTCAGCCCGACTAGCAAGCTGACCCCTACCAGTTGGAACTGCTGAAGGATATGGTGTGGGCTTTGTCGAGGAGGCCACAGGTACTGCCTGACCCTGTCAAAGAATATGAATGAGGAAGATCCAGAGAAAATCAAACGCACAACACAGACTTATACACCTCCCAGTAGATAATAGAACTGAAGCAAAAAAAAAAAAAAAAAAGAGGGAGATGATGGACCAGTCAAATGGCATATTTATATACCAGCTAATGCATAGCCATTAGCTTTGCATGTTACTGATCAGTCAATCCAATCGAGGCATATGACTACACTGCATATTAGCATTAGTATGATGTAAAATAGTCAACTCACTGATTTACTCTTCTTTCCCCGGGCAGATACTGGTCCAGAACCTCTCTTTGCAGCAGATGAAGATGGTTGCATCGATGCAGCGACTCCTTGTGGGTGTAATGCAGACGATGGTGCACCCAACGATGAAGATGGTACAGGCTGGGATGTCTTCTGCTTCTTACGAGATGCAGAAACAGTAGGACTTTGTACAGTATCAGGAACAGGTTGAGCATTGCTAATGAAACCACCTTGGGGACCACCTGCTCGTCTCCACTCCCTAAATAAATTGATAGAACAGCTTTTTTTAGCCGTTTTTAGTATAAAATATGGATGGTTGATAGTTGAAGAAAAACTCTTGATATTAAACATATGCATATTTTGCATGTTATCAACATAAGTTACCACTAAAAATAAAAAAAATGTGCATATTTCGTGGAACCTTATTTTCCGAATAATATCATCAGCATTAACCCTCGTAAGTAGTTCTCTGTGTTCTTCATCAGACACTCTCAGCTCTTTGCGAAGCTCTGTTATTAAGCTCTCCTTTTCCTGAAATTGGAATTTCAGAAACTGTGAAAAGCAAGGTAAAAATGGATATGGCAAAAGTATTTTTAATATCAATAATCAGGTAATTACCCAGGTGATGGCATCAGATTGAGCTTTGAATGCTCGTAAAACTGAGCAATATGCCTCTTGCTCAAGCTGATGGATTTCTGTTTCCATGTCTGTTTGAACCCTGGAGAATGAAAGACCACCCATGACAGCATTTCTTCCATTCCCTGCAACACGACCTCCCCTTATACCTCTATTCTGATGGGTTGGTGGAAGATCATCGTCAGTCCCTGCAGGTATTTCAAAAAGTTTAAAAAAAAAACGCTGTTTAGTACGATGGTTTCATGTCATCATAACCGTACGCTGTTAAGAATTTTTTTTTAATAAAAATACGAAAATAAATTCTGCATAGAAATGTACAAGATCTGGCGGCACCAGCGACTAGTTCGCATCATCCAGAGAAAAGAAAAGAAAACAAACCAGTAATATATATCCTTAACAATATCAATATGTCCGTTCATGACATAAAACCCTCATCAAATATCTAGGATCTCATGACTTCATCAACTATAAATGCATCCAACACACCAGAGAAATGATATCTCACAGGAATCCTAACCATGTTCTTGATGGATTGATTGAAATCAGCCACTATGATGTGGCATCTCAGAGCATCAAAAAATGTCGTATTCAGTCAAGACTATGTCATGACAGCACAGAAACATCGTTTTAGATATAGCGGTCACTTTATTTACAGTGAAATCCTTCACGGTGATAGGAAGAAGATTCCTAAGACTTATTCGAGTTTACAGGTAATATAATATATTTTCTTATTTGAAATACACCAATGTTTATTTCCTAAACATCAAGAGAAACCCTACGAGAAATCATGACAGCATAATACATATAAGTTTATTAATAACATCTCTGGATCGAAGGTCTCCACATAAATTTGTTCTTCTAAATGAAGCTTCTGGCGTAATTTGCATTCGTATTCTCTGATGAATCAACAGTAGAAGATGGAGATTCAGAGCACAGTAGAACTTGTGCACACCGGTTGATGCGGGCCTCTACCTATATACTCAGCTTCTCAGAGCGCCAGGGATGATTTCTAGAGATCCAACAAACCAAAGACACCCATCTGCATTCCATCACTTAAACCTCACAACACCTGTCCCCAATGACGTGGTAAAATGATTAACAAAGTCCACTTAAATATTTCAGGGTTGCAGAACGCTGGTTGATCATCCGTTATTTTTCCATAATGATACACTTTTAAATCGACGTGAAAACTTTTGCAAGATGGTTTTTTATGTTATTCTGTAATCATTTTTTGGATTGTTTCAGATCAAGCACTTTCTCATGTCCCTCTGATGTTGACATATCATGATCTGAGAAAGTGTCCCATATCTATTTGTCTACCCCCTAGGTCCTCTGCCATTAAGAAACACATAACAAGAACAAAACAAAATAAAAATTGAATCAAGCATATTCTGTTCTAGATGACTCAGGTTACTCATATACCCAACGACACTCAAATTGCATCTCATGTTTGTTTTAATAAGCATCCAGACTCCATCATCACATGAACGATGGGTAAACACTTCAAGATCAGTGTTAACCATGTCTAGACGTCTCTGATCTTTTCAAAAAGTTTGGTGAGAAAATAGTTTGGAAAACTTCCAACGTACAATGAATGAGATATTCCTATTCATCAGACTGTTGTCTCAATACGGCCTTAACGCACAAGTCTCATCAATGGCCATCTATCACTGTCAGATTATATTAATAACCATCATTACATCTGGCACAAATGATTATACTTCATAAATTTGCAGCAGTTTTTTTATTAGTTATTTTCTTCTAGAAATTCAAGACTGCAAAATTCTCCTTCTATCAGCACAATATTTTTTACAACGCCAAAGATTATCGTGTTTGTCGGCGACTTAATTTTCCTATATTTCACTAAATATTCCATTTATTTTTTCACGTTCAAGAAGGCATTACCATACGAATGTTGCCTACTCGAACTACCATATCCCTAGGATACCTCAAAACAGTGAAGAAATCCTAAAACATGGGTTACTGCACCTTGAATTTCAGACGAGTAGTATTCCCTTCAAATCAAATGCCTCTAGGTAAGTACCCTGCACAAAACCCTAAAACGCAAGAAAGAAACTAACCCCTCCTGTATAGAGAAGAAACCAACTGAAAAAAGCACGGACGAAAGGACCACAATATTACAGAGCCGAAAACGACAGCCGTATCACACTATATCAAGCACAAGCCTCCGCAAAGAATCCCGCTCAGCCATGGCCATCTCCTCCGCACCACCCAAACCCAGCTGCCAATCGCGCCAAAAGGCACCTCCTTTACCGGCACTATCCAGAACCGAAGAGAAAAAACGCAACGACAGAAGAAAAACCCTAGCCCTAGGTTTCCACCAAATAAGCCGGGAAGAACTTTCAAACGCCAGTATCCGTCGAAGCAAACTCACCGCTGCTATCAGAAGGATCATATTCCATGGCCGTGTCTTCGGGGGCGACTACCCCCTGCACGCACCGCCCTCCGGCAAGAAACTAACGTCGAGAGGTGACGAGTTCCTTTCCTCAGCCGCAGCGGCGCGCCCCGATCCCGACCTAGACACCTCCCAAGAAGTCCACCACCGATCGGCGCCTGAAACCCACTCCGATTCCAGCTCTCACCACCCGAATTCGACGCGAAACCTCCCCCGCCGCTGATCGAAAGTAAATCTTAACGGGACGATGGAGGAAGAGGGCGTAGTCGGAGAGTCGAACAAGAGAGAGGAAGAGAGAGAGAGGCAGGAGCGGACGCCAAGGAAATTTATATATTTTAGCAGAATTCAATTTTTGAGTTCCGCGTTCAGCCCCAAATCCAGCAGAACCAACGGCTCGAAACGCAGCTTCACGTGCCACTTACTTCGCACGTGTCTAACTTAAACGGATTCTTAACGGATTATTTTAGGTGTGTCCGCCACTTATCGGTTCTTACCCAATCAGTGGTCTATCTCGGACGGTTTGGTTTATTAAGTGAACGGTCAAGATTAATTTTTTTACCATTCCAAACTACACCGTCCGATCATGGGCGGATTCTTACCGCCAGTTTCTACAATGGCCCAATATGGCCCATTAACCCGTAGAAACGCATCTTCACGTGCCATTTACACCCACGTGTGTACGTAAAACGGATTCTTAACGGATCCCATTTAGAATCCATGTAAGTGAGTAATCCGCTCTTATCGGTTCATGCCGGACAGCCATGGTGAATTAAATGAAGGGTCAGGATTATATATATTTCCAACCCAGGCAAAATTACCGTCCGATCATAGACTCTCTCTCTCTCTCTCCCCCCCCTCTCCTCACCAGTCTAACTGGCCCAATATGGCCCATTTTCCCCAAGAAACGCGGGCCGAAGAGTCTGCTAAAAACAGGGTGGGCCGGCATGGCCATAGGCCCATTATACGTATTAGGTTCAGGCCCATGAAAGGAGTGAGCTCCGGTGGTGGATATAATATATGAGGGAAATTTGAAACTCCAGAAATGGCGTCCTCATCGGGGATGGAGGGGGCGGCAGAGGAGCGGCGCCGCCGGTGGCCGCCGTGGAGCTCCCTGGAGGGGAAGATCGTCATGGTGACCGGCGCCTCCTCCGGCATCGGAAGGGATTTCTGTCTGGATCTCGCAGCCGCCGGCTGCAGAGTCGTGGCGGCGACGAGGAGGATCGACCGCCTGGAATCGCTCTGCGCCGAGATCAACGCGCGAGAGCCGCCGGCCCTGCGAGCGGTGGCCGTCGAGCTCGACGTGAGCGCCGAGGAGGCCACAATAGCGCCGGCGGTGGAGCGGGCATGGAGCGCCTTCGGCCGCATCGATTCTCTGGTAAATAACGCGGGAGTGAGAGGTGATTCCCGATCTAGGTCTGGCCGGAGTTTCTCTCGTTGTTTGTTTAATTTCTTCATGGAATATGTTGGTTGGGGTTTCCGTTCCCCTGGATCGCGTTCCTTTGTTTCAGTCCAAAGTGCTTGCCTAGAATCTGAAATCCGTTTAGTTCACCACTTCATTATTTCAAAATTATACCTACATATCTACTCTCATATACCTTCCCAAATAACCCGGGATCAGCAGTTTCCTGGAAAATATTATGATCAAGCTCCCTCATAGTGATCGTCAGGAAAATATCAGTTCGATTTAGGTTTCCTACTTACGGAAGAGATGAGATCGTCGTAGATTTACGTTGACGTTTTATCTTGAATCATCTTACCAATGGTTTTACCTATTTTAGCAAACTATTCGATTTGTAAGATCTTTGATCCGTCTGATGACCGCTAATCTTGGCCTGAACCAACCCGCGGCCATCTGAACCAGGTGGTGTGAACTCTCCTCTGAAGACACCCGATGGTGAATGGACCAACGTGTTTGCCACCAGTGTACCCGGATCTTGGTTAGTTGCTAAACATGTCTGCAAGCTCATGCGTGGTGCAAAGTTGGGAGGGTCGGTAGTCAACATCTCTTTAACATCTGGCATCAGCCGCGGACAATTACCCCGATCAGCCGCCTATGCTACATCAAAGACAGCATTGAACGTGATGACCAAAGTTAATCCCTCAATTTCCAGAGCGATTTGTTCATCCATTCTATGATGGTTTGATCATCTTTTCTCATCGTGGGCTCAAAGTTTTGGAGATTTTGTGCCATCTTTGCCTGCCATCAAAATATGATTTTACATCGAGATACCGTCCATCATATATTTTTTCTAATCCGAGTAAATCTCATCTGATGATGCCATCTATGCTCACCGTCAACTCCATATTTGGCAAGTTTATTGCATCTCTCAAGGGGGGCCTTTGACATTTCAGGTGATGGCGTTGGAGCTAGGAGCATACAACATCGGGGTCAACTCCATATCGCCAGGAATCTTCAAGTCAGAGATCACCGAGGCCCTCGTGAAGAAAAAATGGCTCAAGGATGTCGCCGCAAAGATTATCCCTCTGAAAACTCATGGCACGGTTGACCCCGCGTTGACCTCCCTGCTCCGGTATCTGATCCACGATGCATCGAATTATGTGACCGGCAACATCTTTGTTGTTGATGCGGGGGCACCCTCCTCCCAGGAGTCCCCATCTTCTCCTCTCTCTAAATGTGGCGTTATCAGTTCCTCTCTCTAGCCCACATCACTCAAAGGAGTGGGAGGGTCAATGGATGCTAAAAATAGTCCTATGATTGTCAACCTCTGTGTTAGAAGCTGTATATATATATACTTGGTGGACACAAAATCAACGATAAATTACCCAAATTTCTTGAATATTTCATGTACTGAATAATCCATGCATGGGTTTGCTAGGATTAAATAAAATAAATAATCGGTTGATAGTAAAATAAATAAATAACTAAATAAATGGTTTTTATCAAACGGAATTTCAATGAAGCATCAGAAAAATATTGATTTATTTAGTTATTTTTTAGTCATTCCACGATGCAATATATCTCCCATTCTTAGAACATATTCAGAATGTTGTTTGGAAAATTTTAAAATAATCTAAAGCTTTCCTGAAAATATTTGGCTTGATATCCGAAGAAATAAGAACACAAAAACCAATGCAATAAATTCACGAGCATCCCATATTTAAACAGCCCAAACAACTCATTTTAGCGTAGTTATTTACTTTATTTGTGCCTTTTTAAAAAAAAATAAATATACAAAAAAATAGGTAAATGAAAATGTAAGCATCTGGACATATATTTGAAAGGGTTTATCTAAATTAAGAAGGATGTACATTACGAAATAATGATTAATTCTTTTATTATTTCCGCAGGCAAAGTATCGAGAGTAGCCAAAACGAAGAGAGTTTAGAGTTGTACCCAATGAAAACTCTGTTCAATTATGGTAAATGCACGGTGGAAGCTTGAACTGAGAGAGGAGGGAGAGAGTGAAAGTGTGTGTGTGTGTGAGAGAGAGAGGTAGTGAAAGTGAGTGAGTGAGAGAGAGGGATAGAGAAAGGGGAGAGAGGATGAGAGAGAGAGGGAGAGAGAAAGGGGAGAGAAGATGAGAGAGGGAGAGAGTGAAAGTGAGAGTGTGAGAGAGAGAGAGGGAGAGAGAAAGGGGGGAGAGGATGAGAGAGAGAGTGAAAGTGAGAGTGAGAGAGAGAGGGAGAGAGAAAGAGGGAGAGAGAGAGAAGAGAGAGAGTGAAAGTGAGAGTGAGAGAGAGAGGGAGAGAGAAAGAGGGAGAGAGAAAGAGGGAGAGAGAGAGAGAGAAGAGAGAGAGTGAAAGTGAGAGTGAGAGAGAGGGAGAGAGGGGGGGGAGACAGACAAACGGAGAGATAGAGAGACAGTGAGAGAGCGAGAGAGAGAGAGAGAGTGATCGCAAGGTAGTAAAATATTTATATATTCCTGTGTTAGAACTGACAGAACGTCAAACACGTCTCGATAATAACAAGGTCAGCCCCGCCCAGGCCTTTTTATAAAAAAAAATCCGATTTTGACAAAAGTTTTGACTTACCCGCCCCATCTGAATTTGATATTCGGGCCACGAGCGTCATGTTATTAAATAAATAGAATTAATAGCTGCGAACATCAACATTGGATTCCAACAGTAAAGTAAAGTAGATTTACGAAGAGGGCGGATTTTTTTTTCTTCTGAAAGCTCCTCAATGATTCCGAGGACGGGGTGTCGACGAAGAGGAGGCAGAAGCCATTTGCGGAGCTTTCCGCTCGCGAACAAAGGAGCAACAGTTCCCCCGACCTCTGTCCCACTGTTAAGAGGGAAACAAGCCAAGATCCCAGAGCCCCAGGCGATCTCGTGGCCACATTCCGAAAGATTCTCACACTCCCACGAGTCGGATGGAGCCCGAGGATCATCAGATCGCAGAGGAAGCTCATGGAGAAGGCGAGTGCCACGACAGGAACCGGACAACGCCGGCATGGCGAGGGGATTCTTCAAAAAGCGGCTTTCAGAGGGGAAAAGGAGGGAGGGGTGTATCTTTCCCTGCCTGCTAGGGTTTCAGTACGAACGCCGACGCCCCCCTCCCCCCCTGCGAGGGTTCTGCGGCCTTCGCCTTCTTTCTGCTCAGTTTGAATAAAGGCGGAGCAGGGAGCCAGAGCCTTCTTTCTCCAAAAAATTAAAATCATAAACACCCGGTGGTACTTTTCGTCCCCTTTAAGCTCGGTCCCGTCCTAAATCTGTGGGGATTTGCAGGGCTGGAGAGGGGAGATGTTGGGTCTCCTGCGAAGCTTCAAATCCCTAGTTGGCCTGGCCCCCCAGAAGCTAGAGGGGACGGTCTTCTTCTAAGGCAGTGGGTGGTCACACCCCCTCTCCATTGGGCTCCCTTCTTTGTCCGCTCTCGGCCGACCAAATGAGGGGGAACTAGCTTTCGGAGATGGAGATGGGTTCGGGCTCTACTGGTGGGGGCGACTCACCCCGTGGGCTCAAGTTCGGGAAGAAGGTCTTCTTCGAGAACCTGGGCAGCGGCGGGAGCTCGTCGTCGGCGGCGCCGCCATCGGCAGCGGCAGGGAAGAGGGGGAAGAGCGTGGCCCAGGGGCAGCAGCAGCCACCGAGATGCCAAGTGGAGGGTTGTGGCCTAGATCTGACGGGGAGCAAGGCCTACTACTGCCGACACAAGGTCTGCGGGACGCATTCCAAGTCCCCCAAGGTTGTCGTCGCCGGCATGGAGCAGAGGTTTTGCCAGCAGTGCAGCAGGTAGGTTTCTTCTTCTCCCCCCCTGATCCTCTTCCCTGATCTGATCCCCTGGTATACCATGAATGTGCTCAGATTTTACTGGCTCTCCTCAAATCTGTGCCGATCTTGCTCTTAGTCTACCCGGATCATAATCTCCTTCTGAGATATTCTATTAGCCACCGACGGATACCGGAGGAGCAGGAAAGCTTATATTCTTGTCCGACTTCATACCCATCAGCGGAACCTGCTTAGATTCTACTGGGTCTCCTCAAATCTGTATTGATCTTGGCCTTCTTGGTGCAGTCGCCCTCTTTTCCCCCCTCTCTTTGCGGGTTTCCAGGGGCACCTCCATTAGACAGACCCAGCGAAGCTTTCTCTTTACCGGGTCTGACTCCCTGGGGGTTCTTGCTCGCCCATGGAAGCTCAGATCAGGGTTTGGAGCTCCTTCTGTAGGGGTTACCTCCTCCTCTGATTAAGATCCTGTTCTGCTACCATTTTCCTCACAAGTTCCTCAAGTTTGCTCAGGTGTATGTGAATTCTGAAAATAGCACTGCCCATTTTGATGCCTGGATATATGTATCATAGTTGTGATTCCTATGATTCTCTCTCGTTCCTTCATATATGTAGATTATTTTGCATAGTATGAGAGCCATTGACCTAGTTCGACTGGCATGATAGAATAGTCCCATCTCATGTTGAATGCCTGCAGTTGGTTTTGATTCGGATGGCCTGGTTCTCTCTCATCCCATATGAACTTGGCGGCAGGCTTTGGAGAAGACACTCTGAACAATGAGCTCTGATCAGAGCTTGTAGATATATGCGAAGAAGCTTTCTTTATGGCTTTTCTTATGAACTTGTACAGAGGTGGGACTCATCTTATTCTTTCTCTTCTCTCTCTCTCTCTCTCTCTCTCTCTCTCTCTCTCTCTCTCTCTCTCTCTCTCTCTCTCTCTCTCTCACTCTCTCTCACTCTCTCACTCTCTCTTCCTGAGGATACTCTAAGAGACCTGCTAATTCTTCTGAATTATTGAACTCTTTAGAAGAGCTTGTGGTTAGTGGGACTTATCTTACTCTCTCCTTTGGATCACAGGGTTGCCCACGAAAAAGAGTTTCTCTTTCTACACCAATGATTTAATTGGCGCGCCTCTCACTCTATCTCTACCCCTCACCACATCTCCCTGTCTTAAGAAACCCTGAGAAACCTACTAATGCTTCTGGGCAATGACCAGTCTGTTTTGGCATCCAAGCGTGGCCAATGCATAGAGCACATTCTGGGCAATGATCTAATGGTTTTAGGGTTCAGATTGAGCTGGAAGAAGGCTGATGAGCTGAAAGCACATTGAATGTGCGCACTTTAGCATGGAAAAATGGATAAAAAAAATTTAAACCGCATGAATTTTTCAGTGGTGATTATTGGAGAAAAATAATAGAAAATCAGCAGATAAAGAGAAGAACACGTGTTTTTTTTTTTTTTTTTTTTTGTTATTACTT
This sequence comes from Spirodela intermedia, assembly GCA_902729315.2. Taxonomy (NCBI): domain Eukaryota; kingdom Viridiplantae; phylum Streptophyta; class Magnoliopsida; order Alismatales; family Araceae; genus Spirodela; species Spirodela intermedia. The sequence goes on from LR746279.1 coordinate 1,366,808, forward strand.
GATATGGCTGATTCTCCCAGTCTTCTCTCTCATTCTGGAGAGAGAAAGTACCTTACAGTTATGGAGATGGCAGGTGGGAGGTATTTATTGAAGGCAAGGATAAAACCAGGTTTTTTTTCCTTTGACAATATCAAAAATAGTATTATCTTACGTGGCCAGAAATCGTTTCTAATTAAAAGCCCGTTATGATGAAGTTGCTTTTTTTTAGGGTTGAGAATGGGCCGAGTGGGCCGGGCCGGCCCATTTTCCCGACTTGGACCATAACATCTAATCGGGGAGAGAAATAAATCGGGTGCTCAACCATGTTTCCTCTGCCAGGTGGCTGCCCTCGTGGCAGCCGAAACCTGGTCCCACTGATTGGTGGTGGTTACCTGTGCAGGTTCCACCAGCTGCAAGAATTTGACCAGGGGAAGCGGAGCTGCCGCCGCCGCCTGGCTGGCCACAATGAGCGGCGGAGGAAGCCTGTGCTGGGCACCATGGGGCACTGCTTAGCGCCACCAGCGCTGCCGCCATTTGAAGGTCTGCCCTATGCTCAGTTTGCTCTCCACTGGCCTTCTCCTCTACAAAGATCTCATTTTTCCATGCCTATCTAGGCGGCGGCGGCGGCAGATTTGGCGGCTTTCTCATGGACTTCTCCTCCCACCCGAGACTTCCTGCAACACCAGAGGAGGTGTGGGCGAGTGTTAGGGTGGATGGCGGAGGTCCTGGCACTCAATGGCTGGGCAGCTCCGCCCTGTTGCCCAGCAGCGGTGGCACCACCACTGCCACCAGCCTCAGCCACCCTTACCTGCAAGCTCTGCCCCGTGGCACCCTCTTCTCGAGCCAGGGAGCCCCCCCTGGTGAAGGATTTGGAGTCTCCGACTCGGGCTGTGCTCTCTCTCTTCTGTCAACCCAGCCATGGGGATCATCTGCACCTGCCGCCGCTGCTGCCACCAGAAACCCGCCACCAGCTGCCCCTGGCGGCAGCTACGGCGGGCAATTGGGCGCTGCCATTGCGGCCGATTTTGGTGCCACCAACGACTCGTGGAGCATGAAGGGGCACGAGGGCGGCGGCACCAGTGGCACCCATGTGATCCCCCCTGAGCAGGGCCTGGGGCGGCTGGGAGAGCCGCCGGGGGAGGCCGCCCAGTTCTCCAGCGAGCTCGAGCTCGCTCTGCAGGGCAGCAAGCCATGCCTGGACTCTGGCCCGGGCAGAGCCTACGGCTTCCCCAGTAGCCGCATACAGTGGCCTCCTTAATGATTCCCCATTGAAAATCTCTCTCTCTGCTCTGCATTTGGACCTGAAGCTCCTCTCGTCCGTTTTCTCATGAACCTCCTCCCCCTCTCAGATACATCTCTCAGACTTTTCCCTTTGGATCGGCCAGGAAGTGCCGAGGTTTGCTGCTTTTGATTCATTTTTTGCAGGAATCTTTGCTCTCCGGAGTTTTTGGAGGAATTTCCCGGCTACTGTCCGCGCCCACCTGGCTCTGGGCCTGTTGCAGCAACTCCGATTGCCGGGTGGCGGCGGTGGGCGGCGGAGAAGGTGGCTGGCCGTTGACCCTGAAAGGTTCTGTAAATGTGCCACTAAAAGTTCATTTTTTTTTGGGTATTGTCGGTCTGGGTGAGCTGGGATGTGGGCCAGTCTTATCGGGCTATATTGGGCTGTGTTGGATCACATATGGGCTGTTTTGTCCAGGCCCACGTTGTCTATCCGGTGTACCCGCAGTTTTATTTATACCCCCATGCAAAACGGGGGTATGTTTGAGATTCACTATAAATAGTGGGTGTTTTTGTTAAATTAGTGATAAAGTTGGCTAAAATCTAAAATGGCGTGGTGTGCGACGTGGCCGTTGATGATTGGCCGATCCAATTCTCCCCGGCCTCCGGGATGATCCTTCCGGCAAGAAGGTCGTCGGAGGGGAAGGGGGGGGTGGGGTGTTGCCGGCGACTCACCGGAGAAGCGAAATCGCCGCCGGCGGACCTTCTCAAGGAGATCGATGGCCGCACTCGGCTGCTGCACCGTCTCTTCTCCTCCCAGGTGATGAGCTCTGTGACGGATAAACCCTAACTCCATCCTCTTCCTCTTCTTCTGTTGTTCTCACCTGATACTTCATCTACTGCCTCGGCAGTTCGGTGCATTTCATCATCTTCAATCCTCCCCTTGTGCTCGTATGGACGGCTCTAGGCCTTCTTGGATCTCGGATTTTCGGATTGTTAGGGTTCTTCGGGGAAGACCCGGCCGGATAATTAGGTTTTAAGATGGGCTCCGGTGCCGGGTCCTTCGTGTTATTTTGATGTGCGCGTGAATCGATGGTAGGTTTCGCCTGGCAATGAGCTGGGAGTTTATGTGCTTGTCTGGTGATTTTCAGAGGAGCCTGGGGTAGCCCGCTGAGAACCAGCCAGAGAAGAACCGTGGCCTGCAAGCAGTATCTGAAGAACAGGCTGCTGGTTAGAGCGGAGGTGAACTTCGTGAATGCCGAGGAAGCGAAGAGGCTCGTCGATGAGGAGGGCTTTACTGTTCTCGACGTGCGAGACAAATCCCAATATGACAGAGCTCACATACAGTCATCTTATCACGTCCCTCTGTTCGTAGAGAACAAGGACAATGATCCTGGTACGAGTTCTTCCAGAAAAACTTGCATCTGCTTACAAATCTTACTTGCAACAATTCCATGCTGTATGTGGCAAATTATTCACTTTGTTTCAAGTGCATTAAATCAATCCATGGCATGGTATCAGACCCGATGATCGTTCTATGGGTTCTTGAGTTGACTTGCAGATATATATGGAAGCGTATCAAAATGGTTTCATACTAGAAAGAAAAATATCACAAGATTTGGTTATTAATATCAAAAGAATGGTTTCCAGTACTTTAATGAGATAATTTTACCTCATTTAATGATGTTATTATAAATTATGAATGTTCCACAGGCACGATCATTAAGAGGACTCTGCACAATAACTTCTCTGGGTTGTTCTACGGGTTGCCATTCACCAAGCCCAATCCGGAATTTGTTCAATCCATCAGGGGCCAGTTTTCCCCTGACAGCAAGATCTTGCTCGTCTGCCAAGAGGGTTTGAGGTCAGCCATTAGCAGCTTTCAATACCTCATGACGATTGCTTCTGTTCATACAGCAAGAGAATGCCGAAATATTCTGCAGCTTCTTCTTTCTGCTCAATTCATTGATTGCATGACCTCATTTGATCCGTCACGCCAAGCTGCTTCATGCTTCCTGCTTACAGTTTCTCGGAATTCGCTTCAATTTCTTTCTGGTTCAGCTTAGTTTGTCCGAAGGTTGCAATCTCATTCAAGCGATTTCATTCTGAAGGAAATTGAGGACTGAATTATATGAAATAATTCAAAGTATTCTGTATGATGAATGTTATTATGCCATTTCCAAAGTGTCTTGCTCATGAGGAAAATATGAGGTCTTGAACCAGTTTTACTGAATTTTTTTTTTAGGGTTTTGCAGGACTCTCTCTCTCTCTCTCTCTCTCTCTCTCTCTCATGATATATATACCCCTCCTCGCTCTCTTGTGATGCACCCAACAGAAAGATTGGCCTTTATTTTTGTCCATCTGATATATTTCCGTGTGATGTTGAAGGTCTGCTGCAGCTGCTAGCAAGCTGGAGCAGGAGGGCTTTCAGAACGTTTCTTGCATCACCTCAGGCCTTCAGTCAGTGAAACCAGGTCATTCGACGGATCCCAAGTGTGGATTTATTGCATAATTTCTGGAGCAATAGAACGGGTCCTCACCACCTATGTTTTTTCACCACCGCGCAGGAACATTCAGCTCTGTTGGTTCGACGAAGCTCGAGGATGCTGGAAAGGCTGGCCTGGTCACCGTCCAGGGCAAGATCTCCGCCGTGCTGGGGACTGTATTAATCTGTGAGTCTCCTTGGCCACTCTAATTCCACTACTTTGAAGGATCACCAATATTCTGCAGCTTAGAATAGGCTTCGCTACTCTCTCTCTCTCTCTCTCTCTCTGATTGTGAGGTTGTTCAGACTATGCCCATTCCTTTCTCTCTCTCTGTGATTGTGAAGTTGTTCAGACTAAGCCCATTCCTCTCTCTCTTTGATTGTGAAGTTGTTCAGACTAAAGCCCATCTCTCTCTAGTTGTGAGGTTGTTCAGACTGAGCCCATTTCAATCTCTCTCTCTCCCTCTCTGTGATTGTGAGGTTGTTCACTGAGCCCATCTCTCTCTCTCTCTCTCTCTCTGATTGTGAAGTTGTTCAGACTGAGCCCATCTCTCTCTGTCTGTCTCTCTGATTCTAAGGTTGTTCATACTGAGCCCATTTCAATCTCTCTCTCTCTCTCTCTCTCTGATTGTGAGGTTGGTCAGCTGAGCCCATTTCTCTGTCTCTGTCTCTCTGGTTGTGAGGTTGTTCAAACTTAGCCCCATTTCTCTCTCTCTCTCTCACACACACACACACATTTCTGGCCCTTTTTATCTCGATCGACCAACCTTCGTTTCGTTTTCCATCTTCTCATTGAGCTTGGCTATTTCCAATGCGCAGGCGCGTACCTCTTCATAACCTTCTTCCCGGATCAAGCTGAGAAGCTCCTGCAGATGAGCCCCGTGAGCCCCGCGAGCTAGCCGCTGTAAATCCTCGGACGGCCAGGCCCCTCCTGCCCCATTTCAGTTCTCTCTTCTCACAGACGCTAAGTAGGAGGTGGTGGCGACGATGACGACCTCTGCCGACAGGAGTTGTCCCGCAATCTCGGAGAAATCGCTCAGCCCAGTCTCATAAAACGCCGCCATTTTAGTGGGAATAAGCCAGATTTCTCATTCAACAGGAAACAGTAGAATCCAACCTCATGCATTCTCATATAAATTACCATATATAGTCACATAAATATTAATACAGCCGTAAGAATATGATCCAACTTAGGGCATCTGAGGTCCAATTGCCGTGTATAATCATGGATAAACCCCTGGATTATATCAGTTCGTTCTTCTGAGATCATGCATCAATACATCTCACAAAGAAATGAACACTAGGTAGTGAATCATATTAGGCCTGATGATTCCAAGAACATCACCATTTCTCTCTTTCTCTCTCTCTCTCTCTCTCTCTCTCTAGTTTCACACCAAAAATGGGGCATAAAGAGTAGAGTCGCAACTGGGGCTTACCCATCCAATCAAAGAGTGCACCAAGGACTGGAAGGTGGGTCAGCTGAGGAAGTGGTAAGGACGGCAGAGATCCATTGCAGGCCCTACAAGCTGTGTGCTCGTTCTTCAGTCACCCTGGAGACAGTAGAGCTGGCGGATGTTCCCTGATGCTGCCAAATATGGCAAAAAAAAAAAAAAAAAACAACAACAACACAGCAGTTAGAAGTATCTTCCTCCCCTCCTCCCCCCAAAAAAAGAAACCCACCAGCTCAAGCAGCTCCTTTTCTTTTCATGCACAAAATAGATACTAGAACCCGCAGAAATAGCGAGCCATGGAGCTCTTAACATGGCTAAAATAGTAAAAAAAAAGATACGGATGGAGATAAAAATAGAAAGCTATGAAGCATCCGTTGCTAATAACATACATCAATTATAAATCAGTTAGGAAGAATGCCCCATGAGTAATGGCTTTTTATCAGTTATAAATCAGGGGAATTTGTCCCAGGATTAACTTGATAGCTAAGCCAAGAATGCCACTTGAATATTTACCATATAGCCAGTCTTTGAAGTGTATATGAAGAGCTGAAGCCAATTCCCGTTTCCGCTTTTCCTCTAGCTGTGCGTTTCTCATGGCTTGTAGGATATCATGGGACGCTAAATGCTGAACAAGGACAGAAAGATTACTAATTTCAGCCACCGTAGAAAGAAAAACAGAGAAAGTGATACGAATAATTATATATATGATTGGCATCCCATGTAACTTTTTAACCAGTAAATAAATCGAAGAGATGATGAATTTAAGCCGGATGTGAACAATATGATAACATTTTGATATACATTAAAATAAATTAAATAAAATTTCATACATTAGAACAATTTAAGCCGGATGTGCATTTATCATGGCTTGTTGGATATCATGGGAAACTAGATGCTGAACAAGGACAGAAAATTACTAATTTCAGCCACTGTGGAAAGAAAAAACAGAGAAAGTGATACGAATACCTATATATGATTGGCATTTCATGTAAAGTTTTTAAGAATAAAAAAATCGAAGAGATGATAAATTTATACGATAATGTTTAATACATTGAAACAATAATAATAAAAAGATGTGCCCTTTGGAGGAAGGATTACAAGCTTACTAAGTAATTGGCTAAGTATGAGCAATCTTATGATCCTCTTTGAAAATATTCGCAGTGCATGTTCATACCCGTTTTTTCTGTGAGGCCATGTAAGCCTCTGGAAGCCGAAATGGATTATCATTCGTGAGCTGGGCAGAATCCCCCCCAGAACCGTCGGGAATCTGCACAGCAACGTAAAGATGTTATACTAAAAAATCTGCCAACTTCAGTTTTTTGAAAAATCTGTTGAATCTCGATATCCCAGGCATGCTAAGTTATCTATAAAAAAAATGGCCGATGGTTTCAAGGAAGATGCTGACAGGTGCTCCAGTTGATTAGATCCTTCGAGTTCGAACAGAAGGATGGGGAGAAGAGAGATTGCATACCAAGAAGTTAGTGAATTGGTCAGGATCAAGGCATGTCGCAGACTCTGCTGGGACATCAGACACCCCGGCCGGATGAGATAGAGAGTCATGTGGATCCACCATTCCCAGGGCTAAAGGTTCGTTCCATCTGTTGATAGCTGCATTTAAGCCCACTTGAGCCATATGCTCATTTAACTGTGGATAAAATGTATTGTAAGGAGCCACCTGTGGAAAAGTGGAGCAAAATTCTCAGTTCCAAACTTAACACTGGGACTCAAACAACATGGACGAATTTATTACTATTATAGATGCATTTAAGATAAAAAAAAAACGATATAGTTTGCTGTCCCTGGAGCAAAGGAAATCACAGACACAGACTAGTAGGTTTCCTTCTTGAGGAAAAATCCAAAGCATACACGTTGGCTTCTCTCCTGAGCGCTGCAGACTCTTAATGTTTTTGTCATCAGTGTTCCATCAAGGCAATACAAACTTGGCGCTGTGAACTCCATTGTAAGCTGCGTTCAAATTGCACAGCTCATCTAGTTCTTAGTTCCACTCCCATGGCAATTCTGAAGGTTGATTACCACCTCCAGGTGTACCCAGTGGACTGGCATTCCTGACAGCAGCCTTGCATGGAAAATCAGATCATTCTGGTTTAAGGTGAGGCGCAGTTCAGTTTCAGTTTCTCTTTCTCCACTTATAAGGTTGAAAACATCTAGATAGACCATAAAGTCACGATAGAGGACAGATGGTCAGTCATGTTCAGCATCCAGTAACTCGATTAATAACTATACATATGTTTTTAGATGGGATTGTATGTAGTATATCAATAAGAGAGAAATATGCTACTAATAGACGGATAAGAAAAAGGTATGTATGAAACTAAATCTAGTATCGTTAGCAAATCAAAATACAATTGAATAAATAGAACCAACGAGAAAATTTGAACAATGTCGGCCACATGACCAGGCCAGACTTGGAGACAAAAGCAGACTAACTCAAAATCTATATTCACGCCGCCATCACAATAAGGAAACTGACGAGATGATATCCAGTAGACTGGTGAAAATATAAGGTTTTCAAGAATGACTATCATCCCACAGTCCAATCATTTGATACTTATACATCTTATCGTCAGAACAACAGTCAGAACACGGTGGACTCGTTCATCAATTTTTGTTTCTCTAAACTTTATATCACTAGGACTGACAAAGTAGCATAGTTTTCCACGACCCAAGAGATTTCTGATAGGAAGGTCTACCAACCAAGAAAGGTGAAAGCAGGAATCTTGGTGATCAAAGTGAACAGGTACTAGAAACACAAACAGGGTCTACCTTCAAATTGTGGTTGTCCCCAAGAATCAGAGGACGCTGAGTTACCCCTAAGAAAAACAAACACTCCCGACAAGTAGCAATACAGATACGCTTTGCGGCTGTAATAACCTGTACCCTTTCACAGTGTTCTACCTTTACAACCTGAAAAGATGACACAAAACTGTAACTTTTGTTCAAAATCGTAAAAAGGAGGTGAAGCAATCAGATTACATGCAATGAAAAAAACTCAGCCATAAAAAATTTAGCACGCAAATGCACACAACCTTGTGTAATATGCTGACTAGTCAAATTTAAAGTTTTTTTTCAGTAGCTGCAAGAGATGAGTAAAAATGCTTTCGAATTGTATTCCTAAATCAGCTGGGGCCAATACAATCCGGATTGGGGCAAAACGAAAGTTTGAATAAAGGCCTTTCTAATAAATGAACCTGACTCTCGTGCCTCTTCATAGGTGATGGCTCACAGGCGAGTTTTTTCCCTTTCCTCGTTCTACCACCTCTTCCAGTGAGTGACAAGAGCATGCCTTACCTATTTTTTCCCCCAACGGCAGTATTCGTTGGAAGTAAGAAGTCTAGGCCCAATTGAGGCAGGTAAACCAGAAAATTCATTGCCCACGGCTTTTTACTGTATGGGAGATACTAAGTAAGAGTTTCACAGCATAGATTTTACATTTCTAGGTCACACGTACTTCTTTTCACTTTACAAGCTCAGTTTTTCCTGTCTTCTCATAAGGGAGGGTGGGATATGTTGATGTGGCACCGAAGAACAATCAGAAGTTTCAAACCAGACACTACTTGTTCCTGATTCGAAATTGATACAGAATAACTTATTGAATATCCTTGACCGTTTACTCGGATGTATTTGATACTGACTACAACATAACGTTAACTTATCATTTGCTCTGCCAAAAACAAAAGCCTATGAGGTATTCAGACCTCCAGAATGAATAACTCATGCATACCTTCCCAATGGCACCAAGAACAATAGTTGTGTCAGAGCATCCATAAATTGTGGCATATCCCACAGGTGCTAGCAGATAAATAACTGAATCGTGGCAATTTATAACCTGCAGTGACGTTTATCAATCAGTACAAAGAAAGAAAGTCAACTAGTATATTTTGAGATAAAAGATGAACACTTTTAATTTATGATCACATCTAAGCTGTTGTGCATGCCAAAGTATGAGATAACATGTTAATTTTAACAAAAAAACAATAAAATCAGAAAAAACTGGATATTGGCAGCAAAAAGATCAGCATAATCAGTTCCCATTCAATCACTGGGTGGAATCTCCCCAAGGATGATCAAATTAACATGGAGCTACAGAAAAAACACTCTGAAACAGTGGATACTTGCATGCAACCCACGTGGGGAAAACCTCTGGTTAAAGGAAAAAGGACACATAAATCTGAAAAAGTTCAATGAGTCTCTGAAAGGTATGTATTAAGAAAAATTGAGATTCCTTGGAAGGTACTAAAAATAGTCATTACAAAGGCACCAGCATACCAAATACTAAATCCGAAGTTTTTCCACAAAGGGATCCAATAGTGAAGCTGTTTTGACGTAAACTTAATCAGGTGTGAAGAACTAGGTGTTCATGGACCAAAAATATACCCTTAAAAAACTAACTTAATTGGGTCACATTGGAATTCGGGAACGAATACGGATCAAGGAATGAAACATGTAGCTATAGAAAAATGAAGAGATAAGGATAGGAGAATATGCCAGTCATTGGGAGCAATGCAGTAATTGAAGCTATTGATGGCTGCAGACTATGCAGGGAGGCCTTTTCTGCAACAGGACCTGGTCGGACGTTGAAACAGATCCAGAAAACCTGTTCAGCACATCCTGGACACATACTGAACTAAAATAAACAACTTCCTCTTCGTTAAGAGAAAAATCCCACGAGGAATGACTTGTCAAAAAGTCATATTTCTAGGAGCACAGGATTAACTAGGAGACTACTTAGGAGGGATGATACATGTCTCCACGAACCTTCAGCAGTTTGTTACATCTATAGTTTATTCAGGCCTCCATCGCACTGGACTAAGAGTTAAGCTTACCAGTATTTCAGACTCTATCCCCAAACATTCGAGAACCTTAAAAGATTTGATGCTATTGACACTCTCTAACTAAACAGAACCTAGAGAAGGAAAATTACCGAGTGTTCTATTAGATCATTATTCCTCTGCCTTTTCTGAGTGTCCTAATCAAAATATGTAGTTAAGCCCAAAAAACGCGTTCAAGAGTTGCAATGATTGATTTCTAACTTAAAATGCCTGTTACAATCCAAAGAGAGAATTGAAGAGTTCAAGGGTGTTTTTTTCTGATCCTAATGGAGAACCCCAAAGATATTCTTTTGTCTCTAATGGGAGATCCAAAGTTTAAATAAATGTAGCGAACCATTTAATGCAAGAGTTCATAATGAGAAATGGATTTTCTGTTAGCATTTTGCAGGTCTTATGCATTTCCTAAGAAGAGAGCGTTTTCCCTAAACCCTTCCACAAACATCCCGTCCATACATATTTTTCCTGCTAAACATTACCAGTAGTGTGGACTTACACAGGAAAGAAATGCAGAGAAAACCTAAATAAAGCAAACTAGCTGGCTCAACAATATGGTCAGGGTCCCTGTAAACGTGAAAGTGTCACGCTTTTATATGTTAAAAGCTCAACCAGAGTAAAGAAGTAAAAATCAGAACCAAGTTCATTTGCCATTAAAATTAAAATTTCCATTGTGTTCCGTTGATGACACTGTGCTAATGAAGATGTCTAGGCTTCATCTCTCACCTTCACAGAGTTTCCTTTTATATCACTAGGACGCTTTATCACAGAAGCTTTAGAAATGCCCTCCACAAAAGTCTGACTTCTTGAGTAGGTGACATTCCGAGAGATATTGCTTTCAACCCTCACCTGAGTTATGGAAGCATCGGGTATGAAAGCATCCATATCTGAGCCACTTAATGGGATATCTTCTTTTGTGGTCATTCTCTCAGCGGTATCCTCCAATGAAGCAGCAACGTTTTGCAAAATCCACTCAAGGATCTGTGCAGCTGGTGCAGGAGCATTAGGCATGTCTGGATCCGAGTTTGCAAAAAAATGTGCCGCCTGAGTCAAAGGAACTCCGAATTTTTTTTCACCAAACTGAATCAGAAACCCAAGGTGCTCAAATCTTTCGTGGGTCAAAACCTACAAATAAGCCATGGGACATGTCGATTATTAAATCCAACATTTTACAAAACAAGAGAAATATTACCAGCCAATCATATGTACAAGTTAAGTAACATACGTTCCTGAATATCAGTGACTAATGGTTTCCTAGATTGTCTATAAAAATAGAAATGTCTCGTTTTTACTAACCAGAGATTCATCATCATCCCCTGCAACAGGTTCTGCCAATAGATCAAGTATGTTGGGAAGATGTTTTTGTAAGTAAGAAAGCTGGTGGGCCTCTTCATCAGTTTGAGATGGCACAGAGCGACGACTGTTGCTGCGAACAAGCTTTGATACCAAAAAGAAAACATTCATGTCACATGTACATTCATTGTGATGATAAAAATATTACACCTTAAATGCTATCAGCCAAATATGAAGAGGTTTATAAGGATGTTAAAATTCAATCAGTCAATGAAGAACCAACTAATCATATTTTTCAAAAAAATCCATTATACTACCAGGTAATTAAAATTATACAGTACAAGAACTGGAAAGAAATATATTAATGAACCTGATCCTCTATTATTCGTACGAAGAATCTAACAAAAAAGGACCAATAAAGTTTGGGGCCCATTCTAAAAATTGGGAACATGATGGTCGGTAGTGGAGCTTCTGCGCTCAAACTGGCCCCATGCTGAAATGATACGAATGGGTCACAGGTACGAATTACTCACCGGATTTATCGTTGGCATTCATCAAAGACAAATGAAGTAACATGCAACTGCATAATACAAGATCTTGCAGCAATAGATAATAAATCTTAACATTAGACACAGCTCTCACCAAGGTAAAATTAGAGTCAAATAAAACATGATGAGTGATCCCTATAAGTCTAAAACTCAAAGGAGGCCAAAATGATATCAACTATAAATTAGTCACGCTGCAAAATTATTTTTAAATGTAGTTTCATTCTTTCAATTGCCATTTCCTAACTTGGTTTGTTTCAGGATGAGGCATTGATTCGGTTTGCATTTGATTAAAAGAACAAAACCATGCTATATCAACTTGGTCCATTTTTCTCCATTGCACCATGCAATTGTCCTTATTCGAGTTTTTGAGTGCTCAACTTGAGACTTATTCATGACGGTAAAATTTGAGATTGAATTCACGTTAATCCAGCATTTCTCCTCGGTTTTCTATCCCGCATTATGACATTTGTGAGTGTGAAGGGTTTCTTTTTATAACTGAGGAGTGCCTTTACAATCAAATGACTAATTTCCTGGAATGAAAAACCACATGTATGTGAATTACGAGTCAACCCCATAAAAGAAATGACAAGGTGCTAGGACTCTTTTAAGATGACCGATTAGAGTTCATCAAATACGCTCCGACATACATATGGTGTACTGTGCTATCAAATCGGTGACATCTCACAAGCTAAAGCGTGACGTCGTTCATAGCAGGACCTTCGTAAGATGTCATAGTCATGAGAGCACAGCACATAAAACGCATAAGGCTACAAACAAGGTACCTTTAGAGAAACTGAACTTCAGGGCGCAGGAGATATTGAACCTCAAACAGAACAAATGGAAGAAGGATGTGAAAATAAACAACCCATAATTTGGAGAAGATCACATCTATAAAATTAGACCACAACCATAGTAGTGATGAGAATGATCAGATTACGCACGCTTTAATAGTTCGGAATTCTTCGCTATTTTGTCAGAGGTTTCGCATATATCACACTATTGAGTCATGCGAATCAAATATACTAGTTAAAAAAATATGAAAAATAAACCGTCATTGAAACTTTTTTTTCGCAAGAAAAGCTCAGAAGAGAGATGGCTTCGCATCCCTTTTCCGCAACAGTAAATTAAGATCTTCTGATTTTCTCTAGATTAAAGAGCTACTTCTAGTTGAAAAAAACTACGGCACAGAGTATAAATTATGGTGAACAGATAACAGGAAAATGATGAAGAATATGCAAGATAAAATAATACCTGTAGTGGGGAGAGTACAGAGAGGTATCTATCAAACGGCGACGAATGGGGCCACACGTCGCCTACCGAGGTGGAATCCTTATGTCCTTTGGGGAGCAGCCTCTTATACGACTGGATGTAGAGGAATATAACAAGATCATACACGTCCGCCGTCCCTTCCGGAGCGTGGGGGTCGGGATCGGAAGGAAGGACGGATGCGAGCGTGTCGAGGATGAGGAGGGCATGGTCGATCGATATGTCCAGCACCTCCGCAACACCTCGGGCGTCAATTCGTGTCTGCTGGCGCGACACTGCCCTCTCGAGAAGTTTCTTCTTGAGGGTTTCCAGCGTGGAGGTGCCATCGGTGAAGATGAGCTTGGGAATGGGAAGCAGCCCGTACTCGAACACTTCGCGGCGGGGCCGGAGGAGGACCGGTGGAGCAGGGCTCCTGGAGGCCCCCCCTGAGGGGTCCAACGGCTCCTCGTTCATCTCCTCTTCCCTTCCTCCGTTTCGATCCGAGCGGGGAGACGGCGTTCGATCTGAAAACGTATAGAACGAGGAGATCAAACCTGCGTACAACACAGACGACGGCGGCGGCGGGCTTCGCCGGCGAGCAGCGGCTCGCGCTTGCTCCGGCGACGAGCGGGCAGCGGAGGGAGTGACTATCGGGAGGGACGACCACCGACCGTTCTACCGTTCACAGCTGCGAGACTTTTCGCGGGCCCGGCTTTTGACATGGATAAGTTTTTTTATATATATGGGCCGGCCTAAATGTATTTTCAGCCCATTATGTTTTTTTCCTGCGTCACCCAAGTACCTTGGGGACCTAACTACGAGGATCAAGTAATCTATGGAGATTCACGAAAAAATATTCTTATAGAGGGACTTATCAATAAATATGATGTTACAGGAAAGCTGAAAATCTTCGGGGGGATTTGTCCATCCAGCGACTCTTCCACAGTTGGTTACGTTTTTTTCGCGGTGACGTCGATACGTAGGGTGACAACGACAGATCCTGTGGGCCCCAGCCCGAGTGCCAGCCAAGCACACCTCCTATTTACATATCCTCCCATAAACGCGAGAGAGAGAGAGAGAGGGGGGGGGGCCTCTGGTGGAGACTCTCTCTCTCTCTCTCTCCAGTTGACTCTGTAGGGCCCGGTCAAAGTGCCTGAGAAGCACACACCCACCCACCCACTCTTTACGTATCTTCCCATAAACAGGAGAGATAGAGAGAGGGAGAGGGTGCGGTGAAGAGTCACCACCTGACCCGTCTCTCTCTCTCTCTCTCTCCAGAGTCTAGAGAGAGAGAGCTGACGGCCCCTCTCCATCTACTGCCCATTCAACGGGGAGGCATCGCCCAATCGCCTCTCTCCTTCCGGTCGGTTCGTTGGCCTCTCTCTCTCTCTAAAATGTGACTGCCAGAGGGTAATTCAGTCTTTTGCCTCCATTTATATTATATTAACTGCAAGTAATTATTTTGATTGAGAGAGAGAGAGAGAGAGAGAGAGAGAATAATTTCATAATTCACTGGTCCAGATGAAAAATAAATGGTTTATCATTAATTTAATAAAAAAAGACAAAAAGAAGAGTAATCCCAGGACGATCCTCAGTAATGCCAAAATGGCTAGGATGCTGCCGGAGGCTACTTTAGTCTTTTCCCTCAAATTATATTATAATAGATGCAAGTAATTAGTTAGAGAGAGAGAGAGAGTGAATAATTTCCTATGTCGGTGGCCCAAATAGGAAATAAATTAACTTATCGGTAATTTAGTAAAAAGGCCAAAAAAAATCCCGCGTCACGCCACAAATGAGAAATTAAAGGAGTCGGTTTATTTAGCAAATTTATTTTTAAATTATTAATCTTTTGACCGTGACGTCATCGGGGGTCGGTGGGATTGCGGCCTGGGGTCAAACTCAATTAAACGGGACGGAGGTTTCCCCCATGGGGCCCACATAACCGCCGGCAGAGTCTTCACACGTGTGTTTACGACGCGGTGATTTTGGCACGTGCCCATATAACGAGCCTGTTTACATTAGTCCATCTCTCTCTCTCCCTGTGGGTTGTTCCACCGCTGTAGAGGTGACTCGAGGTCCGTCAGCGGATGAGTTTTGGAAGCGCCAGCGGCCATCGAGGGAGCGGAGGATTCAGGCATGGATCTCCATAGCCGTCTCTTGTTTGCTCTAGTTTTTTTTTTCTATTTTGTAATTCTCAATGTGGGGAGGGCTCGCATATTCTCTTGGCCATTCGAAGACCTTCGACATTCTGGGGGTAGGGTTTTTTCCGGGGAGCTGGTTTTCCTTCTCCTGGCGGAGTGACGGCGTTCTCTTTCCGCGGGCGATTCGAATTCGGTCTCTTAAAAAAAATAAATCCGCTCTTTTTCTTCCTGATTCGCCGTCTCTCTCACCTGCCGGTAGGTGGATGTGAATGCCTGGTTCTTGTTCTGTGAATCTGAGATCTGAATATTCTTACGATTGACCTCTTTGTGATTTGCAGAGGTTTGAGGGAGATCTGATTCGGAAGGTGTTGTTGCGCAGATACAAGCATTGCGGAAAGGAGTAATCCCTTCTGAAGGTATTTCCCCGCTTAGTTATTGATCAAACCATCAGGTTAGGGGAGTACGCCAGGTCTTCTCCGCCTAGTTTTGATGTCGCGATGACGGCTTTCTTTCTCGTCTCAGATCCCGGCGTGCGAGGGTTCCGAGATCGTTTTTGAATCGCCTTCCTCCGGCAATCGTCTTCTCCTGTTTCGCTTCGTGGATCGAGATGATGCAGAAGGTCTCTCGCGGGGAGTTCTCCCAGAAGGAGAATTCCCCCCTCCTCGGCGGCTACTGGACAACAGGGGACAAGTCGAGCAGCACTCATGACCTCGTGGAGCGAATGCAGTACCTGTATGTCCGCGTCGTCAAAGCCAAGGATCTGCCATCGATGGATATCACCGGAAGCTGTGACCCCTATGTGGAAGTGAAACTCGGGAACTACAAGGGCACTACCCGCCACTTCGAGAAGAAGACGAATCCCGAGTACAATCAGGTGTTTGCCTTCTCCAAGGACCGCATCCAAGCTACTACGGTCGAGGTTGTGGTGAAGGACAAGGACCTAATCAAGGATGATTTCGTCGGCAAGGTGACCTTCGATCTCAATGACGTCCCCAAACGGGTTCCTCCAGACAGCCCGCTGGCTCCGCAGTGGTACAGATTGGAAAATCAGAAGGGGGAGAAGGTCAAAGGGGAGATCATGCTCGCGGTTTGGATAGGCACCCAGGCTGATGAGGCGTTCACAGAGGCGTGGCATTCAGATGCGGCCAACATTCCTGGCGATGGTGTTGGCAAAATCCGACCGAAGGTGTACCTCTCCCCCAAGCTCTGGTATCTGCGGGTTAATGTGATCGAAGCCCAGGACCTGCAACCCAAAGATAAGGGCAGATTTCCTGAGCTTTTCGTCAGGGCTGTTCTTGGGAATCAAGCCCTTAAGACCAAGACCCCCCATGTCAAGAATGTTAATCCCTTGTGGAATGAGGATGTGATGTTTGTGGTGGCCGAGCCTTTCGAAGAGCACCTGGTTTTAACCGTGGAGGACAGAGTGGAGGCCAACAAAGAAGAAGTCCTAGGCAAGGCCATGATACACCTGCAGAGCGTGGACAAGAGGATGGATAACAAGCCCGTGAGCAGCAGGTGGTACCATCTCGAGAAGCCCGGTGGTGGATCTGAGGAGGGGGAGAAGAAGGAGACCAAATTCTCCAGCCGAATTCACCTCCGCATATGCTTGGAAGGTGGTTACCACGTCCTGGACGAGTCAACCCATTACAGCAGCGACTTCAGGCCATCGGCCCGGCAGCTGTGGAAACCGAGCATCGGGGTCCTGGAATTGGGCATCTTGTCAGCGCAGGGGCTGCTGCCCATGAAAACTAAGGATGGTCGAGGCAGCACCGACGCCTACTGTGTCGCCAAGTATGGCCAAAAGTGGGTGCGCACAAGTACCATCTTGAGCAGCTTCTCCCCCAAATGGAATGAACAGTACCACTGGGAGGTCTACGATCCCTCCACCGTCATCACCATCGGAGTCTTCGACAATTCCCAGCTTCAGGGTGGCGACGACAACAAGGAGGCCGCCAAGGACTTGAAGATCGGTAAGGTCAGGATTCGGCTTTCCACACTGGAGGCCAATCGGGTCCACAAACATTCCTACCAGCTCTTGATACTGCAACCCACGGGGTTGAAGAAGATGGGGGAGCTCCAGTTGGTGGTCCGCTTCGCGTACTCCTCACTGGTCAACCTGATGTACATCTACTCCCAGCCGCTGCTCCCGAAGATGCACTACCTCCACCCGCTGTCGGTCACCCAGCTCGACACTCTCCGCCACCAGGCCACCCACATCGTGTCGACACGGCTGGGCCGGGCCGAGCCGCCGCTGCGCAAGGAGGTGGTGGAGTACATGCTGGACGTTGACTCCCACATGTGGAGCATGCGGAAGAGCAAGGCCAACTTCTTCAGGATCATGGGGGTGCTTGGCGGGCTGATTGCGGTGGCCCGGTGGTTCAATCAGGTCTGCCATTGGAAGAACCCATTGACCACGGTGCTGATCCACATCCTCTTCTTCATCCTGGTGATGTACCCGGAGCTGATCCTCCCAACGATCTTCCTCTACCTGTCCATGGTGGGGATCTACTACTTCAGATTCAAGCCGAGGCATCCTCCCCAGATGGACGTACGGCTTTCTCACGCAGAGAGTGTGCACCCAGATGAACTGGACGAGGAGTTCGACTCGTTCCCTGTGAGCCGCCCACCAGAGATCGTCCGCTCAAGGTATGACCGATTGAGGAGCATTTCAGGGAAGATACAGACGGTGGTTGGGGACATGGCGACGCAGGGGGAGAGGGTGCATGCGCTGCTCAGCTGGAGGGACCCGAGGGCCACCTCTCTCTTCCTCACCTTCTGCCTCATCGCCTCTGTTTTCCTCTACGTCACCCCCTTCACTGTGGTGGTCTCCTTTCTCGGCTTGTACTCTCTCAGGCATCCCAGGTTTCGCTCCAAGCTCCCCTCTCCGCTCCTCAGTTTCTTCCGGCGATTGCCCGCAAGAACCGACAGCATGTTGTGAATACCAGGTCTCCCTCACCCTCTCTCTCTCTCTCTCTCTCTGGACTCCAGTTTGGTGTATAAGCGCTACTCATGCATGTAAGTTGAGGTTTCTCTGTCAAGCTTGATTTCTCGTTCCATGGATATTGGGTATTTCCTGAATGCCATTATCTGCTCGTCTCTGGTTTTTTCTGGTTATCTTGGTTCTCCCGGGGTGATTCCATGGGCCTTTGGATTGTCCAGACTGGCGGATGGTGAGAGACCAAACGTTTAGAGAGAGAGAGAGAGAGAGAGAGAGAGAGAGAGAGAGAGAGAGAGAGCGAGAGAGAGAGATCATTCGAAAATTATAATTGCTGGGAAAATAGGTCACATGATTATTAGTTATTAGTTATTGCTCACTGTAAATCACTTGAATTGTGAATCATGTTTTCTCAATTTATAGAGAGATTGTCTGACTGACCACCGTCTTTGTCTAAAAGTCTCTCTCTCTCTCTCTAAAACGTTTGGTCTCTCACCATCCGCCCTCTTCCTCCGTCCGAGTGGACACTTCCTTTTACTAAAAATAGTAGTGATGCTTGCAAATAAGAGGGTGGAAACTGTTGTCGGCAGGAGAAGACAAAATATTCTTGGCGAGGGGAAGTTGACCGGTTGACTTGGTCGGATATTTTGGAGAGAAGAGGGGAATCATCTCCGGGGGAGGAGTAGCTCATGTTGACGTGCGACCTCTACTTGTCATTGGGTGCAGTCAAAGTCAAACTTGGTATGCTTAGAGAGAGCGAGAGCGAGAGAGAGAGAGAGAGAGAGAGACTCTGGAGATTAATTCAAAACACCACGATGGTTACAATTTTGTGTGAGTATTTATGTCCTCTCTCATCTCATGAGAGACTACGAAAGTAATCCCTCATACATAACATGAAGAACTAACAAGAACGTGTTTCTCTTTACTGCCACTCCTCTTCTTGTTGGGTCTGCACTTGGCCCAATGGGCCCTTAGTTGAGTGCCTTGTTAGGCCCAAAGAGAAACACAATATGTTTTCATGGTTGGGACTGACAAAGGGCCCATCAGACCAAGTGGCCCTTGGTGGAGCTCATCCAATCGGGTGGCGCTTGAAGGAGTCGGATATTCCCAACCTGCCCTTCTTGCAAGCCATCATCAAGGAGGCCCTAAGGATCCATCATGTTAGTTCCCTAATCATTTTGGTATTCTAATGCTAACTATTTTTGTCTCATAGGTAACTCCTTAAATGCATAGTATCTACTTATGTGACCAACCAACATCTCTCTCTCTCTCTCTCTCTCTCTCTCTCTCTCTCTCTCTCTCTCTCTATGTGTGTGTGTGTGTGTGGGTAAAAGGAATCTTAGAGGACCTTAGAATTAAATGACAGGGTTGATTAGGTTGTAGAACTAAGAATATTGAGATTGATTGAAACTTCATCGAGGAAAAACTCGATAGTGACATCATTTGCACACCATATATCTCAAGCTTTTGAACAACTGATAGATATTCTTATGAAAGGATTAGGTGAACTAGAACGTCAGAAGCTCACACCCAATCTAAGATTGGACAACATCTATTCACCATCTTGAGGGGGAATGTCAGAAAATGAGAGATTATAATTATACCATAACTTTTCTTTTTTTATGTATATACTATTTTTTATTTTTATAATTACATCTTTTCTATTCACTAGTGAGTTGTATCCAGTTTCGGCTATGACTCTACTGTTAGAAAACTCTATATCCATTCACAAATTAATCTATCACAAAATTTGGCCTTTACCTAATGGCTCCTCTCTCCCTACCTAATGGCTCTCTTGCTATTGCCGGCGCCTTCTCTGACAATCACTAACCATTACAGTGTTGAAAGATTATCATCACTTAGATTAGGATATACCAACAGAGCATGTATTTGTATATTCTTTCTCACAGTTGCAAAGTTTTGTAAGAAAATGGAAAATTTCAGGTTCTACAAAAAAGTTAAAGGGGTTATGAAGCTATTTGACCTAGGAGGTGCTCTGTATTGGGTAAGAAGTCAGACCTGAAAGGTCTAAGGCAGACTATGAGAACTCAGACTATTAAAATTGGGGAGGAACAGCCCAGATGGCCTGGAAAGGTAACAAGATCTATAAGGTAACTGTGATACTAAGTCAACAAATAAATTCATCCATTAAACCCACGTTGAGATAGAAGGACTTGAACGTTAAACAATCAAGTTAGAATCTCATAGGTTTAAGTGTAAAAGCCTGCCTGCCTGCCTGCCTGCCTGCCTGCCTGAACGTTAACATGTTATTTCTCGTTAAGGCAATGATCTTGACGTGTAAACCAGAAAAAAACAAAGATAGCGATATCAACCCTTGAAGATCATCCACAAACTCAGGACGTCGGCATGTGATACAATACTTCCTTCAGGAGTCACAATGTCACTCATAAATGTGATAGAGTTGCTTTCAGAACAAGAAAATCACATACGTTACATAGGTAATAAGTATAGCCTAGCACTCGAATTTATATGAGATAATAGAACGCCGTTATTCTCGACTTTGGACCGATCCCTTTTATGTCAACCGGACGTAGTTGACCGGATATCCAGATTCAACACTCAGTGACGATCATATTAAAAGGAAGCCTCGTCCCCGGTGCTGGTGCTGATGACCGGTGTTGAAAGGAGGAGAGTTATCCGGACCTTGGGTGTACAAACCATCGGGTGAGCCCTATGCAATGACCCCCCATGTCCCTCCGTCATGTCCACCGCCCCGCCCTCGACACTCAGGTCGAAGCAGTGTATCACGTTCGCCAGGGATATACCGGGGCACCTCCTCCTGCCGCTGCCAAAGGGCAAGAAATGGTAGTGCTTCCCCTTGACGTCAACACCGAAGCTCCGCCCTTTGGCCGTGAACCTCTCCGGCCGGAACTCCAGCGGGTTCTCCCAGTGGGTCGGGTCTCTGCCAATCTACCAACATTGATCTCGATCCACGTTCCCGGCGCATGTCGTAGCCCCTGAACGGCAGGGTGGAGCCTGAGGGTCTCTTTGACGATCGACGGGAGAAAGATCACGCTTGGAATGTCGGACTCTTCCACCAACCTGGATACCCCGACCACCGAGTCGATCTCTCGCCTTGCATCCTTCAGGACGGCCGCCGGGTTGTTTAGCAGCTCCGCCAAGGCCCATTCTATGGTGACAGACGTCGTGTCCGTGCTGGCCATAAAGAGATCCTGTTTAGAGAGGGAGCAAAAGCCAAAGAAAATGGAACGTGAAACCCAGTTGCGCGGAGGACCGTAAAATGTCGACGGAAAGTGGAAGAAGATGGTGATGGTGGAGTTGTCGTAGTTAGGTGAATGAAGCTCTCCATTCATAGTGATATGATATGAGCAGCTTGAATCTAATATCCAATCATCTTTAAATCTAATAGACTAGATGGAGAAAATAAAATTATCACTCTCTTATTTCACAACGCTAACATGTGCTAAACTTTCAACGCAAGGAAACTCTTTTGAATCTTCAATTTGATGCTTTCTTTTTAGTTTTTAGTAAGAAATATTCAAATATTCCTTATAGAAACAATAGTTAGAAAATTTATTTATGAATTTTGATTTAGATCCAAAGTCCTCTTTTTTATTTAGAGATTAATTTCTTGTCTTAAATTGATCTCTAGCAATAGAGCTTTTCAAAATTGCCATCCTTCTAGACAATCACAACTCATATCTTTATCTATTAAAAATTTATAAGACAAAGTATGTTTAAAATCTTCAATATAGATAGAATCTCTACGGATAAAGTAAGCTTTTTGAAGTGTTTACTTGTCTGAGATTAAGAACAAAATAATAGTCATCTTAAAAAAAATGCATTGCTTCAAAAGGAGCTGGTAATAAGTGACTTGATCACATGAAATGACTCAAACTTGGTCATAGTGAATATTATTTTTTCATAAATGATCTCCCATAAAATCTCATTTGACAAGATTAATTGAATTATAATGAAAACCTTCTCATCTAGTTTCTATTTTTCTTCATGTATATATTTTTGCTACTTTCTCCTTCCTAAGTAGTAACTTCTGCAGTCTTTGATGTGGGTCAATAAAGTTTTCATCTCAACCGATCATATTCTGAAGTTCATGTTTCGGTCAAATTTTTCAATATCAGGTTTTATAGACACCTTCGTCATTTTCAAAATACCAAAGTTAGAAACCAACGATGAACTGATATTTACGTTTTAGGAAAATGGGGGTCAAAATATGAATATGATGGCCTAGTATTATAGTGGAAGGGGCACAAATATAAAATTCATAAATAATAGATGATATTAAAAAGGAAGAAAAAAGAGAAACATGCACCATAGATTAAATGCAGTACAGAGAGTGTAATACACCTTCTGACCACTAAACCGGAAAGAGAAGATTCAGTACTTATGAAGAGGAATAAAGTGTGTCAATAAATGGGAGAGAATAATTCGCAACCAAAGCCACCAAATGGGAGAGTTGCTGATACCCTATTTATTGTTATTAGGAAGTAATGCCTTGTGTCTGACTTCTCTCTCCCTTAGCTCCCTTGTGATATCACTTTGACAATAAGACGGCGAGACTATGTGAGTACTCGTATCCAGTCTCCAAAGTGAAATAAAGGGAAAGGGGGAAGTCCAGGCAAACATCTCTCAATGGATTCAGTACTTGATGCAGTGAATCTGAGCCCCACCATCTTTCCGAGTAATGGAGGAACTGCCATCCTGGGCTAGCATCGTCCTCACGGGCTTCTTCTCGCTCATCTTCATCTTGAAACTCTTTGTGCACCTCCAAGTCAAGCTGAACCTCCTGTACGGTCCCATGCTGTGGTAGGATATGATCGAGTTACATCGATCTGTAGACAGAAACTGCAGCCATATAATGCATACTGCTTTCTTTTCTGGTTCGCCCGGTTCAATGGTTCTATACGAATTAACGGCGCAAAGAAAATCCCTGGGCAAGATACGACAACCCGAAATCGAATTCGTGGGCGGTACTGATGCGTTTGACAAAGAAGGTTCCTGTGGTAATAAATGACGACTCTAACTAAAATTCACGGAACAAATTGACTCATTGCTACGCGCTGAAGACGGTGGAACTCGCAGCTCCGGAGTGTGCAGTTGCAACTGAGAGTTCTTTCAGAGATGGTTAACAAAGAAGGACGAAAAGGGCGCGAGAAAGACGAAGGGGTTGTCCCCATCTCAACCGTAAGCTTCAGTACGACTTTCGGCAAACTGCCCGATCGCAACGCTGACGAAGAAATCGGTCCGCTAGGCTTCACATCGAAAGTTATTTTTTATTAAAATAATTCAGGTTAAACATTTCGCGCTTCGGCCGTAGAGTTTTCTCTCCTCTGATCGAGGGCATCTCCGTATCAGGCCCGTCGTTGACCGCTGACGCTTCGTCCGTCCGCTACTTAATTGGCCGTTTGCAGATATTTAAAAATTGAAAGCAACATTTATGGGCCGGTGACTTGAACACTAAAATGATATCTAACCGAACGATTTCCCATCGGCAAATCGTGCATGTAAACCTCTATAAATCGATGCTCGACAAAAGCCTAAGGCCTGCGTGCTAACATCTGGTGTCACCCAAGATCCCTCATCTCTCTCAGACATGAAGGACCTGTTGCCCTGGGCTACCGTCGTCCTCTTGGGCTTCGTCTCTCTTTTCTTCATCATGAAGCTCTTTTCGTACTTCCAACCCAAGCCCAGCCTCCCCCCCAGCCCCATGGCATTGCCGGTTATTGGGCACTTACACCTAATCGGCTACAGAGTCCATCAGTCTTTTCACAAGCTCTCAGCGATCCTCCGTCCGTTGCTCCACGTTATGCTTGGTTCCGTCCCCTTTATCGTGGCTTCCGACGCAGCCGCCGCCAGAGATATTCTCAGGGAGCACGAAAAGTGCTTTGTCGACCGAAAAGCCGCGGAAACTATAACCCGCCTGACCTACGAAGGTCGTAGCTTCGTCTTCTCACCCTACGGTGACTACTGGAGGTTCATGAAGAAGCTGGCGTGACGGAGGCGCTGGGAGCTGGGAGTTTGAAGGAGCTCCAGTGGATCAGGAAAGAGGAGGTACGAAAGCTCTTGGGACTGTTGTACGAAAAAGCTGAGAGGAGACAAGACGTGGACTTCGGGGCGGCTCTTAAGAGTCTCAGCAACAACGTGATCTGCCAGATGACCGTGGGGAGGAGTTTTTGCCAAACGGACGGAGAGGTGAACCAAATGATGAATATAGTGGAGGAAACGATGACTGTCATGGGCACACCGAACGTGGCGGACTTCGTCGGATTCTGTGGGAACATCGATCTGCAGCAGCTCAGAAGGAGGGCCGACAAGGTTCACTGCAGCTTCGACAATCTGATGGAGCGGATCCTCGTGGAGGAAGAGAATGCAAGGAAAGAGAACCCCCCTAAGACTGCTGCTGCTGGAGCTGCCCGTTGTCTCCAGGTGCTTCTCGACATCCACATATCGAAGGAGGGGAGTACGGAGAAGCGGATGACCAGAGAGCACATTAATAGCCTGATTCACGTAACTACGAGAGCTAAAACCACCACCATCCTCTTCAGCTTTCTGTCGGGATTTCACGGTCCTCCGTGTAACCCGGTTTTGCAGTCGATTTTCCCTGACTTTCGTTTCCTTTCCAAGCAGGATCTCTCTTGGGCGCCACAGACACGACGTCCGTCACGGTGGAATGGGCCTTGGCAGAGCTGAGAAACCATCCCACCATCCTGCGAGACGCAAGGCGAGAGATCGACACGGTTGTTGGGTTATCGAGGTTGGTGGAGGAGTCGGACGTACCAAACCTTCCCTTCCTACTGGCGATCGTAAAAGAGACGCTCAGGCTCCACCCCGCCTTTCCCATCTTCCCGCGTCATTCGAACGCCCCGTGCAAGGCCAGGGGCTACTCTATTCCGGCCGACACCAGAGTCGCGATCAATGTTTCGGCAATTGGGAGAGACCCGACCCACTGGGACAACCCGCTGGAGTTTCAGCCGGAGAGGTTCACGGCCAGTGGGCGGAGTTTCGGCGTTGACGTGAAGGGGCAGCACTTCCATCTCTTGCCCTTTGGGGCCGGCAGGAGGATATGTCCGGGTCATCCTTGGCACTGCCGCTGATTCAGACTACCCTGGCGACCGTGATACAGTGCTTCGACATGAGTGTCGTGGGTGGGGTGGCGGACATGACGGAGGGGCACGGGGCAACCCTAACGAGAGCTCACCGGCTGGTTTGCACACCCAAGACCCGACTAACCTTTCTTCCTTGAAGGCCGGTCAACATCAGCACACTCCCAGTAGAGGCCTGCTTTTAATGTTGTCATTTATAACCTTTAAATTTGGGTAGTAGGTCAAGTACTGGGAGCTGTCATCCAGGGGATCTGTCCGAAGTCATGAATAATATCTTACTGTCATGTTCTGAAAGCAGCTCTTTAACATTCTTCCGGTTGAAATTCTGGGTGAGGAGAGCTTCTGGGTGATGGATTGGGGTTGGGTATTGTTAGTATTTAATACAAAAAATATTTCTCATTTTTTTGTCTGTATTAAGCCCTTTTTTATCTTTTAGTGGGCTAAAGTCATCATGTCTTTTAGTGGGCCATAAGAGGCCAGTCTATTTAATGTGTGACTATAAATACTCTTCTCTCTCTCTCTCTCTCTCATTTCATATAGAATTTCCTACAAGTGGTATCAGAGTGCTAGGTTCGTATATTACATGTTAGTTTTTCTATGGAGAGGCCAGTATCATCGTAAGAGAAGAAATTTGAGGTTTGTGAAAATTATTTTGGATTTATGGAGATTTCTTGCCGTAGCAAAGATTCTGAAGATTTAAATCAACATTTATGTGAAGAGATATCGTCATAGATGGTGAGATGACGAATGGTAATCCCCTAAATTTATCACAACCCCTTGTTTCGTTTTTTAATAGAGAGAAATATGATTTCTGGAGCATTAAAATGAAGACATTTTTTATTTCTCAAGATCTATGAGAATTAGTTGAGAGTGGAAATAAAGAAGGAGAAACTTCAATACAATAAAATATAGAATTTCATAAAAAGGATGTTAAGGCATTATTAGTTTTACAACAATCAGTTTTAGAAGTAATTTTTTCACTAATTACTAATACATTAAGTTCATTTGAAGCATGAAATTTTTTGAAAGATGAATTTCATGGTGATAATATTGTTATGAATGTGAAGCGTCAAACTCTTCATCAAGAATTTTAAAATATTTTTATGAAATCAGATCAATCAGAGCATAATTTCTTTTCTAGAGTTGTTGTTATTATAATAAATCAAATGAGAATATTTGGTGAAGATATTTTTGAAAAAAAAATATTGAAATTCTTTTAAGAAGTTTACCTTATAAATTTAATCATATTATTACTGCCATTGAACAATCTAAGGATTTATCTATTTATACCCAAAATGAGTTGACTGGAACATTGTTAGCACATGAAGAATGAATTAGTAAGTAAAAGGAAAAATCTATTGAACAAGCATTCCAAGCAAATGTTGAAATTTCAAAGAATAAAAAAAATAGTGAAGGTACATCTACACAATGAGGACGTGGTAGAGGACACTATCAAAATAGAGGCCGTGGAAGAGGACATGGTAGATCATATTATGGGCAGCAAAGAAATGATGGAAGAAACTAACAAAATCAGAAATCAAATTACAAAATTATGCAATATTATTTTGCAAGAAATATGGTCGCATTAAAGCATTTTGTTATGCAAAGGTAAAACAACAAGAAAATATGAGAGAAGGGAATTCTATACTAATGTGTAATTTTTACAAGAAGTATGGTCATATTGAAGCAAATTGTTGAGACAAGAAAAAAGAGCAAACAAATATTGTTGAAGAAAATGATCAAAATAAGTTGTTTACCATTAATATTTCTTTAAGCTCAAGTTATATCAAATATATGATTTATTGATAGTGGTTGCAACAATCATATGGTAGGTGAATTTTTTTTTTTTCAGAATATTGACACTTTTATAGTTTGTGATGTTACTATTGGTGATGGAAATAGTGTGAAAATTGACAGTATTGGTACTACGGCTGTTCATACTAAATCATGGGCAAATACATTAATTCATGATATTTATTTTATTTCAAAATTAGCGCATAACTTGCTTAGTGTGAGTCAATTATTGAAATGTGACTTTATTGTTCATTTCAAAGATGATAAATGTGTTATCAAGTATAAGAAGAGTGGCATGGCTCTAATGATGATTTCTAAGGTTGGAAAGAGGATGTTTCCTCTTGATATTTCAAGACTTATTGATTTTGGCATGATTACAAAAGAAAATAATTTATCTTTACTTTGGCATATGCTTTATAGTCATTTAAACTTTAATGCATTGAAATTATTACATCACAAGTAAATGGTTGTTGGTTTACTTTCTATTTCAGCAAATGACAAAGTATGTGAAAGATGTGTTTATGACAAACAACATCGATTATCATTTCCTATTAGTAAATCATAGAGAACAAGGTTTTCTCTTGAATTATTATATGCTGGTTTGTGTGGTCTAATGAGGACATTATCCTTGAATGGTAGTCGATATTTTTTATTGATTGTTGATGACTTCACACGTATGAGTTGGGTTTATTTTATTTCTCATAAATCTGAAGTATTTAAGAAGTTTATTTATTTTATTACTTTTGCTGAAAAATCAAGTAGGTATGTTATTAAAACTCTTTGAACAGATCAAAGGAGAGAATTTATTTCTCATGAGTTTGAGTTATTTTATAAGAGGCATTGGAATTAAAAGACAACTCACTATTATAAAAACTCTGGAGCAAAATGGTATTACTGAAAGAAAGAATATAACTATCGTGGAAATGGCTAGAAGTATGCTTAGTGAGAAACATCTCCTTAATGATTTTTGGACTAAAGTCATTACAACTTCTATTTATATTTTAAATACATCTCCTACAAAAGTGGTGAGGAATATGACTCCTTATGAAACTTGATGTCATCGAAAGCCTAATGTTGGTCATTTAAAAGTTTTTGGTTTCATATCTTATACTTTATTTGATGCTGATGATTATGGTAAGATGGACAAAAAGAGTGAAAAATGTATTTTTCTTGGATATAGTGATGAGAGTAAGGGTTATCAATTATATAATTATGAAATAAAAAGATTAATGATTCGTCGTGACATTATATTTGATGAATATGCTTGCTAGAAATCGGATGCAGATCTAATTTGTCAAATTTCTTCTTGTGAAAATGGGCAGCAAATTATGCAAAATGGTGAAGATTCAATAGGTGAAACTTCTACTTCATGTCTCACACTTTCAAGATCTTCTTCAAGAAATGCAAGTGGTATTAATGGCCAAAATGATTCAAGTCTAGATTCATTAAGCCCTCCGAGAAAGATAAAATCTTTATGTGATATTTATGAATTAAATGTTTTTGCTCTTATGATTGTAGAACCAACAAATTATGAGGAAGCACAAGGGAAAGATGAATGGAAGAAGGCAATGCAAGAAAAAATTACAACTATTGAGAAGAATGATATATGAGAGTTGACAGATTTACGACAAAAGACAAAAGCAATTGGAGTCAAGTGGCTTTATAGAGTGAAATATAAATCGGATGAAAATGTTAACAAATATAAGGCAAGGTTAGTAGTGAAGTGATATGCACAGCTACAAGGTATTGATTACTTTGAAATATTTTCTTCAGTTATAAGATTTGAAACAGTCTATTGTTTTAACCGTGGCAACTCAAATGAAATGAATTTTTTTTCAAATTGATGTTAAATCAGCATTTTTTAATAGTTATTTGAATGAAGATGTATATGTTGAGTGATGAGACTAAATCGTATGGTCGTTGAATGCACACGATTCAGTGTCAAAACAAAGTCCTAATCTTACCAATTTATGATTAATCAAAGTAATGAATTAGTATAATGGTAATTAAGGGTCGAATCCACGGAGAATTAGGGAAATTTGAGAGATATCTTTGAAATTCGGTCAAATCGGACGATGAAATTAGGTTAGAAATTAAGCAATTTAGTATATAAAGAAAGATAACTCAATTTTGAATCCACGGAATCAAAAATCAGGTGATTTGGATGAGAATTCGAAGAGTAATCGAAGTTTGAAGTTAAGAGAAATTTTCGTATCGCGAAATGATTAAAAACAGAAATTAAAACTAAATTAAACTTAATCTACAATAATTAAAGTAAAATTAACACTAAATGATGAAAGATTAAGATGAAAAAAAAAAATCTAACCCAAATTAGCCTTCGAAATGATCCAATTAATCGCCGGATGCAAGGCTTTTCATTCCGAATTTTCGAAGACGAAAGAGGAGTTCAAGACTTGATTTCTTCCAATTATTTCAATAAAAAATTGAAATTAAACATCTAACAGAAGAGGAAATGAGTTTCTAACACAATGCAAAAGATGGCGCGCGAATTGGAGCTCTAAACAAAGAGAATTTGAAGATTGATCACGGGCAGTTCTTCCGTCGCGAAGAACAGATTTTATAAAATTTGTAAATGATTGTGGCCGTCCGATCTTATGGAGTTGATCGCGATGGACGATCGCGATGAGACGTCTCTTCACGAATCGTCACGACAATTCGACGATCGTCCGATCGTGATCGTGCGGTTAAGATGTGATTAGATGTCCATCTGATGTGAATAATCTGGACCGTTATAACTCTCGATCAGACGGTCGCGATTTATTCACTTAAGTGAGTATTTAGGCACGTGGTTGATCTCTGATCACGTGGACCTCGATTCCACGTGATCTACGCACGCTATTTGTCGCGATGTCGATCGGACGCACGAGATCACGCCACGCGTCCTGCACATAAGAAAACTAAGGGACTTAGTCCCACACGGGAAAAACAAAGGAGTATATTCGGGTATATAAGATATGACGATTAAGAGGGATTAATACTTTGTCTTCCAATAATCGGAAGACCTATATACTTTATTAAATAAATATATATAGTAAATATAAATACGCCGCGTGTCACATCAACGCCACGCAGGCACCCGCGTGCTGTCCACGTGGCAGAGCCACGTGGCCCCCGAGTACCACGTCGCATCCACGTGTACACGCGCGACATATAACCCCTTTCTGTGATTTTTTAATTAATTTAAAACATTTAAAAATCGAAAATAAATATAAATAAATTCAGAAAAATTCCAGAAAATTCTATAAAATTGTAAAAATCATAACTTTCAAAATACGACTCCAAATTAATTCAAATTTGTTTTGTTGGATTCAAAATTGAATAATCTACCATTATAAAAGTCAAATTATTAAAATAAGAAGAGAATAAATTTTAATTAATTTTATACATTTATGTATTATATAAAATAAATTTATATAAATACATAAATGTTAATAAATATCTTTTCTCTCATATTTTCACTCTTAAAACATGATTATGATCATAAATATAATTAGGATTAAAGATTGTAATGTGTAATTATTTATAATAATTCATAATTTGGTGTATTTTAAGATCATAACATGAATTTACACAAAATGATAGAAATATACTTAAAATATGATAACATGCATATATTTGTAATGATTAATGCCTTAATTTGCATTAATAATTATATAATTACATGCATAAATAGCATGTTATCATTGAGCAATCACCAAGTTTTATTTTTGAAGGAAGAGAGAATGAAGTGTATAAATTGAAGAAGTCACTTTATGGCCTTAAACAAGCACCAAAAGCATGGTATAGTAGACTTGATTCATATTTTGACAACATCAATTTTATAGAAGTGATAACAAATCAACACTTTATATCAAGACTCAAGATAAAGATATTTTGATAGTATATGTTTATGTTGATGATATTATATATATTGGATCTTCCTTGTCACTGATTTCAGATTTCAAGAATAGTATGTTGGCTGAATTTGATACGACAAATTTGGGATTATTTCATTATTTTCTTGGACTTCAAATTATTCAAAATGATCATGCTATATTTATTTCACAAGAGAAATATGCATATGATGTGCTGAAAAAATTTAATATGTTTCATTGCAAGACTTGCTCTACTCCTATGAATATAAATGACAAGTTATGTCTTGATGATAGGATTGCAAAAACAAATGAGTACTTTTATAGAAGCATTGTAAGTATTTGACTCATACTTGCCTAAATATATTATTTTCAGTTGGTATGATTTCAAGATTTATGCACTCATCATCTGTTCATCATCTTGGAGCAGCAAAAAGAATACTTTGATATGTGCGTGGCACTATTAATTATAAAATCCCATGTCAACATGTTACTTAATTTAATTTTTCTGGTTATTTAGATAGTGATTGGGCAAGTTCTATTGATGATAGAAAAAGTACAAGTGATTTTGTTTTCAACTTTGGTTCAGGTGCAATCTCATGAATTTCTAAGAAGCAAGAGTCTACAGCATTATCATCTTCTTTGAAGTCGAATATATTGCTGCATCATTGGCTGCATAACAAGCAATATGAATGAGAAGGATTTTACAAGATATCAATATTCTACAATCAATGCCTACAGTTTATTGTGACAACGTGTCAACTATTTCTATGACGAAGAATCTAATATTTTATGAAGGAACAAAGCATATTGAGATAAGACACCATTTTATTCGAGATTTAGTTGCTAAAATTTTATTGAAATGAAATTTTGTTCAACATTGGATCAAGTGGCAAATGGCTTTACGAAGGCACTAGGACATCCTAAATTCGTGAAATTTAGAGAAGCTCTTGGTCTTAAATGTTTTTGCATTAAGGGGGAGTGTTAGTATTTAATGCAAAAATTATTTCTCATTTTTTTGCCTATATTAGGCCCTTTTTGGTCTTTAAATTGGGCTAAAGTTGTCGTCTTTTAGTGGGCCATAAGTGGCCATTCCATTTAATGTGTGGCTATAAATACTCTCCTCTCTTACTCTCTCTCCCAAATGATTGCTTCTCTTGCAGGTTTATTTCGTTATTTTTCCTACACGTATAACCCAACATTTGGTTGATGCAATTTATGTTAGAATGAAAAATTTGATGACGGTCGGAGAGATTTCCACCAAAATTCCAACTTATCTAAAGCTAGAAGTTTCAGAGATTGAAGGGCGTTCAACGACGTAGAGATAGCTAAACATCAAGAGGTTGTCAGGCCCCCAGTGGGTCCAACATATTCCAATTGGAAGAAAGGTGTCCAGATGAAACCAACTTCCATGGCAATGCACTGCCTCAGCCCCTCCTCCTTAGGAGAACTCGGTCAATACTTTAGCGGAGGACAAATTAACCTTTAGGTATTAGAGTGGAGATTGGGGGGAGGGGCAGCTGCGGCTGAAGGAAAGAAGTGACCTTCTCGAACAGCCCTGCGGGATTCCAGTGTTCTTCAGAGCCCAAACTGGTTTCCTAATCTAGTTATCTCTGTTTTCAATGCTCTGTTTCTTCTCCATTTTCATAATTTCCTGTCCATAAACTACTCCAGATCGAAGATCGAGGGTTTCAACTATTACGATGGGGACAAAGGACCTGCTGTGGACTAAGGCATGATAGACCTGTGTTCGAGGTGGAATCGCCTGTGCAATAGAGAAGGTAACGATAAGAGAGAATAGATGAAACCCCTGATTTGATTTTAGACAGGCATAGTATTTATACAAGTGCTTACACGTGTGAGTACACATGTGGACCTAGTACTCTCCCTTCAAGATGGGCAGTAAATATTTTTAATGCCTATCTTAGACAATAAAAAGGATAAAAGAGAGGATGGGAGAGGCTTGGTAAATGCATCTACTAATTGGTGAGTAGAACAGATGGGAAGAACTAGCAGTTGATCTCAATGTGCTTTTATACGTTCATGAAACGTGGGATTTGAAGTAATATGATGAGTAACTTGACTATCACAGAAAGAGTGTTGGAAGAGGATGATTGATATGAAAATAAAAAAGTAATTGTTGGATCTAAATTATCTTGGCAGTTGTAGCAGCCAACGCACGGTACTCAACTTTAGTAGAGGAGTGAGAAATGGTTGGTTGCTTCTTGGCCTGTCATGAAATTAGAGAACCACCAATGAAAATCCAAAATCCAATCAGTGACTTACGAGAGTGAGGAAAAGTAACCCAATCAGCATTTGAAAAAGCTCAAATTTGTAGAGAATATGAATGGAAAAAAGAATTCCTTGCCTAGGGGTAGCCTTCAAATATTGAAGAAGATGATAGACAACAAGTGGGGGGTGCAGAGTTGCACTATAAATTGACATAACTTGTGAACTGCAAAAATGATGTTAGGATGAGATAGAGTGAAATATAAAAGGTGAACAATGAGTAGTCGATATTGAGATCCACACTAATTTTGATTATCCAATTGTAATAGTAAAATGAAGTATGAAATCCATAAGAACCACTGCAGGTCATAAGCCAAGAAAAACAGTGTCTTGCAAAAGTTGTGAAGTGTAATGGTGTTGAGACAATATAATTATAGATGTAGAGCAAGCAATTTCTAACCCCAAAAAATATTTTAAATATCTAAGATCTTTGAGCTTAAAAAGAGTGCATAAGAAAAAAAATAATCACCAATAAGTAGAAGAGAGGAGCCAATGATAACAATGCCATCAACATAAACAAGGAGTGCAATGAAAGAAGGGCCACGTCCTTTCATGAATAGGAAGCATCAGATTTTGACTAAATGAATCCATATTGAAGAAGTGAGGATAATAACTCAAAATACTATTGATTTTGAAGTTTACAAACAAGTGTCTCTGATTGAGAGTCATTCTAAACTTAATGTAACAAACCCAAAGGGAGATTCGTATAGACTTTAAGTAGATCTCCATGGAGAAATTCATTGTTAGTGACTAATTGAACAATGTGTCGCTAATTTACAGCTGAAACTACTAATATGACCTTGATTGCAGCCAACTTGGCAACAAGGTAATACATTTTGAGAAAATTGATGCCTTCTTGCTGGGTATAGCCCTTGGAAACTAGACATGCTTTGTAGTATTCAATAGAACCATAAGACTTGTATTTGCTTTTTTAAATCCATTAATAACTAATGGAGTGCTTGCCTGCAGGTAGTAGAACTAAAGATCATATATTGTTATCTGCCATAAGAACTAATTCAATATGCATAGCCTCTCATCATTGCAGGAATTTGACAACTTCATGATGATAGTAGGATCTGTAGTGACTAGAAACATAAAGCACAAAGTGGTTATAACTTGGTGAAAGAGAATGATATGATGGGTATTGAGAGAGAGGATAAGGATGGTATTCACTATGTTGTATTGATGGAGAAGTGGATAACCAATGAAGGTACATTTTCTTACTTGAGGATAAAATTTAAGATGATGAGTTGATAATGTTGATGCAAAGGCTAGTAAACTAAATACTTGAAATGTAGAATAATTCAGAAATGTTTGATGTAATAGTGTATATGTACTTTTTTGTGTGTAGGATATGAGTTGAAAGTCTGTTAATAATGAATGCCACAGTGAAAACACAATCCAACGAAAAGTATATTAGAACAATGGATTGAAAGAACAAAGCTCAAGCCAAGTTAAGAGGTCTTGATGACTTTGTCAGTGGAAAAATGGGATAATGATTTCAAATAGAATATGCAACTAAATTTCTTTGAACAATCGTAACCAAGTTAAATTTCATTATAATCCTTAAAATCACCAGAAGAAGAATTAAAATAAATAAATAAATCTAGGAACTCATCCCTATCTTCTAGGAACAGAGTATCATTACAATAATAAAATGGAATAGAAAATAAATTAAAAAGTGATCAAAAAATGGATTAAAATGCTTGATTTCATCTTTTGCTTGTCACCTGAAATATGCTAAAATGAAGATAAAATAAAAATAGATATCTAATTTGCTAACATTATTTGTCACTCCACTCATTTGTCACCTAAAAACAAGCTAAAATGAAAATAAAATAAAATAAAAATAGACAGATAATTTGCTAACATTATTTGTCACTCAACTCATTTGTCACTTGAAAATAGAGAACCATAAAATGAATGTGAAATAATCTAAAAATGATAAAAAAATAGACTGAAAGCCTTAATCTTGTAATCATAAAATTTCATGCAAAAATATCTTAACAATCATCATAAAAAATAGACTTATCTCTATTAATTTTATTTCTCAAGAGGAAAGCATGGAGGATGATATGTGCATCAATAATGTGACATAACCTTTTGGCGTGGCACAAAAATGCTTACTTGGCCTATTAACCCTTGGCACACCCTCTTAGTCATGTTGCCATGAACTGCTGCATTTTTTCTCATTACTTTGATATTTTCTAAATTACTAAAAAGTAACTAAAAATGTTTTCGTAAATTTCCTAAAAATATATATATTATAAATCTAGTTTCTAGTTTTAACTTCAATTATAATTCTCAAGGTTATAAACCTTGGAAAATCATGTTAGCACATAGATTAAAAATAAAAAATATTAATATCACATAAATCATAAAAAATACCAAATTAAATGTAAGTCCATAATATCACTCTAAAAAGGTACTAATGTTTTTCGCTTAAATAATTCACATTTTATGTTAATTCATGAGAAAAATAGTTTGATTTCACCTTAGTTATTATATAAAAGTAAAGAATTATCACTATGTTAGTCTTAACATGTTTTTGAAAGCCAATTTTTCAGAATCTTGAAGAATAGATTCATAACTGTCTTCTTTTTTTCTTGAAGGCCCAATGAAAATTATAGAGAACAAGATGGTGTTCATAACCAGGTCTTTCTTCTCCCGCTCTCCCTATCTCTCTTTCACTCCCTCTCCCTCCCTCTTCCCCTTCTCTCTTTCTCTCTCTCTTTCTTCCTCCCTTCTCTCTCCTCCATTGCCCCATCTCTACCTCTCTCTCTCTCTCTCTCTCTCTCTCTCCCTTATGCATTCTCCCTCGTTCCATCTCTCTTTCGCCCACTCTTCAATCTCCCTCAATTCTCTTTCTTTCTCTATTTCTCCTCTTTCCTTTTCCCCACCCTGCTCTCTCTCTCTCTCTCTCTCACACACACACACACAAACACACAAACACACACACACACTTTCTTTCTCCTTCATGCTCTCTCCATTTGTAGTTCATATTAAATTGTTCATAATGATATAAAGTTTTACAGGCCTCTTTGTTACTAACATGTACTTGTAAGTAGCGCAGGATTGCCTCCTCACTAATGACCATTTTTCTGTATTTCCCCTATCCTTTCTCGCTTAGGAGCTGTGTTGTTATTTGATTGGTAAACCAGTTGGCCCATTTCCTATTTTTAGGGAACGTCCAAAGAGAACAAGAAGGGGAGAAATTCCAACTTACACTCATTTGTTTCTCACTCTTTCCTCCCTCTCTATTTAAAAGGTAGGGGCATGGGAGAAAGGTGGAGTTTAGAGTTATGTGAGGTAGTGAGACAGTGGGAGAAGCAAGACTTAGTGCGAGAAGAACGCGGTAGGGGTGGGTTCCTACTTCTTCCATTTTACTATATATCTCTCTCTCTTAGGTGGGGTCCTGCCCATGGTGTTGTCAGTCCGTCCTCTGTCATGTTTGCTGTGGGTTTTTTCACTCTCCACTCCAAGAACTATACCATGAACCCTAGGGTTGTCTCGGCTACTAGCAAAGACTCGACCTAGTGGGAGAACCTGTAGGAGTTCCAGCTAGAGAGGCTTGCACTTAAAGAGCGGAGCTTCGGTGTTGACATTAGGAGGCAGCACTACCATTTCTTGCCCTTCGGCAACAGTAGGAGGAGATGTCCCAATATATCCCTAATGATTGCAAATGATTCTCACAACCCTAGCAAACGTGATGCACTGCTTCTGCCTTAGTGCCGAGGAGGGGAGGTGGACATGACGGAGGGAATGGGGTGTCCATGCCTAGGTCTCACTTTTTGGTTTGGTCCCCCACGGCGTGCCATACTCTCCTCATTTTAAGACCACCCATCAGCACCAGCACCCTAGACGAGGTGTCATGTCAATATGATCGTCACTAACCGCTGAATCGGGATATCCGATCCACTTCTATTAGTTGCCATGTCAAGGATCAGTCCAAAGTCAAGAATAATGAGCTTTTATTATGGTGTTGAAAGTCATGTGCTACGCTATACATATTGTCATATAACGTCTGTGATTTCTTTGTTCTAAAAGTAGCTATATCCCATTGTAGGACTGAAGTTCTGACTCTGAAGTATCTTATCATATGTCGTCACCTTAAATATGTGGATTATCTTTAGTGGTTGATATTATAGCCTTGTTATTTATGTTACATGTCAATAGCGTTGCTTTAAGGAGAAAAAATATCTTTCATCACCGTGTAGTAAATATATGAAATTAAGTTTCTCCCTTGTGTAACAAGATAAATGGTCATCATGCAATGTCAAATATGTGTAGATTATCGTAGACTCCTACCTGAGGAAATAAAGTGACAACATGAATTGTAAACCACCATGAATTGAAGAATCGACAGTGTAAGATTTTCAAGTATCAAAGCAATCTACTTTTCTCTTCACTTATATGCTTTTTTCTGAATTCTCTTTTACAAAGATCATTGCGGCAACAACAAACTCTTATGTTGCAGTTGGGCAGGCAAAGATTCCTTTTTATACTCAAAAGTAAGAGATTCTCACTTGATTATTTGATCTTCAAGTCTTTATATCTTATCCAGGGTCCAATTGTTGAATTAATTGTTCACATATTGTCCGAGTTACCTCATGGAATCTTTCACCTTTTCGGATCATCCGGGCTGGCCCTCACCACATTTCATAATCTTTCTTAGCATTCAAGATGAGAGAGGTGACACCCAAGAGCACGATGGTAGCCCAGGAATTCAAGTCCTCCATGTCTGAGATAGATGAGAGAGCTTATTGACACTAGATGTTACCACATAGGCTTGAGGTCTCCGTGAGCATTGATTTCTAGAGCTTTGCACGCATAGTTATCCCATGGGTAATTGATAGGTTGGATATCGTCTAAGGATTTAGTTCGCTGCATACCTTAAATGCATACAATTTTCAAAAGATCTGCAAACAAATGTTGAGTGATGAATGGGATCAGCGTTAGGGGTCAATGACAAGGCTGATATAGAGATGCCTTCAACTGGGGAAGTGTGAAGATGTTTGGATCAGTAGGTGAATGTGAATCTTGGTTGATTATTTGTTGATAGCACTTTGATAACTTACGACATGTTTTCTATAAGGTCTAATGTTTCAAGGAACAATACAAATTTAGTTATCCACTTGCACTAGATTATACCAGCAATACAAATCATTTGTTAACCTATTACCTTTTCTCCCTCCCCCTCACTCTCTATCTCTCTCTATATATATATCTATCTATGTGTGTGCATCTGTGTGTCTCTCTCTCTATCTCTCTCTATCTATCTACTTGTCTCTCTATCTCTCTCTATCTATCTGCCAATCTCTCTATCTCTCGCTATCTATTTTCCTATCTCTCTCTCTATCTCTCTCTATCTATCTGCCTCTCTCTCTCATCTATTTATCTATCACAACACAGCTCAATGTCTATCTCCGTTTGTTTATACAGACGAAGTTTTTTGAGTATGCCTCTAAGTCAGCCCACAATTATTTGTGGGAGGTTGTTACAAGAGAAGTTACGAGGCATCTCCATCCAACTATGGCCCTCGACCTAGTATCTATCTGAGAACGTATTGCACATGTTTTGAAAATTCAGCCCGTCAAAAGTATTGTCAATCTGGCCCTCACCTAGATGCTCTGTCTGGTGGCCAAATTAAAGGCCCATGTGTTGTCCACATCTCATTCGCCCCATGATTGTTAGTGGGAGGTGGTACAAAAGAAGGGACAAGGCATCTCTATCCCACTCCAACCCTTGAACTTGACTCTTTGTCTAGAAATGTTTTACACATGTTTTAAAACTTCAGATAATCGGCCATTGTGTCAACAAGATACGTTGCCTTTCAATTTATCCCAAAGAGAATTGTGCACTCAAGGCTCCATAAATCACGCCTTGATACAACACCAAACCTAAGCCCAATAGGCTAGCCTACAATTTTGTTTGAGATCCACCATTTTTCCCACTAATTGAGGACCTGCAATCCTAGGCTACCCGTCATCCTCATGGTCTTTTTCTCCCTCCTCTTCTTTATGAAACTCTTTGCACACCTGCAAATCAAGCCAAACTTCCCACCAAATGGGGGTTTCAATAAGGAAAACTCTTTGATTGTCCTTTACAATTGGGGGTTATGTTTTTATAGATAGTAAGAGTATCACATGAAGAGAGTTTCACATGACCGTACTTTCTTCATGTGTGGAGTACTTTTGGAGATGAGTCAAAAAATGTCTTTCATCATCATTTTGGACAATAGAGCAAATAGCGGAGTGGTTGTAGTGGCTTGATGAAGATATAAGCTAATTGGTGTTGAGATTTGATTGAAAGTAATTTGAGCTCCTCATAAATAAGCTTGTCACAAATAAAATGATAGTCAATTTCAATATGTTTATTGCATTCATGAAAAATTAGATTGGAAGTAATGTGAACGGCTACTTGATTATCACTAAAAAGAAGAGCTGGTTGTGACACTTGAACACCAAAGTCTTTTAATAATTTTTGAAGCCATATATAAGTTCTGTTGTGGTAGAGGCAAGAGCTCTATATTCATCTTTAGGAGAATATTTAGAAATAGTGGATTGCTTCTTTGCTTTCTAAGACATAAGTAAATCTCAATGAAAAGTGTCAAAATTGGTAACAGACTCGTGTCATTCAACACATGCTGTATAATCATCATCAAAAAAGGCTTTAATTTGTAGTTGTGATGCTAATAAAAAGAATAAACCCTTTGCAAGAAATCAATTGAGATATCGTAATAGATGATCAACTTCTTGTAAATGTATATGTTGTGGCTGACTCATGTATTAATTGAGCTTTTGCACAACAATGGTAATATCTAGTCATGACAATGTGAGATATACGAGTTATCTAATTAGTTTTCTGTATTGTGATGGATCATTTAGTAATTCTCTTATATTAGTTTTAATTTTCACCTTTGAATCCATGGGAGTACTTGGTTTTGATGTCAAAAAATCATTTTCTTCAAGTAACTGTAAAGTATAATGGAACTCTGAGAGGACAATTTCAATAGTTGATCTAGATATTTTAAGCCTCAAAAAATACTTTAACTGTCCTAGGTCCTTGAGTCTGAATTTTGAATTCAAAAATAAATTTAAAGAATTCAATGCATCAAGAGAAGGGCCAAAAATGATTATGTCATCAACATAATCAAGTAGATATATAAAGGATGTCCTAGGCATTTGACAAATAAAAAATAATTTTATTTTGAATGATGGAAGCAAAATTAAATGAGAGGACTAGAAAGTTTTTTGAAGCTTGTTTGAGTACATAAATAGATTTATGTAGTCTACAAACAAATGTAGCATGGTTGTTTGCTCCCCCTTATGTTGATAGTCTTGAGGAATATCTATATAGTCAAATATATATTAACAAAGGTATTACTTATGTCAAGCTGAAAATATGTCAATTAAAAACAGATAATAAAGACAACATAAATTTGATAGAGGGGGGCTTTAACAACTGGAAATAAAGTTTTTTAAAAAATCAGTTCCTTCTTGTTGGTTGTGTAACCTTTGGCCAAAAGTCTAGCTTTGTAATGTTCAATAGATCCATTAGACTTATATTTGTTTTGTAAGATCATCCTACATCTAATGGAGTGTTTTCCTAATG
This sequence comes from Spirodela intermedia, assembly GCA_902729315.2. Taxonomy (NCBI): domain Eukaryota; kingdom Viridiplantae; phylum Streptophyta; class Magnoliopsida; order Alismatales; family Araceae; genus Spirodela; species Spirodela intermedia. Next base: position 1,407,619 of record LR746279.1, read on the forward strand.
GTGAAGGAATAATGGACTGTTGATTTTGATTTCATGATATCTATCTCATCTTTGATTACAACTCACCACTGTGGAAACTTGATCACTTGATGATGAAATTGGGTTCAAAGTGATCAATTTGATGAGACATGATTCATAAGAGAGAAGTTAAAAAGTGGAATTTTGTATATTTTTCTTATTGTGTAAATGAATAATAATATTGTTGCAATGAAAACCATGAAGATACTATGGTGATCTTAGAACTCATGTAGATCTCCTTATTAACATTTCTAGATTGTTGTCCATCTCCTATTGTGGTTCGAGTAAATTTGTAGGATATTATAATTGATCTTTTTAGTAGTTCATTGAGGACTTATCAATCAAGATATCATCCAAACGAGATTGTGATGGAAATAATATTGGATCACTCATAGGTACTAGTAGAACAATATCAAAAAATGGTTTGATTGTACTACAGTAGATTTAAAATTGTTGAATAGAAAGATAGTTCCATAAAAGAGAACATCCCATGAGATGGTAATTTGTTTTGTTTCTAGGTCATAGAGTTTATACCGTTTCGTGCTAGGGGGATATTTAATGAAAACACATGATTTATCTTGAGTCTAGAGTTTCATTCTGTTTTTTTGTAATGTTGATACAAAAACCAAGCAACCAAACACACGGAACATAGAGTAATCAAGTGATTGTTTGTAAAGCAAATCATTGGTGCTTGATGGTTGTGAATTTATGAAGGTAATCTATTTATAAGAAATTTTTTTGTTAATAGGCGCTGTCAAAAAATGTAGTGGAATTTGAGATTAAAATAAAAATGTTCATGCAACATTAAAAAATGTTGATGTTTTCATTCAAAAATATAGTTCTATGGTGGCATTTCCACACAAGAAAATTGGAAGAGGCTGTCTTGCTTAAAAAATAAAATAAAATTCTAGCTCTTTGACATTGTTTGATCAAAATTGCTTGAATTTAAGGCCAAATTGAGTAAATATCATAGGAAAAGAATGAGGAATAATGACCTTAGCATCCAATTTATTATTCATAAAAGAAGTCCATATAAAGCATGTCAAATCATCAACTATTGTAAGAAAATATGTTTCTTGTATAGCTTGGTGTATTATATGGTTCCCAAATATGACAATGAATCAAATCAAAAGGATGATTAGAATGTATATTGTGAGCTGCAACAAAATAAATGTTGTTTAGCCAAATGGCAACTATAATATGGAAAATCATCATTAGACAATGACTTATTCAATGACAACTGATCTCTAAGTATTTTGACTTTTGGAGAAAGATAGCTCAATTGAAGATGACATGTGTCAATTAGTACAATTACTAACATTATTTTTGTTGAGTTTTGCACTATTTAAAGGAATAGAAGTATATCACGTGAAGGATTAAGCAAATATAGGTCTCCTTCTTTGCTTTCATGAATAGGAGATTGGCCTAATTCTCAACTATTATCACATCCCATTAAGTAGGTTAGGTCGAACACTAAGTAATATTCTGCTAATGTTGGATCCTCTACTATTCTATGTTCTTCCCAATAGCGTGTCAATTCTTATGCTGTACGGAGCTGAGTATCTTCTATTTGCTGGGATGAAGCTTTTCCTTTGTAGGGGCCTTGTGCAGTAAACCCCCTACGAGCGGTCCTCCGTCCTTGCCAATCATTTATCTAAGGGCTAAGACATCTCGGCAGGCACAAAGATCGCAATCAATGTTTGCGCAATTGGCAAAGACTCAACTTATTGGGAGAAGCCGTTGGAGTTCCAACTAGAGAGATTCACCGCGAAAGGGTGGAGCTTTGGTGTTAACATCAGGGGGCAGCACTACCATCTCTTGCCCTTTGGCAGTGGCAAGAGGCAGCGCCTCGATATATCCCTAGCATTGCAGCTTATTCACACAATCGTGCCAAACGTGATACACTACTTTGAGCTGAGTGTCCAAGGCGGGATGGTGGACATGACAGAGGGGAATGGGGCGTCCATGCCTAGGGCTCACCTGTCAATTTGCACACACAAGGCCCGCCGTACTTCTCTCCTTTCAACGCCGCCCAGCAGCACCAGCACCCCAGATGAGGGCTCCTCTTAATATGCTTGTCACTGAGCATTGAGTTGGGATATCCGGTCTACTTCTACCAATTGCCATATCAAGGATCAGTCCGAAGTCAAGAATAACGGGTTTCTATTATCTCATTGAAATTCATGTGCTATGTTATACGTACTGCCCATGTAACCTCTGATTTCCTTGTGCTGGAACCAGCTATACCACATTAAAAGATGTTTGACTGATAAAGGCTCTTCTTTAACTTACATTATTTTTTATTTACCACATATGGAAATCCTTTGGGTTGCTTCGTATATGTGTCGTCTTCTAAGTTGTCGTAAACGAAGGTTGTCCTCACATTAAGTTTCTTGAAGTGAAGATATTTAGCATAAAAAATACTCAACATCAATCAAATTGTGGTCAACTTTACGATATGGAAAAAAGTTTTTGAGCAATTCACCCCTTTTTTTGTATTAAATGATCTAACAGTCAAAGAGCCGTTTAGAACCTGTTAAAGCCCAGTAAATCATTCTCCTTAAACTTTAGCAGTCTTCTAGTGCTTCCTCACTTTGTCACCATCCCCCTCCATCCTACTAAAGTTCTGTTCGATAGCATTCCAGCATCCCACGCTATCTTTTAGGTCCTACTCTACTTGTTGGTGTAGTGTTCATGCAAACCATTGCTTCAACTCTATCCTCACCCACTACATCTGCTCCAACATTCCACCTCCCTTATCTAGAACATGCTCAAGTATCCACTATACCATCTATATCTTTTTGACCCTAGAAGTTAGAGTTTAGAATTGTACAAACAAGCCACCATTATTCACATTATTTTTATTTTTCATGCATGGATGACTAATTATAATAATAAGCATAAAGACATTTATAATTTCTCTTCATAATTTTTATGTAGTTAATAATACTTCATGAAATGCATCAACGCTTCCACAATGTACCCAAAGCTTGAATCAGTTGATACCTCTAGTTTTTGTAAGTTTTTTGAGATTAGAGCATTTTCTATTTTTTCTTTAGAATCTCGGTTGTTGTTATCATCTCCTTTAAGTCACTATCATTGAACACTTGTTTGATGTTTTATATGTGTCTTAAAATTTGAGCTATTTGCCTTCATACAACCTTATTTATTTAATTGATGAGAGGTAATTTCTTTTTTTTGTTATTGAGTAATCTTTTGTCTTCCCTTTGTTGATTATTTTGGACTTTATTTGTGTTTAAAAAATTACTGGAGTCAGTTTCATATCACGATGAACTCATTTTATTTATTTGAACTACAATCAAATTGATCACCAAGAGTATAAACCTTGAATGCTAGAAAATTCACCTTACTTAAATTTGTACTCTATTTGAAAGATGAAAACCCATTAGTGACTAAGAAATTCATCCATAAATAGTTTTAAGGAACTCTTATGTCTTCAATGATAGTTCTCTTCTTTTCCATTTAAGCCATCAATGATATAAATATTCTTTTTATCAATTTTAATTTGAATAGTTTTTCCAAGTCGTTTTATTTTACTTATTCTTTTGGTGAAGCTTGTAAGCATATTAAAAATTGACTTATTCTCAAGCGCGAAAAGTGTGCTGACCTGTGTGTCCATTGAAAGAAGATGTGTGTCAACTCATCCAAAATTGAGGAAAGAGAAAGTATGTTGACCCATCAAAATTCAGCAAAGAAAAGTTGTGATGATTGAGAAATGATATGTGCCTACCAGAAAAGTGGAAGACAGGGAATGTGTTTGGACTCATATGTCAACCTATAATAAGTCAAAGTAGATTTATGGTGAAATAGAAAACAGGACCCTTCCAAAAAAAATCAGACATCCAAAATATGTTAGAAGATCTGACACATGCGAAAAGATCTTGGATAAGAGTGGCTTATCTTTACACATCAAAAGATGAATGAAAAATAAAAATAATCTCACTTTGACACACCAATGGAGAGACTTAATCAAAAACTGGTCAAAATGACAACTTAAGCTACACATAATGTTTGGCAAACTAACTTAGATGTTGACCTAGATCTTGGAGATGTAAATTTAAGTAATCATGTATTTGAGATCTAAACATATACTATTACAAGAGATTTCAAGTTTTACCTCAATGACAGATTAAAGCATCCTACATTATCATAAATGTTTCTCATTGTGGTTTTGCTGCAAGAACATTGACAAGTGCTCAATTATCCCAAAAATCAAAAGAACTTGTCTATTCAACACAAATTATCTACGATATTACACATTATTCTTCCTTAAGGAATAGAATATCATCTTACGTCGAGGACAAAGAATAGAATATCCTCAATTGTCACAATACTCGCATACATTCTAATACAGGCAACATGTACTTAGGACAAAGAACAATGAGACTCCTAAAACTAAATTTTGCCCAAGAGAATAAACTAACTATACAGCCCATCATAGGCCATTAAGGCCCAATAGATCATTCTTGACAACTCTAACAGCCTGCTCAATGGATATAAATATCGGGTCTTGCCCATGGTGTGTTAAGTCCTTCCTCTGTCATGTTTGTTGTGTCATTTTTCATTCTCCACTCTAAGAACTACACCATGACCACTAGGGTTGTCTCAGCTACTAGCAGAGACCCGACCTAGTGGGAGAACCTACTGGAATTCTTGCGGGAGAGGCTCACATGCAAAGAGTGGAGCTTCAGTGTTGACGTCAGGAGATAGCACTACCATTTCTTGCCCTTCAACAATGGTAGGAGGAGGTGCCATGATACATCCCTGGCATTGTAGTTGATTTGCGCAACCCTAGCAAATGTGATATACTACTTCTACCTGTGTATCAAGGACGGGATAGTGAACATGACGGAGGGGAATGGGGCGTCTATGTCTAAGGCTCACCTGCTCGTTCGCACCTCCATGGCCCAGCTTACTCTCCTTCTTTCAACACTACCCATCAGCATCTACACCTCGGACGAGGCGTCCTCATAATACGACCGTCACTAAGCACTGAATCGAGATATTTGATCCATTTCTACTAGTTGTCATGTCAAGGATCAATCCAAAGTCGAGAATAATGGGATTCTGTTATCTCATTGGAAGTCATGTGCTACGTTATACGTATTAGCATATAACGTTTGTGATTTTCTTCTTTTGAAAGTAGCTATACCACATTGCAAGAGTTAAGTTATGACTCTGAAGTATTGTACCACATGCCGTCATCTTAAATTTATGGATTCTCTTCGAAGGTTGATATTGTGGCATTACTATTGTGTTACAAGTCAAGACCATTGCTTTAATGAGAAAAAAATGTCTTTCATCACCATGTAGTAAATATATGAAATTAAACTTTCTCACTTATGTAAGAAGATAAACGGTCATCATGTCATGCCAAATGTGTCTAGATTATCATGGAATCCTAGATTGAGGAAATAAAGTGACAACATGAACGGTAAATCACCATGAACTAAGGAATCAATAGTATAAGATTTTTAGGTATCAAAGTGATCTACTTTTCTCTCCACTTCTATATTTTTTTCTAGTGATTCCCTTTTACAAAGATAATTACAGCAACAACAAACTCTTATGTTGCAGGCGAGTAGGCTTTAATTCTTGAATGTACAAGATTCTCAATTGATTATTTGATGTTCAAGCCTTTATATCTTACTCAGGGTCCGATTGTTGAATCACTTGTTGGCATATTGTCCGAGTTACCTCATGGATCCTTTCACCCTTCTAAAACGTTCCAAGTTGTCCCTCACCACTTTCCATAATCTTTCTCAGCATCCAAGATGGAGAGGTGATACCCAAGAGCACAATGGTAGCCTAGGACTGCAGGTCCTCCATGTTTAAGAGAGATGAAAGAGCTTAGTTGACACCGAATGTTACCACGTAGGCCTAAGGTTTCTATGAGCGTTGATTTCTAGAGCTTTGTACGCACAATTCTCCCATGGGTAATTGATAGGCTGAATATCATCTAAGAATTTAGATCGCCGCACTCCTGAAATGCATAATTCAATTTTCAAAAGATCCGCAAACTAATATTGAGTGATAGATGGAATCAGAATCAAGGGTCGACAGTAGAGAAATGGTCAATTGGAAAACCGATTCTCATGGGACTCAACGGACCATGAGTTGAGCAAGCCACGAAGCGAAATGGTGTAGTTGAAGAAATGTAAATCGAAATGACATATTTCTCGAGGTTCTTGCTAGCATGATCACTGAGGTAACTATAAGGTGCCTATAAATAGAAGGTCACTTCTCCTCATTCGAGGAAGCACATAGCAACCACTTCTACCTTTGTTCCACCATAGACAAAGTATTTGAGAGAGAGCTTTCAAGAAAGATCTCTTGGGTTGATGAGTGCATCAGAGGGCCAAGATCAAGGATATGTTCTTTGGGATCTTGGAAGGGTCAAGATCAAAGATTTCTTCTCTAAGTTCTTAAAATGTAATTCTCTTGTACTACTTTTCACTTCTAGTTGAGCTTTTGTCATTGCCCATGAACGTAAAAGGTCAACCTCTGAACCACGTAAAATTCTTGTGTTGGTACTTTTGTTGTGAATTGTTCTTTCTTCTATTTTATTTTACGTTGTGAGAATCACTTTCACTGAAGTCTATATAAGACATCTTACTATAACACAAGAAATAAATTATAAGATTCTGTTTTTCTAAAATGTATTCTCAACCGCTCGATTCATGATAGCCTGCCTTTCATGTTCTTACTTTATTTTCTCAACATATGAGTTCAGTCCAATTAGACACATTTCACATAGCACAAGAATCATTTATCTTCGTAACATATATGTATGAAAATTAAGTTTCACATATCTCTTGGACATCGACGCATGATGTTTTTTTTCTCGAGAAAGCAATGATCTCAATAGATAGACATAAATAACCAAGATACTAATATCAACTCTTGTAGATGATCTACAAACTCTGAACATTGGTGTGTGATAGATACTTTCTTTAGACTTATATTTCACTCCTACAATGTGATATAGTTGCTTTCAGAACAAAAAAATCACATAAGTTCCACAGGCAATAAGTATAGCCTGGCGTTAGACTTTCGATAAGCTAATAGACCCCCATTATTCTCCACTATGGGTCGATCCTTGACAGCACAAGTAGCAGTAGTTGACTAGATTTCCTGATTCAACGCTCAAAGATGATCATACTAAGTGTAAGTCTCATTTAGGATGCTGGTGCTCATGGGCAGTGTTGAAAGGAGGGGAGAAGTCGGGCCTTGGGTGTGCAAACCAGCAGGTGAGTACTAGGCACGATCGCCCAGCACCCCTCTGTCATGTCCACAACCATCTTCGACAATCAGGTCAAAGCACTATATCACAGTCAACAAGGTAGTGTGAATCAGCTGCAATGCCGAGGACATGCCCGAACACCTCCTCTTGCCACTCCCAAGGCGCAAGAGATGGTAGTGCTGCCCCTTAACGTTGTAGGAAAAATGAGGATGATTTTCTTGGTGAAAAGAGATTTTTGTAAGAGAATGGGAATACAAGAGAGGAAAAAGAGGAATTTCACATAGATTAAAAAATTAGAATATCAGCCTAATAAAGAAAAAAATTATAAATGATTCTCTTAGTGTTTGGATTAATTATTAACAATCCCCCTTAATACAAAAATGTCTAATACCAAAATCTTCTCTAAATTTAATGAACTGTGGAGCTTAGAAGCTTTGTAAAACCATTTACAAATTGATCTAATACTGATCAAAACATCATTTTAATAAAATTTTCAGCAACTAATTCTCAAATAAAATGATGAAGAATTTCAATATGCTTCATTCTTCCATGAAATATTGAATTATTTGACATGGATATAGTTGAAATGTCATAATTTATCATCATTGGTGTTGATTGTAGTAAATTGACATCTTTTAATATCTTTTGCATCCATATCATTTTCTATGCAACTATTGATACAACAATATATTCACCTTATGATAATAATAATGATGTAGATTCTCATTTTTTTAAAAGTTCATGAAGTTACACCTGAATCAAAACTGAAAACAAAGCCACTTGTATTTTCCTATTATCAATAGACTTTGACGTACCTAATAGACTCCAATTCCTCGTGTTCATATTATGGCTTGAGACTAAACACTAATAGAAAACATCATCATGATACATTATTTTTATTGCAAGATTTTCAACTTTACTATGAGCCATTGATGAATAGGTAAGAATAGGATCACTTATATTGAGCAATATTTTGCTTCAATTGTAAGATTTGAGGAAGAATATTTTGATGCCTATGTCTTTGATTTGATGTCGTTTATCCTTTTTCATATTAGAAAAGGTAAATATTTCTGTAAGATTTTGCCCTATAAAGTTATAGCTTAAGAAAACTTCTTGGCCAAGAGACTGCCGTTCTTCTGAGGCTATGCTAGCCATGTTGATGCGCCTTTATTTTAGTCCTCCATCAAGTGATAATGATATTGCTCAATACCCCTTACTGTAATTGAGCACACTCAATAGTTTCGATAGCTCCACCCTGAAAGATTCATGGTGGATTGGCAGCCATGGTTATGAAGGGTTGTCTCACCTCCGCCTGGGGAAAATCTAGAAGTAAACATGCATTATCAGATGAAGATCCGAAAATAGTCCCAAGTTCAGCATCTGAGTCTTTCTTCCAGTGACTCAGTCTGTACCCTTTCCAATTCAGGTATAGAACGTGTGTTCTCCCTTCTCAAGGTCAAACATTTACCATATATAGTAAAATTACAAGGAATACTTTCATTGAAAAGTTTTCTGAATAAAGTCGTGAGAACAGAGTCAAGTTGAGTCATATCATCAATAATTACGTACCATCTAGACTCCACGGTCCCATCATATATTTTGTGCCCAATTGTGGTAAAGATTTCCTGATCTCAGACCCGTTATTCCTCCTCCGTCACCCCCTTCACCTCATCACGCTCGTCGGCCCTCTCCCTCTCTCTCACTCTCTGTTGACTTAAATGAGGATCGAATCAAAATTTCTGAGCCCATCTGTTCATTCGCTGCTTCTTGATTGAATCAAACTACATACAGAGCTTTCCCAATGGCAAAAGCAGTCGAGAAACAGAGGCTGCCGCTTCCCGGTGGACAATGTTTTTTTTTCTTTTTTTCTCTTAAGGAGAGAAGAGAGAGAGAGAGATAGGACTTGCCATTTACAGAGGTCGGTGAGTGAGGTAGAGAGATAGGTTCAAGAATGAAGAACTAGGAATGGGCCTCTAGAGATTTACACATGGGTTGGAGAGAATGACAGTAGGGGATGAACGGAGAAAGAGAACTAAAGAAAGGGGAGGAGGTCCTTCACAAGTAGCGAACTAGGAATGGGCCCCTAAATGTACAGAGGTTAGACGCACCCTAAGACCAGATCTGATGTAGGATAACAATGGGTTCGAGGGAAGAGGATAGCTACCTGAATTCCCTAACCGGTTAGCTAGCTGGATTTCTATGGTCTGGACGGGGCGGTGGTAGAAGGAAGAAAAAAAATTGGAAAAGATAGAGGGAAAGAGAAGCGGCAGCCAAACCTGTTGAAACGAAGTGTTTCAGTCACCTCATCGACCTCAAAGACTTCAACCGCGTCACCTCCACGCCATTCTTTACTTTCGGAGTTCTCTTCAGATTCTCCTTCACAGCCTTCTCGATCACCTCGATCGATTTCTCGAGCTTCATCTCCAGTTCAAGCAGTTTTGAGCTGTCTGCAGTTGTTTCGGATGTAGTAGGGACGCAGGGTGTGCGCGGCGAGCCTTCCACTGCAGCGGGAGAAACCACAGCGGTCAATGGAGAAGATGTGCTGGCTTTACCGCTGGGAGCCGGAGTTTTATCGGCCACCCTCGTCAAATGATCCAATGGACTGTCACGTAATGCGGGGGGAGAGGGGAGCTCGCTCGATTGACGACGTTGCCGCGCAGCTAACCTCAGAGAAGCTCTTCTCCTCTCCACGGCCTGAAATGTACGAACCATAAGAACAGCGTGCGATTAAACGAGAGGAATTAAAGCTTTTAGTGGTTCTGATGATAATGCCCACTTCAATCGCAGGACAATTCAATGTTTGCTACAAGAAGAAACGACGTGATAATCATGGAGAAGGCTGTGAACCAGTACTGCCTAACACTTGATGATGTAGTCAGACAGCAGAAATTAACACAGAACCAATGCTAATAATACCCTGTAATTATGGGAAAAAATCTCAGCAGATTACTCAAAAGTCCAGCAACAGTTAACAGCAGTTTAAAGAGCAACAGAAAAGGGGCTTGAGTCGAAATTCGGCGACTGGAAATATGCAGAAATAAAACCATCCGCAAATTAATATATATTAATATAAAAGCATCTACCCATCAGAAATTAATATATATTAACTAATACCTTGACACAGAAGAACACATGTAATGGTATAAAAGAAAGCCGTTCAAAAACCATAGAGCGCGCGTTCACATCATGAGAAGGAAATCATAGAGCAGAGTTGTTACAGATTGTCTACTGACATCACGCACTTAATGTAACATTCTTCAGAAAAAAATTGCAAGCACTTTTTGCAAGAACTCGAAAAACATCTGGACAAAATGCCCATTAACTCAGAGGGATAGCAAAAACGATCCTTTGGGTACATCGGTTGCAAGATTCGGTTGAGAGATCGAGCGAGCGAGCGAGAGAGAGAGAGAGAGAGAGAGAGAGATTGGGCAACAATGAAGTAATAAAATATTTCTGATATTCCTAAACCCATTTAGGTTGTGTGACGCCAGAACTGCCATTACGCATCTAAAGTGTCAGCCGTTGGGCCTAGAGAATCAGGGGCGGTCGCTACTCAAGAGCGGATTCTAACTGTCTGGCGAGTCGCCCCGTCTGCGCGCCATGGCTCCGTATGATTCTAAGCAAAAAGTCAAAGACAGCGTAGAAAACAGGATAACGGAGCAGATAGGGGAGCTCCTCAAACCCTTATTTCTCCCTGACATCACGAAAGACAATTTTCGGCACATCGCCTCCTTCATTGCTGAGTCACCTCCTTCGTGCGTGCCTAATCTTTATTATTAATAAGCCCCCCCTCCCTCCTGCCCTTTCCCGGTATCCAAAAATCCATGGTTACGATGTCAGAAGAGCGCATACGAAAGGGAGAGATTCACAAGATGCTCAAGAATCAGAAATAGGCGCGGTGGAGTCTCACATTCACAATGGCAGTTATGTCGCGTAAAGGAGTGCGTGGGTACCAGACAGGCAACGGGCTACCGCGCCGCGCCGTCGACACAGATCGCCCGGGCATAATATTCTCCTTGCCCTCTGCTCGCCGTTGCCCCCGACCCCGTGAACCCTGGAAATAGAAACCTCGCCGTGCCTCCGATCTTACCGCGAGCTCCCGCAACACGTCTCGATGAGAACCCCTCCCCATCTCCACCTCCATCATCGGCTCGCCCGTCCCCACCGCCCTAACTAGCCTGTCCCTCGGCTCCGGCATTGCCCTCAGCTGCATCCATCATGGAAGAAAATCAGAAACTACGAAGACGCCACATACAGAGGTCGATAAGAACAACAAGATCGAACAAAAGCAGGGAGTCATCCGCCGTCATTTCTTGTTACCACGGAGGTCCGAACTTGCGCCCCACCCCTTGATCTTCCCTCCCCCGACGCCCTCCTACCGCATCCAAGCGCCCCGCCGCCCCTCCTCAGATCGCCGGAGTGTAGAAGCCATGCATCTTCAGCCGCTGACTGTCCTGGCGGCGCAACCTCGGCCGATACCGTCTTGGCTGGGAATGGCAGTTTTTCAAAATTTAAATACTCAGGTGAGAGAGAAGGAGAGGAAACAGACCGATCAACCTAACCAAGGTTAAACCCCGGTTTCCTCTCTGGTTGACTCCACCAAATTTTCAAATTTTTCATCTGACATGAGAAAGTACCAAAAATACCCTTAAACAGCTGGCACTAATGGGCCACGAGGATTAATGAAGCCCAACGGATCCAGCCGTCCATCAAAGCCTATCGTCGACTAGCCGTTAGCTTTGAATCTGTTAGTTTCACTGCCGAGTAAGAGGAAGAAGCAGAAGAGGCGATGGGGAGGATATGCGATCAGATCTACGCAGAGGAGCAGCATCTGAGCGGCGCCGCCGCGGGGGCGGCGGCCGGATCCTGGCCGGGGACGACGATCTTCGTTCCGCTGAGGAGGCTGGAGCTTCCCCCTGACTCCGGCTCCTCGTTGGCGACGAGCGACTTCCTGGTGACGACCCGGTAGATCTCGGTGAGGACGGAGAGGAACGCAGGCTCAACGTTGGTGGCGTCCAGAGCGGAGGTCTCCATGAAGAAGAGGCCCTCGCGCTCTGCGAACTCCTTCGCGTCCTCCGCCGGCACGGCGCGGAGTGTCCC